>CM064554.1:13303980-13491357 GCA_032716605.1 Paralithodes platypus
AGAGAGAAAAGGAGAGAAAGATACAACAACAAAAACGGGGACCCCCTCTAACTAATGACCGCTCCCTTGACCTCCTTCAAGCTAAACAAACTAAATTTTTGGCTGAAAAAATAAAAAATAAAAACTGCAGGCTCGCCCAGATAAAAATAGATACCTGAATTGAGGGAAGCGTCTTGTAATCAACAAACTAATGAGGTGAGGTGAATCTCATAAAAGGCCCCAGTAATTGCTCTTTCCATTCACATATGCATAGTCTACGTGAGTTGCAGTTGGGATGTGTGTACATGCTTAGATTGATATGCAGGATTCGAAATTGCATAATAAATCGTAGGCAGTGTCCACCATTCTTTAACTGTCTTCGTGGTGCGATGCATAAGGTGTTGATTTTCGGTGTGAGCATCCTGGATTCGAATCCACGGACTGCCACATGTGTTTGTAAATTTCATTAATCGATTTTAGGAGTATAGTTGGTTGTTGGAAGGAACATATAATGATATTGGTTCAGGGGTAATTTATCGAGAGGACTTCCCTAGTGGTTAAGGCCCCATTAATTGCTCTTTCCATTCACATATGCATAGCCTACGTGAGTTGCAGTTGGGATGTGTGTACATGCTTAGATTGATATGCAGGATTCGAAATTGCATAATAAATCGTAGGCAGTGTCCACCATTCTTTAACTGTCTTCGTGGTGCGATGCATAAGTGGTGTTGATTTCGGGTGTGAGCATCCTGGATTCGAATCCACGGACTGCCACATGTGTTTGTAAATTTCATTAATCGATTTTAGGAGTATAGTTGGTTGTTGGAAGGAACATAATAACTATTGGAGTGCGACAGGGAGGAAAAAAAACTCCTTGCTCCAGAGAAGAATATGGTGACGGTATATCGGTAGGATAATGTTAGGTACAGTCGCGCTAATAAGTTATGTCCCACCTGTCATTACGTTTGGCTTGCTCTGTGCTGTACTAATGTCTGTCAGATGTTGAATAGGGTGGGTAAGTGTAGGAACGTGTTTGTATATTTCACCCAATATGAAGAAATGAAGCTAAGACATTGCTGCTACCAATTCTTGATCAAAACATACTTGGTGCTGAGACATCACTTATTAGCGCGACTGTATGTCATTAGTACTAATTACATATGTCACTTACTTATATACCGTAGGCCTACTGTATAAGGTAAGGTCAAAATAAATAATCCAATTATTTTTTTTCACTCCCACCACCAACACATTCCAATGAAAATAATGAAAGCGTGTGATCCTACCGGGATTCGAACTTGGGTTACCACATACAGATCTTAAGCACTCTAACCATTACACCATCAAGACAGTTTAATATGTAATTTTGGCATTGAACTGCTTTCTTCTTTGAATACTACAACAATCGAGTTATGTGGAGAATTAATTGATCACCGGCTTTTTGTATCTTTCTCTCCTTTTTTCACTTTCTCTGGCTTGTATCCATTCGGCCCCATTCAGCCAACTGTTTTAAGACGTTTATCCCCATCCAGGTGTCGATTTCTTCCTGGCGAGCGATAACGACCCAGCATTGTATGGAGAAATCCGGCTTCGCCGGAGAAATTTTTCTATCGAAAAATTTACAAATTTAGCTTGCTGTCAAAAAAAATATTGACAGGACAATATTGACACCTGGATGGGGGTAAACTTCTTAAAATCGTAGGCTGAAAGGGACCGAATGGATACAAGCCAAAGAGAGAGGGAAAGAAATATAAAAAGGCGAGGTGGGCTCCCTTAATTCAGGTGACGTACAGTTGTGAATATATGTAAGAATACAGTAATTCGATTTTATTAACTTTAAGGGGGAGGTAGTTGCTTTTTCTCCCTTATGTTTAGTCCATTAGCTTTGAAATGTTAAGACGTTAGTTCCATTATTTTAGTGATTCTAAGACCTTTCGCCCTATTTCTTTGTCAATAAAAAGACCTTTCGTGCCAATTTAGGTGTCGATCTTTTCCTGGCGAGCGATATCTTGAAGGGGGGTCTAAGGCGTATTTTTTTAAGCCTAGCGAGGTTACTACACAAATAATAAATACATTAAAAAATAGACCTATAAAAAACCACTACTCCCTTAAAGGCAAGTTCTGAAGTACCTGTTCTGAAGTACCTGAGCTAAAATAAAGCATTATATGGTCTCCTTTGCGAGGTGTGGTGGAGTGGTCTTGTCACTTGACTGGTAATCCAATGGACCCGGGTTCGAATCCCGATATGTCAATGGGAAGATATTATTGGGATGGAATTTGTGCTGCACCTAGTATCAGAGCATTAACACAAAGACCACCGAAACGCCAAATAAATACCCTCATTGTTCCCTGATTAAATAGCACTGTATGAATATTCCCATAATCAAAATATGCTATAGGGGGGCAATACCTAGCGAGTTCATTGATCAACAGGTGGCGTTCTGAGAGTGAGGGTCCGAGTCTAGGGGATAAGACAGTGAAGGACTGGAGCGAGGCAGCTTCAGAGATGGGGCTGCTTCGAGCCATGCCTGGACAACTACGCCCCATGCATCCTGCGAAGGCAAGATGGCAGGGGTTGGTTGCAGCTAAAACGTGCTTCACATGGCTCACCCCCTAGACTGGAACGAGACTTCACGGGCTTTACCGTTCAATGCATAACGGTTGAATTTACAGGCTGTCAGCCTATGCCCGAGAGAGAGCAGTTGGAATATAGAAGAAAACAATCAGATTTGGTAGGTAAATATGTCTATTAAGGCGGGTTTAGTTTTTAACCTTAACAATAAGTATGTGTAATTTAAATAAAACAGACATGCTAGATAAACCAAAACCATGACCTACAGTACATACAGTTGTTCACTAAGGAACAACTTATACACAAAGATAACTAAAATACGGTAGCTAGGAATAACAATACCAATACATAGGCCTAATACTGTTATCAAAGGCTGCGAGGAATGAATGAAAAGACGAAAAATCCTTCCTTATGTTTCTCGGCACCAAGGAAAGAATAGACCTACGATTTTTTGCGCTACCTTCCCCAAACACTTTTCTTTCTCTCGTACGTTTTTTTGCCCTCCTGCGTATCAGAGGGATCGCTAGTCGTCCCCCCCCCCCCCACCTCTCTCTCTCTCGCTCTCGCTCTCGCTCTCTCTCTCTCTCTCTCTCTCTCTCTCAGACACACATAATCATAACACAAGTCAACCAACTACTAATGTCCTCCAACTTTTTTTTCTCAATAACTATGTTTCAACCTCAGTAACCTAAGTCTCAAATATGTACCACAGGTAAAACACCGTTAAACACGGAACACATGCGGACATTATGCAAAATACAATATAACTGAATCACTCTGTTATACTTGGGCTTTGGGGATAGGACTAACTCGTAAGTGTCTTCACAACTGTGGATTGGGTGCTCGAGTCATGTGATAAATGGTTGGAAATGAGGCACAAATGTTTCTTGAGCTGATTCGAAAGCTTATATTTACAATCCCATCTACGATCAGTAGGTAAATATAGTGTGGATATTAAATGACATTGATGGGCTCTAGAAAGTGTTATGGATTGTCTACAATTGACCACGGGCAAGTTTCGTTTTATAAGGAAGTTGAGTCTGTAGACATCGATATAGAGCAGCTTTACCAGCTAAAATACAGTAGTACTACATATATAAATACATAAAACCCAATTCAACAAACTCTTCAGCCATACGAAACTTACATTAGTATTGCATTTCTATTTACAATCAGTGTCTACAGCTCCAACTTCCTTACAGCCTGAAACTCACAAGTAGTCAATTGCCATATCTAGCCGTCAATCAAACGAATCTGACAAAATAAATTGTGAACATACGGACCCTGTGAAAGTCACCCATTAGATAGCCTACATCAAGGGTGTATTGTATTACTTATTGTGTATGTGTATGAAGGAGACAAAAGGCAAAGCTGACAGCAACCAAGTTGCACATGGCTAAGACATTTTGTTGCTAATTTAAACAATTATTGTACCGATATGAATATCACTGGCTACCGCATCCACTCTGATGCGATAAATACAGGTTATTAAATTAAGTCAAGCTAAATATCTCATCTTCATTTATGGCGACCTTCAACTTGCTAATTGGGTGGATAGAAAGCATTATAATCTGATATTCCTATTTTCAGCCAATTATTGCCTACATCCTCATAATATTAATACCTGGCTGTCTCGCAGGGATCAAAGGGTCTATATATATATATATACACTAACGCCGTATGTAACTATAGTCTATTCGTTGTAAGTAGGCGAGAAATCATGACCTCTATCCTCTGTAACTCAAAAAGGGCGAGATCAAATTAGCTGTAAATTCCCACATCTATTCTTTGGCTGACTCTTCCCAAATGGTAGACATATTAGCTCGATTACTCTAGTAGTGTTTGAGTTACAGAGGTTAGAGGTCATGATTTCTCGCCTACTTACAGCGAATAGACTATAGATCATGATATATGAGTGGAATGGCTATGTATGTACAGGAAGGTATAGCTCGAGTTTCTATTGACAATATTCGATGGCCAACATTTGTGGGATATTTCGCTTCGATTCATATTATCACCAACCCACCAATTAACGTACAAATAAACATAATTAATGAAATCAATGAACCTAATGAATGCATGTGATACTCCAAGGATTCGAACCTAGGATACTCAGAAACTATTTTAATATGTTTTCACCAACCAACTTTACTTCTAAACTCAATTAATGAAATCAACAAATACATGTGGCACTCCAAAGACTCGAACCTAGGATACTCACACCGAAATTCCGCGCATTTATGCATTACGCTATCAAGACAGTTAAATAATACCAACAAAGTGACGTAAATCATAGAACATTTTCAACTCACAAGCTGTCAGGACCGTGATGCCGATAACATTGGAGGGAAAAACCGGTCGTGTGGAACCAGCTCAACTCTCCTTGTATATATATATATATATATATATTATATTCTCGGGTCTTTCAACCTCCGGCAGCTATATATAACCATTTAATCTTGAAACCATGGCAAATCCCCTTTCATCCTCCTCCTCCTCCTCCTCTTTTATAGCAACCGTCTGAATTGTTACTGTGGCAATGTTCACTCCGTCCCTCATCGCTTCAATCGGTACAGTATATATTATCGCGTTAAGGGGGATCAACGTTTTTTTGTATCTGTCTTTCCTTTTCTCTCTTTCTCTGGCTTGTATCCATTCGGCCCCATTCAGCCAACTGTTTTAAGACGCTTATCCCCATCCAGTGTCGATTTCTTCCTGGCGAGCGATAGCGAGCCAGCATTGTATGGAGAAATCCGGCTTCGCCGAATACATGTACACATTTAGCTTGCTGTCAAAAAAAATATATATACTGTATATGATGGCTCGCTACCGCTCGCAAGGAAAATATTGACACCTGGATGGGGGTAAACGTCTTAAAACAGTAGGCTGAATGGGGCCGAATGGATACAAACCAAAGAGAGAGAGGGGGAGAAAGAGAAAAAAAAAGCGAGGTGGGCTCCCTTAATACTCTCTTGGTATTTCTTATATATCTTTCTTTCTTCGATGCTACAATAGTTCCTTTCTATCTATTTGTATGTATACATCTAGTTATCCTATTAATTTACTATCTCTTATTTAGAGTTACAACACAGACTGACGTAAAGAAACAGTAAGATCAAATATACAAGGCGTCCCGCGAGTTTTGTTAAATGTTTTCAGGTTTTGGGGGGAATTTGTATGCAGTCATGGTCCATTAAAGTCGGCATTTTTGTATTTTTCGTCATTTTTACATTAGTTTTCCCTCAAATGAAATGGTATAGAGAAGGAAATAAGTAGTGTATGATATAATTAATCGTATCAATCCTTCATAGAGACATCCTTGAGAGACACCAACACATTATTTGTACCGTTTTTTTTTTTTTTTTTTTTTACAAATAAAACAAAATCGTATATTCAACGCATGCCTTGGGCAGATGAAGAAAGATACCGAGGAGTTTGCTATGTTCCTTGAAAGTATTTATACCATATTTCATCAGACACTACTCAGTTGTATTTCCATTTCTTTTTTACCACAAAGGGATAAACATGGCAAAACACGCATAACTGCCAAGCGAAAAGGAGGGAATGTGTATGTTTTCCGTCAGTTTTATTAATTTTCCAAGTAAAGAAAATGAATAGCGAAAACGCTAACACCTGTATATATGATGGTACATGGTATCAACACTTTATGATAACAAAAAAATCTTCGGTAGATCTTTTTTTCCGCGATGAGTTTAAAATTCGGGTTCGTGGGCTTTCTTTTATTTATTTTTAAACTCAATGTCAAGGAAACATGAAGAACGACATATTTTTGGAGTCAGTTTGAAGTAATGATACCATTCTTCATAACACACGTCTTGGTTGTTTTTCCTGTCCTATTGGGGGAAAAAAAAAAAAAAAAAAAAAAAAAAAAAAAAAACGGCTTCAAGGGCCCATAACTGCACACCAATGCCCCCATAAACTTATGCGT
This sequence comes from Paralithodes platypus, assembly GCA_032716605.1. Taxonomy (NCBI): domain Eukaryota; kingdom Metazoa; phylum Arthropoda; class Malacostraca; order Decapoda; family Lithodidae; genus Paralithodes; species Paralithodes platypus. Next base: position 13,310,481 of record CM064554.1, read on the forward strand.
ATCTATCATGTTTTACTTAGAATTATTTATCCTTTCATTTAATCATTTAGATGCTTATGTTCTGGGTGTGGTGTCCCGAGTTCGAATCCCGGGAGAACCATATGCTTTCATTAGTTTATTAAAGTGTATTGGGGTTTGTAATTGATGATTAATGTTAAGAACGGATTTTGTTTTCTTTCTGGAAGTACCGTATCTGACAAAACTCACGGGACACCCTGTAGAGATGGATAGATATACAGACATAGCATATAGCTATTATAATATATTTAACATTATGTATGTTAACTTATGAATCAATCTTCTAGTAAGCTAGCTAGCTATTCATGGGAAATCGTCGAATTTTCCTCCCCTCTATCTTTGTCATTTCTTCATTCTTTTCCCTACGAATCCATAACATATCCAGATCCATGTTTATGCTCAAGGCCAATTCCAGCCATTTTTATAATATATCTAATATATAGTATATATTTGATAGTTGGGTCTGAGAACATTATTATATATTTATCCAGTATTCGAGAAATTGATATTGATCTTAGTCCTGTATTCAATCTGTAACTCTCTCGACGGTATACTGGTTAAAGCGTGTATATGGTGTCCTGGGTTCGAATCCCCGGCGGATCATATGCTTTCATTACTTTAAATGGGAGTTATTGGTGTTAAGAACGAAACTAGTTAATGTCTCTATAATCCATTTTTATAGTCTATTTTTTTAATTCTCACCCTTTCCAGATCCATCTCTATAATTCATATATACAGTATCTATTTTGTTTTCCATAATCCGCATCCATTACCATTTATTACCAATTATAATCGTCCTTTACAATCCATTTTCATAAAGCACTTCTATGAAACATGTTGTATCCATTTTTAATATCCATATATAAATAAATGTATATCATCAATGCCTATATTTAATCTCTATTCCATCTCCATAATCCATACCACCTCCAGATTCAGGTATATAATCCATCCATCAACCCCTCGTTCAATTATCACATCGGCCGGGTGCGGGGCCTTCTATCGGGATAATACTGGCAATTTATTTTACAGTAGCCTAGTTCACGTCTTGTACACAGTTTCCTTGGAGTATTGCCACTTGGAAAATTGTATAGGCTACATCATCTGGTCTGGTCTGGTGATTGTTCGGAGAGATCACCTTTTCTTCGCCCCCCCCCCCCCTATTTGTTATGGATTTATTTTTTGGTTAGTTACTGCCTATTACATTGCCTATGATCGTAACAATCTAACTCAAACACCACCTAACAAAGCCTAGCCAACATAATTATATATCCTTTAATTATATATCCTTTAATTATATATCCTTTAATTATATATCCTTTAATTATATATCCTTTAATTATATATCCTTTTTTTTATTTTAATTTTCTCCTAATATATTCAATATCCTTATATATCCTTAATTATATATCCTTTAATTATATATCCTTTAATTATATATCCTTTTATAACCTAACCTAATCTGAACTGTTTATAACCTAACCTAATCTCCCTAGATCTCTATCTAGCTTAAAAATGACACCCCCAAGTTTCCCATTCGAGATAAATGTGTATATATGGTAAAAGAATGTCCCTTCAGTAGGCCAATTCCTCCTAAATTACAGACTCAAGAAAAATGTTGATACCTAAATGACGCGATGGGTCATTTGGATTGGCAAAGAAATGGTGCAAAAGATCTTAAAATCGCCAAACTAATGGGGCAGATGTCTTCTCATAACAAATGGGGTTAAATGAGACAAGGGGTTAAAAAAAAAAAAAAAAAAAAAAAAAATTATATAGTTTAACAACCTTGCTCATATTCTTACAACCTATTCTTGGTTCCCGGACATCTCAACCAGTGGACCATTTCAACCAGTAGCTCTCAACCAGTTCCAAATCAACCAAGACCAACCAAACCAGTGCCAAAATATAGTACTAATCTAACCAAACCTAGTCTAACCTAACCGTATAGGTTGAATTGGTACTGGTTGAAATGGTCTACTGGTTGAGTTGTCCGGTCACCCCTATTCTCACATAAGCTAACGTAGTCTATGATAGCGAGACCTAGATTCTCTAACCATTAGTTTGGCGATTTAACACCTTTCCACCCATGTCGTTGTCAATTTTAACATCTCAAAACTAATATGCGACTATTTCCTGGCGAGCGATAGGAGGGTCCTGCAATTTTAAAAGCGAGTTGTACCCCCTTAAGAGAAATAGCGTCATAGGTACCAACCTCATTTACCTAAGGTTAGGTTAGGGGAAGGCAGACCGTTTGTTTGGTCTATTAATTAATTTATTCATATATTTTTTTAGTTTCCTTCCTTCCCCTAACCTAACCATCAAGGTAAATTGTAAATTTTTCGGTAGAAAAATTACGCTATTTCCCGAAGGCTGGTTACAACTCTTTTTTGCATGGCTCTCTATCGCTCGCCAGGAAATAGTCGACACCTAAATGGCACGAAAGGTCTTAAGACGTTCCTTCCATTAGTTTGTAGATTTTAAGACCTTTCAGCCCATTTCGTTGTCAATTTGAAGACCTATCGTGCCATTTAGGTGTCGATTTTTTCCTGGCGAGCGATAGCGAGCCTGTAACTTTAAGAGGTACCGGCCTTCGGCCGGAATTTTTTTCTATCGAAAAATGTATATACACATTTATCTTGATGGGAGGTCTAGGGGGTGTTTATTTAAGCATGATGTAGGTCTAGCGAGGAAACTAAAAAATAAATTAATAAATGAATTAATAGCCCAATAAACCGGCCACTAGCCCCTTAATGTTCATGTTATTATATAAGGCAATTGTACGCAGCTTAGGAAGGATACTTGGGAATTAAAGGGATACACATATCTTAATTATCCCTCTAATTCCTATTAACATATTTACTAAGCTGACTAAAATCGTCCAATGAGAGTGTTATCGTATACTAAGTCCTTTAAACTTTGTTCTGGTTATTATCAGACAATTTTATTCAGTTTATAAATGGCCTCCAGGCTTCCAACTATTTCACTTAACTCTTTTAACCACCTCAGACCCTTCTTAAACTTCACAACATCGTCTAAATATGGCTAGGGTGAAGTTAAAGGACGTCGTCGGTACAGAAGGGGTTAATACTATAGGTTACTCAGTTAAGGGAGCCCTTGCTTTATTTCTCTTTTTCTCCCTCTCTTTGGCTTGTATCCATTCGGCCCCATTCAGCCTACTGCTATAAGAAGTTTACCCACATCCAGGTAACAATATTTTCCTGGCAAGCGGAAGCGAGCCAGCATAGATATAGTTTTGCTTTGACAGCAAGCTATATTTGTACATTTTTCGATAGAAAAATTTCTCCGGCGTAGCCGGATTTCTCCATACAATGTTGGCTCGCTATCGCTCGCCAAGAAGAAATCGACACCTGGATGGGGATAAAAGTCTTAAAACAGTTAGCTGAATGGGACCGAATGGATACAAGCCAGGGAAAGAGAAAGTGAGAAAAAGATTAAAAAAAAGCCGGTGACCCCCCTTAAAAGCCGGTGACCCCCCTTAAAAGCCGGTGACCCCCCTTAAAAGTGAATCTGTGAGTCAGATTTTTGTTTTGTTTGTCGCTTTCTTTCCATACGATCCATTCCAAGTGAAGTAAAGTCATCTAATATCAGCCAGCATAAATAAATACTAGTCTGTTATATTTTGGCGTCCATTAGGCCTGCGTGATTCAAGGGTTTTATTGAGATCATTGTGACATACTGGTACCCATATACTGTATTTCATAGCACTCTTATATATGCCGAATAAAATTATCTAGAGTTAGCCAAAATATGAAACAAATCGCTATCCTCATGAAAGCGTTGAACCAATACAGCATAGTGGCTGGTGTGCAAAATGGCGTTTATCACGAATCACAAAAGCTGGGATCAACCCGTAGAAGACAGCCTGTGGATCAAGTTCATCAATGCCTTCTATACCGGGTCAATCAATCATGTTGCTATTGATTTAAGGAACATGGGCTACACAAGGCGTTATTGCCCTCCCTTCCTCCCTCTCCCCCTCCCCCTCTCTCTCTTATTATTATATTATACTTGCGTTAATATACAGACCTCCAGCTCAATCAGTGCAAACTGACCGAGAAATTTACGAACAAATTGCAGATGTAAGTAACTCACAAGATACCGTAATTTTTGGCGACTTTAATTTACCTGTGACCAAGTGGGGCGATACTCTTACTTCACACTCCGGACATGACTTGTATACGAACTTGCAAGAGAGTTCGCTTTATCAATTTGTTCGAATGCCGACCCGTGGTAATAACGTTCTTGACATTGTACTTGCAACAAAAGAAGAATTGATAGAGAATTTGAATGTTGGTGATTAATTCAGTAACAGCGACCATCGTACGATAACTTTCACTTTAAAGTTTACTAGTAACGAACCAAATAGTAGCATCGAAAAAGTCCCTAATTTCAAGAAAGCAAACTTCCATAAACTTAGAGCTATGTTTAAAAGAAACTGACTGGAGCTTTTTAATTAACAATAACGACATAAATACATCTTGGAAGTTATTCGAAACCACTTACCTAAAAGCAGTGCAAGACTGCAATACCAATCGAAAATACGGGCGTCCAGGCCATAATAATAAGCCCAAATGGTGGAATAAAGATATTTCAAACTGCCTGCTTGCTAAAAAATTTGCTAATGATAGATTAAAATCCTCACAAAATGACGAAGAACGGGTGAAATTTGTAGAGCTACGACGCAAAGCCAAAAAGTTAATTAAGCAAAGTAAAAAGACCTTAGAGTTACATATTGCGAATCAAAGTAAAACAAACCCGAAAGAATTCTATAGTTATATCAGAAAGAAAAAGTAGTTACTTCAACTGTTGGACGGTTAGTCGATGAAAAAGGAGAATACACGAAAGACGAAGTACAAATGAGTAATGCCCTCAATACCTTCTTTGCATCAGTTTTTACAACAGAAGACCTCAGTGATATCCCTACACCATCGCCGATTCAGATTGATAATTCAGATGTTCTAAGCAATATCACCGTTACAGAGAGAGAAGTATTGAATTGTTTAGATAAACTCCAGGTAAATAAAACGCCAGGACCTGATACAATCTCGCCTAGAGTTTTAAAGGAAGCTAAGAATGAGCTCTCCAAACCACTGACATTACTATTCAATAAATCCTTGCAGTCTGGAACTATGCCTGATCAGTGGAAGCTAGCCAACGTAACACCGATATTCAAAAAAGGCAGCAAATCCCTACCCCGTTACTATCGTCCAATTAGCTTAACCTCAGTTGTATGTAAAATGCTAGAAACGGTCATACGAGACAGACTCGTAAATCACTTGGAGGAAAATAACATACTTAAAGATACTCAACACGGCTTTCGTAAAAAACGTTCCTGTTTAACAAACCTCTTAGACTTCTTCCACGATATCCTCAACCTCTACGATGAGAGTAAAGCTGTAGATATTATATACCTTGATTTTCAAAAGGCCTTTGACAAAGTTCCCCCACAAACGTTTACTGCTAAAACTAAAAGCGCATGGAATACAAGACGGTGTGTTGAAATGGATAGAAAATTGGCTCAGCAACAGAAAGCAAAGGGTAGTCATAAACGGTAAGGCATCTAAATGGACCAATGTAAGTAGCGGGGTACCCCAGGGATCGGTACTAGGACCAATTATCTTTCTAATTTACATCAACGACATAGATGAGGGTCTCACCTGCACAATCTCAAAATTTGCTGACGATACAAAAATTGCAAATAGCGTACTCTCAAAAGAACAAGTTGACGATATGCAACACAATCTAGATAAATTGTCATGTTGGGCCCAAATTTGGCAAATGAGTTTCAATGCGGATAAATGTAAAGTACTACATGTCGGATACCTAAATGAGAAAGCAAACTATTCGATGAATGGCACTCAGCTTAAGAATGTAAACAGAGAAACTGATCTGGGAGTAACAATATCGAGTAACCTAAAACCGAGTCAACAATGTTCAGAAGTTGTTAAGAAGGCAAACAAAATATTGGCTTTATAGGCAGGTCATTTGAGCATAAATCCAAAGAAGTTATCCTAACCCTTTACAATTCCTTAGTCCGCCCTCTTCTGGAATACTGCGTTCAATCCTGGTGCCCTTATTACCAAAAAGATATAAACAAGCTAGAACGAGTTCAACGTAGAGTTACCAAAATGATACCTAGCCTAAAGAACAAACCATACGAAGCGTCTTAGAGAATTAAATCTATTTCCTTTAACCCAGCGCAGATTAAGAGGCGACTTAATTCAAGTGTTCAAAATCATCAAAGGCATCGACAATATGAACTGTAGTAAGTACTTCACTATCGACCAATCTAATTACACGCGGGGAAACGGTTGCAAAATTATTGGTAAATCTTTTAACTCGCACGAATCTAAGAATTTCTTCTTCAATCGAGTTGTCAACTTGTGGAATGGGCTTCCCCGAGACGTTATAGACTGCAGCACCGTTGATTCATTTAAATTCCGCCTAGACAAATATCTCGCATCAAACCCGCGACTGACTGCGTTTGTAAATGAATAACTTTATCCTCCCCTCAGTTACTAACCCATATGTCCCCTACTAACTTCCTAGTCCTGCCACGTTAGTGGCAGGGCAGTAGTTCCCTTTCCAATGTTCCCTTACCCACTCTAAACCACTGTTTGGACACTTGATCCTCAGTGTTTTGGAGGACAAGCAACCTAGAAGGGTCACTAGATCTGTTGTTGCTTGATTTCCTTTGTACTCCTTTGTACTCTCTCTCTCTGCTTATGTGCTATCCTTTCCTTCCATTTGTCTTTCCTCGGGGTTCTGCTATATCTATTAGAATTCAGTCCTGGGCACCTCGTTCAGATCTAAGGTATGTGTAGCGAGTGTATATATGTACATGTATGTAAATCTCCCAACATGAATACACTAACCAACGCATCTATGTCATGGCATTATATCAAAATACAAAAAATAGATAAATAAATATAGATAAATATAGATAAAATAGATAAATATAGATAAATATAGATAAATCAATAAAAATAATAATAAGTACAATATATTTGGACACTTTCACACATGGGAACTGTTCTACCTATACAAATCTTTCTAATAATGATAAGCACAATTATATTTAATACAATAACACTCTAATACAATGGATGCAGGGTCAGGTTTCTGCTTCATGCATTTTTGTTTTCATCATCTAGATAATAGATGAATTACTGTGTTTTTTTTTTTTTTTAAATTTTCTATTCTGATGATGATTTGCAGTTAAAGTCGAAATGTATAATAAAGATGTTTGTTATTGCCTCGGTCCTTATATTTTGCCCTCCTAAATATAGATTAATACTTCACTGAAATGAGCTACGTGCTTACAGGAAGACGGTAATACCCTCCTTGTAACTCATTTCTTCACTCACCCTCTCTCCGTCACCCTTATTCTCTCCCTCACTCTCACTCTCTCCCTTACTCTCACTCTCTCCCTCACTCTTATTCTCTCCCTCACTCTCACTCTCTCCCTCACTCTCTCCCTTACTCTCAGTCTCTCCCTCACTCTTATTCTCTCCCTCACTCTCAGTCTCTCCCTCACTCTCACTCTCTCTCAGTCTCTCCCTCACTCTTACTCTCTCCCTTACTCTCTCCCTCTCCCTCACTCTCAGTCTCTCCCTCACTCTTATTCTCTCCCTCACTCTTATTCTCTTCCTCACTCTCACTCTCTCCCTCACTCACTCTCACTCTCACTCTCTCCCCTTCACTTACCTTTCTCCTTATCTTTCTCCATCTCTCTCACTCCCTCCTACCATTGTTATCTCCCTACAGAGCCCACTCTCAACCTACCACTACCATCTCTCTCTCTCTCTCTCTCTCTCTCTCTCTCTCTCTCTCTCTCTCTCTCTCTCTCTCTCTCTCGTCTTTGCATTTCGTTGTTTGCCTAGGTTGTTTTTCCACGATAGATCTAACGAATATACTGTATACACACGAAATATAAAATAACCATTGGTAATTACACATTTAAAATAGCTTTACAATTAAATATATATCTTAAAATATTGCGAGTTCCCTGTCAATCAAGGCCATGTAGTAATGTTATAAAAAAACAAAACAAACAAATACCAGAAATACTAGACTAATAGGTACTGGGTGTATATAGCTAGGGGGTGGATAGACAAAAACAAAAAAAAATTATTAGAGGGAGGTGCGAAGAAAAACTTAGAATGGTAGAAGGGAGGAGAAGAGTGAACAGTGAGTAGGGTACAAGTAGCATACCGTATATAGAAATGTAATGATTGAGGAAAAAAGAAAAAAAAAAGAAAAATATATATATATACAGGGTGTCCCAGGAGGAAATGGCATAACTTTTGGGAAATTATAAAACAAGGTATTCTAAGCCTAAAATGTTCTATAACAAAAAGTCCAAATTTCAACCGTTAAAAATATATTGAAGGTTTTATATAGTGTGCTCCCCCGCCTCACTGTAATGGACTCTTCCATGTCAGATAGTTTCCAACTGGTCCTAAGTGAGCTATTATATCTATAATCATTTTGCAACTTACAGAATTATAATATTTTTACAATAACATGGACAAATAAATGCAGTAAGATGGAGATGTGGTAGGTACTAGGACAGCTAGGCCACCCTTATGGGAAAATACTCAAGAAAATGCCATTTTCTAGATGCAATATCTCTTTACTGGTTGAGATTTGGAATTTTTCTTATAGAACATTTTAGGCTTAGAATATTTTGTTTTATGATTTCCCAAAGTTATGCCCTTTCCTCCTGGGACACCATATATATATATATATATATATATATATATATTATATTATAATATTATATATATATATATGTATATATATTATGTCAGAGGAAAGGGCATAACTTTGGAAAATATAACAAAATATTCTAAGCCTAAAATGTTCTAGAAAATTCCAAATCTCAACCAGTAAAGAGATATTGCATGTTGAAAATGGCATTTTCTTAAGTATTTTCCCATAAGGGAAAGTTAAGTTATTTTTCCATGTTATTGTAAAGATATTATAATTCTGTAAGTTGCAAAATTATTATAGATATAATAGCTCACTTTGGACCAGTTGGAAACTATCTGACATGGAAGAGTCCATTACGGTGAGGGCGGCGGCGGTGGAGGACACTATATAAAATCTTCAATTTTTTTTAACATTGAAATTTGGACTTTTTGTTATAGAACATTTTAGGCTTAGAATACCTTGTTTTATCATTTCCCAAAGTTATGCCCTTTCCTCCTGGGACACCCTGTATATATAATATCAGTATCATGTATTTTCTAGTTCCCAATCAATGTTGCTCTACCCTTGATATTTCAGAGATCCAGTTTCAATTACCAACATCTTCCGTGACAAGACGCAGTCACAGAAAAAGACGGCAGATGTCACAGAAAATGTTTGGAATAAATGTGGTGTGCCGGTGTAGATTTCTCAAAGAGGTTTCTCATAAAGGCCTAACATGGATTAAATACTAAAAACAATATTAAACTAGGTATACCATAATTATTAGCTAGTTCATGATATTATGATTGAATATTAGGCCTACACCTTTGTATTCGCATTTTACTTCATGACGTAGCCTATACAATTAAATACCAAGAGAGACCGTTACAATCGTCTGCATTACGATAGCTATTCCTTATATATAGTTAGCGTCCCGAAAACATTAATACATTTGATACATGCAAGAGCTTGATAATTGAACATTTAAGTTAACAGAAAAGAAAACAAAAAGGAATACACTGATCGAGGTAGAAGAAATAAAGATATTAGGTACGGTACAATCGCCTGTAAGTGGTGCACATTTTATTGAACATTACTGACAAGTTGGTGAAATGTTTTGAAACATTTCCTCTAAGAAACATGCCCGGGTTAGTGCTTCCTCTCATTCGCACGCAACTGTCTCGAGTATATCATATGGGTGTGTATCATATACCTGTCTAGGCGACTGTACAGCCGAGACAACATAATATGCAAGTGTTTAAATATATACTATAAATTAGATATATAGATTGACAATAAATTTGCAAATAACCGGAACAGACTCGTTTTGTTAGCTAATTTGATTAACCTTTGCTGTACTACAATATTTGATTAACCTTTGCTGTACTACAATATTTGATTAACCTTTGCTGTACTACAATATTTGATTAATCTTTGCTGTACTACAATATTTGATTAACCTTTGCTGTACTACAATATTTAATTAACCTTTGCTGTACTACAATATTTGATTAACCTTTGCTGTACTACAATATTTGATTAACCTTTGCTGTACTACAATATTTATTAACCTTTGCTGTACTACAATATTTAATTAACCTTTGCTGTACTACAATATTTAATTAACCTTTGCTGTACTACAATATTTGATTAACCTTTGCTGTACTACAATATTTAATTAACCTTTGCTGTACTACAATATTTAATTAACCTTTGCTGTACTACAATATTTCGGGTCAACATTAGCATTGTTTTCGAGGATCTTTTTCCTAAAGACAAACATTCAAGACCTTTAAACTGCTTAAATTAAATGAGTTTTTCGTCAAGAACAATAATAACAGTACTAAAATACGTACCGTACCGTATGGTAAATCTCTAATGGTATTAGAAAATAGATTAAATATCTACACAACATAAATAATAGCATATTGAAATGTTTATTTCTTGTGTAAATCCACAAATAGAAAACGAAGAATAATACATTATACCGGTACTTATCAAAGACAACTGAAGCAATACTACGGAAATAGCAACACCAATCTTTAAGTAACAGTTATTAGTCTTTGTAGCCAAATATGTTTTAAACATTAACACCTGACAGTAATATGACACAGAAACATACACCTGACAGTAATATGACACAAAAACATACACATGACAGTAATATGACACAGAAACATACACCTGACAGTAATATTACACAGAAACATACACCTGACAGTAATATGACACAGAAACATACACCTGACAGTAATATGACACAGAAACATACACCTGACAGTAATATGACACAGAAACATACACATGACAGTAATATGACAGAAACATACACCTGCCAGTAATATGACACAGAAACATACACCTGACAGTAATATGACACAGAAACATACACCTGACAGTAATATGACACAGAAACATACACCTGACAGAAATATGACACAGAAACATACACCTGACAGTAATATGACACAAACACATACACATGCCAGTAATATGACACAGAAACATACACCTGACAGATATTATGACACAGAAACATACACCTGACAGATATTATGACACAGAAACATACACCTGACAGTAATATGACACAGAAACATACACCTGACAGTAATATGACACAGAAACATACACCTGACAGTAATATGACACAGAAACATACACCTGACAGTAATATGACACAGAAACATAGAAACATGGTAGTTACATATAATTTCGTTACGTACCGGTATCAAGAATTCAGTTACTAAGGAATTCAATTTACCATCAGATTAAATTAAACTGACTATAGTATCGGATACAACCCTTAGTGGGACGCCAGCTTTAACCCCTTGAGGATCTAACACACATTTTGATATTGTATGTTGGTTATCATTAGCAGATTTTGTGCAATTTAGGAAGGATATCTAGGATTAAAAAAGGGTAAACACTATTTCAATTAAGATATTTACGTGATTTACTTTAATATAGTATGAACGAACTGAACCAAGATAAATACTGCACTATCCAATACATATAATTGGGTACAGGATACATATAGTGTTATGTGTAGTTGCTAATGGCCTTGTACTGAGTGAGTCAATAATAATGGAAACTTATGTTCTGTTTCATTGTTTCCGAATATATTTTGCTCTCCCCATTTCGTTTACGTTGCCTGTAAAATCACTCTGAATTAAGCACGGAAAATAACTGGAAGCAGATTATATTTGTAATTATTATTAGGGGTTCGTCCCCTACGGGGAACCCCTATTGTAATCATTAAACCTGGGATTTCATCCAAATTCTTCTTACGCGCCGGTTTCGACGCAATAACTCCAGAACCGCTTTTTGGATCGGGATCAAACTTTCACAGGAGGTGCGTTTTTGTATTGGGCAACTTTTGATATGCTAAACATCCGGCATGGCGGCCAAACAGGCCCGTGGCAGCCGATTTCCCGAAAAACTTGACACCTAAATACCGTCTCTCCCACTCACAGGAAACGACTGGGCTTTGGCATACGCACTCCCCTACTAATGCTCCGCAAATTTTATAGAGAAGGTTTTTTGCTTTTGCACGTGGGGTTTTTTCCGGCAATCTTGAAAAAACCTCGAATTCCACTTAAAATTCCACATCTTGAAAACTACGCCGATGATCAGAGCCATGCTTGTGTAGTTGGGTAAGGCTCGCGATTCCGAACGTTTTGATACCAAAAAAATATAAATGGGTGGAATAGTTTGACCGCAGCATTGAAAACTGTCTATTCTTAAATTACTTTAAAACCGAATTCGCTACCCACACAAAGTTTCCGTCTACAGTCTATAGGCTTCCACGCATCCCCCAGTTTTGCTTAATAACATAATCTCTTTATTATTCAGATCTATCATTTGTTTTTTATTTAAACCTCTCAAAACCGTTCGAGTCCCTACGAATTCCAGCAATTATTTAGCCAACCTACCTATACATACCTACCCTACCAAATAATACACAGGGCCCTGGGTGGGGCTTTGGTTTCCCGGGCGTTTCCTCACCCTCCTCAGCTCCCCGCCATGGAGTGGCTTCGGTCACCCAGGCTTTATTGTGGTCGGCAGGGGGGGTTCTGTGGGGGCACTCGGTTGTGGCCTTGGCCTTGCTTGGGGCCTTGGTGCTGTTCGGCCAGGCAGCTTGGGGAACAGCAACAACAACAACAACCAAATAATAATGATAAATTCAAATTTATTTTTGGTGAATGACAGAGTATTTATTGGCTAAGGTTTTTAACAATTCCTCCCTTTGCCAAATGCTTAGTTTAATAAGAATGATATGGACCTTTAAAGTTTTGGCAATTGCCCGTGTGACTCGTATTTTAACCCTCCTAAAGTGTTACCACGAAATACCTCTAGATCCTTTCTCAAAAGTCGCTAGCATGTTGCTACATAGCCAAACAATGTTAGGATAATGCTGCAATTCCTAAAGAGTTTTGATTTGTTTGTTTTGCAAATTTTACAATGTAATATAACTAGAATGTCTGAAATTTTCAAATTATCCCGAGTAAGTGTCTCTAGATATGAAAGAATGGCTACTAAACTGAAGTAAATATAGCTCTACATCTAGCGGTAATATGTAGCAGTACAACTGATAACACTGCCTACAACTACCCTCTCATCACCAATGATTATGCTCTGCTGAGGTTTGTATTTGCAAATCTTATCCTGTGTATAAATATAACCCTTACACATGTTTCTATTAAATAATGACATTAAACAGGATTCATGGTTTAAATACAAGGCTAGATATTTATCGGAAGTACGTATTTACCTTCGGAAAGCTAAAATATAATGTTTACACATATGGGATAGGGAGGGAGATATAAGGGGTGGACCGATGGAAGGGAAGAGAACCCCAATATACGAGATACATTGCTTCATATGCGCGTATTGATCACTTTCATGCTATTATGTATGCATACAGAAGTAGCAGGACACATATGTCAAGAGTGAACACCAATAACTTAATCCATACACAGTAAAAAAGACGGAAATTATATCGTACATATGAAGTGATGGAATGGGGATGGGGGGGGAGTGTGTATGATATGTAAACAGGACAGTTCGTGCTAGATAGGCGTGTGTGTGCTTGTGTGATGGTCTTGTGTAGCTATGTTTGTGCTTGTTTGAGTGTTGAGTTATCTCTCTCTCTCTCTCTCTCTCTCTCTCTCTCTTATTTATTGCTGTCTTCCTTACAATTACGACATACTGTACTAGTGCATGAGAACAGGAAATAGGGAGCCTCGCTCTCTCTCTCACAAATGAGAACATAAGTAAACAGGAGTCTGCAGAGAGCCGATTGGCTATAAGACTCGGTAGCCTATTCCACATATCTACAACTCTGTTACTAAACGAATAGAGGCAGATCCCTTACACACCCAGTCTCTCTCTGTCGCTCGTTTGTTTGCATACCGGTACAAATGAGGCAGATCCCTTACAAGATGAACATGGGAATCTGCAGAGACAAGTGGCCCACAAAAGGCAGATCCCTTTCACATACAACCCATTTCATCCATATGACTATCTGATTTTATCTTTAAATTCTCTATTGTTCTTGATCCCACTATAGCACTAGGTAGCCTATTTCACATATCTACGACTCTGTTACGAGAGAGGCAGATCCCTTACACAGCCAATCTCTCTCTCTTATTTGCACACTGGTACAAAGGAGGCAGATACTTACATATGCTACCAAGATGAAAATGGGACTCTGCAGAGAGCCGGTAGGCCCACACACAGCAGATCCCTTTCACACCCAATCCATCTCGTCTTATCAAATTTTATGTTGAAGCTCTATTGTTATTGATCCCACTATAGCACTTGGTAACCTATTCCACATATCTACAACTCTTTTTACCAAGCGAATAGAGGCAGATCCCTTACACAGCCAATCTCTTTCTCTCTCGCTCTTGTTTGTTTGCACACCGGTACAAATGAGGCAGATCCCTTACACATGCAACCAAGATGAAAATGGGAGTCTGCAGAGAGTCAAGTGGCCCACATAAGGCAGGTCCCTTTCACACTCAACCCATCTCATAAACTTTACCTGTTATTTACACTACTTACTATACACCCATGTTATCATATACCTGCAACCAAAACACAATTGTAAGAAATAGGAACATAAGAAAATGGTGTCTGTAGAGAGCCAATTGGCCCACACAAGACAGATCCTTTTCACACCCAACCCATCTCATAAAAACTCGCTCTCATTTATCTCTGTCTTCCTTACATTTATGACATCCTAGTCTCTCTCTCTCTCTCTCTCACAAATGAGAACATAAGAAAACCGGAGTCTGCAGAGAGTCGATTGGCCCACACATGTCAGATCCCTTTCACACCCAACCCATCCCACGCTAGCTCTCTCTCTCTCATATTTATCGCTATCTTCCTTACGTTTACGTCATCCTATTCTCTCGCCATACTCCCTCTCTCCTTCACAAATGAGAAAATACAAAAATACGAAAACGGGAGTCTCCAGAGCCGATTGACCTACACATGGCAGATCCCTTTCACACCCTCAGTAACCTATTCCACATATCTACAACTCTGTTACTAAATGGATAGAGGCAGATCCCTTTTACAGCCAATCTCTCCCTCTCTCGCTCTTGTTTGTTTGCACAATCTGCTCCTTCTGTAGTTTCTTCATGCCCGATAAGTTAAATGATCTTTTGATATCTGTGACACAGCATTTGTATCAAACACAATACCCTGCTTGCAAAACCGTCGAACCCCGGACAACGTTGCTTGCAACTTTAATTATTATTATAATTATTATCATTATTATTATTATTATTATAATCACCATCATCATCATCATTATTACTAATACCTGGTACTATAATTATCAGTTTTATATATTTGTTTTATTATTGTATTATATACCGGTACCGGTGTATATATTTTGTTTTTGTAGAGATATTCGGTAACAACTGCACCCCTCCTCAGTGACAGGACAGTCAGAGAAAAGGGCGCCAGATGTCTCCGGAAATGTTTGGCATAAATATGTTGTCTGCCGGTGTGGATTTCTATAAAAGATTTCCCTCTATATATATATATCTTGCAGCCCGGAGTCAATATTAAACAGAAGACTACATTAACTACTACATTAACAATCATGATATGTAATATTATGGTTTAGGATTAATCCTTGGATTGTCACTGTTTAATGTGTTACGCATATGATTAATTGTCTTGCAAACATGCACCATTTATTATAATATAAATATATATATATATATATATATATATATATATATATATATATATATATATATATATATATATATATATATATATATAATTATGTTAGATTTAACATTAAAAAGAGGGAAAGGAACACTCGTAACAGAATGGATAGATATGAAATCTAATATATTGTTTATATTTTCCATCGTCTATAGTTTTCCGCGCATGGTCATCATTTTACAATACTGTATACCGGTATATTATATATTGTGGGTTTAAATTTCAGACGCATCTGCAACCAGTTTCACTATAATTTTCATATTGTTATTCAGTTTTTTTATTTTATCTGACATTTACAAATTCTGAATTCTCTACTGCCAATTTCCTCTTTCCCTATCCCCTTCTCACCATCCATCCACTCACCATCCATCCTCTCTCTCTCTCTCTCTCTCTCTCTCTCTCTCTCTCTCTCTCTCTCTCTCTCTCTCTCTCCTCTCACTCTCTCTCTCTCTCTCTCTCTCTCTCTCTCTCTCTCTCTCTCTCTCTCTGCCCAAATTTGGCAAATGAGTTTCAATGCGGATAAATGTAAAGTACATGTCGGATACCTAAATGAGAAAGCAAACTATTCGATGAATGGCACTCAGCTTAAGAATGTAAACAGAGAAACAATATCGAGTAACCTAAAACCGAGTCAACAATGTTCAGAAGTTGTTAAGAAGGCAAACAAAATAATTGGCTTTATAGGCAGGTCATTTGAGCATAAATCCAAAAAGTTATCCTAACCCTTTACAATTCCTTAGTCCGCCCTCTTCTGGAATACTGCGTTCAATCCTGGTGCCCTTATTACCAAAAAGATATAAACAAGCTAGAACGAGTTCAACGTAGAGTTACCAAAATGATACCTAGCCTAAAGAACAAACCATACGAAGAGCGTCTTAGAGAATTAAATCTATTTCCTTTTAACCCAGCGCAGATAAAGAGGCTACTTAATTCAAGTGTTCAAATACAGCAAAGGCAGCGACAATATGAACTGTAGTAAGTACTTCACTATCGCCCAATCTAATTACAGGCGGGGTAACGGTTGCAAAAATATGGTTACATCTTTTAAGTCGCACGCATCTAAGAATTTCTTCTTCAATCGAGTTTGTCAACTTGTGGAATGGGCTTCCCCGAGACGTTATAGACTGCAGCAACCGTTGATTCATTTAAATTCCGCCTAGACAAATATCTCGCATCAAACCCGCGACTGACTGCGTTTGTAAATGGATAACTTTATCCTCCCCTCAGTTACTAACCCATATGTCCCCTACTAACTTCCTAGTCCTGCCACGTTAGTGGCAGGGCAGTAGTTCCCTTTCCAATGTTCCCTTACCCACTTTAAACCACTGTTTGGACACTTGATCCTCAGTGTTTTGGAGGACAAGCAGCCTAGAAGGGTCACTAGATCTGTTGTTGCTTGATTTCCTTTGTACTCCTTTGTACTCTCTCTCTCTCTCTCTCTCTCTTTCTCTCTCTCTCTCTCTCTCTCTCATATTTTGTAGAAACTTTGCATATAATATATTTCTGTTCTACCCGAAATAAACTTCCCTCAGAAGATGTAAATGGTTCTTCAGTAGAGCAGTTCAAGAAGAGTGTAGATAGGGTTATGCACACTCTGCCATGAGTGTAGTGACTTCACAATCTCTCTCTTTCCATTCGAGTATCTCTCCGGAGTGGAGCACAAAGGCTTCGGGATACTAACTATTCCTTCTAACTCCTCGTTTTTCTCTCATTTTCCTCATAGCTGAGATCGTAAGATCTGTGTGGCTTGATATAATCTCTCTCAATCTCTCTCTCTCTCTCTCTCTCTCTCTCTCTCTCTCTCTCTCTCTCTCTCAGACATACATACACACACACTTCCCCCAATCTCTTTCAATCAATTTGCCAAGTAGTTAAGGGAGGTCTGAAGAGGAGAGCAGATGAGAGGGGAGGAAGGGAGAGGGGAATAAAGGAGTGGAGAAGAGAAGACAAAAGAGGCGAAATGACAAGAAAAGATAAACTAATATACACAGCACTTATGTGAGGAGAGGAGAAAAGAATAACAAGAGAAAAACGTAAACAAATTACAATAATCAGTGTTCCTCAGAGCTCTCTCAGTGTAAACCACCCTCTTCGTAAAGCACGTAGCACCCGTCTTGCAACACAATCCCACGTCTACTATGTGCAACTCTCCAACCCAAGAGTCAAACGTTTTTCTCAATCTTACTTATATTCAACAGCTGAGCTTTCCTTCTTCCTATGGCTTAAATTGCTTCAAACTCCATGTGTCCAGGCATTTTGGCTCGAACGTTCCTTGATTTTGGCCCTGTCACTCTTTGAAGTCTAGGGAAGGCACTCGCTACATGCAGTTCTGACTTTTGCGTCCGTCACTCGCAAAAAAAAAAAAATAAAAAAAAAAAAAAAAAAAAAATAGAGACAAAAGGAAGAAAATAAACAGGGAGAGACGTTGAGAGAACATGTGGAGAGAAGAACTGTGATTAAAAGAGATAGTGAAGATTTGGAAAAGGTAAATAGCATGATAAAGTTTAAACATAGAATAAGATCGAGTCTGGGGAAAAAAGAAGGAGAAGGTAAAGTGTTGAAGCAAAAACAATACAAATGGAGACAGCAGTTTAAAAAGAGGAGGAGGGTGAGAGAATGGAAAAACGATGCGAAAGAGATAAACACAATATTGGATAGAGACCGAATACTATTAAAAGGAGAAAGGAGAGGACAAAGACAGAGGAAATGAGGAAGGTTACAGACATAGGATGATATAATGAACAAGTTGAAGAATACAGACAGAGGAATTAACAAATAGCTGAACAGGAGAACATTAGAACACATGAAAATACGAAATGAAAAACAAAAGAATAAGAAAATACAATGGAAAATAGGAATTAATAGACGAAGTATCAAACAATCAGATGAAGTGAAATAACAAAACGGGTAAACAAATGGAGGAAGAGAAAACGAGTGAAAGAAAGAAAAAGTTGAAAGAGGGAGAGAAAAGAGATAAAGGAGGGGACGCAAATGGCAAAGAAAGGGGCGGGGGGAATTAACAAAGACATTAGAACGTGGAAAAAGAGAGGAGACAGAAGGGACGAATGAAAGCAAACTGGAACGGTGAGATAATAGAAAGAGAAGACATATATAAATAAAAAACAAAGAGGAGGGAAAACGGAGAGACGGAGAGAGAGAGAGAGAGAGAGAGAGAGAGAGAGAGAGAGAGAGAGAGAGAGAGAGAGAGAGAGAGAGAGAGAGAGAGAGAGAGAGAGAGAGAATAAGTGGGTGTGTAAACAAATAAGGCTAGTAATATCAATGAAAGGAAGGAAGGAGAAATTTCAAGACAAATACGGAAATTTTTTTTTTTTCGTAGCACATAGAAAGCAAATTTGAGGAAGACAAACAAACCAGGAGGAACAGTAGGTAACGTAAACAAAAACATAAGACGAGAATAAAGACAAGCAGAATGGGGAATATAATAAACAAGAAGATAGTCAGATGGGAAGCATAGCCAATAAGAGAAAATAAGCGGAAGATGGAAAATAGATAATAGAATAGGTTGGGAAGATATGAAGAGGGGAACAAGGGGACACGAATAAAGGAAACCCATTAATGTAACAGCTAAAGAGAAAGGTAAGCAAATGAGGAAAATGAGAATAATATAATGAGCAGGAAGATATGTTGAGAAAGGAGAGATACGGAAAGAGAAAAAAAGAGGAGGAGGAGGGAAGGCTGATAAATTACGGAGAAGAGTAGATAAAGACAAACTAAATTATAGGAGGTAGAAAAGAAAAGAAGAAGAGGAAGAGCAAAATAGAGCAAAGGGATTGGAAGAAAACAAGTAAAAGAGTTGGAAAATATAAGGGTGATGGAAAAATATAAGGGTGATGGGAAAAGGGGAGACGAACTAATACATAAAGAGAGAGAGAGAGAGAGAGAGAGAGAGAGAGAGAGAGAGAGAGAGAGAGAGAGAGAGAGAGAGAGAGAGAGAGAGAGAGAGAGAGAGAGAGAGAGAGATATTGTCATCGGTCGGTATACGAGAGGCAGGGGAGAGGGAATGAGTGGATGAAGAATTGATTTTGAGTGTGTAGGAGTGCATGTGCGTGTGTGTGACTGAGTGCATCTGTGAAGGAGTTTTAGCGAGTGGAACTGTGAGGACATTATTATTATTTGTACTGTATGTTTCAGTGAGTGTAATGTGCTTGCGTGCTAGTGTGTGTGTGTTAATGTGCGTTAGTGTTTGTGTCCATGTGTGTGTATGTATGTACCTCACATACATTATGTGATACATATATTTACAAAAAGAGTGCTCCACACGATGTGCGGTTCCGGTCTCACATCCTAGTGGCGGTGTTCCAGGCAGCCCTGTTCAAAGCTGCCTCACTTGTCAGGTTATTCGATTAAAGATCAGACCGTAAGTCTTGATCCCTCCTCTTTCTTGGTCTGCCCCTTGGTGCACCTCCCTCGACTTTCATGGCCATTAATCTTTTCGTCCACCTTAGTTCATCCACCTTTTCCACATTTCCAAGCCATCCAAGTCTGCTAGTATGCATCTCATAAGTGATACTCCTGATTCCTCACCATCTCCTCAGATCTTCACAAAGTATCCTATCTTGTAGTTTGACACCACACATCCATCTCACCATTCTTATCTCATTACATTCCAGTCTGTTGAAAACATCCACTTTGACAGGTCATATTTCTGAAACAAATGTCATTGTGATTCTAACACAAAGCGTACACCTTTCCCTTCAAAGGGAGAGGGAGTCTTCTCATTGTAAGTAGTGGCAATAGTTTCCTGAACTTTCCCCAGCCGCATCTTATTCTGGCTATAGTGGCGGCATCAGCCCCACCACCAGCAGAGATGGTATCTCCCAAGTAGCAAAACTTGTCCACTATCTCCAGCTGGTCATTGATCACAAGCTCACCTTTGCATACTATGCATACAAATTTCTCAACTTCTGACTTCTTTCTCGGTAGAGGTCTCTAGTGCAGCGCTTTTTCCTGTGGTTTACCCAGCAGCGGCAGTTGCTACACTTTTCTGTATACGGTACTTTGCATGGTTATACACTACATTTTTCTATCTTTCCAAGCCCTAAACAACTGTATCAACATTTTGTTTTATCTAAGTTTACTGCGATATATACTATCTCATCTGTATATAGCAGTTCCCAAGGGAGCCCAGCTCTGAATTCTCATGATAGTGCCACCAGAACCATAACAAAGAGGAGAGGGCTTAACACAAAGCCCTGGAGAACTGCAACACGAACTGTAAATTCCTCACTCGGTATACCTTTCACTCTCACTGCCGTTCGTGAGTCATCTTACTTCTTCATTGTCACACGCACTAGCTACTCCAAGTTATCTCATATCCCACTGCACAAGATCTCTGGGCACTATATAGAAGGCCTTCTCCAAGTCTTCTCTGCAGATGTTAAGATAGCATCGATTGAACCATGCCCTGGCATGAAAAAGAACATATCATCGACAGAAATGTTTTCCCTGAGCATGCCTTCAAAGACTGTCTGACAGACATTCATGACTTGGTCAAGCATTTTCAGGCCCCTATAATTTCCCTTATCAAACGAATCCTCCTTTCCCTTACATATGTTTACTACTACGCCTTTACGCCATTCATTAGGGTTTCTCTCCTCTCTCATGATGGAGTATATTAGCTCTGTGACAAATCTCACTCCTTTGTCGCCTCAGGCTTTAATCATCTCAGCGACATTACCAAGATACCCTGCAACTTTTCTATCCTTCATTTTATTTATTGCGCCTCTTCCAACAGCTGGTGATATCAAAGGAGGCAGGGGGGGGGGTGTCAAGTATTGGCCTTTCGTTACTAAGCTCCTCTCTGTTCCACTCAAACTCCACATTGAGTAATCATTCATAGTGTATCTTCCAAGCATCTCCAATTCTTTGTCAATGTAAACAATTGTCTAATTATTATTCCTGACATGCTGTTCTCCAACATCATCTCTACTGTCATCCTTAACTCGCTTAGCTAAGTTGAAGATCCCATTGTGATTTTCTGCATTACAGATTTGGTCTATGACTATGTGCTGTATAATTGTCTCTGCCTTGCATATCTAATTTTTTACAGTTCACTTAGGTGCCACCTATTCATCCTTGCTGCCTTGTTTCTTTCATGCTTTGCAACATCTTCTTTTCTCCTTTATTAAAATTTCAACCTTGTCATTCCACCAGGAAGTCTTATGCCTAGGTGGACTTTAAGTTTTGCCACAGACTTTGCCAGTAGCGGCAAGAAGGCTACATTAAAAGAAATTCCAATGGTTATTTACATCAATTGGCTTAATGCCCCTATTCCTATGCTATTTGCTCCAGTTTGCTGCAAAATCTATCCCTGTATTAAGATTTATTCAACAACCATACTGTCCTTTTTTTGGGCATATTTACCATCTTGTGCACAGGATCTCGCCCTAATATAAACACATGTCACAGATTGGGAGCTTTTGTTGGGAGATACATTCTTTGCTCGGGATGACCTTAACATCCCGAACCCACTTCCAGTCTTCCCTGTTCACCAAAAGTAAGCTATCTAGCTACTGCTGCTCTCTGAACTATGTGATCAGATGACAAAATTTTCTTTAACTTAGTGTTGCACACAACCATGTTGAGTGCAATACTAGACTCCAGTATATATTCGCCTTCTAGATTTCTTCTTTCATATCCTTTTCCTCCATGCACACCATCGTACTCATCAGCACATGCTCCCACATGTCCATTTAGGTCTCACCTACAACTGTTATATCATACTCTGAAAGACCCAACATTACACTGAATTAGGTCGTTCCAGAAGGCCTCTTTCCACGCTCTGTTTAAGGGTGATGGTTCGTTTTTCTTATCCCCCATTAGTTTTCAGATTTTAAGATGTTTGCCCCATTAGTTTCGCAATCTTATGACCTTTCACCCCATTTTTTTTTCAATATTAAGATCTTTGGTGTCGATTTTTTCCTGGCAAGCGATAGCAAGCCTGTAATTTTAGAAGAAACCAGCCTTCGGCTGGAAAGATTTTTACAAAGATATTTACAAATTTATCTTGAATGAGGATCTAGGGGTTGTTCTTTTAACCTTGATGGAGGCATAGCGAGGGAACTAATAAATAGATGAATAAATATATTAATAGACCAAACAATATGCACTACCCGATAAGCCAACCTGTGGGGCATATGCCGATATCAATTTCATAATTCTTTCACCTACTTTCACCAATAAAACCTGTATCTCTTGTATTTTTCGAACTATCCACTGCGCACGACATCCATTCCATCGGGTTTTCTGGGCGCAGCATGCTCTACTTCTGTCAAGGATTTTCACAACTTCATTAATTTTGCCATTCATACTTACAACATTCACGCTGGCAAGTCTGAACGTGCGGGAGACTGCAGCCCGTCTCCCATGCGGTTTTGGGTCATCAGATTTACGTTGTTTAGTAGATGTTTTGGCAAAGGAAATCACCATCCCCAGGTCTCCGGCTCTTGGTTGCCTCGGAGAACGTTCCCAGCAACTTCTCCCAAGGTTTACAAGGAGTAGGATTCAGTGACCCCGGTGCACTCGACCAGAACCAGCTACAGTGATGCACCCCATGCACGTACATGACACTATGGCTGGCCTGGTGACAGGGCAGCCTCCTGGAGCCCTACTATTAGTTCGGGCCCCTATACCGTTAAGCGGAGAGTGACAGTCTGGGGAACACAGTGAACTGTATCCTCTGGTTCCTTACAGCCAGGTCAGCCCAAGGCGCCAAATCCGGGTCTAGGGGGGGGGCAACATCCATTGCGAGAGCGCCGCCATTAGGCAGCTTGGACTATATGTGTATTTGAAAAAAAAATAAAAAATAACGGCATAATAAGATTAACTGGGTGGATAGTCTATCTATCTATCTATTGCCTGATGCCGTGATCCCCGAAGGGGTGGCCATGAACGAACCGCCCCCATGCACCTCTGTCCCCAGTCAGTCGACGCCCCTCCCCCCAACCAGCACCGCCTTCGTTCATGTACTTCCTCACTCCATCCTTCCACATCTCATTCGATCTACCTCTCCCTCTCTGTCCCTCCACCTCGCTCTCCTACACCCTCTTAGTCATTCTCTCGCTTTCCATACGTTCCATATGGCCGAAACATCTCAAGTTGTTTCTTTTCACACTTTCCAGCACATCTATCTCCACACCACACCTCCTTCTTACTTCCTCATTAGTCTGTCTATCCCTCCATGTAACTCCGCACGCACTTCTTAAGTAATTCATTTCCACTGCTCTCACTCTTGGTCTGAGTCTCTCAACCAACGTCCATGCTTCGCTTCCGTAAGTCAGTGTCGGGATTACCACACTGTCATGCAAGGACTTCTTCACTTCCATACTGACCACCCTATTTCTTGTTACTGTTTTTAGCGTTCCTACAACCCTCTTCCCCTGTTGTACCCTCTCCCGCACTTCTTCATCCATAGTCCCATCTTTACTCAACACACTGCCCAGATACTTAAAAGAGTTGACGATCTCCATAGCCTGACCATTCAGCTTCATCTCACACTCTGTGACTTCACCCCTTTCGAAGACCATAACCTTGCTCTTCCCCGCATTTACCTTCAAATTCCGTTTTTCGCACACTGTTCCAAACTCATTTACCAGACCCTGCAACTCCCATTCATTATCACTCATCAGAACTGTATCATCCGCAAACAGCAGTATAGGTAGCTTCCACTCAATTCCCTCCCTTTTCAGCGATACACCAACATCCACTGCTCTTGATAGTATTTCTTTCATGACTCCATCCACATATACAGTAAACAACCACGGGGACATCACACACCCCTGTTTCAAACCAACATTCAGGTAAAAAAACTCGCTCTGCTCACTCTCCACACATACTGCCGCCTTTGCACCCTCATACATGCTCTTCACTGCTTTCAGCAACTTGCCCTCTACTCCGTATATTCTAAGTACTTTCCACAAACCTTCTCTATCCACTCTGTCATAGGCCTTCTCCAAGTCCATAAAGGCAACATACACCTTTTGTTCTTCTCCAGATGCTTCTCCACAACACAATTCAGGGTAAAAATCTGATCTACACATCCTCTTCCCTTCCTAAAACCTCCCTGCTCGTCGCCTATCCATTTCTCCGTTCTCACTCTCACTCTCTCAATCACTACCCTACTGTATGCCTTCCCTACTACGCTTAGAAGACATATTCCTCAGTGGTTACCACACACTCCTCTTTCCCCTTTGCCCTTATATAGGGGGACTATTATGCCAGTCTTCCAGTCATCGGGTGCACTCCCCTTCTCCCATGCTAGTTTGCACATTTTCCTTAGTGGGTGGATAATGTGCCAGGAAAATGCAATTATCTGATAAAAATCCGATTTCTAGTGCAGCAGTTCTGCGACAAATGGAAACAAAAAATATAAAGATTATGAGCAAACCAATAATATTATGGACAAATGAATAAATTTCAATGATGCTTGCTCCGTATTCTAGCCTAGCTTTTCATAACCACTCTAATAAATTTTGTCCTTACCGTATTGATTTTATCCTATCCTAACCCAACCTTACCAAACAAAACTTTAACTAACATTACTTAGCATATCTTGTTTCATCGTAACGTATCCTAACCTACCCTTAATTAACTTGGCTTAGCCAATATTAACTTAGCAAATACTCTCTAACCCTAATATACCGGTACTTCATCTTGGAATATTCTAGCCAATCCTAACCGTAAATATTTATTAGAGAGAATGATTCCCGCGTTTCGTTCCACAAACTGCTCCTTGAATAAGCAACAAGTGCCATTAACATCCACACGATCAGGCCTCCAAGAGAGACAGAGAGAGTATAGTTCAACATAGAAGATGGATGTACACGTATTAAAGAAAAAAAACTAACCATTTTCGTAACTAAATGAGATACAGATACACTGAATGTACAGACCTTGTGACTAGGGTAAACCAGGGTAGGCAAGACACAAAGAGAGAGAGGGAGAGGGAGAGGGAGAGAGAGAGAGAGAGAGAGAGAGAGAGAGAGAGAGAGAGAGAGAGAGAGATGAGAGGAGGAGAGGAGCTAGGATAGAGAGAGAGAGAGAGATAGAGAGAGAGAGAGAGAGAGAGAGAGGAGAGCGAATGAGAGAGGAGAGAGACGAGAGAGAGAGAGAGAGAGAGAGAGAGAGAGAGAGAGAGAGAGAGAGAAAGATAGAGAGAGAGAGAGAGAGAGAAAGTGTGGGTGTAAACAAATAAGGCGAGTAATATCAACAAATACTAAATATTATGCAAAGCTTTCCTTCCTCCCTCTCCTTTCTAGAATACATGTGTATACAGTATTATTGCTTCTTCCTCTTATTCTGTTCTCGTTCCCCTTTCAATCTCATTCAATACAAATAATTCCTTCACGCATTACATTACCAGATTAAATTCCTTCATTCTTGGCTTCGTCTTCTTCATTCATCACCTCCTCTCGCTCCCTTCGCAATCATCTTTCTTATTTTGATCAATGTGTATGAAGGAGACAAATGGCAGGCTGCCTGAATACACTAAGTTTAAATCAGTCTAAGTCATAGGATGAAGGAAAGGTTGATTAAGTGAGTGAGTTCCAGAGTTCAAGTGTTTAATAGAAGACTGAAAAAGTATGCTAATTCTTGAGTTGGAGAGCTGGACAGAATAGGAGTGGGACAGCTGTGTCTCGCACTTGCCGCATGGGAGGGGTTATACACCGAGAGAACTCTGAAGAACACCAATTGTTGTAATAGCGATAGAGGAGTGAAAGAGATGCAACAATGCGGTGTGTAAAAATAAATTGTAGGGAAGACGAAAGAGGAAGTAAGTTGATGAGACGAACTCCTTTTGACTCTACTCTTCTGAGAAGTACGGTATGGGTGGAACCTCCCCATACATGCGAACAATACTCGATACATGGGTGCACTGTGCCCTTATACAGAACAAGCAGCTGTGCAGGGGTGAAGAACCCATGGAGATGGTTGAGCACACCTTACTTCTGGAAAACTGTTTTAGCAAGGTGGTAAAATTATCTTTCCATGAAATATCGAATGAAAAAGATACACCAAGAATATTGAGAGAAGATGAAAAATGTATTTGTGTATTGTTGAAGAGTAATTGCTAGTCTTGTGGAAGATTGCAATGGGTAGATAGAAGGAGAAATTGGCTCTTGGAGGCATTGAAGGTATTAAAATGTGTTCTGCCCCAATTAGAAATAATTGATAGATCAGAAGATAAGCGTGTCCTGGCCTTTTCCCCCTCTCTCATATTCCTTTCCTCTGTTTACCTTTTGTTTTCCCTACCCCATATTGCTTTTCGTGTGTCCTTATCTCTCGTTTTCTTCTCCCACATTTATTCCGTTTCAATTTTCCTTATCTCTCTTTTCCTTCTCCCATATGTTTTTTTCTCTTCACTCTTTCCTCCTCCCTTTCCTGTGTTATCCCTCTCCCATATTTCTCATCCCTCTTCCATCTCTCACACCCTTCCCTCTTTTCCCATTCCCTCTCTCATATTTATCTGTTCTCTCCTTTCTCTTTTCCAACTCCCATATTACTTGTTTTCAGTCTCTCTCTCTCTCTCTCGCTCTCTGTTCCTCCTCTTCCATATGCCTTTCCTCCTTTCTCTCTTTTCCCTCTCCCATTGTCCTTTCCTCGCGTCCTTTCTCCTTTTCCCTCTCCCATATTCCTTTCCTCTTCTCCTTTCTCTCTTTCCCCTCTCTCATATTCCTTTCCTCTCCTCCTCGTCTCTCTCTCTTCCCCCTCTTCTCCCCCCCCCTCTCTCTCTCTCTTCCCCCTCTCTCTCTTCCCCCTCTTCTCTCTCTCTCTCTCTCTCTCTCTCTCTCTCTCTCTCTCTCTTACACACTACGATATTTATTACCAGACTTCATTCCCCCCTTTAGCTTGCTTGGCACATTTCTTGTTTATTGGCCTCATTCCCTCTTTCCAATCCCCCCCCCCCCTCCCCTCTCTCTCTCTCTCTGTGTGTGTGTGTGTGTCTGTGTGTGTGAGCGCGCAATGCTCTAGGTGTTTGTGTGCGCAATGATGCATATGCCTTGTGTGCATGTGTGTAATGCCCCCTATGTATGTGTGCAATCGTGTGTGTTTATGCGCACGCGAGTATAATTATCTCTCTCTCTTTAAACACACAGATACACAAACACACATATACAAACAAACACCCACATTTTCCACCTCTCCCCTCTTCACTGTAAGGCCCTTTTTCCATGCATTAATCTAAACCTGTTATTCCGGCTTCAGCTGCTGCATCTTTACCGTATATTGATTCTGCAATAATGGTTACTTGGTAAATTCATGCACAGGCTCTCTCTCTCTCTCTCTCTCTCTCTCTCTCTCTCTCTCTCTCTCTCTCTCTCTCTCTCTCTCTCTCTCTCTCTCTCTCTCTCTCTCTCTCTCTCTCTCTCTCTCTCTCTCTCTCTCTCTCTCTCTCTCTCTCTCTCGTCGGGAATGCATGTGCATCTAAGTGTCGCCAACCTAAATTTGCATATGCCGAGTTAATTTAAGGTATTTCAATGTACACTCCGATGCCATAGTCTTTAGCCCACTCATAACTATTCGTGGAATTCACCTACCGGTATTTCAAATTATGGAAGTATATCTTTGGACATTGAATTTATGAATATAATATTTTATACACCAACTACAAAACTATATACACTATTCAATGAAGAAAGTCCTATCCACAAACCAATCCAGATAGTTATAATTGCATAAATAAAGACGTAGGAGATCCACAAATTCTTACTAGTGGGCTAGAGAGTATGGCAGTATACCGGTAGTCTGGTGTACCTGATAGTTCATCAACTAATGTGTTCACTCTACCCGGTACTATAATGATATTTTAATGTATATGCTGGCCCTCATTAGTCATGTGTATTAGTTAAGCCCGACGTATTTTATGTCAAAGGCTCGCTATTGCTCACCCAGAACAAAATATCGATACCTGAATAGAGTGAAGCATTCTCTTATCGCCAAAGTACCGGGTCCAAACTTATGTGGGCGGAATAGTGGACGCCCAAAAAGACCTTTCACGGAGCATATAGGGTTTAAAGGGGGGGGGGGGCTTATTCATTTGTCGATCTATTTATTGATTTTATTTTTTTCTGTGTGTGTGAAGGAGACATAAGGCAAAGCTGCTTGTAACAAGTGCCTCCCTCAACGGTTGATAGTGACAGAGCCAAAATCAAGTAGGGTACAGTACATTATAGGTACCGTACCGGTAAATTAGGAGTTTCGGAAAGATGTCTAGTGTGCTTGTTAAGTGTAGTTAAATTAATAGTAGGAAGAGGTGTTTGTGATATTTAGCTGGATTACTCTCTTCGTAAGTGAGGCACAAATAGAAACAGTGGGGAAAGTCCGGCAAATGAAACAGGAGTTCCAGAAACCTTTTAGTATATGCCTATGTGGCCTCCCATGGGTACTGCCCTGCTCGATTGGGGCCTACAATCTCCTCACAATTATTATTTGTTGAGTTTCCTCCCTAGACCTCCACCAATCTTAAAAAAAACATCCCCCAGATCCTCCTTCTAGATAGATTTGTACATTTTTCGGTAGAAATATTTAGAAGAAAGACTGAGAATAACTTTTCACTCTTGGGTTGGAGAGTTGCACATAGTAGGGGTGGGATTGTATTGCAAGATGGGTACTACATTCCCTATGTAGAAGAGGTGGTATACACTGGGAAAGCTCTGAGGAACACTGATTATTGTAGTAGCGATAGAATAGCGAGGGAGATGCAACATTGCGGCGGAGAGAGAGAGAGATTGCAGAGAGTTGGTGAGTGGACGGGAGCTAATGATATGAAAGGCTTTCCTTTCTACTTTGTCTAGGAGTGCGGTGTGAAAAGATTCACCCCACACATGTGAACAATACTCAATACAAGAACGCACTTTGCCCCAGTACAGAGCAAGAAGCTGTGCAGGGGTAAAGAACCCCTTGAGGCGGTTGAGCACATCCAGCTTCAGTGAGGCTGCCTTAGCAAGACTGGTAATATGGTCCTTCCAAGAGAGAGCAGAAGAAAAAGAGACACCGAGAATATTGAGAGAAGATGAAGGATTGATTTTTGTATTGTGTGGTAATTTAAAGCCCATTTGCTCTAGCCCTTTTTTAGTTACAGAGGTTAGGAGTCACGATTTCTGGCCTACAAATGTGGAACAGGGTATAATTATAGTAGTTATACTTGCAATGAAAGTACTGTAATAATGTTCCAATACCGGTACTTGTTATTCCAATCACAATAACTGCTGTTTTATATTGACAGACTATAAATACGGCAATAGTTTTAATTACCACCGGCAGTGATGGGGTACTTCACAAAAAATTAAGTCGTTACTTCAATTAATTTGGTATCGAAAAAGTAAAGGTTAATTTTGATGGTACAATTAATAACTACGGTAACTCGATTATAAATGGTATACAATTATTTTGTATCAACGTTTTGAAATAATTGGATCACTGCGTAAAATTGGCCAAGTTACCCTATATAGGCTAATTGAAATACGTAAATTATAATGATTAAGATTTAATTTTAAGTGCATCCACTAAAACTATTATATATTTAATATTTTGTCTTTAATATATGTATACTTTTTCTTTTTGTAAATATATACAAAACAAAAATAACTTAAAATCGTGCATTTCCCCGTCTAGGTAAACATTTGAGGCAATCTAAATTATCTTTAACTTCCCAAAAAGGTCCTAATCATACAGGTAATGAGAGAGCTCACAAGTAGTCCCAAGGTCCGCAATATTTTGTCCAATTCGTTTGATTGATGGTTAGAAATAAGCCTTAGCGGACACTCTTGCCACGCCTCATCAATATATTATTTTGTTCCAACTATTTCTACCTCATCATATTGGACGACGCAATTGACCATTTACGAGTTTCAGGCTATAAGGAAGTTAGAGCCGTGAACATCGATATTAAACAGAAATGCAAAAATAATGTGAGTATCTGATGGATAAATGGTATGTTGAATTGGGTTTTATGTATTTATAAATGTACTACGACCGTATTTTAAATATCTTTGTCTACAGCTCCAACTTCCTTATAGAACGAAACTCGCAAGTCGGCAATTGAGTAAATGTAAGCTTTTGCATGATGTCAACAGGTATCTGAGCCAAATTTTAAGCACCTTACCTTATGAGTCGAACACGAGATTTGCCTGTGTGAGCTCGCCCATTGTAACCGACTCTGAAATAAAGGGTGACGTGATTATAGCATTATACGTGGCACCAGTAAAGTGGGTTAAATGGGTAGTACTCGCTTTTTATGGACCCCTTTCTCCCTCATGTTTAGCATGTTAGTTTTGAGGTTTTCAGATTTTCGTGCCGTTAGTTTGTCAATTTTAAGAACTTTCGCCCCATTTCTTCGTCAATGTTAAGACCTTTCGTGCCATTTAGGTGTCAATATTTTCCTGGCGGTGCGATAGCGACCCTGTAATTTTAGAAGGAACCGGCCTTAGGCCGGCACATTTTTTTGCCGAAAAATGTACAAAATTATCTTGAAAGGGGGTCTAGGGGGTGCTTTTTAAAGTTTTATGGAGGTCTAGCGAGGAAACTCAAAAATAAATAAATTAATACATAGACCAAAAACCAAGCACTACCCCCCTTAACTTTGGCCAGTGAGGTATTAACGTCCAACGTTTCTAGATCAAATGTAATAAGCCAGCAGTTTGAGGCAACAGTATTGCCAACATAATGATCCAATTCCAATGGTCACAAGCATACCTGACCATCAACAAGAGTGTTTTGCAATCATATTGTCTTAATACAAAGGTACCGGTAGGCTATGATTTTTTCCATAACTATTATTTTATCAGAGTATGGAAACAAATATATATATGCTGCGTTTTTTTCCCCATTATATCGAGCCATTTCCCCATAATTGTGGTTCAATAGTCTTTATCCAGAAATATCCGACGTGACTTATACAGTACCTCTTTGTCCGAAATTCGACCATTGTATAATAAGCCTACTACGAAAGTTTGTTTGGTCAGACATTGCCGAGTGGTCAGACATTGCCGACTGGTCAGACATTGCCGAGTGGTCAGACATTGCCGAGTGGTCAGACATTGCCGACTGGTCAGACAATGCCGACTGGTCAGACATTGCCGAGTGGTCAGAGATCAGTTATAATTTCCGCTCCTCTGTTTTGGTGTTTTCTACTGTTGATCATACTAGACCATTTAATTTATTGATCTGCATCCCTTTGTTCATTTATGATGGTATCCTCTCCCTTCGCATAAATCTGTTCACGTTCGTCCTTAACACTTTCAATAATGGGCCTATGACAGTGTTTAATTGTATTCTACTTATCAGTAAAACCTTTAATTCAGCCTTACAACTATCTCAATGAACCGTACAAATAATACAGAACTTTCCTAATCCAATAATAACGTTTAATGTCAGCCAAAAACAATAATACATTTTATTGTAAACCGGTTCCAAAGGGGATAAACATGTTTATTTGTTTTGGTCCCTTTACTGTTTAAATATTTCCAAAGTAGGACGGATATGATACCTATCGCCCATCAAACAAACAAACAAACAAACAAACAAACAAACAAACAAACAAACAAACAAACAAACAAACAAACAAACAAACAAACAAACAAACAAACAAACAAACAAACAAACAAACAAACACACAAAAACACACACACACACACACACACACACACACACACACACACACACACACACACACACACACACACACACTTTTTGCCCTGGTGTCGGGGGTTCGATCCCACGCGCCGGCAGGGGAGGTTCTCTCAAAAACTTTCCCTGGCCGTGAAGGCAAGGTCTGGAAGGACCGTCTCGGGGGACCCACAAAATCTCCTGCCCACTTCCTACTCCCTCGGGGGTATGTAGGCGCTCACGTTAGCAGCCAGGATCAGTCTGTTGATCACTTAGGTTAAGATATAGGTTAAGTCTGTGTATTTTCAGCCCCATTGGCTGCCGGCTTGAAATAAACCGATTATTATTATTATTCTTATACACACACACACGTAGCCTAGTAGGTAGAGCTCTCGTCTCACACACGAGGGGCCGGGGGTTCATCCCCGGCCGGGCGGAGACAAATTGGGCTTGTCTCCTTTCATGTGTTAGCCTCAGTTCACCTAGCTGTAAATAGGTACCTGGAATAAGTAGACGACGTTGTGACGTCCCATCTGGGGTTGGCAAAAATGGTACAAGGCGAGATGGGTATCATATGGTTCACCTAAGCTGATGGCTACCTAAGCCTTCGGGCGAGACGGTACCGTCTATAGTGAGAATGGTACCATACAGATCCACCCTAAGCCTTATTTCCGATGTCGCCAATTGGCTAAAATACAGACTACACACACATCCACAGCCATTCCAACAATACATAAAACACTTAACATGCATTTCACGCAATACATTCCCAGTTAAGGAGGCGCGATAATAATGAGCTTAGCTCGCATTGCGTGGATTCCCCTTGACGAACAAGTAACTGAGTAACTGAGTAACACACTTTCACTGACGCACTTTCACTCACACACAAACTTTCATTCACACATAAACATTCACTCACATACACACATTTACTCAAACATAAATTTACTCACACACACTTAATCTTTCTCTCTCTCTCTCTCATCCCAGCTGACGCCACATATGTTTGGGAATGACATATTTTGTTTCCATTATGTAGGGCGGGCGACGGCTGTGACCAGGGGGGGGGGGGGGGGGAGGGAAAGGGGAGAAGGGGTAGTGGTTGAGGGAGGGGAGAAGGGCAATATGGGCCTATATAACGCTTGGTGGAGGGCCTAGGTCTATGTGGGCTGGAGTATAAAGTAGGCCTATAACTATATTGTAGAGAAGGATGAAGGGGAGTACGGTTCATTATACCCGGTAGCCTATATATTATAGGATAATATAGTGAATAGGTTAATGAAGCTCTAAATGGCCGTATCTAGTTAGTAGTCCAAGTATTTGGTTTATGCAAGAACAAATAAATACACATTGAATTAAAATTTGGAAACATTAACATCTAGTTTTTCTTTCTAAGCAGACAGGCATAGAGAGGGAGAGAGAAAGAGATAGATAGAGACGTAAATACATATATATGGTATACATACAACATACATACTGGCAAAGAAACTTATAAACGAAATATTGTTTGTTTACCTAGGCCATAAATCATGACCAATAACATTTGTAACACAAAAACAACTAGAGTAATCGAGCTAATATGTTTACCATTTGGGAAGAGTCAGCCAGGGTATAAGACTACCGGTAGCCTACTATAAGTGTGTCAATGTACAGTTAATTTGATCTAGCCCATTTTCAGTTACAGAGGTTAGGAGTCACGATTTTTGGCCTACCTATTTTGAATGGACTATAGGCTACATGGAAGTAGACAATACCACAGGCTGCTTATTTTTCAGGTTTCTTATTTTTGCGAATCGATGTAAAACTTTGAGAATCACTCCTGGGCTATCATTAGCCTAGTGTAGATGTTACCAGGCCAAGCTCTTACACAAATCCGGTTATATTAACCCCTTCTGTACCGGAGACGTCTTTTAAAGTTTATTCTAGCTATATTTAAACGATTTTGTGCAGTTTAAGAAGGATCTGTGGTAGCAAAAAATGGTTAAGTGAGATAGTTCGTAGCCTGTTAATTATTGAATGACCTTTTTAAAGTTAATACAATCGTGTAATAGTAGCCAGAACAAAGTAATAAAAACATTGCCGGTATATATAGGAGTTAAAGATTGCAACATATGTTTAATTATGACAGTACCGATATATATATATTCTAGACGCCCAAAGACAATACAGGATTTAAAGTAGGCCTAATATTCACGTATATACTGTATGCTAGCTATTAAAATACCGGAAAAGCAAATGAAAACTGGGTTGGCTCTTTCAGCCTTACCGTACCTGACCGATAAACATACCGGTACATAAAACGTTTACTTGTGGTTTCTCCATAGCCCAAGGGTACCGGAATGCTTTGATGCGAGATATGCTTACTGGTAATATATATTCTATATACTGTACATATAAATGCCGCCATAGGCCTTTGTAGATTATTCAGTATATCTAATACAGTAAATATATATTTATATACGATAATAACGGTAAGTGAAAATAGCGACCAGCAATTGCTGGTTGGGAGGAGGGGCGTCGACTGACTGGGGACAGAGGTGCATGGGGGCGGTTCGTTCGTGGCCACCCCTTCGGGGATCACAGCGTCAGGCAATATAGATAGATAGGTAGAAGGTACGGTACTGAAGTATTAATATAGGTTGCCTATTGATACCATAAATATTGCTAATGGTATGACCTAATTTCGTCTATTTTTAAGTTAATACTAGTTTCTAGGATATAATAATATCTAGGAAAGCAAAACAATCAGAGGATATGTATCTTAATTAAGTCTTCCCGGCATCTCCTCGGAGAGTCAGTGTCGTTCAGTGGTCCCACAATTAGCTACGGTATGTTACTGGGATCAAAGGTGCGATAGTTATAGCATAATTAATTTGTATGAAATATACGATCATGTTTACATGAATTTGGTTTTTTCAACCAAAGTCATCACCCTTCCTTCTAGATGATGTAAAGTTATGGTTGGACACTACGCTGCGTGATAACATGGAGCTGGTCTGTTCATCCTTTCCTGTGTTTGTTATGTTTTTCTATGTGTATGAAGGAGACAAAAAAGCAATGCTGCCTTTAAAAAGTGTGCCTGCCCCCCAAAGTTGAAAGAGTGATACTTTCTCTGCGGGCATATTTGGGCTATTTACTGTAGGGCATATTCAGGCACTCCTGAATAATTAATCTAGTGTCTGCATGAAATTAAATGTATTCAGCCGAAAACTAGATGAAAATAGCTTCAAAATTACACTAGAATCAGCTTCGTAGCTCGCGGGGTTCACCCGCAGCGCTACCATAGACATTGGGGAACACTCGCTATTTATGAGTAATGTAGCGTTTTATTGTGTTTGGCAGCACTGCTGAGGGGCTGGGGTCTCAGTGCACGGACGAATATGCTGGCGGTCGGAGGTGGGTTCCTCGCGCTCTCGCCCACCGACAGTCGATTTCTACGGCTTCAACAGGTTTTAAAAGCCTGTCAATTGCTGTAAATTGTCATGGCGTTCCGGAATGTCTCCCGCAGGGAAAGGGTTAAGGTACAGTACGTTCGAGTCGAAATGCGTGAACACACAGGGCTTGAAGCAGTTTAATTCATAGGATGATGGAAAGATAGATTGAGGGAGAGAGTTCCAGAGTTTACTTGTAGGGTAGAAGAAAGACTGGGAAAATCGGTTCACTCTTAGGTTAGAGCGTTAGTCAGAATTTAGGAGTGGGAATATGTTGAAAGGCGGGTGCCACACACTTTCTGTCAGGAAGAAGGTATACACAGAGAGCTCAGAAGAAAAATGATTGTTGTAATAGCAGTAGAAGAGTGAGAGAGGGGCAACATTGTGGCATGTAGTGAGAGATTGTACTAGGGAATTAGTAAAAGGCGAGTTGATGAGACTAAATGCTTTTGACTGTACCCTTTTGAGAAGTGCTGAATGGGTATTGGAACCTCTCCACACATGTGAATAATACTCAATATATGGGCACATTGTGCCCCTGTACAGAGCAAGAAGCGGTGTAGGGGTGAAGAAACCTACGGAGACGGTTGAGCACAACTAACTTCTGGTAAGAGTTGTAATATGGTCTTTCCAAGAAAGATCAGAAGAAAAAGAGACACCAAGAATATTGAGAGAATATGAAGGGTTGATTTGTGTGTTGTTGAAAAGTACGGGATGGTTATGCAGAAGATTGTGACATAGAATGTGGGTTTGGAAAGCATTAAAAGTTACAAGATTTACTCTGCCCCAATCGGATAGATCAGAAAATAGTGGATAGATCAGAAAATAGGCGTGCGCTCATCACCTGAGCTCTGGTGTAATTGTGTGGTGAATCGTTGTGGAAAATTAGTTAAATGGTGTATTGTAGAGTTACCAGCATAAGAGTGGATAGGACTAGAGGTACAGCTGCTCAACAACAACAGTGGTCAACATGAGTTTCATAAAGGTCACTCATGCTTGTCACAACTGCTGGCATACCTGAACTTTGTGCTGGACAGCCTGGAAGAAGGAGGCAATGTGAATGTTGGTAATCTTGATTTTGCTAAAGCGTTTGACAAGATGGATCACAGCGAATGGAATTTCTACGCAAACTTTCATGTTTGGGAATATAAGGAAAGCTGGGGATGTAGATCCACTAAACAGAACTCCGTCAGAGAGCTCACCAGTAACAAGCGGCATCCCACAGGGGTCTGTCCTGGGACCTTTCCTGTTCCTTTCTCTCATCAGCAACATAGATGCAGATGTTAAGCACTTCACCACATCATCCTTCGCTGATGACACAAGAGTAGGAAGGAAAGTGAAGTCACAAGAAGATTGTGATCTGCTGCAAGAAGACATCAACACAGTATACTCAAGGAAAGCTGACAACAACATGCTCTACAATGAAAGCAAATTTGAAGTTCTACAATATGGCAGAGACAACACCATCAAAGAAAACACCAGCTACAGCACCACTCAAGGCCCCATCGATGTCAAGAGCAGCCTCTGTGATTTGTGGGTGACAGTCAGCAGCTAAGGTACTGTAGATTCAGTCTTCTAATGCACAGTGTCACAGAATCTGCAAGAAGGATATCTGGTTGGTTTCAAAGAACCTACAGCACCAGAGAAGGGGTGTGCCTCGTGACTCAATGGAAGAGCTTGGTGTTGTCTAAGCGAGAATACTGTTGCCAACTTTGGAGCCCAACAACTATTGGAGAAATCAAAGAGCTAGAATCGGTGCAGAGAAGCTTCACCAGCAAAATTACAGCATTAAGTTGCAATAATTAGTGGAAATGCCTGAAGCATCTGAAGCTCTACTCTCTCCAAAGAATAATAGAAAGATACCAGATCATATACCGTACACCTGGAGAATTCTGGAGTCTTGTACCTAATATCTGCATCGAGTTAAGCCCACATGACACAAGGATGGTTATGCTTTATTGAAGGCCCTAAAAAAATTGACAAAGATTAAAAAGACTAAGAGCTAGTAGTTTTAGCAGGACAGGACTAAAACTATTTAACAGCCTTCCTCAGTGAGATATGTCAGCCAACAGTGTGGAAGACACACCTGGTTAACTTCCTGCAGCAGATTGAAGACGCACCACCTTTGCCTTCGTGCCACTTAGCCTAATCTCCGTCAATCCGATATTAGACTATTATACTCTGCTTAAGGAAGGATCTCCAGCTATCAAAGGGTTAAAAAGCATCAACCTTTAAACAACTACAGGGCTTTCCTTAACCAAATTTTGTCGCCAAAATTTAGCCAGATTAAAAATAAATTTGGCGTCATCAATTGGAAGGGGTAAGCGACAGGCCATATCAATTTAATTGATTACGGTACCCTGCTCTACTTATGACGACACTCCTAACGGCCCTTGATAAGAGTCAAGTTTGAAAGCAATTCGTACTACTATTTAAGTAGAAGTAAAGCTAGGCACATACAAAACAGTCACACACAAGCTAAACAACTACATATTCGCAAGTAAACATACACACCCACACACACACACACACTGAGGGAAGGAAACAAGTGGGTGTAGTCGATGCAGGAAGTACCGTACCCCTCGGGGGTAAAATAATAAATGCACGAAAGTAATAGGAAAAAGGGCCAGGGGGTAGAAGAGAAAAAACAATAATGATGAGAACAGGCACCTCTCTCTCTCTCTCTCTCTGCTTTCCGTTCCTTCCAGTTTCCCCTAATTTGGGGTTCCCAAACTCTACTAGAATCAACTCCTGACCACCTAGAAGAGATTGTAACATATTTGGCCAGTGTATCCATGTCAATCAATGCAAATGTATGTGGCTGGTGGTATTATAGACGTACAGTACCTTGTGTACTGTACTGGTACTAAAAAGGTTTGAGGTTGTGTAGAGGAGCATAGGCCTAGATGGGAAATGCAAAATTAAAATTAATGTCGCCTTGCGGTAAAAAACAAAAATATATTTGTTGGAAGGAGGTAAAAAATTTTTTTATGTAATACTAGACAGGAAAACTCTGACAAAGTCTAGTCTATAACTGAAGGCAGGCCGATCGATCTTAATGCGGCCTATAGGATTCTTATACAATATACTTCTTTGTCATATATATACTGTATACAGGTAGACTATTGGAAATGCATTCTAAGGGAGATGTAAAGCACCCCCTCCGCTCGTGTCCACTGTCGACCACAATTAAAATCCGCCATTTTTAGTTTTATTATAGTTATTCAGAAAAGGCACGCCGCCATATTATAAATAATTGATTGGGGACAATGCAGGTCTATGGCATCCTTATAATGTGCTCATGTATAATCCACTGTGGGAGAATAATTTTGATCATGTCATTTATAAAACCCGATAGGGGAGGGGCAAAGCCCCCCTTCAACCTATCTTGCATCCCACTCTGGAATTATAACTAAAACCATGAAACACTAATTTCTCAAAAAGTTGAGGAAAAAACATGAAAAATAAGGGTGCGCACCTTTTCCCTATAATTACCGGTACCGTACCTCTTTTTCTGTTTCACCTCAGACGAGTATGAGTTCATTCAACAATGGTGCCCTCACTCGTTCTCTTTCGAAACTATTTATTGTAAGGATCCAATCACATTCGAGATCAGCAATCACGTGATACCATTAAACCAATCAGCGACCAACTGGCGCCATCTGGAACACCGCTACCTACAGTCTGAATATTGAGTGTTAGGGGAGCTGATAAGGAAACATTGTTGGCCAAATTGTGCATTTTGTGACTAAAGCATTTTGTACACTGATACTAAGACCCAATGGGAACATTTTAAAGGGTGGAGGGAATCGGTATCGTCATGCTGGTGCCTGTGGCAGACCCTTTTCAATTTCTTTGTGATATCTGTTCATATAGGCTACAGTGGATTTATATACTGAGGACCGTCGGAAGTTAGATTTACCCATTATCCAATAATAGGTTCAGTAAGGACAAATAAGTTTAGGCTCCCTGCTCGGAAAATAGATAATTAATTCAATAAGTGACGGAGGGTGGGGTTGGGGCAGTTCCCTTCTTGTATCCAACAGCAACTTGCCATTGTCAAAGTCAATTGGTGTAAAAAACACAATTAGTTGAAACATTGCTGAACTGCTTACATTAGTAAACGTACTGACGGACATTATAATTTGTCACACATGAATAGGTACATATAAACATGTGATTTAGTAAAAACAAAATATTCTTGCACATACCGCTACAATTTAAAATACTTCTTATAATCACCACAACTATCATTACTACACTCAGACACTATATCGTCACCACTACAGATCATCACCATGACAAATACTATCACAATTACCAACTCCATCACTACAAATACCATAATCACCATTATCATCACAGCTGTGATGTGTGTGTACTGTACTGTATATTCTAAAAAACTTTAATTATGTTTTACCCCCTCAAATGGGGTAAAAAGTAACCGCATTCGGGGTAAAACAAATAATGCACAAAAACGGATATGAATGCAAATAGGTGAATATTGTTTTTTCTTGGCATAAT
The DNA here is from genome assembly GCA_032716605.1 of Paralithodes platypus. Lineage (NCBI taxonomy): Eukaryota > Metazoa > Arthropoda > Malacostraca > Decapoda > Lithodidae > Paralithodes > Paralithodes platypus. The sequence continues at coordinate 13,351,049 of CM064554.1, forward strand.
AGCTCAATTACATACTAAATATAATAGTTTTTTAGTAACCCTTTGAAGATAATTTTGATAGTTTATTCTGACTATCATAAGACGATTGCATGCAATTTAGGAAGGATCTATGGGAATTATATGAGTAAAGACTATATGACATATATATATATATATATATATATATATATATATATATATATATATATATACGACATATATATGACGCGATTTTGAGCCTATTAGGGATACTTTAAAGCCTTTGTTACCATCAGGGGTATTTAGAAACCTTTAGTTTAGTTACTTCAACATCTGCAGTTGTCTTTGAGCTAGCTGTGGGCAGAAAACTAATTTTGGAGAGGTAATTATAAGAGTGAGATAACTATTTTTGTATTGCTAATCTGGCAACCTCTGCGTCATATGAACGTGAAAGGGTCAATCCTCTTTCACATACCCTTCCTAATCTGAATACTTCGTCTAATAATAGCCAGAAAATAGAAAATAAATGTGTAATCGAATCTTGAATGGGTTAAGTTTTGACACCAGGTCAGAAGCCGTCGAGTGTTGTTTAATACCAAGGACCATAGCATTTTAGTGTTTTCCCATTATCCATCGATCTTAAGACACGTCTCCTGATAGTGGGGAGAGCTAAGAAGATCAGAGAAATTGTGGGGTAAAAGACGTAAATAATGCAAAAATAACGTATTTAAAACAAAACTTGGCTCAGGTTCTCCTGTGTATATATACAGTATATATTTTTTTTTTCAAGTGCATAACACCTAAAAATAGTAAAATCCGAGCCAAGTTTCGGCAAAACTTGGCTCGGATATTCCAACTTTTCAAAGTAATAAAACACAGTACCGTAGCCTAATTGTGAAAATTGGCTTGGGTTTTACGATTTTGCAGAGTAAAACAACACAATAACTAATCCCTATACTAACCCTTACATACCAGCTACAGTCAAACCATTGTATAAAGGCCTTTCTCTGGTCAAAAATTGGTAGCGCTGTAGCTTTCACTTATCAGGTGTGGTAACACTTAAGATCAGTTGTGCCGGCTTATTTACCGGTACCAAGGATTGTATATCTTTTTTCAAAGACTATGTTTTATGGTTGTTTATCATTCAGTGAATGGACGATTTGTATTAACTTACCCATAACAGCCGTGGGATACAATAATGGTGTAGGGAATTTAGATAGATAGGTTAATTTTCTAACTCACTGGTACATGAAATTATCCCAACAAATAGTTATATAATAATTACGGTACCAATGATTAATTCTATGAGTGGAATTCGGTCCGCTACACAAAGCTAATTAATTTGCATGACATGTAGGATGTTCACATAATACAATATCGATACAATGAACTTAGCTTAGAGGACTGGTGATGTAGGACTGTTGATATGGATTAATAATGGTAGCACATGGTGAACTATGGGTTGAGTCAGGGCCGGGGGGAGCTGTTGATCGTATGGTGGTTTTTGAGCGACTAACCGCCGGCGTTCTATCGCTTCGCGAAGTTACATAATGACTGCCAGCTCATAATACTTATAACCTATGATTTGGTTTCATGATACATCTAGAGCTGATGTAAATATTTATGCATTACAGTTAATATTTAACCTACACTTAATAATAAACTATAGTACATACAGAACTAGCCAAAATCGTACTTGCTATACAATACCGCCAAATTTAAATACCCAATTGGACTCAAAACTGTCGGGATCATCTCACTATTCCCGACATACTGCCCGCCACCAAAAACAATATACAGTAGCTATATACAAAAAAGGATATCAAAGATTCAAAGATCACCTTGGTTAATCTTAGATCTCCAAAGATTCAAAGATCACCTTGGTTAATCTTAGATCTCCAAAGATCCACGGAACTCATAGCCGCCCTCCTTTTGGGGCGAGCGCCACTGGAAGCCAGAGAAGGATCATCCTTCTCATTATCAACTGCTCCACCCTGAGGAGCACTGTCACCAGCACTCCCCTGTGGAGGTATATCAGTAGAGTTACCGGTATCATCAGGCAGTTCTACATCCTGCTCCAAGGCGTATAACCTTATGACTGGGCGAGTAGTAATCCCAGTCAAAGTCTGTAATCTAGCAACCCTAATATGACCATCAAGCCCTGGAACAAATTGACAATCCTACCAAGCTTCCAATATAACCTGGGATGCTCATCATGAATCAATACGATATCCCCAATATGAGGCCACCGTTGATTCGTCCCCTTGATTACATTCGAGTTACGTTCGCGAAGAGACAGCAAATATTCCTGTGTCCACCTTTTCCATAAGTCGTCTGACACCTTGATCATATGCTGGAAGCGACGACGTGTGGCGTCAGCATCCCCGAACGTAGGGTCTTGTATATCCTCGTGGGTTACTGACGACCTAGGAAAGGGATTAAGATTTCGTCCATGTGTTAGCATGGAAGGCGTAATGGGTAAAAGATCATCAAGATCTGCCGAGGTATAGGTCAAGGGCCTGTCATTGACTGACATCTCAATCTCTGTCAAGACTGTTTGCAACTCCCTTTTGTTGACTAGGGCCCTCCCTAATACCTTCTTCATGGCAGACTTGATAATTCCTATTGTCCTCTCCCAAATCGCCCCGAACCATGGTGCACGTGCTGGTATAAATTTCCATTGACAACTCTTTCCAGTGAGGGTAGACACAACCTGCGGGTCATCCATTATATCCTTGAGAAATTTGGATGCCCCGACAAAACAAGTCGCATTATCGCTCAGAATCATTCGAGGGAAACCGTTGCGACCTGCAAAGCGCCTTAGAGTATGTAAAAAAAACTCACTGGATAGGTCGTCAATCAATTCAATGTGAATCGCTCTGGTTACCGCACATGTGAAGAGTACGGCATATACCTTAACGATATTACCGTACCGGGCGATTCCCTAATTTGAATCGCTCCCGTATAGTCTACCCCGGTTACCTGAAATGGTTCAGTCCTTTGTACCCTGAACTCAGGTAAAGGAGGTAGATCAACTGGGGAGTAAGGCTTACCCTGTAATCTTTTACAGATAGTACAACTATTGTGGATCCCCTTAATCGCTTGTCGCATCTTAGGGATCCACCAACGTTGTCGATATAAGCCAGAACATAATTTACGCCAAAATGTAGGCAGATCCCATGGCATTTGCGAATCAACAGTTTGGTAATCAAATGAGAGGAGCTAAGGAGAACAGGATATTTCGCAGAATCAATAATGTCCGCCTTCTGGATCCTGCCTCTACACTTAATTATGCCTCCTGCCATATATAGTCCTAGCTGCCTCATTAAGTTTGAGGGTTTGGCCTTTGACTCCTTGTTCAGTATTTCATGTTCAGTAGGGTAAGATTCCTTTTGTACTAAACATATTATTTTCGCTTCTGCTGATCTCAATTCATGGAGTCTGATATGCTTCGAATCTTCACTAAGGAAAGACCCGTGAACCCGACTTCTCATGTTGTTAATGAAACGGTATATCCATGCAAATACCCGTATTACTTGATCGTAGCGGCCGAATTGTTCCCATTCTACCAACTTGTTATCCTGATGTGTAGTACTCACAGTCGAACTACTTAACACATCATCTTGGGGCCGACTTGATGGATCAGAGTCATACGTTACAGTTTCTTCGTACGAGCTCAACGCTAGCTTGGACTCCCGATCAAGTTCATGTGGGTCAATTCCAATATTATCGAAGTCCCATAGCATGTCTATATCAGTGCATGGATTATCAGGTACAGTAGACAATAGACAATAGACAGTATTTGTCTACAGGGCATACTGCTACTTTAAGGACCGTAACTACCTCCACCTTTGTGTCTTGAGATGAAGTTGCATAGGATCCAGAAATGGCATACCCCTGTGTCGTGGGGAGCAATATCAGCATATCTATCCGCCGATATCCAGGGTGAACCAGGTCGTAGTAATAATCAGCTCCGACCAGTAGCATAATTCCATTGTTAGCAGAGAGTTGATCACCAGCCAGTTTAAAACCCTTGCTTCTGAGATATATCAATTGTGGTTGAATCTCTGATGCCACATAGAAACTAGGAAGTTTGTCGACCACAACAGCCTTGATGGGACATACCTTCCTTCTATAGACATATGAAATCTCCACTATATCGTAGTCGCTGGAATCTACTTCACCAGTGAAACCATGGAGACGCAAATTCTCTTGACCCTTGCTGGTATACTTGAGCTGTGGCAATGATGACCGCAGAACGAATGACCTCTGTGAGCACTGGTCGAGTAAGGTTCGCGTCATTATATGCTTATCATTACTCCCCACCACTTGCAGCATTATAGTAGGAAGCATTTGACACACTCTAGAAGCAATGGACATAGCAGATACTTTGTTACTCTCGCTATTATTTTTATCATGTGACTCTTTTGTGGTTCTCTCTTTTTCTTTGCCGTCGTGCCGATCAGACTGGGTACAAAAGGAAAACCAATGTTTCCCCTTGCAATATTTACAGGGTTTGATGAAGGAATGGGTGCAAGCACTCTTGAAGTGGTCTCTTGCCAGACAACTGGTACACAAATGAAGCGATTTAGCCTTGCCAATTTTCTGTGTAGCCTTAGGATACTTAGGACATTGGTACCATGGATGACCGCGTACACTACACAACTTGCAACCTGATGTGATCGTCCTCTTCTGTTTAGGAGATGTTTGTACCGGGAAAGCCGCAGTGGATGGCGACATCTCCACTTGTCGGTAGTGTCCAGTACTCTCCATATTGAAGACTTCGGTCTGGAATTTCTGCACCAACGCATCTAAGCCCAGTGGAGTGTCGCTTAATTGCCGTCTAATTATTTCCTTAAGGGGAGAGGGTACCTTGCTCAAGATGTTTACACTGTAGATTTCCTCCTTCGTGATGGCCATCGTCTCCATTGACCGGAGGAGGCTCTCAAAAGCGGCAGAGTACTCCTTTAACTCAGTCACATCATACGATGGAGGATCTAGAGCGAAGAATTTTGTTATTAACGCTGTCTTTACTACTTCCTCTTGCCCATAAGTTCTTTTCAAGAGCTCCACTGCAGACTCATAGCTTGTAGCTTCTAGCTTGTACCCCTCTATCAGCTTCAATGCCTCCCCTTTCAACTGACCACAGAGATAAGTAAACCTTTGGAATGGATGTAAGGGTCTTATTCCGATGAACGGAACACTCAAATATATCCCAAAATCCAGTCCAGGTAGTTGGATCCCCGGAAAAGGTAGGCAAAGTAAGCTTTGGAAGGTTAAAACCAGTTGCCTTTGGAGTACCGGTATCATTAACAGGGTGTGATTCTTGAGTTGAAGCTAATCTGGCTAAGGCTGTATTAACATCTTCAATATACTCCAGATCTGCTGACATTTCTTCTTCCATTCTTGCCCTTTATCTGATCAGCCGAGGCACTCTCTAGAAAATAATCAAGATCTCTTAAGCAGTTTTCAAACTTCCCTTCATCCCTCCCTTTAAAATCTTAAGTTTCTTTAAATCTATCATCGTTAAGGTCTAATTTTTAGTAACTTCAACTACAATGAGGTCCGACTACAGACTGTTAATCGCTTAGGAATCAACAGTGGCAAACTCCCATTACTCAAGAAAATTACATAGTAGTTTCATCCCCCTTAATATAAACTATCTAAAGGAAATTATCTAACTGGACAACAGCATAATGTACACCGGGGCTATCAATGAGGAGACTGGCTACTGCGACGCAAGATAGTCCCTTACCATCTTAACGACCTGGGCCAACAAACGATCGCTGCCTTCATGGGTGAGGTGGACGCCGTCCTCGGACATGTACTGGCTCCCGAAACTATATGGGGAAAATCGACCACCAAGGTGCTTGGGCTTCCTCTTGAGGAGAGCATTTACAGATTTCTTAACTTTGTGGTACTCACCTGCCGGAATACCCCGAGGAGACGCCCTTTGCTCCAACCCCAATACAAGGCAGCGACCGTTCGTGGATGCCTCAATCTCAAAGGCCAAATCCTTGATCTTAGTCGCTAGCTCCTGCGGGACCACCCCAGAGACGACGTCGTTGCCGCCCAACACCAAGACAGTGTTTTCGGGCATTAGGCTTAAAAGATCATCCCAAGCTGGTTTGGATCTAATGTTATCGAGAGTGGCTCCTGGGGCACTAAACGCCCTCAATACAAAACCCGGGTCGTAAAACTCTCGGCGGGAGACTCCTAGGCGACTGACATAACTGTGGCCTAATATGCCCACCACTTTCCCCGGGCTCTGATTGTAAGAGGAGGATGGTATAAAATTCACCCCAATGCCACTCCCTGACGCAGCTGTGGGATGATTCCTTTGAGCCATGATGTACCGAAAACAGAATTAAATACTAAATCCATTCAAAATAAAGGGTAAGGAGAAGCACTAACTAATTGAAGCCCTTTATAGGTAAGCCCAGTTGGTTAAGCCACAATCATGAGGTCTGACTATTGACTGTTAATCGCTTAGGAATTAACAAAGACCGACATTCATGACCGTCACTATAAGCAACTAGGCCTAGGCCTAGGCCAATTATGAAATTGAAATATAAAAGGTCACATGAGAACCCTCCCCACCAGCAAATGTAATAATGAGTCTCACAACGACAAAACATAAAGAACACCACAGGCCTACCACCAAAGCGAAATGAAGAGCAACCACAGACACTTGCAGGCCTAGCCTAGCTCAACCGCGCGAAAATGTAACCAACGAAATACCCTCACACCTAGCACTAGCCCAACAACCCTCCAAGAACGGTAAGGAGCACAGCGTCCAAAAAACCGGGATACTAGCCCCTAAAAACTAAGGAGACGGCGCCACCCTGAAAAAAAAACTCGAGGGATAAAACTAGGCTAATAAACTAGTGAAAGGGCAGTCGGCCCAACAAAGTTCGAGGCGGCAGCCATTTGCAATACCTGAAGCGAATGGAAGCAAACACACGCTATCAAGGCAAAATACTAAGCACTAGGGCACGAAGGACCATATATTTGTAGGGAATTTAGATAGATAGGTTAATTTTCTAACTCACTGGTACATGAAATTATCCCAACAAATAGTTATATAATAATTACCGGTACCAATGATGAATTCGATGAGTGGAATTCGGTCATCTACATAAAGCTAATTCATTTGCATGACATGTAGGATGTTCACATAATACAATATCGATACAATGAACTTAGCTTAGAGGACTGGTGATGTAGGACTGTTGATATGGATTAATAATGGGAGCACATGGTGAACTATGGGTTGAGTCAGGGCCGGGGGGAGCTGTTGATCGTATGGTGGTTTTTGAGCGACTAACCGCCGGCGTTCTATCGCTTCGCGAAGTTACATAATGACTGCCAGCTCATAATACTTATAACCTATGATTTGGTTTCATGATACATCTAGAGCTGATGTAAATATTTATGCATTACAGTTAATATTTAACCTACACTTAATAATAAACTATAGTACATACAGAACTAGCCAAAATCGTACTTGCTATACAATACCGCCAAATTCAAATACCCAATTGGACTCAAAACTGTCGGGATCATCTCACTATTCCCGACAAATGGGTTGAGGGCCTCACCCCCACCATGACATATTGTCATCATCATATATATTACCAGCAGGGGGTAAATAACAGCTGGCCGTGGGATAATATAAAGCCGAAAACAGTCCAATTAGACAGGAACATTACCGCGAGCGTAATAAACAAAGTTACCAACAGAACCCTTACCGAGAATTACCTTATAAAGATAAGTGATGAATCAAGAGTTGAAGAGTGTTAGCTTGCCGGTAGGCCTAGGCCTATAGGCTACGTATGTGTGTGTTGAAAATACTATACCTGTTATTGACATTGGAAGTGGCAGTGAGGAAGAGACGTCAAATTTTGTTGTGGTGCCCAATGCTTCTAAACGAAATAGTGGTAAGATTTTACGGTTTGACAGTTACAAGCCCCATCGATGTTTGTGTAGCCTATAGGTATGTTATATAATAGTCTTCAGTCCTATATATGTCCTTCCCGTCGCAAATGTATTATAAGGGAGATATAGGGTAAAACACAAGAGTCTTGTCTGCATAATGACAAGTCCTGTTTTACGGGATTTCTGCTTTATAGATTTTTTTTCCCTCCTACCTTACTCGGGGGACCTTACAGCAGGGTGTCAAACGACGCTGTTTGTTTGAATGATAACGCAAATGAATTTTTTGTATAATGATAACAGAAACTCCCCTAACTTTTTTTTTTTTTTTTTTTGGGGGGGTTGTATTAATGTTACAGAAAACAACTTCACAAGAATTTGGAGTGCCTAATTGCCAAAGTGATTGGGGTTGGGGGGGGGGGGGGAACCCCCCCCCCCGATTTTGTTTCGGACTTGTCACTTTTGGAATTAAGGGTGTCCACAGTCCACAGTCCACTCGGACCACACTGTCCACAGTATTGCTTCTAAGTTCTATATATTATATAATACACCATAGAATAAGTTTTTAATAACTAGAAAAAAAGGTCATTTTATAAATAATTACCTTAATTGAGTTGAGCATTGAGGACCTTCACCGTTCCCGGGTTAAGAGGTGGGGGCTCTGAGAGTCTGAGCCTACCAGAACCAGAATTACCAGATTCCCAGAAATAATGAGAAAATCTCAGTAACACTAAAACACTGACATTCAGACATTACAAATTTTACAATTTACAGTCCATTAGGGCCTTAGGGCTATCAAATTAACAATTAAACAATGGGGTCGACTTCTGGCACCTCAATCTGGTTCTGGTCATCGTGCCCGCCCTGATAATCCTGATAAATTTAACACTATATTTTCAGGTCAGCATACACACGAATATCACTTATCAGCCGCCTTAGGGCTATCAAATTAACAATTAAACAATGGGGTCGACTTCTGGAATCTCAATCTGGTCATCGTGCCCGCCCTGATAAATTTAATACTATATTTTCAGGTCAGCTGTTACGATCGGGTCTCGTATAAATCAATGGCTCTTATACATTGGACTAGACTGGCATAAATGCAACAACGGAAACGCTAGATCCAACCCCTGATATATAATCCCGTCAAACAAAGAACACATATACCCTCCAGAGTTATATCTGCGATAGCGGGGTATCTTAACTCTCAGTATCTATGTGCTTCTACTATAGGCTGATGTTCTCTGAAACAGCCTATTACCTATAACATATGGTTGCTTAGTTATGGTACACAAGGAAAAGATAGTTAACTTAATTAAATCACAAGTGATCTAATGCAAACAAGAAGAAGGTTTACTTAACGTTACTTTTAATCAATAATATCTGTCACTCCTTTATGAAAGAAAGTGTTGTAAAGTCCTCAAGCACCGAACACGGAATCTTCTGAATAATGTCGGATGCTACTAAGAAGAACGTATCGGAAATGGAACCACAAAATAGCAGGAGGCAGGACAATGCACGTGTAGGCTAAATACACAAAAAGGCTGGACCTATAATGTTATTGGACACAAGAATATTATAAGCGGTGCAACAGTAATAATGCTCGCCACGAAAAAGTAGTACTCCTATTAACAAAACCGGTCTATGCTGGTTGTGTCTCTCTACAGCAACCTAGACCTCAAAATGCTTGTGTAGAAATAATGGGTATGCATAAAAGAGTATATGATCTAATCCAGCTAATGTCTACCCGGGTTAATAAAGTCTAGCTGGGATGCGCAAAGGTACAGAATTCTGGTGGAGCAAGGCAGCTCCTAGCCTAGTGTGGACCTTGGGTCTGTGCGGCCTGATTACGTTAATATGAAGGGGTGCTCTCTTGAGGATTCTCGATCACAAGTATCGAGTATCCTCCTGGCGACCCTCAAAAGTAAAAGCAAATAGAGTTAGAACAGTGTTGGGTGGATTAGGCAAGCAGCCCTCACGCACTACACAGTCTAAACTCCAAGGTACACGACAAAAGGTCCACCCAGGTAACCCACAGAATCCGTAGTGTCGTGCAGCTCAAAAGTAGCCTACACACAGTGAAAACACCAACAGCAAGGTACCTGATCCCTAGTCTAGCATTATTTAACCCTGTAGAAACATTAGCTGGAAAAATTCGAAACAAAAATCCACCAGCTATTGACCAAGATGAGTGGTGATCGAGCCTCCAGCGGCCAGCCAGGCAGCCCAGTACCTCCTCTGTTCATTAAGGTTAGTTGGTTGGTTGGGACAACATAAAGGAGCCGGACCACAGCTAGCTCGGGAATCTTAATGGGTCATCGCAAAGTAACATAAAGTAAAAGATTTTTTCGCATGGCATGCAAGGGCTAGTTGGTTATACTGATGTTTTGGACCGACAGTTAGCCCATCGATCTTTTTAGGCCTAATAGGTCCGGTAGAGCATAGGCTATACATCATTGCTATATATGTCATTAAGAGCTGAAATGTATTATAAGGGAGAACAAAAATAAAATAAAATACATAGGCCTACTGTAAAACTAAGTTTTTCAGCCAGTACCCAACCAGCAGGGGTGTGGGGGCGGCAGCCCCCACCAATAATACTAGGTTAGGTTAGGTAAGGTTGTTAGGTTAGGCTAATGTTAACCCCATTCTTACTAGGTTTGGTTTGGTTTGGTTAGGTAAGGTTGTTAGGTTAGGCTAATGTTAACCCCATTCTTACTAGGTTAGGTTAGATAAGGTTGTTAGGTTAGGCTAATGTTAACCCCATTCTTACTAGGTTAGGTTAGGTAAGGTTGTTAGGTTAGGCTAATGTTAACCCCATTCTTACTAGGTTAGGTTAGGTAAGGTTGTTAGGTTAGGCTAATGTTAACCCCATTCTTACTAGGTTAGGTTAGGTAAGGTTGTTAGGTTAGGCTAATGTTAACCCCATTCTTACTAGGTTAGGTTAGGTAAGGTTGTTAGGTTAGGCTAATGTTAACCCCATTCTTACTAGGTTAGGTTAGGTAAGGTTGTTAGGTTAGGCTAATGTTAACCCCATTCTTACTAGGTTAGGTTAGGTAAGGTTGTTAGGTTAGGCTAATGTTAACCCCATTCTTACTAGGTTAGGTTAGGTAAGGTTGTTAGGTTAGGCTAATGTTAACCCCATTCTTACTAGGTTAGGTTAGGTAAGGTGGTAAGTCTGCATAACTACTACTCCTGTTATTTTAGGTTTTCTTTATTTTCTTTATGTATTTTAATGCATTGTAAGCGTGTATTTTATTGTTAGAAAGTGCGCAAAGCACTTTTTATCAGCATTTGCATTGTTAATTGTAATTATTCAGATACTCCAACAATCTAGGAGTTTACTCGATTTAGTCAACTTTGAAAAGACATTAGCCTAACCTAACAACCTTACCTAACCTATCCTAGTATTATGGGTGGGAGCTGCCGCCCCCACACCCCCGCTGATTAGGTATTAAAACTATACAAAACTTATGGGATAAAGTCTATGGTGTTTACTCTACAATCTTCAGCTTTGGCTGTCTATAACAGGAAAGTACCATTAAAAATGTACCGACTTCTTGTAGGTTAAGCTCCACTCTGATTGGCTACTAAACATCAGGGAGGAGCCTCCATGGAGGCTAGAATGTAAACAAAGTGTCCTGGACTTGCTGCACAAAAATAACTCTGATAATGTTATAGGGGAGTGAAAATCAAATTGACAACATAAGAAAAGTAGCACTTATCCGCACATCAGTAAGGTCCCCTGAGTAAGGAAAGAGCAAAACATAATAATTCCACGAGACAGGAATCCTGTAATCGAGGAGTAGTTGTTCTGCAGAATAGCCATATATATATATATATATATTAGTGTGTACGATAATTTTGGTGCAAATTCCATAATTTTGTGGTCACAATACGATAATTCTGCATTTAGAAAATGGCAACACTGCGTCCATGTTATTGTTGTGAACCTCTCGGCCCTCCCACTGCCACTCGGTGGCGGCGGAGTAGGGCATGTCCCAAAATACTGTGTTTTTTGCACTGTTACCCAATGAGCGGGGGTGTGGGGGCGGCAGCCCCCACCCATAATACTAGGATAGGTTAGATAAGGTTGTTAGGTTAGGCTAATGTCTTTGTTACACTTTTAACCCCTCATTTTCCCTGAACTTCATAGCCCTCTCCACTATCGGGCAGTGTGTCTTAAGATCGTTGTATAATAGGGAAAACGGTTTCTCCGAGGGTTGTAATTATTTCCAAACACTATATATTGATGAAAACTAACAGGGAAAAATAAAACAAATCCATGGGAAAATTGGTGACAGAAAAATTGAGTTTTTCCGGCAAATTAAAATGTAAAACTTGCAAACTAAACAAACCAAAACTGGGACAAGGACAATATAAAGTCAAATTAAATTATCAAAATCGCTGTGGAAACAACGCTTACTAAAATGAAAATTATTAAATAAAAGAACACAATCCACCACATAGGGTGTACATTACTACATGAGCAAGTTAATCTGTTTCAAACTTATCATTCATTGAGAGGAATGTTCTGAAGACCTTCGTTGTTCTCTAATGAAGAATCGCTGGCTTCTCATTCCTCCTCTTGAGCTGAATCATCTCTATCCCTGTCGACTAATGGTTCAAAGGCAAAAGGTTCAACATTCCGAGGAGGAGGTACATCAGGAACACCTGCTTCGTCGCCAGAACTCGAGGAATCGGTATTATCCATTACGAGAGTAGCCTAAAACAGTGTTATTGTTTGAGCCAGGTGCCAAGGTACGTCATCACAATGCGCGCCAATCAGAGTACTGGAAAATAGTTGTCGGTGTGCTTTCGGCCGATTTCATTGTCCAAATTTTGTTGTTATAGAATATAATCGAACTATAAGTCCTTACTATATTTGTAGAGCACTATACTCATACATTGTTTGGTTCATAGGCTAAACTCATTTTGTATTCTTGCCTCCGTAATTCACCTTTAAGCTTCTTTCAGATGCTTCGTATTCGTATTCTAGGTATTTCGGATTCACACAGTGGCTGTTTAGGGGGAATGAACTTTTATCGTTGATAGTTAAGTTGGCCAGATTTTGTGGAGCTAAAAGCGGGACATTGTTACTATAGTTTAACGTGTAGGCTAGGCCTACCGGTATGGTCCGTATGGAGTTGTGGTACGACTTTTTGCAGCTAATATGTAGGTAACTTGCTCATGTAGTAATGTACACCCTATGTGGTGGATTGTGTTCTTTTATTTCATAAATTTTATTTTAGTAAGCGTTGTTTCCACATAGCGGGTTTGATATGTTGTTTTGACTTTATATTGTCTTTGTCCCAGTTTTGGTTTGACTTTGTTTGCAAGTTTTACATTTTAATTTACTAATATGTAGACCCGAGATAAAAATAGTAATAATAATAATAATATTGAACCATTATTATTGTGCAAATATGAAAAAAAAGAGAGAGAGAGAGAGAGAGAGAGATTGTTGCATCGTATAGGCTACATATACAAAAAAAAAAAAAAAACATAATATTGAAGATTAAACCATTAATGCACAAATATATTTATTTACCTTTCAATTCCCGTACTTTTCACAAGATGAAATCTTCAGTAACTGGTGTTGATTTAACGTCGTTTGTTGATGTGATCTTTATAATAAAAGGGTATTTTGGCTTCAACTATTCACTTTCTTTTAGACATTTCATGTAGTGTGGTGTGATTGTTTTCAGAAAATCATTCTAATAAACACAGGAACAACGTTGCTCTCTTCGTAAGCGTAAGGCTGCCTACCAAGCACTGCACGAATGGAAGTATGGAACACATATAGCCAGTAACGAGTCCTATGCGGTATCCCCATAGTACTTCAATAAAACATTGGGTCAATAGAGTCGCACCACAGCTGGGATCTCATTTCTAATGGTAGTTTTGGGTTCCTATCATTCTATGCTTCATTGCTATATACTTTTTATCCACGGGAAATTTTTATTTTTTCTTGGCTTAGCCTAATTTTTTTTTTAGCATTAACCTAACTAAAAAACCTAACCTAACCTAATAGCCCCCAAATACATTTAGGTTAGGTTAGGTTTTTTGGTTAGGTTAGGTTTTTTGGTTAGGTTAATGCAAAAAATAAAAATAAAAAATAAAATAAAAACAAGAAAAACCAAAATTTTCCCGTGGATAAAAAAGGTATATAGCGATGAAGCATAGAATGATAGGAACCCAAAACTACCATTAGAAATGAGATCCCAGCTGTGGTGTGACTCGTAAATATTGACCAAACATTGTCGTACTTGTAAATTCTAGATTTCACTAGCCGTAACGATTTGCCTACCCTAAGGTCACGCACTAAGTGAACGGTATTTAACCCATTCGCTCCGGTGACGTTCTGGAATGTTTTGGCAAGTTACAGCAAGTTACAGCAATTTCCAGGCTTTAAAAGCCTGTAAAAAACTTAAAAATCGAGTGTCAGTGGGTGGGAGCGTGAGGGGCCCACCTCCGACCCTCAGAGCACCGAGCGGCTCACTGAGCAAGGCTGTGTGGCGGGCGAGTCTCTCTCTGTCTCTCTCATAAGTGCAGCCAAGCGAGCGAGTGTTACATAATAGCGGGGTTCCCGTGTTTCACTGGGATCACTGCGGGTGAACCAGACCACGTATACGGTCCGGTCTGGTGTCATTTTGAAGCTATTTTCGCCTAGTTTTCAGCAGAATACACTTCATTTAATGCAGATGCTTGATTTATCATTCAGGAGTGCCTGAATTGGCCCTAAATAGCCCAAAACAGCCCGCAGCCAAAGGGTTAAGAAATAACCTTACAATATTAGATCCAGCTGGCTCTTTAGATATATTGGAATATAAATTATTCAGAACAAATACAAAATCATACACTGCTGATAATCATCGTACATCTCTCAATCCCTTCGTAGTGAACTAATGATAGTACTTTAGCAGACACCTGTGCAACAATATCAAGTACCGGTAGTCTACACTCTATTACACCAATTCGGGCCCATTTTAAGCCTTTGAATACTATAAACGGACTTCCGAAATGCAAATGTAACTTACAAATAAATATAGTAGACGTGCTGTTTTGCCCAAAATCAAAACGGCATACCCAACTCTGCGATGGGTTACCATCATCACTACCAATCACCATCATCACTACTACTGCCATCATCACTACAACTGCCACAATCATCACGACTACTGTCATCATCACCATTACTATGATCATCATCACTACTACAATTACAATCATCACTACTACTCTCACCATCATCACTACTACTGTCACCATCATCACTACTACTGTCACCATTGTCACTACCATCTTAATCACTACTATCATCATTGACACTACACCTATCAATCATCATTACTATTATCATCACCACCATCTTACTTACAATCATCATTACTACAGTTAACATCATCATTACTACTGTCACAAGTATTACCATCATGTATCCTACTAGCACCATCATCACCATTACTATGATCTTCATCATCACAGCTATTGTCATCATCACTACAACTTTCACCATCATCACTACTACTCACCATCATCACTAATACTCACACCATCGTCACTACCATCATCACTACTGTCATCATTATCACTACAACTATCATCATTCCTTGTCACCATCATCACTACTATTATGACAATCATCACTACTACTAGTACTGTCACCATCATATCTACTACTGTCATCATCATCACTACTGTCATCATCATCAATACAACCATCATCACTACTATTATCACCATCATCACTACTTTCACCATTAATCCCACTATTACTACCATCACTTCTAATGCTAACTAAACTAACTTAGCCTAGCAAATGCGTAGCGAGATGTTTTCGCCCCTAGAACGAATGCGTTCTTAGTGTGTGAGCCCCAAAGGGGCTCACACACTAGGAATGCCATCATTGCTGGGTGGGATGGGGGGGGGGGGGGGTAAAACCATATTTTGGACCTAAAATCATAACTATTGCATAAATTCAAAAAATCTTTTTTGACCGACGTTCGCATTCACGCAACAAATGTTCGTGTGAAATTTGGTGAAAATTCGTCCAACGGTCTAGGAGGAGTTTCGGGACAGACGGACGACGACGACAACAGAATTTGTTTTCGGGTGGTACCCACTATGCGGGGGTGGGGGGGGGGCGATACCAAACTCTGCTTACGCAGAGTTGATAATATTTATTTTGATTCAATGCGAGATAGCTTCAAAATTCAAAGGGCGGCATTAGTTAGGAATATACTGTAGGCTACAATACACCCTGACCCTTTCCGACTTCTCAAACGGCCATTACTTTTTCTCAATCACTTTTGACAATCAAAAGAGTTGAAACTTTTTCATATGATTAATAAAGTAGATGTACCGTTTTGCCCCAAATCAAAACGGCATACCCAACTCTGCGATGGGTTACCATCATCACTACTAATACCATCATAAATCACAATCATCACTACTACTGCCATCATCACTACAACTGCCACAATCATCACCATTACTATGATCATCATCACTACTACAATTACAATCATCATCACTACTCTCACCACCATCACTACTACTGTCACCATTGACACTACCATCTTAATCACTACTATTATCATTGATACTACAACTATCAACCATCATTACTACTATCATCACCACCATCTTATATTACCATTACTACTGTCACAATCATCACTACTAATTCCATCATCACCATTACTATGATCTTCATCATCACAACTATTGTAATAATTACTACAACTTTCACCATCATCACTTCTATTCACCATCATCACTAATATTCACACCATCGTCACTACCATCATCACTACTGTCATTATTATTACTACAACTATCATTACTTGTCACCATCATCACTACTATTATGACCATCATCACTACTACTAGTACTGTCACCATCATATCTACTACTGTAATCATCATCACTGCTGTCATCAATCACTACAACTACAACCATCACCACTACTATTATCACCACTATCACTACAATTACACTCACACACAGAACGCCATCATTGCTTGGGAATAGGTACAGAGGGGGGGGGGGGGAGGGGAAACCATATTTTAGACCTAAGATCATAACTATTGCACAAATTCAATTTTTTTTTTTTTAATTACCGTCGCATTCACGCACGAAGGTTTGTGTGAAGTTTGGTGAAAATCCGTCAAACGGTCTAGGAGGAGTTCTCGGACGGACAGACATTTCGGTTTGCATGTACCACTATACGGGGGGCGATACCACTCTGCTTACGCAGAGTTGATAAGAAAGAAATAGTGACCATAATCTGTGACCTTCAACATTCACCTTGACCTTTGAATAACAAAAACACAAAATTTGGACAATCGTTGCATTGACCAACCAAATTTGCCAGCAAAATTTGGTGACGATACGTAACCCGTTCAGTACAGTTCTGTCGGTTTCATTTCATACTGGATATTAGGACGATTTGATTTAGTTTATGAAGGGCCTCCACAAAATTAGCAGGCTTTCAACTATCCTAATTAACCATTTTTACTACCACAGATCCTTCATAAGCTCCACAAAATCGTCTAATTATAGCTAGACTACAATACAATACGCAGAGTTGATAATATTTATTTTGATTCAATGCGAGATAGCTTCAAAATTCAAAGGGCGGCATTAGTTAGGAATATACTGTAGGCTACAATACACCCTGACCCTTTCCGACTTCTCAAACGGCCATTACTTTTTCTCAATCACTTTTGACAATCAAAAGAGTTGAAACTTTTTCATATGATTAATAAAGTAGATGTACCGTTTTGCCCCAAATCAAAACGGCATACCCAACTCTGCGATGGGTTACCATCATCACTACCATCATAAATCACAATCATCACTACTACTGCCATCATCACTACAACTGCCACAATCATCACCATTACTATGATCATCATCACTACTACAATTACAATCATCATCACTACTCTCACCACCATCACTACTACTGTCACCATTGACACTACCATCTTAATCACTACTATTATCATTGATACTACACTATCAACCATCATTACTACTATCATCACCACCATCTTATATTACCATTACTACTGTCACAATCATCACTACTAATTCCATCATCACCATTACTATGATCTTCATCATCACAACTATTGTAATAATTACTACAACTTTCACCATCATCACTTCTATCACCATCATCACTAATATTCACACCATCGTCACTACCATCATCACTACTGTCATTATTATTACTACAACTATCATTACTTGTCACCATCATCACTACTATTATGACCATCATACTACTAGTACTGTCACCATCATATCTACTACTGTAATCATCATCACTGCTGTCATCAATCACTACAACTACAACCATCACCACTACTATTATCACCACTATCACTACAATTACACTCACACACAGAACGCCATCATTGCTTGGGAATAGGTACAGAGGGGGGGGGGGGGGGAGGGGAAACCATATTTTAGACCTAAGATCATAACTATTGCACAAATTCAATTTTTTTTTTTTTAATTACCGTCGCATTCACGCACGAAGGTTTGTGTGAAGTTTGGTGAAAATCCGTCAAACGGTCTAGGAGGAGTTCTCGGACGGACAGACATTTCGGTTTGCATGTACCACTATACGGGGGGCGATACCACTCTGCTTACGCAGAGTTGATAAGAAAGAAATAGTGACCATAATCTGTGACCTTCAACATTCACCTTGACCTTTGAATAACAAAAACAAAAACATTGGACAATCGTTGCATTGACCAACCAAATTTGCCAGCAAAATTTGGTGACGATACATACCCGTTCAGTACAGTTCTGTCGGTTTCATTTCATACTGGATATTAGGACGATTTGATTTAGTTTATGAAGGGCCTCCACAAAATTAGCAGGCTTTCAACTATCCTAATTAACCATTTTTACTACCACAGATCCTTCATAAGCTCCACAAAATCGTCTAATTATAGCTAGACTACAATACAAATGACGTCACCGGTACACAAAGGGTTAAACAGTTTAGGAAGAGTTTAAAGACAATTATTAACACTCTTCTTTTGTTCTTTGACCTTGACCGTTAACCTTAAGTATTATATATACAGTATAATATATATATATATATATATATATATATATATATATGATTGAAATATATGTCGGTGGGCGGGTGTGGATGTCGGTGGGCGGGTGTGGAAGTCGGTGGGGGGGTGGGTGTGGATGTCGGTGGGTGGGTGTGGATGTCGGTGGGTGGGTGTGGATGTCGGTGGGTGGGTGGGTGTGGATGTCGGTGGGTGGGTGGGTGTGGATGTCGGTGGGTGGGCGGGTGTGGATGTCGGTGGGTGGGTGTGGATGTCGGTGGGTGGGTGTGGATGTCGGTGGGCGGGTGTGGATGTCGGTGGGTGGGTGTGGATGTCGGTGGGTGGGTGGGCCGGTGTGGAAGTCGGTGGGTGTGGATGTCGGTGGGTGGATGTTGGTGGGTGGGTGTGGATGTCGGTGGGTGGGTGTGGATGTCGGTGGGCGGGTGTGGATGTCGGTGGGCGGGTGTGGATGTCGGTGGGCGGGTGCGGATGTCGGTGGCCGGGTGTGGATGTCGGTGGCCGGGTGTGGATGTCGGTGAGAGGGTGGGTGTGGATGGTGGTGAGAGGGTGTGGATGGTGGTGGGAGGGTGTGGATGATGGTGGGTGGGTGTGGATGCCAGTGGATTGATGTGGATGAGCTTAGGTGGGTACGGATGGGTATGAATGTGACAAATACAAAATCACAAAAAACATAGAAAGGAAAATCAGTCCAATGCCAGAAATAAACTCCAGAACAACAACCTACCTTGCGGAAGTCAGGGAGGCAGCCAACTCGGAAGTCCAGTCAGCACAGGGCAATCTCACCGCAGCCATCACCACCTACGAAGATCGGAAGAGTCAAGCCTTAGTCCAGAACGGTCACTTCACTAGTTACTCTGCTACAGTCACGCACACGTACATGGAGAACACACGTAACCTAGTATCCGGATGACCCACACTCAAGCTAGTATCCAGGTGAGGTTGCAAGCCATTAAACGCACACGCACACATATAAAGCACACAAATTCTAAGAGACACGAGGCACGCCCGGGGAAACATCGAGTGAGAGGAGGAGAGGCAGGGAGGGTGGAGCTTCCGGCCTGCCAACCATTCAAGGGAGACGCAATGAAATACACAATGAAATACACACACATTAGTCTTCACGTGAATTAATATTCTTCATCAGTTAAATATAAAACTAATATTACTCTTGTTTTTACTCTCATACGTGGGTACTAAATATGGAACAACGTAGAGGTTATGGTACAAATGACTACGGTAGGTAGGAGGTGACTATCATACGTTCAGTTGGTACCCGTGCTTGCCCGATCATGCGCACATCAACAACCCCACTTTATGTTGCTACTTCATCTAATCTGGGACCGATTTAAATGGATACCGGGCATATAAACTAAACCTACGAATGCTAATTATCGTCTATGACTCTATAGCAAACTTTATACTACATTTAGGTTTTAAAAGAACGATTTCTCAAGGCTAAAAGGGTTAGTATTTAAACTGGCCATTCAATAGGGTAAGCACAGAGAGAATACCAAAAGTGAGATGAGACATACGGCTTATGCAGACGGGACAAGGAATAGTATAATCATATATACAAGAACATTTAAGTAAAATACGCTACGGGTATATACATTAACACATATTATATAGACTTACCTAAATTAATTATACCGAACGCGAGATTATAAACGTAAAATAGCAATACGCTACACTACGGATAAATACAATTACATGTATTGGCTCAAGTGAAAGATGGAGAAAGCGAAAATATATAGAAAATGTGGAGGAAAACGTTATTGACACTGCGACAAGGCATGCAAGCATTTACACATGAGTACAGTTACGTCTTTTTAATTTTATCCCAGCTATATTTAGACAAATGCATGTAGCTTAGGAAGGATATATGGTAGCTAAAAGGATTAATCTTATTTATTTATTTCACTCCCAACACCAAACACCTCCCAATGAAATTAATGAAAGCATGTGATCCTATAGTCTGCAGCCTGTTAATGTGTAGATGTCCTTCCTAAGCTGAACAAATTCGTCTACTAGCAGCCAGAATATAATAAAAACAATGTCACCGGTACCGTACTGCATGGATTAACTAACAATGTCACCGGTACCGTACTGCATGGATTAACTAACAATGTCACCGGTACCGTACTGCATGGATTAACTAACAATGTCACCGGTACCGTACTGCATGGATTAACTGACAATGTCACCGGTACCGTACTGCATGGATTAACTAACAATGTCACCGGTACCGTACTGCATGGATTAACTAACAATGTCACCGGTACCGTACTGCATGGATTAACTAACAATGTCACCGGTACCGTACTGCATGGATTAACTGACAATGTCACCGGTACCGTACTGCATGGATTAACTAACAATGTCACCGGTACCGTACTGCATGGATTAACTAACAATGTCACCGGTACCGTACTGCATGGATTAACTAACAATGTCACCGGTACCGTACTGCATGGATTAACTAACAATGTCACCGGTACCGTACTGCATGGATTAACTAACAATGTCACCGGTACCGTACTGCATGGATTAACTGACAATGTCACCGGTACCGTACTGCATGGATTAACTAACAATGTCACCGGTACCGTACTGCATGGATTAACTAACAATGTCACCGGTACCGTACTGCATGGATTAACTAACAATGTCACCGGTACCGTACTGCATGGATTAACTAACAATGTCACCGGTACCGTACTGCATGGATTAACTAACAATGTCACCGGTACCGTACTGCATGGATTAACTGACAATGTCACCGGTACCGTACTGCATGGATTAACTAACAATGTCACCGGTACCGTACTGCATGGATTAACTAACAATGTCACCGGTACCGTACTGCATGGATTAACTAACAATGTCACCGGTACCGTACTGCATGGATTAACTGACAATGTCACCGGTACCGTACTGCATGGATTAACTAACAATGTCACCGGTACCGTACTGCATGGATTAACTAACAATGTCACCAGTACCGTACTGCATGGATTAACTAACAAATCGAAGTAAATGTGATCTAAATGCCTCAAGCAGTTTTCCAAAATAGTTCGACCGTGCGTCCTTACTGTGTCTCTAAAAAAAATGTCTAGAATGTCTTGATCACGATTGTACAGTCACGAGCATAAATACTGCGACATCAACCAGATAACGCCAACTCCTTCATCACGAGAGGTTTATACTCACGAGAGGTTTATACTAAGCTGAATAAAATCGTTTGGCGGTAGCTAGAATGATATATTAGAAATCATTGTGAGTTTGAATACAAAGTTTCGCAATACCTTTGGAGACGAAGGGGCGAATATCATCTGCTTGGTGTCGCAGTATTTATGCTCGTGACTGTACCTGTATAAGACAAAATACTAAAGTTATTGATGCCGTTCTCTTTGATAGTAAAAAGTGAGAGAAAACGGATTGAAGTTCAAGCCTAATGTTTCGAAGCAGTTTCAATCAGTGATTGAACCTGATCCACTGCTTACAAATGGTAATACTTACCCAATATCCAGTGGATTATCTTCTATATAATAATTTCGATTGTCTGTCTGTTCTTTATAGGCGGCCGCAGTTTTTAAGCTAGAGCGTTCATACTTGGTATGCATAGTAAGGGAGGTTTTAGTGAAAAAATAGAATTCCCCAGGGTGAAAGGGACGGAGAAAATGGGCGCGAAATCGGAAAAAAGGGCCGTTTGGGGCAGAAGGAGGCCTCCGATCGAAAAGGTGTATGGAACGAAAGTTGTTCGCAGCCCCCCAAAATGGGGGTACGGATGAGGTCAGATCCAAAATAGGAGGTCATTTAGCGGCCGAAATCGAGGTCGCCGTTTAATGAGGCACAGGGAGGTCGAGGCCGGTGTGGTAGTAGTGATTGATGATGGTGATTATGGTAGTAGTGGTGGTGATTATGGTGATTACCCGGGCAACGCCGGGTACCCCTGCTAGTATTATATTTTACCCTTTGAGTGCCAGCGACGTCTTGTTAAAATTTATTCTAGCTATATTTAGACGATATTATGCAGCTTAAGAAGGATTTGTGGTAGTTAAAAGGGTTGGTTGAGATTGTTTGAAGCCTTATTATTGCTAGAGATCCTTCCTAAGCTGAATAAAATCGTCTAATCATTGCCAGAATATAATTAAAAGGACGTCACCGGTATTGAACGGGTTAAACCTATAGTATATAGGCTATAACTAACACACATATTTGTAAACCATAATAATATACTATAATTAATTTTGCTTAACAATTATCCCATTCTGTACCAGCGACGTCTTTTTAACTTTATTCTAGCGATATTTAGACGATTTTATGCAGTTTAAGTTGGATCTGTGGTAGTCAGAAGGGTTAAGTGAGATAGTTTGAAGCCTGTTAATTGCTGGAGGTCCTTTATAAACTTAATAAAATCGTCTAATAATAGCCAGAATATAATAAGAAAGACATTGCCGGTACAGTAGGGGTTAATCAAGAGCTCATACTTAATTTAACCTACATATATTTGTTCGCTGTTTTGTTTTGTGTTTTCCTGTTGTTGCTCTGTCTTGAGTCGGCCACCCCCAAGAAAAAGAAAAAAATAATAATAATAAAATAGAGGAAAAGAAAAGAAATAATAGGAATACACCGTGCCGTTTCGCCCAAAATCAAAACGGCATACACAACTCTGCGATGGGTCACCATCATCACTACTATTCTCTATCCAACTCAACTTTGCCGCCGGCCTCTGCAGCAGATACGAGACCGCGCCTGTGATTGGCTATCTGGCCAATAGGAGAGGCAGAGCTGATAATGTATTCATTATCTTTATTATTCCTTATTTATTAATTAAACTAGATACATTTAAGAAATGTTAATGATTATTTAATAAATTACAGTGCTATCCGATTCCAAAGCGCTATTAAATATAACATGAAACACTATAATAACGTATATATCGTAAAGTAAAAACAAGGAGATACAGAATTGATAACCAGGGGAAGTAAGCGAGAGGGAAGGCTGACTGGCTCCGGCCCGTGCGTATTAGCGAATCACAGGCCGTGCTTGACTTCGCATACATTTAAAGTAGACAGTGACGGTAATTCTTACCTTGCTTGTGTTTACAGTATTATATCTTACGATGTTATGTGTTCCATGTGGTATTGTATAGCTCTTAAGGTTCGGATATCACTTATCACACCATTAGAATGACCTAAACCTATCTAATATAATTAATATATATGGAATATAAAAGAAAACCTGAATTAATTCATACGATAATGTGATAACCTCATGTTCCGTCATAGGCTATATTTTATATGTTATTCTTTTGCTTACCATACTCTGCGACCCTATGAACAATAGCACGAAGGCAACGAAAGGTAAACATGAATACCCTCTCTGGGCTTAACACTAATAAGGCGTACGGTCCGGACGGTGTTCCTCCTGTTGTTCTCAAAAACTGTGCTTCCGTGCTGACTCCCTGCCTAGGCAAACTCTTTCGTCTCTGTCTATCCTCTAACGTCTTCCCTTCATGCTGGAAGTTTGCTCACATTCAACCTGTCCCAAAGAAGGGTGACCGCTCTCAACCCTCCAACTATCGTCCAATTGCTCTTATCTCCTGTCTTTCTAAAGTTTTTGAAACTATTCTTGCTTCCAAATTTCTTAAGCATTTCTCTTCTCATAATCTGCTCTCAGATCGCCAGTATGGCTTCCTTAAGGTCGCTCTACTGGTGATCTTCTTTCATATCTTACTAACTCTTGGTCATCCTCCTTTCGGGACTTCGGTGAGACTTTTTCTATTGCACTAGACATATCGATAGAGTCTGGCATAAATCTTTAATTTCTAAACTACCCTCCTTCGGTTTCTATCCCTCCATCTGTGCCTTTGTCTCTAATTTCCTTTCCGGCCGTTCCATAGCTGCGGTTGTGGACGGCCATTGTTCACTTCCTCACCCTATAAACTCCGGTGTTCCTCAGGGCTCTGTCCTATCTCCTATTCTCTTTCTAATTTTTATAAATGATCTCCTTAACTGTACCTTAATTCCCATCCATTCATACGCAGACGACTCAACCTTACACTACTCCATTAGTTTTTCAGAACGCCCAGCCAGCAATCCCTCAACGACAAACGTAATGAAGCCATAGAACTCTTAAATTCTGATCTAAATACTATTTCCAATTGGGGCAGAGAAAACCTTGTTAACTTTAATGCTTCCAAAACCCAATTTCTCCATCTATCTACCCGTCAGGATCTCCCAGCGGACTATCCCTTATTCTTCAACAATACAAAATCAACCCTTCATCTTCTCTCAATATTCTTGGTGTCTCTTTTTCTTCTGCTCTCATTTGGAAGGACCATATTACCAGTCTTGCTAAGGCAGCCTCCCAGAAGCTGGGTGTGCTCAACCGCCTTAGGGGGTTCTTTTCCCCTGCACAGCTTCTTGCTCTGTACAGGGGCATAGTGCGCCCTTGTATTGAGTATTGTTCACATGTGTGGGGAGGTTCCTCTCACACCGCTCTCCTAGACAAAGTTGAAAGGAAGGCCTTTCGTATCATTAACTCCCGTCCACTCACAACTCTCTGCAATCTCTCTCTCTCCGCCGCAATGTTGCATCTCTCTCGCTATTCTATCGCTACTATAATAATCAGTGTTCCTCAGAGCTATCCCAGTGCATACCACCTCCTTTACGTAGGGCACGTGGTACCCGTCTTGCAACTCAATCCCCCCCCTACTCTGTGCAACTCTCCAACCCAAGAGTGAAACGTTACTCTCAAACTTTCTTCTACTCAACATCTGAGCTCTGGAACTCTCTCCCAGAATCAGTCTTTCCCTCTTCCTATGACTTAAATTGCTTCAAACTCCGTGTGTCCAGGCATTTTGGCTCGAACGTCCCTTGATTTTGGCCCTGTCACTCTTTCAACTATGGGGGAGGCACTCGCTATAGGCAGTTATGCCTTTTGCCTCCCTCAATCACATAGAAAAAAAAAAAAAAAAAAAAAAAGATAATGGTTATAATTATCTGCACATACAGACACAAATAAGATAATATTTGAGTTTAAAAGACAACGCCGGGCCAGTGCAGTGTTGCCAGGAGGTGGTTTGTTTTATATTTATACACTGCATTTCCATCTTTTCGGCGGTTTCTGAATATTATGCTCAGTGTGTTGTATGCGAAATAACAAAGGGGTTTGTATGCTACTTTCTAGTATAATAACTTTGCTAACTTGTAACCACAACGTCAAGGATAAGTGCATATAATACAAACTCTGGAAATTCTGAAACCTTTAATGTCTAGGGCGTGATGTCATTGCCAGCCAATCACAGGCGCGGTCTCGTAGCTGCTGTAGAGGCCGGCGGCAAAGTTGAGTTGGATAGAGTATAGTCGCTATCACCATTACTATCATCAACACTACTACTATTATAGTCATCACTACTCTTACCATCATCACTACTACTCCATTACTATCATCAACACTACTACTATTATAGTCATCACTACTCTTACCATCATCACTACTACTCTCACCATCACTACTACTGTCATCATCACTACAACTTTCACCATCATCACTACTACTCACCATCATCATCTACTACTGTCACCATCGTCATTACCATCATCACTAATGTCATCATTATCACTACAACTATCATCATTACTTGTCACCATCATCACTACTATCATGACCATCATCACTACTACCAGTACTGTCACCATCATATCTATTACTGTCATCATCATCTCTACCATCATCATCACTGCTGTCATCATCACTACAACTACAACCATCATCACTACTATTATCACCATTATCACTACAATTACCATCAGCACCAATATTATCACCATTATCACTACAATTACCATCATCCCCACTATTACTACCATAACTTATAATGTCAACCTAAACTAACTTAACCTAACAAATGCCGGGCGAGATGTTTCCGCCCCCAGAACGAAGGCGTTCTGTGTGTGAGCCCCTACGGGGCACACACACACACAGAACGCCATCATAGCAGAGGGGGGGTTCTGGGATTGGGCCCCCTGGGTGGGGGAAACCATATTTTGGATCTAAAATCCTAACTATTGCACAAATTCAAAAAATCCTTTTTGACTGACGTTCGCATTCACCCAACAAATGTTTGTGTGAAATTTGGTAAAAATCCGTCCAACGGTCTAGGAGTTTCGGGACAGACCGACGACGACGAGACTACGACAGATTTTTTTTTCCAGTGGTACCCACTATACGGGGGGGGGGGGGGGGGGGGGGCGATACCAAACTCTGCTTACTCAGAGTTGTGTGTGTGTGTGCCCCTACGGAGCACACACACACACAGGGAATAGGTACAGGGTGAGAGGTGGGGGTCCTGAAATGGGCGGGGGGGGGGGGGGGGAAACCATTTTTAGGACCTAAGATCATAACTATTACACAAATTCAAAAAATCCTTTTTGACTGACATTCGCATTCACCCAACAAATGTTTGTGTGAAATTTGGTAAAAATCTGTCAAACGGTCTAGGAGTTTCGGGACAGACGGACGACGACGACGACTACGACAGATTTTTTTTCTCCAGTGGTACCCACTATACGGGGGGGGGGGGGGGATACCAAACTCTGCTTACTCAGAGTTGTGTGTGTGTGTGCCCCTACGGAGCACACACACACACAGGGAATACGTACAGGGTGAGGGGTGGGGGTCCTGAAAGGGGCGGGGGTTGGGGGGGGGGGGGGGGGGGGGGGGGGGGGGAGCAAAACCATTTTTAGGACCTAAGATCATAACTATTACACAAATTCAAAAAAGAAACATTTAATTACCGTCTAATTCACGAAGGTTCGTGTGAAGTTTGGTGAAAATCCGTCAAACGGTCTAGGAGGAGTTCTCGGACAAACGGACAGACGGACAGACAGACAGACAGACAGACATTTCGGTTAGCATGTACCACTATACGGGGGGGCGATTATGATTAATAGTCAAATGAGTAAATTATTCATGATCACTAATGAGAAATGCCTGCTTACTCTCTGGATTATCGAAATATGTTGCGAAAACGTAATTTTGGACTGACCAATGGTATATTATGTAAACAAATAATGACAAGATGTGATTCATTTAGGAATATTTTCGAAGACTCAAGGCCATGAATTATGTAATGTAGTATGTATTTACTTAAGGACATTATTCGTGGCTAATTCCGTTTTCCTGAACTGTTTAAATGCATTCCCAAAATGGAAACATGCGGTAAATAATTAATGAGGAGGTTCGGCTCGATCCAAATTATTATGTTCTCTCCACTAACGAACTTTACTCCTAAACTCGATTAATGAAACTAACAAACTTTCAAATTGGGGGGGGGGGGGAGGTAGGTAGGTTGGTGAGATGAGAGGTCTCTAAGGATTAGAGAGAAGTAAAGATGGAAATGAAGAGCAAAGTCGAAGAGTAAAAGGTGGAGGGCCGTCCTCCTTGCTATTTTTCATTTTGTTTTTGTATCTTGAGCAGTAGTGCCATGTGGTGTTGGTATGGAGAGGCCGCTGTTGTTGGTGAAGGTGGGCGATGATGGTGGTGAAGAAGGAGATGATGTTCTTGATCCCTCTTGATGGTGTGACCGGGCGATGTTGTTGCCAGGAGGTGAGGTAGTGGCTCCTGAAGAGGGTGAGGTCCACTTGTCGTAGGGCATGATGTTAGGGAGACCAATCGAACTATCATGGTCCCCCGTATGTTGACCCCACTTCAGCTTCTCCCACGTCTCCCCAGGAAGTCACCATCCTCTCCTCCTCCTCTCCAGCACGTACAGGTGTTGGCGAGCTCCCCTGGTGGTAGGCGCGGTGGTCTAGGAAAGCCCCCAAAACATAGTCACGATTTTTGTTCTAGAGTACGTACAGTACACTCAAACCCCCGTATCTTAAAAAAAAAAAAAAAACACACACACACACACTTCAGTGTTGCCCTAAACCGTCATGAACAAATTGAGCAGAAACTACTAGTGATCTTTCTAGAACTGGATGATATTTAGCCCTTTATCGCAACTTAGCACTCAGTTGTATTATCTTTGTTCGATATAGGGCAGAAGAAGTACTTACGTGTGGTTCTAAACTAAGGGGGTAAGACACAAATGCTGGCCTGGGCTTTTCAAATCTATCCAGACCTGAATATAAAAGTTATATTTGTATTTATTTGTTTATTTAAATATTTAAATATTTATTTATTTATATATTTCTGCCTAACATTTGCCTCCAAGCTACCTTATGGCTACGAGGTGTACTCCTTTGCCACTGAATCCCGGCTTAAGGGGGGATGGGCCGGTTTTCTGGACCACTTTCTCCCTATGTTTAGCCCTATTAGTTTTCAGATGTTAAGATGTTTGCCCCATTAGTTGGTCGATTTTAAGACCTTTCGCCCCATTTCTTAGTCAATATTTAGACCTTTCGTGCTATTTAGGTGTCAAGTTTTTTCCCTGGCGAACGATAGTGAGCCTGTAATGTTGGAAGAACCGGCCTTTGGCCGGGAATTTTTCTACCGAAAAATGTAGGCTACAAATTAATCTAGATGGGGGATCTAATGGATTTTTTTTTAAAAGTTGGTGGAGGTCTAGGGAGGAAACTAGAAAAATAACGAATAAATGCAAAAATCGCCCCAAAAGTTAACCATCTTTAAGAGACGACATGCTGGTTCTCCTATACTTGAGCTTTTCAGTCACCCCGATTCCTAGCTCCAAGCTCGTTAGTGGATACCGGTTTATTCAGCATCAGTTGTTAGTACCACATTGTTGGTTAGGTAAAGGCGCTTTCCTGACTCTTGTTTGTATTTATGTATTGCGACCATGGAGGTATATGTGTCACGTGTGTTTATGTCTTCCTCACAGGCTTCCGTAAAACTCAAGTAGGAAACATTGATTTTAGTTATTTAATGACATGATTATACACTTGGCAGAGAAGCTTGCCTCCAGGCTACTCTAAGCATTTTATCCTTGAATATTTTGATAAGAACATCTTGTGCTACATCAAAGTAAATTATAATATTGTTCCGAACATGTTTTAGGTTTTCCCTTTTCCTGCTCATCTACACATAGCTAATTAACAACCAAATTTGTTTTGGAAGAATCGTAGCCTACTGTTTATGCGGTTTGTTCAGCTGAATTTTGAGCTTCAAGTAATACTATAGATTTTTTTTTTAAGATATCTTGTGTAGGAAGGTAATCCTTCTCTTGCTACTCCCTACAATACCTCGGGAAAGGATAGCCTCCTTTGACAGCCTAGTACAGTGGTTCAGGGCGACTCCAGTTTACTACATTCATGAACACGACTGGCATAGTTTTGTTTCATTATGGCCAGCACCCTTGCATGCCTAATCTATTTTGTTATCGGATATGTGAGGTATATAAATGGGTTCGTCTGGTGGCAGTTACAGTTAGTCCTGTATAGGTTTCTAGAGTTGCTCCATAGCTGTTGTTAGAGGTAACCTGTTGGTGGTATAAAGGGTTCAATTGCTTAACAGTCTCTATTCTTTGCATTTAGAGCGTTCATCCAGGCACAGTTACACTGTACCTATACAGATGGTCCAGAGTTTGTGTCTGGTGTTGGTTTTGGGCTGGTATTCCCTAATGTTAACTGGAGTTAGTCTACTCTTGGCTGTTTTTATTTACTGCAGCGTTGTCTGCTATTTTTCTAGGTATAAAGGTAATTTTTGGCATGTTTGCGTACCAGGGCAGATATTACTCTCATTATTGACTCGAGGGGAACTGTTTGTCCTGGATCTTTTAATTATTTTCGTCCTATGCTTCATATAGTTTTCAGTAGCTGCTTCTCATTTAATGGAAAGGAAAAAAAGGGGGATTTTTGCACATATTAAACATATTACTGTCTTGTATTAACGAAAAGGTGTATAAATAGCAAATTCTGTTGTTCTGTGTCTTGCTCAGGTACTTACTCTCTGCCTACGTCTTATCTGCGTACTATTCTGATGTTTGCTATCTGTGCTTGTGGGCAGCTTACAGTGGGATTGTGTCACTGCCAACCAGTTCCGGGAGGCTACCAAATCTGTAGTATCTCCCAGAGCTTGCCCTAACACGCCTTGCAAATTAGTGACAACTCTGGGTCGCCTATTCATTGGACATAATTCACACATAGGTTCTGCACGAGATGTAGGCTACAGCCGATCTGTGATGACTGTCTGGTTACCCTTTAGGTGGATTTACAGGAACACTTTTTCCTGCAACTTTTTACTAGCCTTTCGAAATTATTGTGTTTTGGTACCAGCAACTTGATAGAACTTAGATGATAATTGTTTTCGAAACTCTAATAATAGTAGCCTATAATTCAGAGGCTGCCAAATCAAAGTTGCCAATGAACGTCGAGGGAAAAACTTTCGTCTAAGTACGCCATTTCTATTGAGCGTTTGTTGGTTAAGAGTTCCGTCTGATGGGCTTGGTGCCAGAGGCTACTGTCTTCTTCGGTATTGGATATTAGGTGGTACTTTCTGTCTGTCTTAAGTTCTTGTGGAAGAGCATAGTTCTTGGGCCGCCCCCCTGCTGACAAGCCGATGCCCTTGTGTGGACACAAAGAGGGCGACTAAGCAGGAGGATGCGAGGTGTGCCAGGATCACGTTGTCAGCCTAGAGAAAGTCGTGGGCTACCTTTTGCCTCACTCTGCAGTTTGCCATGCCTAGCAAGAGAGCTTGGAGCTTCATCCGCAAGATGATTGGTCAGAGGGTTGACATCTCTCTTCCCCTCAATGTCGCTGGTTGCTTAGTTGGTGATTCCCAGGAGCAGGCAGACTGTTTGGCTGCCCATTTCCGGGATGTGTTTGGAGAGCCCATCCCCTTACCGAATGCCAAACACCTGGAGTCAAACATCTCGCACCGTCTGGAGTCCCCTGCCCCTAAGGGTCTCGCCAGCCCGCTTACGGCACTTGAGCTTCACTGTACATTGAATTCCCTCCCCAAGGACCCATCCCTCCCTTCTTCCAGGAGAGGTATCTGCCTACTGTCAGTAGTGGGGAAGGTCTTAAAGAAGATGGTATGTACACATCTCACATGGTGACTTGAATCAAATGTGCTGCTGCCTGATGACCTTAGTGGATTCCGACCAGGCAAGGGAACGACTGATGTACTACTGCGGCTCGAATACCTTATTCAAGATGCCTACCGCGGCAAGCGAGTCCTACTGGCAGGCTTTATCGACATCGCTGGGGCATGTGATTCAGCTTCTCATACCGGCATTCTGTACAAGCTCTTCTCCCTTGGTGTTTGTGGTACTGTATTGTCCTGGTTCTGCAGTTATTTGCTGGAAAGATCTCTCTCAGTGTCCGTTGGAACATCACAGTCGCAGACCTTCCATGTCCGTTGAGGGGTCCTTCAGGGCTCAGGCCTCAGCCCACTGTTGTTCAATGCCCTCATGTCTGATGTTCCTCGTTCCCCATCTGCTTCCACGCTAGTGTATGCCGATGATGTAACCATTGTCTGCTCTTTGGACACCTTCCAGCAGGCTCAGGACACGTTGCAGGTTGCATGCAGTTGATGCCTTTTATGCCTGGGCGCAGAGCTGGGGCCTACGCCTGAGCTCCCAGAAGAGCGCTGTCATGTGTTTCACCCTTAAAACCAAGCTTCCAGGACTGCCAAATGTGTCGATAGGGGGTGTTCCTCTCCCATATCGGACATGCCATACCTTCCTAGGCATGCGATTGAATGGACCGGTCTTGACCTAGCGTGCGCATATTGATTATCTGCGTGCCTCCTGTATGAAGCACCTCAGTCTAATGTAGTGTATTGCTGGTACTAAGTGGGAGGCGTCGAGGGATGATCTTCTCCAGTACAACGAGTCTTTCATCTGCAGTAAGATAGCCTTTGGTAGTGTTGTGTAAGGCTCCGCTTCTGAAACTATCCTCTGGCGATTGGACCCTGTTCATTATGCGGCTCTACGGAGTGCACTGGGTGCGTTCTGCTACTCTTCTACGGCGTCCCTCGTGGCTGAATGTGGACTGTTGCCTCTGTCCTGGACCTGAGTGTTGGCTAACTGCAAAGGGACCCTCCCTGCCTATCCTCCATTAACTGTCCTCCATGCTTCCTCTGAGGTCTCTCTGGATGCGCCGTCATGGCCTATGAAACGTCATCAGCCCTTTTTGGTGCGTAGCCTACATCATTATCGTTGACTGAATCGTGTGCCCCCCTCACATTCTCCAGTTCCCTCAGTGTCGCTAATGCCACCATGGATAGACCTCTCCTCACATGTACAGACCACCTTCTACTCAGGTTTCCAGAAATCGACAGATGCCAGGCAAGCCAGGGCCTACTTTTCAGAATTGGAGGCTGCTCGGTACATTGAGTATTTTCGAGTCTTCACTGATGGCTCCTTAGTGACCCCATCTTAAACGACGGCAGCAGTGTTTTATGAAGACTTCTTTCTTTCTCAAACCTGGAGGATTATTGGGCACCATCACGTCATAGCGGTAGAGCTCTTCGCCATTTACCGTGTGCTGATTTTCGTCCCAATTAATCTCCAGCCTCTGCATGTGGTTCTTTACACCGACTTTCAGTCCTCGCTCCAGCTCCTCTCCAGTCACTCATCGGCGTATGCTTCCTTGGTATATGAGATCCAGACTCTACTGATTCATTGCTTGGCCCCTCCCTGGATGGTAGTGCTCCAATGGATTCCCTCCCATCCTGGCATGCGTGGTAAATAAGTAGTAGGTGGTGCAGCGAGGTTGACCCAATCTACATGGACTACGGAGTGCTTGCAAGAGGATATGCAATCTCACACTGCTGCTGTTTGGAGGAAGTGTCATCGCCTTTGGGATCAGGAACTTCGCTCACTTCTGCAAAGTACGACTCTGGGAAGGTATTGGCTCAACTCTTGCCCTCAGCCTTGGAGTCGCCACACCCTTCGAAGAGTCAACGTGGCCTTAACCAGATTACACGTCAGACACTCTGCCCTTTCTGCCCATTTGATCCGACTGTGACTGTTACAGACTCCGGCCTGCCACTGATGCCAGCTACCAAAGACCCTTGAGCATCTGGTGGAGGTGACGACGTGAAATTTGTTCTTTCCTGGATACTTTGCATGTACCTCCTGGCCACGGGCATCGTCAACATCCTCTAATGTCCCATAATCCCACTGACAACCTGTCTTAAATGGGAGAGCGGGTGGACCCCCTCCGAGTGCCCTCACACACCACCAAGAACCAAGCATAGTTCTTTTGAAGAAGACGTATCTTTAGTTTGAAGGAGTCTGGCTTCTTTGACTTTTATGAATATATTGGTTTTTAATATTACGTTGATCTCAGGGATGCATTGGACAGTTTCAGGTTGTTAGTTTTGTGCATTTCTTTTCGCTTATGAGTGCCATATAAAGTACTTGCGGCGCCATTTTTCCATTAACCTATCAATCAATTAATTTATGAAGATGGGATACGACATTGGAATGTGACTGTACAGTAAAATGTTACCATATTTATAAACTAATAAAAGTGACTGTTGAACAAGGGCGTGTAATACTATCATAACCAGAGAAGCCTGAACATGCATATTAAATATTAAACTATTTAATTTCACTATATCATCTTTCGTGATCACAATATTTTAAAATCCCATTATATTCTTCCCCTTTGAATCTACATTTATTTTCATATGGATCTACAGTCATGAGCACTAATAGGAATACACCCATTTAAATCGAGGAAATGTTATTCTTAAGCAAGGTTCTTAACTTAAACATCTAGGATATAATAACATTGCTGACATATCATTTCAGTGTGATACATATTCAAAATAGATGAGTAGTTATTAGTACTCATGATCGAACAGTATTAACTTCAATATACACGAATATTTACCCATTCAGTACCGGTGACGTTCTTGTTATCTTATTCAGGAGACTATGACGATTTTAGCTTAAAAAAGGCCTCCAGCAATTAACAGGTTTCGAAATATCTCACTTAACCCTTTTCACTACCACAGATCCTTGTTAAACAGCAAAAAAACCGTCTAAATGATAGCAAGAATATAATTTTAAAAGACGTCGCCGGTACATAAGGGGTTAATGACTATATCAATTTCTCAACCACTACTTGAACCGTGTATTCAACAACATGAGAGATCGCAAACATGCTAGAGCCAAGAAACACGCACATACACACAGACACGCAAAACATACACAAACACACAAAGGTATCAGCATCCCAGGCACTACAAACAGACACGCACACACACTCATTCCCATGTAAACACGGCAGGCTTTGTGTGTGTGTCCGCCTGGATTAGTCTGGACTGCATTGAGCGCTTTGATTTTCATCGCCTGAATCTGAGAGTGTGTTTTAGTATTGTTGATTCCCTCCCAATAATGCCCGTCATTCAGATTTTCCAATTAAATTGCTGAGTATTTCATTTGACGAGTAGCTATTTATTATTCTAAATGCACACTATCAAGAACAAGGTGCAACTAATTAAAGTACGTTAAAGATTGAGAGCTAACAGTAGGCTGCGGTTGACCACAGTGCTCATCTCCACATCATTGCCCTTTGGAGCCTGTGGTGACTAAAGGGCGATTCACACCAGCGTTTTCAGTTTCCATCCCCGGGTGAGAGTTGGGGACATTTGCCGCTAATTTTCTGACCAGCATCATCAGTGAGTCCCCGCCGTCGCATATTCCTCTATTCTCCCTTATCAATTCACATAATGCTATTTGTGCATCATTGGGCCAGTCACAAGATAGGAGCGTTGTGCTTTGGAAGATAAACCCGATACCTCCAGTTGACTGGAAAAAAACACACTCGTGTGAACTCGGGTTAGTTATCCAGCCATGTATACCAGGGCTACTGCATTATATTCAGGTTTCCAGTTTACTCCTCCTGATGAGATGTAACAAATGTCCATTACAGGCTCCTATTTACTGCTAATTGAACAAATTCATAGTGTGTAAGGAGACTGCTTTTCCGTCTCGCCCTGCCTGGAAATCAAGCCAGGGGTCTATCGGGTATGAGTCCAACGCGATACCAGTACGCCTCAGGTCACCCTTCATTGTGAGTATTCTACCTGAGGTTGGGTTAACCCTTGAAATTTAGCTGTCTGGATGCCAAGCCTAGTGGAAAGAGTACAAGTAAGAGAAAACATAATGGTGGATCACGTGATCACGTAGCTCCGAGCGTATCCTATGGATCTTTTTGGGTCTGGGGTCATGAAGCCTGAATGTCTAGCTAGTCTGTGCAGCTGGCTTCTCTGCAGTGTTGGCAACGCTAGGGAAAGTTTCCCATAACGAGAGAACATTACAGTAATGGGGAAATTCTTTGAGATTAACTTAATATGGCTAAAAACACTTGTGAATTGTATAGAAATAATGGTTATATAAAAATAAGAGAGAATAAGGACAGAATGAGATACTTCTATATGGTGCCAGTATAATAACCCCAAGTAACACAACAATATTAATTGAAAAAGGTCATAATGAAAGCATGATATTATTTATTATATATACAGGTATATGTATTTGTTAAATTGTAAATGTGTATCTTAACTGAGCCTTTGGAGGAAATAAGTAGGTTAGGGTATTATTATGACATCTAGGGATATTCTGCTGGGGAGAGATCCCAGCCTGTTTGACGTTGGCAACTTCCAAGTCTCCCAACACTAATTGCAGAGGTAGAGGCGACTTTGTTTCTGAACCACCTCTAGAAATGTCTAGTAACTCTAATATTTACAGTCTGTGGTTGACATTGAATTGATTATTCATAGCGTTCATAGTGCAAGCTAGGGAATAATATTATTTATTAGATACCCTCTCGTTTTCTCTTGCAATTGTTCACTTCTTTCCCTTTTTACTTGTACTCTCTTTGGCCTAGTGAGTCCTCGCTGAAAGGCCTTAAGGGCCTGTCACACTGGCGTCCAGACCCTCCCAGACTCTAAAATGACCGTGTGTTTTGCAAAGTCTGGTGCACATTCCTGTAAAATCAACGGAATCATGGACGCTTCAAGGCGTGAACACCCTCGTCTTTTTTTAACGTGTCCAAAAACGTTGGAATGGTTGGCCCTGGGTCACCGCCGTCAATAGGTGACCGTACGGTATGGGTGGGCCGCATTAAAGATGGCGGGAAGTCCAAGTGGACGGAGTGGGAGCGGGGAGGGTCATGCCGGAGGTGTTCAAACGCGGGCTTCCCGTCCGTCTACTATTCATCAATTGCCCTTGTGCAGCCTTTGTACCATCCATAAAAAAACGGATGAAACATGGACAAGGACAGAAATTGATCATATCCCGGAAACGTCAAATTTGGCAGTTTGTCCTGCTTTCCGCTGGACTTGCCAACGTTTTTCTCGGGCAGGGTCGAGTCAGAGTTGGCTGTATGGGTGCTAAACATCATGGTCGCTGCAAGGTCCCCCTTACATTTGGTCCCAATCCAAAAATCTGTAAAGTCGGCTAAGGTTATGTTGACAAAGTCGTATGTGTGAACGAGGCTTTTCACGTCGCTGGCCAGATCAATCACCCTATGTCCCTGATTTGCTCACAGCCACTGCGTTTCATTGTAACCTTGATAGGTCCTTCATCTCATCTGACTAAGCCTAAGTAGATCTTTCTAACCATCCTAACCCTGTCGCTTCATAGCTCAAAGGTAATATCTAGGTCTGATACCCCGTAGGTCTAGCGTTCTATCCAACTTGCAATAATAATTTTGTATTTATATTATTACTATATAAAATTAGGTTAGGTTAAGTTAGTGTAATAAAACTAATGAATTATAATTATAGAAAAAAAAAAAAACAGTCACTGGGAAGCAAAGGATCAATCAGAAATGGAAAGAGGTGGGGTGGAGATCAGGACCAATCAGAGACATAGTGCTCTAGACTCGACCAGCTATGTGTAAGGTCTTCCGTCCTCATTAGGGTAATTTTGACTACGTCTTTCAACTGATGAAGAAAAAGACGAAAACAAATACTGACCCTTCATGAAAGTTTTTAACGAGTTCAAACCACTGGGATCAAGGAAAGCATGCTCGTGATCAAGTTTAAAGTGGAGTGGGACTACAGGAGTCAGCCAAACAATTTAATGATCTACACTCTAGGACTACAACATAAATCATGGCCTTAAGTTTTCGAAACTGTCTCGAACTGAATCAAATATTGTCATTAATTCTTTATTATTTACATTTTGGTGATTCGTTTTTGGTCGAGGATTCTTATGGGGCTTGGATTTATCAAATGTACAATCGCTAGCAGTATAAGGTGGTACAGATTCTATTAAATGATTATGACACAATTATATAATATTTCCTCCAGGCATATTCCTTAACCTGGTAAGGGTGCCAAGACTTTTAAAAGGTTTAACTGGGCGAAGGTGCCGGGACTCTTAAGAGCTTAGGCATAACAAATGCCTTTCAAAAAATCCAACTGGGACTCAAAACAGAGCAATATGTGATTAAGTAAGATAATTTCCCTCCATACCTCCTATCACTCTTCCACATGTGTCCCCCCCCCCTTCCCCTCCTTCTCCCCCTCCTCAATTATCCGGTATTTTCCCTATTATTCCCGATATCTATCGAGTATTTTCGTGCGAGGACGGCTGGGAGAGATGGGGGAGTGTATCTCTGACCCTCTAAGCCTGTCTCAGACCTCCCCTTGTCTCTCAGTACCATGCAAGACACGAGAGAGGGAGAGAGGGAGGGTGTCTCTCTCGCTGGTTTGGATCAGATTACGACCGCGGGGCTAAAATAAACGATTTTCACTAGCCAATTGCTGATACCGCTTGTGTTATTGCTTGTCAATGTTCATATGTTCATATTTAATGTAAAATAGGCGCAAATGGTTAAATAATTATGATATACTGTATATGGTAAATATGACGATTTATGTCTGGAATTAACCAAAATACCTTCGCCTGGCGGGACGTTTCAAATACCATAGCTTCACGCATTAAAGGTTAATGTTCACGTTCTGAAGTTGATCAGAAAGCTATGTAAATCGCCTGCAGTAAAAGGAGGCACAATAAATAATATGGCTAATAATAGCCACAAGAGTATGAGGAAAGATATATATATATATACATACCCGGTATATATATATATGTAATTTTTTCTTGCATAGTATAGTGAAGGGGATAAGATATATAACAATATTAGTATTAAAACAGCCATAAGTAAACTGACAGATATATAATATATAACCGAAATCGTATAAAGATTTTGTTTTCCCAGAAATGGTTAAGAAAAAGGGATGTCATAACCCTACCAAGATATAAGAATGCGTTTCGTTTATTTATTTCGGCTATTAGTAGACGATGTTATTCAGTTTAGGAAGGAGTTGTGGGTGTCCGAGGGTTAGGTGAGATAGATATGACCCCTTTGATTCCTAGAAGGATCTCCAAACTTAATTAAAAATCGTCTAATGTTAGCCAGAATATACAGAAGAAACGTGTCCTCGTATCTTGTTGAAGAAATGCCTCAAGATATATACTGAAGGCTGTGTCCTAGAGAACATCCAAGAGGAGGGAGGGTGTACGTCAAACAGTAAAGCCGGTAAATGATATATTGACAAAAGTGCAGCCCTTTATTCCGCAGTATTTCGTATCCCGTCACAATCTGTCTTTTACCGTCCTTGGGGGCTGGTGGTGGGGCTCTCAGACACTGGCGGCTACACACACACACGTACATACATACACACACACACACACACACACACATACAGTATATATATACACACACATACACACACACACACTCACATACATACAGTATAATTATACACGCACTAAGACACATATAGACATTCTAACATATGGAGCCCTGTATGTTAATTTAAGAGTTAAAATTAGAGTTGAAGGAGTGTCAAATTACCCAAGCGGCGAAGCAGACTAGCGAGCGAACTAACGAGTGGGAAACCAGCTCGTCCGCATACCAGCAAACAAGCCTTCACACCTGCGTGCGTCATAGGGGACCCTGCAAACTACTTCGATGACCCGACGCTATGACGTATGATCGACGCCAGGAGCCCCCATTGGACCACGCACCTGCTATGCAACTCGAGGAGCTATGATAGGGGTGCGCACCATCACTCGCCTCCTGATTCGTTCCTACACCATCATTGTTTAGTATATAAGACCCGAGTAGTGGGCATTCAAATCAGTCTCATTTGGAGTTGGGGAAGGTGAACTTGCAGCTGGAGGAAGACGGGGTGAAGTATTATAATGGGATTGTGACTGTCAGTCAGATTATATAAGTGTGTGTTAAGTGTGTTCGGTGTAAACACTTACGTTATGTTGGTTAGTGAGATATGTGATTGGGAATTAACGTTAACGCTACTATTATGTACTTAACTATTTTAGTTGACTAACTTGTGGACTAAAGCAACTCTTTAAGTAATTGGGTTATGATGAAAGTAATACTATTGTTTTATATTAATACTTACGAGTTCTTTCATTTTCTTTTAATTAAGCTTACATTGCTTAACGGTGCTTAGTACGGTGATGCTATTGTCTCATATTAGTAATATCGCCTTAGACTAACATGGCTGTGTTAATATTACTTCTAGTGATTTCCTAAGCTGAAGAAAATTCTTTTAGCTTCAAAATATTATTTTTGCTTTCATATTATTTGAGTGAGACCTGAATCGAATCTATGAAGCGATCCTGTAACTTAATTTACTCATAATCAAACCTCAATGTTACGTGGTTAAGAAATATATTTAACTAATTATTAAATATATATCTAACTTTTTATGTGACTTTGATATAAATCCTGATGATAATAATAATATAATACTGTTAACGTAAGACAAGAACCAAGAATAATTACATTAAATATAAATAAAAGGACATATAAGAAAACTATCTATTCATTTCAAAAAGGGTAAGAGACAGAAATATTCTTACTTTAATATTAATCTTTCAAGACTTTTTATACAATTAATAGTCCTTCTTTAGATATACTTCTTCGGTTCATAACCATAGCCTACTAAGCTTCGGTTAAATAATAATTCTTTATAAATACTACATGAATTTAATTAGTTTCAGTATTTTTCATAATTAAAGAGTATCAGTCAATAAAGGATACTAAGTCCTAAGATCCAAAAGGAAAGGAAGCAACAACAGGAAATAATTTTATTATATTTTACTTTTGTTTTGCCTTCAGCTGACTGATACCTTAATATATATCTCTGTGCTATCTAGATTCATCAAGTTAACCACTTGAGGATCAAGATACGTAACAGAAGAGTGGCGACCTTGCCAGGATTCGTTTCATACAGTTTCACTCAGTTTCATTACCGTTTCACTACTTAAAAATCAAATATTAATCATGCCTCATCTAATTAATGACGAAGATGCTCGAGTTTTCATAGAATCAGAACCCACAGCCCCTGATATTGACTGTCTGTCAAACTCCGAACTGAAAGTACTTGCCTCACATCTCCAATTAACTGTCTCAAACATGTCTAAAGTAGAGGTGGCTCATACCCTAAAAATCCACCTGTTCCCTGTACAAGGCGGGGAGGGTGACGGAGCAGTTGGTGGGATCCCGTGTAATCCTAGCCAACTTGATGAACAATTGCCACCTGGTTTGACCGGTGATCAAGTACTGGAACTAGCCAGACTAAAAATAGAAGAAGCCAGAATAAAAGCAAATACCGAAGAAGCCAGAATAAAAGCAAATACCGAAGAAACCAGCATAAAATGTGAATATCAATATCATATAGCTCAACTAAATGTCAATACAAATGCTTCCGAAATTGCTCCCCTTCTGGGATTAACTATGACCAGTGTCATTCCACCTTTCACTGAGGATAATGTGCAGGATTTCTTTGTTTTGTTTGAGGAAGTTGCTGGAGGTATGAAGTGGACAAGAGATCAATGGCCTTTTATGTTACAAACCGTTTTGACAGGGCAGGCTCGAGCAACGTATTTGTCAGAAGTAGCAGAAGTTAGGCAGGATTATGACAATCTCAAAGAAGCTATCCTAAAAACCTATCAATTGCAGCCTGAGGCTTACAGGCAATCTTTCCGTAAAAACCAGAAGAAAGTAGAAGAAATCCATAAGGTATTTGCCAGGACCATGACTAAAACTTTCAATCATTGGGTCAAGAGTAAGAAAGTCACAAGCTACAACGATCTGAAGGAGTTGGTCCTGTTAGAAAATTTCCTATGGAAAATTGATTCTTCTGTATCCTATCATTTAAAGGGGAAAAAGGTAGATTGTCTTGCCGACGCCGCTGACATGGCTGACACATACGTGCTCAACAACAAATTTCGTGGAAAGAAGCCCTACGATAATTCTAGTTCTAATTTTAAGTATCCCAATCACAAATCTGACAGACCCAGTCACATGCCTATAACGTCTTCCCCAGCTAGCCAAAACAGAATTGTTCCCCCAACTAAAAATGCGACTCAGGGCAATGGTAACAGAGGTGGGCCCCAAAGTAATAGTAATGCTCAAAGAGGGAACGTTCCCGTATCCCCTAAAGTATGTACTTTTTGTGGCAAGAGAGGCCACCTAGCTTATCAGTGCTGGGCCAAGGAGAGAACAGAGAGATCGGGGCAGACAGTTGCCGCCGTATCTCAAACTCCATATGTGCCTGTAATGCAGGACTCCCGACAGAAGGAGTACCTAGCACCAAAAGTTCCTTTAATACAGGACTCCCGACAGAAGGAGTACCTAGCAGCTAACGTAAATCATCTAGACAGGGGTGTAGTAGCATGTGTGGTGCAACCCACTAGGGTTAAGCCAATAATAATTTCACCATCAGTGCAGGACAGTTACCGTCCCTTTATTTCATCTGGCAACGTGAGATTAAATGGTTGTATGCATGAGGTAAAAATTCTGAGAGACACAGGTTCTACTAGCACCCTCATGGTGAATCCTTACACTGAGTGCCCACCTGGCGAACCAGTTGTAATGAGAGGTGCTGGAGGCCAATTTTATGCACACTTGGTAAAAGGCGAAATTGAATGTGAGTTACTACAGGGTGAGGCCACCATAGCTTTGTGTAGGTCCCAAGATATCCCTGTGCCTGGGGTAACACTCCTTTTGGGGAATGATGTAGCAGGTGAGAAGGTCCGACCAGACCCCATTTTGTCACTTTCCCCTGTTAACGAGCCACTAACCAGTGAGCTCGAAAAGGAGATGCCAACAGTTTTCCCTGTGTGTGCTGTCACACGTTCAATGTCTCAAGTAGCAGTTCCCTCAGACAGAAATGTACCGAATGTAAGAGTTGATGAAAGGGATGATGAGAGTGTGAATGACGCTCCAACTGTGCCTGATGATGTGACTGAGGTGGATTTATCTGACACCTTTATGGCTCATCTTGACCCCAACAATGACCATGAAACCCCTCCAAATTGTCCTAGTGGCCTGGTAGAGCTACAGAGAGATGATAGTGAATGCAAGGAGTTAGCTGCCAGGTCCGTGAGTGAAGAGGAATGTGAGAAGGAGGGTGGTGAATGTTTCTACCTCAAAGGAGGAGTATTGTGGCGTAGATGGAGACCGCCACACAGACCAATCGATGACGGGGCCTGGGACGTCCATCAAGTAGTAGTCCCCAAACCTTGTCGTAGAGATATCTTGGAAATGGCACATTGTATACCATTGGCAGGACACCTAGGTGTGAGAAAAACTCTAGACAGAATCAGAGCCCACTTTTACTGGCCAGGAATGCGTGCAGATGTAGTGGAGTTTTGTAGAGTGTGTCACACTTGCCAGATGACAGGAAAACCCAATCAGAAGGTGCCTGTACATC
This sequence comes from Paralithodes platypus, assembly GCA_032716605.1. NCBI lineage: Eukaryota > Metazoa > Arthropoda > Malacostraca > Decapoda > Lithodidae > Paralithodes > Paralithodes platypus. The sequence goes on from CM064554.1 coordinate 13,394,735, forward strand.
CTCTGGTGCCCTTGCCCGTTTTCGAGAATCCTTTTACTCGGGTGGTAGTGGACATTGTAGGCCCATTGCCTAAGACTTCCCAAGGTAACATTTATTTATTAACTATTATGGACATGGCAACTCGCTACCCAGAGGCTATACCCTTAAGGACTACCTCTGCTCCAACTGTCATCAAGGAACTGCTCAAATTCTTCACCAGAATGGGTTTCCCCCATGAGGTGCAAAGTGATCAAGGAACTAATTTTACCTCTAACATTTTCCAGCAGTCCCTGAAGGAGTTGGGTATCGAGCATGTTAAGTCTAGCACCTACCACCCAGAGAGTCAAGGGGTTCTCGAACGATATCATCAGACATTAAAGGGAATGTTACGTAAGTATTGTACAGAGACCGGAGTTGAGTGGGATAAGGGGGTACCTTTTCTTTTATTTGCTACTCGTGAGGTTCCAACTGAATCCCTGGGTTTTTCCCCTAATGAGCTAGTTTTCGGTCACCAGGTAAGAGGTCCTTTGCAACTATTGCAGGATAGCTTAGTTGGCCAGGAGGGGAACCAAAACCTCCTCAAGTATGTTTCAGATTTCAAAACCCGGCTGAGATCCTCATGTATCAGGGGTATCAGGAAAACCCTCTTTATATAACATACACATCCAACTTCACGACATTGCCCTACATTACTATCCTCTATTCATAAAACACTACTCTTCCCACTACATATCATACATGTAACACCATACACCTTACCCAATAAATATGGCAGTACAATTGTTAAGAGCAAACCTGGTGGTCCCTCGGATATCCACCCCCGGCAGGGTTGGGTCATTGACACAGGGCCCTCCCGGTCGTCATCATGCGACTGTGTCAAGAGCATTGCAACGTCCCAAAGCTGCTCGTCGGTGCAGCTTTTTCTTTAGCAATATAAGGGGACTTCACTCTAACATCAATTCTGTACACCAATTTCTTCAAGCAGAATCCCCTACTCTCCTTTTTTTGACAGAGACTCAAGTAACATCCACATCTGACACGTCTAGATTTAATTTTCCAGGTTATCAACTGCTCCAAAATTTCAGACCTAAAGGAGGTGTATGTTGCTTCGCAAAATCTGAAATTGCCCTGGAAGAGGTTACTAGTTTCAATTGTCCCTATTTTGATTATTCTATATACAAATTAATTTCTGCTGGTAAATTTAAATACATATGTTGCATCTACCGTTCCCCAAATACTCCTCCAGAGCAAAGTCTTTTTGATTCTCTGTCCTCACAACTCAGTGTCCTCAACTTAAATGCTTCTTCTGAAATCACTGTGTTGGGTGATTTTAATGTCCATAATGTTGAATGGCTCACTCATTCAGCCAGGACTGATGATGCTGGTCTTGAATGTGAGCTATTTGCAGACTCATTTAATCTCACTCAACTAGTCAACCAACCCACCCGTGTACCAGATAATCCTAATCATAATTCCCACCTACTGGACTTATTTTTAACAACCAATTCAGAAAATTATGATGTTACAGTGAGGTCCCCGCTTGGATCTTCTGATCACTGTCTGATACAGGCCACCTGTCTATCACCTACCACACCTTCCCACTCTGAACCTGTTTTGGTGACTAAATGGCATTACGATAGGGCAGACTGGGAGGGTCTTCAAGGTTTCTTTATTGACATTCCCTGGACCTCTTTCTTTTCTAATGATGCACACTCCACCTTGAGCCACATACAAGATTTTGTAAAAATTGGAATGGAAACTTTTATTCCTCATCAAAAGTACAGTAAAAGATCTAATTCACCTAAATGGTTTGACCATAATTGTGCTAGAGTAACTGAACAAAAAGCAATAGCCTACAATGCATACACAAGATAAAAAACACATGAAGCCTTTAATTACTTTAGAAACATCAGAAATCATGCCAAAACTGTATTAAACCTAACTAAATCAAACTTTCTCCACAAGCAGGCAAATAAACTTCTAAATAATCCAAATGATAACATATTTTGGTCTACTCTTAACTCATTTAAATCCAACTTCACTACTGCTTCATCCATTCCACCATTAAAATCTCCGACTGGCAATCTTGTAAGTGACCCACGAGGTAAAGCTAACCTTCTTGCGGATATTTTCTTCACCAACTCAACCTTAGATGAAATAAATCAAGATGTCCCTGTACTTAATTTTAATTCGCCTGAAATTCCCTCACTTAAGATCCACACCAGACATGTCAAAACTATTTTGCAGAATCTCTCAGTAGATAAGGCTCCTGGTCCAGATGAAATTCCTCCAATAGTACTTAAGAATTGCTCCTTGGTGCTCGCTCCTGTATTGGCAAAATTTGTCCGTCTGTGTACTCATACCTCATGCTTCCCAGTACCCTGGAAAGAAGCAAACATCCATCCAGTTCCTAAAAAAGGTGCCTCTTCAGATCCATCAAACTACAGACCAATAGCTATAACTTCCACTCTTGGTAAAGTCTTTGAAATAATATTAAATAATCACATAATTAAGCATCTTGAGAATAATAAATTAATCAGTGATAGGCAATATGGTTTTAGACGATGTCGATCAACTGCAGACATGCTTTGCCTTCTTACGCATCAAATCAACCAAGCTACAGACCAACATGGTGAAACACATACAATAGCACTGGATATATCAAAGGCATTTGATAGAGTCTGGCATCAATCCTTATTGTCGAAGATGTCACACTACGGCCTTGCATCATTAGTTCCACTAATTTCTTCTTATCTTCATAACAGAAAAATATGTGTAATGGTAGATGGGCTTTATTCTCAATTTCACTCAATAAATGCTGATGTTCCCCAGGGATCAGTTTTGGCCCCAATTCTGTTCCTCATTCATATCAATGATCTCATATCTACCACTCATAATCCAATACATTCCTACGCAGATGACTCAACACTCCACAGTTCCTTCACATTTACCAATTCTTTCACCCAACCCGATCTTATAAATTCAAAAATAAACACTGCAATTTCTCTGAAATATTTCTAGAATTAATGGATGGGGACAAAAGAATCTAGTTTCCTTTAAAGCACAGAAAACCAAGTACATTCAATTTTCTAACCGACAGAATCTCACTGACTCCCATATATTTTTTAATGATGTAAATATTCCCACTTCCCCTAGTATTGACATTCTCGGTGTAACATTAACTACTAACTTGAGCTGGACACATTATGTTAGAAGCATTGCTAAGAATGCCTCTAAAAAACTGGGACTCCTGTACAGAGTTCGAGAATTCTTCACTGACGAGCAGTTGGCCGTGATATATAAAAGTCATGTGCGTTCTCAGATGGATTACTGTTCACCTCTGTGGGGTGGAAGTGGAGTGGTTGCATTGAGGCAGTTGGACAAAATTCAAAATAAAGCTATTAGATTAATCAATAACCCTGCAATCACACAGGACCTTCCTACATTATCCATACGAAGAAACGTTGCATCCCTTGCATTATTCTACAGATATTTTCACAGCAATTGTTCCGAGGAACTTGCTTCAATTGTGCCGCCTCTCCACATCTTTCCCCGTAGAACTAGGGCAGCTGAGAGCGCCCATGAATTTACACTTTCTCCTCCACAATGCAGAACTTCTGCGTATCAGAATTCATTTATTCCCAGAGCTACTACTCTTTGGAATTCACTTCCCTCAAATTGCTTTCCACAAACTTACAATCTACAAATGTTTAAATCCAGTTGTTACAAACATTTTATGAATGGAGGATGCCTTTAGGCACATGGACCTTTTTGTTTTATCTGTGTTTTTCCTTCCTCCGTTCATTGTCTCTTTTAAAAAAAAAAAAAAAAAAAAAAAAAAATGTGAGTTTGCCGCTCAAAACTTGACAGTGGCTAAAAGCTCCATGAAGAAATGGTATGACAGAAAAGCCCGTGAGAGGGAGTTTCAGCCCGGTGATGAGGTTTTGGTCCTGCTCCCCCTTTTTGGCCAACCTTTATCTGCCAAGTTCAGGGGCCCATATAAGATCATTCGGAGGGTGAGCATTACCGATTATCTAGTAACTACCCCAGACAGGAGAAAGCCCACGCAAGTATTCCATATAAATATGTTGAAACCCTACCATAGGTCCCCTGACTCCTCTCCTCCAGATTCTCCCACTGTGGCAGTGAATGTCAGGACCTGTGGACAGCCTGGTGCGGACGAAGTCTTCAGTTCTCTTACTGACCCGCAACATACTGTTCCAGAGCCTGAAGGTATCCATGCAGACTTTGACTTGTCATGTAGCCTATCCAACTTTCAGTATAATTCAGTAGCTTGGGGGGAATTACCATCTAAACTATGTCATCTTCCCTCTGATCAAGCGAACCAACTAATCTCTGTTTTATCTCAGTCTCCCAGTGTGTTCCGTGATACTCCAGGGCTCACTTCTTTGGCCGTGCACGACATCGACGTAGGGGATGCAACTCCCATTAAACTATCCCCCTACCGTGTCTCACCACAACGCAGGAGTATACTGCAGGTCGAGCTTGACTTCATGTTATCTAATGAGCTGATCACAAGGGCCTTAAGCCAGTGGAGTAGTCCGGTCATACTTGTGCCAAAGCCAGACGGGAGCCATAGGTTATGTATGGACTATAGGCAAGTCAATGCTGTCACAAAGAACGATACCTACCCACTGCCACGGATCGACGACTGCATTGACCAGATTGGTACAGCCACCTATATCAGCAAGATTGACTTAATGAAGGGATATTGGCAAGTAGCTCTCACCCCTAGAGCGAGGGAAATATCATGCTTTGTAGTCAACAATCAAGCCTTCTGCTGTAACGTAATGCCCTACGGCTTGAAAAACGCTCCAGCTACATTCCAGCGCCTCATGAATTTGGTGACTGAAGGGGTACCTGGGTGCGTTGTCTACATCGATGATATTCTTATTTTTTCAGTCATGGGAGGAGCATCTTTACCAACTTAGATTGCTGTTCTTAAATCTTGCTGATGCCAATCTGGTGGTTAATCTTAAGAAATGCACCTTTGTAAAGAGTACGGCCCAGTATCTAGGATATACGGTAGGTCAGGGGCAGGTTGCACCTCCTCAAGCAAAGGTAGAGTCTATTCTAGAATTCCCAACTCCTAGCACTAAGAAACATATCCAAAGGTACCTAGGCATGATTGGTTATTATAGGCGTTTCATCTTAAATTTTTCAAAGTTGACAGCTCCCCTGACAGATCTTCTCCGTAAGGATGTGAAGTTTGATTGGTCCTCTGAATGTGAGGAGGCCTTTATTGCTACCAAATATATATTATCTAATTATCCTGTACTCCGAGCTCCTGATTTTAACAGATCTTTTTCCCTAGCAGTGGATGCGAGCAATACCGGGGTTGGTGCAGTGTTGCTCCAGGAAGACGACTGGGAAGTATTGCATCCTGTGTGCTATTTCAGTAAAAAATTAAATTCTGCCCAACGTAACTATTCAGTCATTGAGAAGGAGCTGTTAGCATTAATTTTATCCCTTCAATACTTTGCTGTCTATGTGCAATCTGCCTCTGGTGCCATCACTGTGTATACTGACCATCACCCCTTAAAATTTTTGCATAAGTTCCAAAATTAAAACCAATGACTGACCAGGTGGAGTTTGTTGCTGCAGGAATACTCCCTGGATGTCAAACATATTAAGGGGGTCCAGAACGTGCTAGCCGATTGCCTATCACGTATCTGTTAAAGATTACATTTACCGGGTTGGCCTCATACAGCAGTAAGATAAATTTAAAGAGAGGATTTTGGCAATTAGCTCTCCCTTGTAGCGAGGTAAATATCATGCTTTAGTAGTGCGCTGTCAAGCCTTCAGCTGTGAGATGCCTTGCAGTTCGAATAACGCTCCAGCTACGTTCCGGCTATGTTCTGATGTGGTACCTGGAGACGTTGCCTACTTTGGGTGATATCCTTATTATATCCTCATTATAATCTTGCTGTTGCCAATCTGGTGGTGAATCTATTTATGTATTATGTTTCATATTATGTACTATACTCCTTAAACTCTTTTCTAGGGGGGAGGTCTGACATACGGAGCCATGTATGTTAATTTAAGAGTTAGAATTAGAGTTGAAGGAGTGTCAAACTACCCAAGCGGCGAAGCAGACTAGCGAGCGAACTAGCGAGTGGGAAACCAGCTCGTCCGCATACCAGCAAACAAGCCTTCACACCTGCATGCGTCATAGGGGACCCTGCAAACTACTTCGATGACCCGACGCTATGACGTATGATCGACGCCAGGAGCCCCCATTGGACCACGCACCTGCTATGCAACTCGAGGAGCTATGATAGGGGCGCGCACCATCACTCGCCTCCTGATTCGTTCCTACACCATCATTGTTTAGTATATAAGACCCGAGTAGTGGGCATTCAAATCAGTCTCATTTGGAGTTGGGGAAGGTGAACTTGCAGCTGGAGGAAGACGGGGTGAATTATAATGGGATTGTGACTGTCAGTCAGATTATATAAGTGTGTGTTAATTGTGTTCGGTGTAAACACTTACGTTATGTTGGTTAGTGAGATATGTGATTGGGAATTAACGTTAATGCTACTATTATGTACTTAACTATTTTAGTTGACTAACTTGTGGACTAAAGCAACTCTTTAAGTAATTGGGTTATGATGAAAGTAATACTATTGTTTTATATTAATACTTACGAGTTCTTTAATTTTCTTTTAATTAAGCTTACATTGATTAACGGTGCTTAGTACGGTGATGCTATTGTCTCATATTAGTAATATCGCCTTAGACTAACATGGCTGTGTTAATATTACTTCTAGTGATTTCCTAAGCTGAAGAAAATTCTTTTAGCTTCAAAATATTATTTTTGCTTTTCATATTATTTGAGTGAGACCTGAACCGAATCTATGAAGCGATCCTGTAACTTAATTTACTCATAATCAAACCTCAATGTTACGTGGTTAAGAAATACATTTAACTAATTATTAAATATATATCTAAATTTGTATGTGACTTTGATATAAATCCTGATGATAATAATAATATAATACTGTTAACGTAAGACAAGGACCAAGAATAATTACATTAAATATAAATAAAAGGACATATAAGAAAACTATCTATTCATTTAAAAAAGGCTAAGAGACAGAAATATTCTTACTTTAATATTTATCTTTCAAGACTTTATAGAATTAATAGTCCTTCTTTAGATATACTTCTTCGGTTCATAACCATAGCCTACTAAGCTTCGGTTAAATAATCTTCTTATAAATACTACATGACTTTAATTAGTTTCAGTATTTTTCATAATTAAAGAGTATCAGTCAATAAAGGATAATAAGTCCTAAGATCCAAAAGGAAAGGAAGCAACAACAGGAAATAATTTTATTATATTTTACTCTTGTTTTGGCTTCAGCTGACTGATACCTTAATATATATCTCTGTGCTATCTAGATTCATCAAGTTAACCACTTGAGGATCAAGATACGTAACAACATACACACCTACGCTAACTCCAACGCACAAAATCAACACACCACGCACACACACGAATTCACACACACACACACACACACACACACACACACACACACACACACACACACACACACACACAAATACTCTCTAACTCACACACATTAACAAAAACGCAGGCACACACACGGGTGCTTGTACAGTTATACTTAAGATTCGTTCCCTACTTCTATAATTTTAACTTTACTAAGTTTTCTAGTAAAACGAAAATATTCGTAATCAAAACTTTAGTACGTTGATGTTATCTTAATTTTATTTGGACCTTTTTGACTCGTACCGATCCCTCGTATGCTGAGTACAAATCTTTACAGTATATCCACAAATAAAGAAACAAACATAATATTATGTCAGACAAGGTAGACAGAGAACCAGATAGAGTGCTGAGATAAGAAAGTTTGCTTGGGTAGGATGGAACAGGTAACATCTGACCCGTTAAAAATGGAAAAGTTTCGGGAAAAAAAAATAGTTTGTCCTACAGTGGACTAACTCAGACTGTTGCTGCTGCTGCTGCTGATGCTACTGCTGCTGCTGATATTGATAAGACATTGCTGATACCTCTTGGGATATTCAAGGATTTGGGAGTCTTGGTTGATAGTGAACTGTCATTTAAAAACCAGATTAATCAAACAGTGCGAATCTCTGCCTATCATCTGAGGAATATTGCTTTTGTGAGAAAATATCTGGATATTAATACAACCAAAATGTTGATCCACAATCATGTAATTAGTAAATTAGACTATTGTAATTCTCTATATTATCGACTACCAAATTACTTGCTACGAAAACTACAACTTATAATGAATAGAGCAGCAAGATTAATAAAGAGTTTACCATTCCGTGCGAGTATAACGCCGGCATTAATTGACCTGCATTGGCTGCCGGTGAAAGCGAGGATCATATTCAAACTGTGTGTTATAGTGTATCAAGCTTTGAACTTTGGAAAGCCGGCATATGTGCGAGACTTATTGGAAGACTTCAATCTTGGCACTGATATGATGCTGAGACATGGCAACGTGCTGCATCAATTGAATGAGCCACGGTGCAATCATGAATTTGGATTTAGGGCCTTCGAAAAGAGTGCACGGAGACTTTATAATAATCTACCAGTTAATGTGAAAAGGTGTGCGAACATAAAGGCCTTTAAAAAGTCACTAAAAACACATTTGTTCAGGGAGTGTTATGACTTAGAAGATGGCACTGTGAGACAAGACTACAAGTGCTAGATGGTTTAAAGGGCAGCTGCGACGAGCGTCACATCTAGTGACGGAGCGCGGCTGAGAAACTCCACACCAAGTAACAAAACAAAAAAGTACAATCGGCCTAATAAGTGATGTCTCGGCACCAAGTATGTTTTGATCAATAATTGGTTTCAGCAATATCTAAGTTTCATTTCTTCATTCTTTGGGTATTATTGCTAATGAGTTACCTTTCTGTCTTTATGTTAAATAGGTGTATATTTTTGGAAGCTTTAATAACACTTATCATACATTCTTATTAAACGTATATTTTAAACAGTCTAGCACTAATTTTGATTGGGCAAAATCATAGAAAATGTAGTGCTTTTCATGAAAGGGTATACTTATTTATTATTGAACTATCATAAGCGCATTATTCAATATTATTTATCAGTTAATTATGAATACACTTACCAACATTCTTCTCGTCGCCAATTGTACATGCACGCTAACACATTACATTCACGCAAGCACATTCGGTGTACAGTCGCGCTAATAAGTGATGTCTCAGCACTAAGTATGTTTTGATCAATAATCGGTATCAGCAATATCTAAGCTTCATTCCTTCATATCGAGTGAAATATAAAAACATGTTCCTACACTTACCCGCCCTATTCAACATCTGACAGCCATTAATACAGCACAGAGAAAGCCAAACGTAATAACAGATGGGACATGACTTATTAGCACGACTGTACATATACTATATAAAGCCAATGGTGTGGAAAAGGTTAGAAATATTGGGTCTATTGATGGTGATTTACCTTTTTAATATTCTATAAGATGGGTATAGTACCATCAATTTACCTTTAAGTTAGTAGATTTATATGAACACCTTAACCCGTTCAGTACCGGTGTCGTCTTTTAATAATATTCTGACTACTATTAGGCGATTTTATTCAGTTTAGAAATAGCCTCCATCAATTAACAGGCTTTGAACTGTCTCATTTAACCCTTATTACGACCACAGATCCTTCTCTAAACTGCACAAAATCGTCTATAAACAGCTAAATTAAAAACGACGTTGCCGGTACAAAAGGGGTTAATAATCCTTTTTATACCCATAATCATTTAGAATATACATATGCACATGGACATGCATAGACATACGCATATACATATACGCATACGCATACAGTCGTACAGATATATCATTCGAGGGGTTTTATCGTCAATTTTCGATGGGCAAAATATATTCGGCAACATTTCTGTGTTCTTTAACCCCTTCTATACCGGCGACGTCCTTTTCACTTTATTTTGGCTACTATTTGACGATTTTATTCAGCTTAGGACGGATATCTACCAATTAAAAATCTATAGATTATCTCAATTACTTCTTTTAGCTACCATAATTATATCCTTCCTAAGCTACATTTAATCGTCTAAATCTAGCTGCAATCAAATACAAAAGACGTCACCGGTACAGAAGGGGTTAATAGTGGTATCGAAAATTGTTTTTTAGGTAGATTTACACATTCAGTACCGGTGCTGTCCATATAACGATATTCTGGCTACCATAAGACGTTTCTATTCAGCTTAAAAAAGGCATACAGCTATTACAAGGCTTTGAACTATATCTCTTAACCCTTTTTACTACCTCAGATCCTTCTTAAACTGCACATAATCGTCTACATATAGCTAGAGTATAATCTAAAAGACGTCGCATGTACAGAAGGGGTTAACTTGGGTGACATAAACATTATCAAAGTGTAATTCATTGGATAAGAGAGCCAGAGTTGCCGATAACAGTTAAGGAGGGTCACCGGCTTTTTTGTTCTTTCTCTCCTTTTCTCTCTTTCCCTGGCTTGTACCCATTCGGCCCCATTCAGCCAACTGCTTTAAGACGTTTATCCCCATCCAGGTGTCGATATCTTCCTGGCGAGCGATAGCGAGCCAGCATTGTACGGAGAAATCCGGCTTCGCCGGAGACATTTTTCTATCGAAAAATGTACAAATTTAGCTTGCTGTCAAAACAAAAATATATATATGCTGGCTAGCTACCACTCGCCAGGAAAATATTGACACCTGAATGGAGGTAAACGTCTTAAAAAAGTAGGCTGAATGGGGCCGAATGGATACAAGCCAAAGAGAGAGGGAGAGAAATAGAATAAAAGCGAGGTGGGCTCCCTTAAAGGAAAAGTGGCTCGCTGATAACGGCCTTAGTTCCTCACAGCCAGGTGTTACAAGTAGGCTACTGGGCCATTCACAAGGTATATAGTCCAAATCATTAGTCCACGGAAAACCTTGAAGATAAATGGTGTGAATTTTAGAGAGACGGACATACACAATTAATTTTATTACTTGAAATGGAGAGTACTAGTCAAGGGCTCTTGGGAACACATAAATACTTTCAAGGAAAGTTCAAAGTAATTCAAAATTACATAGTTTATGAACAGAATAATTTCCCCTGGGGGTTAGGGAATAGAATATGCCCCACGTGCCTTCTGCGTGTGTCGTAAGAGGCGACTAAAGAGGTTGGGTCGGTGGGCTTGCGACCCCCACCCGGAAAAAATATCTAAGCAAAGAAAAACGAACGAACAGCCTCGGATGCGGACGGAACCTACGTTGACGAACCATGACCGACTAAGGACATACCTTCGGACATTCTGAGAATGGCTACGTGGAATGTTAGTGGCATGAATGATGGCACAAAAGAGAGAGGTTCTGGAAGTGTTAGTGAATGCCAGGCTGGATGTATGTGGAATGACAGAGACCAAATGGAAAGGTTCAGATGTGAGAGAGTGGGAGTGTGGAATGGGTGTGTGTGCTGGAGTGAGTGAAGGAACAGCGAGAGAAGGTGCATGTTTGTTTGTAAGTAGCAAATGGAAGGAATGTGTAAGAGAGTATGGGTCTGTGGGTTCAAGGATTGTGTGGGTGAGAATGAAAGTAGGAATACAAACGTGGGTGATTGTATGCGTGTATGCCCCGACAGAGGATATACTTGAAAGAAAGAAAGAGGAGTTCTGGATGAATGTGGAGGCGTGCCTGGAGAAGTTTGACAAGAACGAAAGAATATTTCTGTTTGGGGATATGAATGGTAAGGTGGGTGATAGGAAAGTTGAGGGAGGGTGGGGGGTACCATCAGAGGTGAATGGGAATGGTAGTGCACTTGTGGATGTATGTGTGGGGAGGAGGCTGTGGATAGCCAACACCTTCTTCCGACACAGAATGATCCACAGGTACACGTGGAAACGGATGTTGACGATGAAGGATAAGACAGTGGTGGAACGAAAGTCATTGCTTGATTATGTATGTGTGGATGAACGAATGAAGAAATCTGTGATGGATGCTAGGGTGTATAGGGGTATTGGAGGGGGTCTGTCTGATCATTATGTAGTGGTAGCTAAGGTTAGGATACAAAAGAAGTGGGTGAGGAGAGCTGGAGGGAGGCGAGAGGAGGGTGGAATGGAATGGTGAGGAGGGTGGAGAGGTTGCAGGAGGAGGAAGTCAGGGAGGAGTACAGGAGAGCAGTGGAAAGACGACTAGGTGGGTTCGACCTGGAAGTTATGGAGGAAGTGGAGGAGATGAGCAAGGTGTTTAAGGATGAGATCTGTGCATCATGTGAGGAGGTGTGTGGAGTGAGGAGAAGAGGGAGGGGAGTGAAAGGTACAGCATGGTGGACAGAAGAGGTAAGAATAGCTGTGGAAGAAAAGAAGAAAGCATATAGAGAGTGGTTGGGTAGTAGAGGGAATGAAGATTCCGAGAGACAGAAACGAGCAAGGTACGTGGAGAGTAAGAGGGTGGTGAAGGAAAGTAAGAGAAGAGTAGATGAGGAATTTGGAAGGAATCTGAGTGTAAAATGGAGGGAGAGTAAGAAACTGTTCTGGAAAGAAGTCAAGAAAGTTAGGGAAGGTAGCAAGGGAAACAGTAAGGGTGTGAAAGATAAGAATGGGAGAATGCTAGCTGATAAGCAAGAGAGAGTCGAAAGATGGAGGGAGTACTTCATTGAGTTGCTAAATGTAAGGAATGAAGAGCCAGCAAACATAGCTGGATATGGTATGGGAGGGAGAAGAAGAGAAGTAGTGGAGGAGGAGGTGGGGATCAGGAGGTCAGAAGTGTGGGAAACCATGAAAAGAGTGAAGTTGGGGAAGGCACCAGGAACAGATGGAGTGTGTGGGGAAATGTTGAGGTATGGTGGTGAGATAGTGATAGAATGGGTATGGAAAATGTGCAAACTAGCATGGGAGAAGGGGAGTGCACCCGATGACTGGAAGACTGGCATAATAGTCCCCCTATATAAGGGCAAAGGGGAAAGAGGAGTGTGTGGTAACCACCGAGGAATATGTCTTCTAAGCGTAGCAGGGAAGGTATACAGTAGGGTAGTGATTCAGAGAGTGAGAGTGAGAACGGAGAAATGGATAGGCGACGAGCAGGGAGGTTTTAGGAGGGGAAGAGGATGTGTAGATCAGATTTTTACCCTGAATTGTGTTGTGGAGAAGTATCTGGAGAAGAAACAAGAGGTGTATGTTGCCTTTATGGACTTGGAGAAGGCCTATGACAGAGTGGATAGAGAAGGTTTGTGGAAAGTACTTAGAATATACAGAGTAGAGGGCAAGTTGCTGAAAGCAGTGAAGAGCATGTATGAGGGTGCAAAGGCGGCAATACGTGTGGAGAGTGAGCAGAGCGAGTTCTTTGACCTGAATGTTGGTTTGAAACAGGGGTGTGTGATGTCCCCGTGGTTGTTTACTGTATATATGGATGGAGTCATGAAAGAAATACTATCAAGAGCAGTGGATGTTGGTTGTATCACTGAAAAGGGAAGGAATTGAGTGGAAGCTACCTATACTGCTGTTTGCGGATGATACAGTTCTGATGAGTGATAATGAATGGGAGTTGCAGGGTCTGGTAAATGAGTTTGGAACAGTGTGCGAAAAACGGAATTTGAAGGTAAATGCGGGGAAGAGCAAGGTTATGGTCTTCGAAAGGGGTGAAGTCACAGAGTGTGAGGTGAAGCTGAACGGTCAGGCTATGGAGATCGTCAACTCTTTTAAGTATCTGGGCAGTGTGTTGAGTAAAGATGGGACTATGAATGAAGAAGTGCGGGAGAGGGTACAACAGGGGAAGAGGGTTGTAGGAACGCTAAAAGCAGTAACAAGAAATAGGGTGGTCAGTATGGAAGTGAAGAAGTCCTTGCATGACAGTGTGGTAATCCCGACACTGACTTACGGAAGCGAAGCATGGACGTTGGTTGAGAGACTCAGACCAAGAGTGAGAGCAGTGGAAATGAATTACTTAAGGAGTGCGTGCGGAGTTACATGGAGGGATAGACAGACTAATGAGGAAGTAAGAAGGAGGTGTGGTGTGGAGGTAGATGTGCTGGAAAGTGTAAAAAGGAACAACTTGAGATGGTTCGGCCATATGGAACGTATGGAAAGCGAGAGAATGACTACGAGGGTGGAGGGACAGAGAGGGAGAGGTAGACCGAATGAGAGGTGGAAGGATGGAGTGAGGAAGTACATGAACGAAGGCGGTGCTGGTTGGGGGGAGGGGCGTCGACTGACTTGGGACAGAGGTGCATGGGGGCGGTTCGTTCGTGGCCACCCCTTCGGGGATCACGGCGTCAGGCGATAGATAGATAGATGAACAGAATATTCGGCGAACTATTGATTTTGACTTACCAGCAACATGTATTATGAAAAACATGTATCCTCATACATTTCACTGTCTCTCGCTTCACTCACTCAACCCAGTAATTGGCCGGAGGATAACAGGTGTTTCACAATACGTAGACGGAGGTCTTTAAAAAAAAAAAAAATCATACGTTAAATACGTGAAAGAATTAAGTGATGTAAGGCGGACCCTTCCTACCCTATGCACCCCCCTCTTCTCCCTTTTGTACCTCCCTCCCCTCCTGTCTCTACCTCCCTCTTCCTCTCTGTACCCCCTGCCTCCCGTCTTTACCTTCCTCCTCCCCATCTGTACCTCCCTCCTCCTGTCTCTACCTCCCTCTTCCTCTCTGTACCCCCTCCCTCCTGTCTTTACCTTCCTCCCCTCCCGTCTATAACTTCCTCCTCCCCCTCTGTACCTCCCTCTTTATAAATCTTTTATAAATCTAGATAAATTGTCATGTTGGGCCCAAATTTGGCAAATGAGTTTCAATGCGGATAAATGTAAAGTACTACATATCGGATAGCTAAATAAGAAAGCAAACTATTCGATGAATGCCACTCAGCTTAAGAATGTAAACAGAAAAACCGATCTGGGAGTAACAATATCGAGTAACCTAAAACCGAGTCAACAATGTTCAGAAGTTGTTAAGAAGGCAAACAAAATAATTGGCTTTATAGGCAGGTCATTTGAGCATAAATCCAAAGAAGTTATCCTAACCCTTTACAATTCCTTAGTCCGCCCTCTTCTGGAATACTGCGTTCAATCCTGGTGCCCTTATTACCAAAAAGATATAAACAAGCTAGAATGAGTTCAACGTAGAGTTACCAAAATGATACCTAGCCTAAAGAACAAACCATACGAAAAGCGTCTTAGAGAATTAAATCTATTTCCTTTAACCCAGCGCAGATTAAGAGGTGACTTAATTCAAGTGTTCAAAATCATCAAAGGCATCGACAATATGAACTGTAGTAAGTAATTCACTATCGACCAATCTAATTACACGCGGGGAAACGGTTGCAAAATTATTGGTAAATCTTTTAACTCACACGAATCTAAGAATTTCTTCTTCAATCGAGTTGTCAACTTGTGGAATGGGCTTCCCCGAGACGTTATAGACTGCAGCACCGTTGATTCATTTAAACTCCGCCTAGACAAATATCTCGCATCAAACCCGCGACTGACTGCGTTTGTAAATGAATAACTTTATTTTATTACCCCCTCAGTTACTAACCCATCTGTCCCCTACTAACTTCCTAATCCTGCCACGGACATTAGTTCCAGGGCAGTAGTTCCCTTTCCAATGTTCCCTTACCCACTCTAAACCACTGTTTGGACACTTGATCCTCAGTGTTTTGGAGGACAAGCAGCCTAGAAGGGGCACTATATCTGTTGTTGCTTGATTTCCTTTGTACTCCTTCCTTTGTACTCTTCTCCCTTTTGTACCTCTACATAAAATTCATAAGCAGAGGGGCTAGGGCTAATGTGTGTGTGTGTGTGTGTGTGTGTGTGTGTGTGTGTGTGTGTGTGTGTGTGTGTGTGTGTGTGTGTGTGTGTGTGTGTGTGTGTGTGTGTGTAGTAAATGAAAATTACCCAATTAAGTTTACTAAATATATATAATTAATCAGTTGCATGTTTATGCATGACTATCTCTTTATGTCAGCTAATGTTCCTGAGCCATGCAATTATAATTACGTGCTTTTAGGCGTTATTTTGAGCTTGGTAAATTTTAAGTATAATTATAGTTGGTTATTTAACATTAGCGCCTTCTGTACCGGCGACGTCTTTTTAATTTTGTTCTTGCTATATTTAGACGATGTTGTGCAGTTTAAAAAGGATCCGTGGTAATACAAAGGGTTAAGTGAGATAGTTCGAAGCCTGATAATTGCTGGAGGCTCCTTTTGAACTGAATAAAGTCGTCTAAAAATAGCTAGATTAAGATTAAAAAGACGTAAACGGTATAGAAAGAGTTAAGTATGTGTAAATGAATATGTATATGCCTAATGTGCGTTTTATCATGTTTCAGTATGTATGCAGCTTACTGCAGGTGATACCTTATGTGCATAATGGGTATTTGTACATAAATTACATAAATATGTGTGTGTTTGTGTGTCTGTGTAAAATATAATACTAATACTATTTATTGGGTTATTTTTCACTTGCAGCCGTGAGGCTGAAAATATATAGAGTATTTCTTAACATAGGTACAGTACATGCTTATTCGAGCTTAACTACGATGTCACATGCGACTTATGGCGGCCGTGAGGTGCCTGAGGTCCCACCATAGTATATACTCAGATGCACTGGTGAAAGTACGTGTAAGCTAACACAAGCTGATAGTTGAGCTGCTTGGCTCCGGAGGGAAAATGACGCAATCCTCTGCATCGGGCTAGGCGATTTTTTTTTGTTTTCTTTTTTTTTTTTTTTTGTAATGCTGGGGGACTTGAGTCATCGACCTTGTGGTGAGTGTACGGTGCCAAAGGGTCTAGTCACTAGTGGTCTGTGTATCTATGCATGTATGTGTGTTTGTGTGTGTGCGTTTGAGTGAGCGGTTGTACATGACATTGTGTAATGGTGACTGCATGTATGTATATGAATGTAAGTGTATGTTTGTTAGGGTCTGTGTGTGTATGTTTGTGTGTGTGTGTGTGTGTGTGTGTGTGTGTGTGTGTGTGTGTGTGTGTGTGTGTGTGTGTGTGTGTGTGTGTGTGTGTGTGTGTGTGTGTACAGCATAATAACTCTCCCTGCTAGCGTGACAACACACATGAGTAGACGTCACGTGTTCTTTGTTCATCAAGGTTATTAACGTGCTGTTCTCCATGTGCGTGCGTGGGCGTGTGCGTGTGTGTGTGTGCGTGTGTGTACGCGGGCGTTTGGCTGTCAGAGATCTGTTATTAGCCTGACAAGTGAAAAGGGAATTATGACTTCCATGTTTTTGGTAGGGTTGGTTACTTGTGCATACATGGGCCAATGACTGTGTGTGTGTGTGTGTGTGTGTGTGTGTGTGTGTGTGTGTGTGTGTGTGTGTGTGTGTGTGTGTGTGTGTGTGTGTGTGTGTGTGTGTGTGTTTACCTATATAGTTTTATAGAAGTAGACAGTTAGTGCGTGGTGTTCCGTTTTCTTGTACAAAATTTCATATTCCATTTTGAAACTAAATATTTTTCGCAAACACGATTTAATCTGGGAATTAGTTTTATTTTTACATTGCCAAACATTGTAAAGAAAATATCCTTATACATTTCTTTATTCTCTTCTTTGATAATGTGTGTGTTGGTGTGTTCGTGTGTGTGTGTTAATAGTTCATGATCTAACCTATTTACAGAGTAAGTCAATTAGTATTATATATAATTATACCGTATGATCGTCTGAACGTGCGTATACCTACTCTATATGTATTCATGTATTTTTTATCCAGGAGGCCCAATGGAAAACAAATGTATATGTGTATGTGTGTGTGTGTGTGTGTGTGTGTGTGTGTGTGTGTGTGTGTGTGTGTGTGTGTGTGTGTGTGTGTGTGTGTGTGTGTGTGTGTGTGTGTGTGTGTGTGTGTGTGTGTGTGTGTGTGTGTGTGTGTGTGTGTGTGTGGTATCCCTTTCACGATACGATGCCACGTTTCTTCATTATACTTTGGCTATTACTAGACGAGTTTCTGCAGTTTAAGAAGGATCTCTGAGAATCAAAGGGGTAAGAACTATCTCAATTAACCAGCTGACTTCTATAATTCCTTCCCAAACTCATTAAAATCGTCTAATGATAGCCGAAATAAGAGTAAAAAAGGCGCCCTGGTGTACAGAAAGGGTTAAGGGGTACTACTCGCGTTTTCTGGACCACATCTCCCTCATGTTTAGCATATTAGGTTTGAGGTCTTAAGACGTTCATTCCGTTAGTTTGGCGATTTTGAGACCTTTCGCCTATTTTTTTGTCAATATTAAGACCTTTCGTGCCATTTAGGTGTCGATTTTTTCGTGGTGAGCGATAGCGACTCTCTTATTTTAGAAGGAATCGGCATTCGGTCGGGCCATTTTTCTACCGAAAAATGTACCAATTTATCTTGAAATTTATCTAGGGGGTGCTTTTCTAAGCTTGATGGAGGTCTAGCGAGGAAACTAATAAATAAATAAAATATATAAATACATAGACCAAAAACCAAGCACTACCCCCTTCATATCATGTAGTATGCATGTGCGTGTGTTAGGCCTTATGAACCTCTACCCTCCTCACTTAGGCCTGAAGTAGAAGGTAAGGGGATGTAGAGGAGAATGACTGGACGAAGGGTTTAGTATTAACGTTATATTTGGTTCACCCTGTATTTATGATATATACTGTATACATACAGTATATATACTGTATATATATATATATATATATATATATATAATTATATATAATTATATACTGTATATATATTCTTATTTATTCACCAACCCAACAATTAACTTATAATCATAATTAATGAAATCAATAAATATATGTGGTACTCCATGGACTCAAACCTAGGATACTCACACTGATATTCGGCGCACTAAGCATTACGCTACCAAGACAGTGGTTGAGTTTATGATATATATACTGTATATATACCGCTAATTAGTGGTATCTACATTTGATTGATATATTACCAAAGAGAGATATAGTATAATCGGCCGGTGTTTGTGATATTTTAGGTATTATTTCCTTGTTAGCAACTAACATTCTGAAGCCTCGAACAAATTATAGGAACCTCCGAAATGCAAATATCAGGTAAAACATAAATAAGGATCTTCAATTCAACCCGAAACAGCTTCCTAAATATATGTGTCATCATAAATGCCCCCGACTATACTGCTAGTGATGGAGGGCTGACTCAAATTAGTCTTATTCCAACAACCCATCATAGGTAAAAGAAGAATAAGACCAAGCTGATTTCGGTAGTCTTAATATTTCCTATTTAAACCCCACACACATATACATTTCCCTTATGTTACATTGTATGGATCTATTATTGCAATTACTTAAATATATTCAGAATATTCATAAACTAAACATAAACCATTTTGGACTATATTGCACTCAACGTTATCCGGCAATATATTCGATAAATTAACTGTTCTGCTGAAAAAAGAAATGGGTTGCTTAATATGAATGAAAGCTTTTCTGATAATTGTATAACCATTACTTCTAACGCTATTCGAATTACCTATAGAGAAGTGCTTTCTTGAATCCATATTATCATGGTCCTTGAAAATAAAAAAGCCTTGACTTAAGATCCCTCATATTCTGTGTTTCATTAAGCCAAGTTGAATTGGTTTCTTTAGTTATTCCTCATACGGATTATTTATAAAACTGGGAACTATTTTAATTGCTCTCCGTTGCAATTTATCCAGTTTTTTAATGTCGAAAGCCAAAACTGAACACGATATCTCAGGTGGAAAAAAACCAACCAATTGAATAAATTAGAAAGACAGTCTCGGACTTAAATTAAAAAAAAAAAAAAAAAAATCCCTTGAAGTAATTTATTATTTTGTAATTACTTCAGCATATTGCTGGGTGCGGTATAAATTACTGGGTACAGTTATTCCCAAGTCAATTTATTTGTTGACTCTCTAGAGTTGGTTTTCATTCAGTTGAATGATTGATTTTTAATTTGTGCTACCTATTCGAAACTTTTTTCATTTATCTACATGCAATTAACTTTGCTAAATCTGGGCCTAGTTTGATCAGTTATCTGTATTACTTGTAATAAATATTAAACGTGACATAGTGTAATTTATTTGCATAATCTATGCCATCACTTAATCTAGAGATTTATTATGATATTCAAAGGAGTACAAAGGAAAACAAGCAACAACATATATATTGATCCTTTTGAAGCTGCTTGTAGCTAAACTACCTAACCTATGTGAGGAAAATATAACGGTAGCTCAATAAAAAGTGCTGCCATTCGTTTGTAAACACAGTTAATCGTGGATTAAGAGCGAGATATTTATCTAAGCGTATTTTGAAAGTTTCAACAGTAATGCATTCAATGACATGACTGGGTAGTCCATTCCATAGGTTTACTACTCAATTGAAAAATAAATACATTACCTCATGGGAGTTAAAATGTTTTCCGATTATCTTGCAACCATTTCCTCTAGTGTAATTCGAATGATCGATTGTGAAATATTTGTTGACATCCATATTGTCAATACCTTCAATGATCTTAAACACTTGAATTAGGTCCCCTCTTAGCCTGCGCTTTGTTAAACTGAAAAGATTTAACTCCTTTAGACGCTCTTCATAGGACTTTTTTCTCAGTCTAGGAATAATTGTTGTCACTCCGCTGTATTCTCTCCAGTTTGTCTAAGTCCTTTTGTTAATATGGACACCAAAATTGTACACAGTATTCCAGATGGGGGCGAACCAAAGAATTGTATAAGGTGAGAATGACATTTTCAGATTTGTATTCTCATACGATCTTCCAATGAATTCAGCCAACAATTATGTTTGTTTTCTTTACTACTTCGGTACATTATTGGCTGGGGTTTAAAGTACTTGATATTGTTACTCCTAAGTCAGTTTCTTTATCAGTATTTTTGAGTTAACTACCATTCATTAAGTAGTTTGAATTTTCATTCTTGTATCCTATATGTAGTACTTTACATTTATCGGTATTGAAACTAATTGTCCAGGTTTGGGCCCACTTTGCTCATTTATCTAAATAATGTTGGATCTGTTCAACATGTTCGCTATTCTGGTATCATCTGCAAATTTTGAAATTGTATATGAGAGATAGTCATCAATGTCATTATTATAAATTGAGAAAAGAACGGGTCCGAGCACTGACCCCTTCGGCACACCACTCGTGACATTTTTCCAGTCCGAGGCTTTACCGTTTATTACTACTCGTCGTTTACGCCCAGCAAGCAAATTCTCAATCCATCGAAGTAGCCTACATATCCTTCTATGCCATGAGCTTTTTATTTTATCAAGAGACACTCGTGGGGGACTTTATCTAATGTTTTTTTGAAGATGTAGTAAAAAAGTCAAAGAGATCTGTTAGGAATGAACGCTGGTTTCGGAAACCATGCTCTGATTCTTTTATATTTTTGTTCTTCTAAATTTAAATGGTGTACAAGTTTATCTTTGATGATTGTTTAGAGCAATTCACATATGATTGAAGTCAAACTTATTGAACGGTAGTTGCAAGGTAGTCCATTATCACTGTACAGTAAATCAAGAACAGAGCGAACATACACATTCAACTTCACAAGTTTTTTAACACGCAATCATACACATGTATATGTTTAATCAATTAGCACCCCCTCACACCCTCCTGCCCCTTTCTCTCCATACACATACACATACACAGTACATTCACGGGCCAAGGGCGTGGTCCAGAGTACAGAAGCTTCATTACAGCTGTCAAGTTAGGGGGACATAATAGTAGTATACCATTATGAAGAGTCTAGAACTCTTATATCTCACAAAGGGTACCTACAAATGGACTGTAAATATCCACACCTATTTACGGTTTCGCTCTTCATAAAAAGTAAAAACATCAGCTTGTTTGCTTTTGATAAACGTCGGAACTTCTGCATTATAGACCACATTATAGTAGGATCAACACAAGTGCTTTTTCAAGCAATTGTTTTTGGTAACTCTAGCTTGTTATCGAAATGTTTAAACCATATTTGTTACCTCTGATAAACAACCTTCTTAGTTTTCAATACCACACACACATACATACTGTACATGCATGCATCTCATTGCAAATGATTAGCATCTCATAGTCAGCTTTAATACATTATCAGTCATAACTATAATTATATTGTAAGGTTCCTAGGCAAGAAAGAAACTACCTTCAAAAAAATATCCAGGCGAGGAAGACTTAATAGCAGAGGATCTGCTAAAAACTCACAAGAATGATTTATAGTACGGTTTATATTAATAAACTAACTGTAAATATATACATGCATGACGGACATTCATGGCCGAGTGAGCCTTGGTCACCCAAATGTGTATTCACCATCTGCAAACAGCAGCTACTTGGGAACTCCAAGCCCCAGCACCACCTTTTCATCTCTAGAATTCCTGTAAGAATTCTTGTGATAGTGTTAGGAACAGCACCCTGTTCCTAGCTATGCAGCCAGTATAACCCAAGTTGTTTCCTTTAATGCTTCCAAAATCCAATTTCTCCATCTATCTACCCGTCTGGAACTCCCAGCGGACTATCCCTTATTCTTCAACAATACAAAAATCAATCCTTCATCTTCTCTCAAGATTCTTGGCGTCTCTTTTTCTTCTGCTTTCACTTGGAGGGACCATATAACCAGTCTTGCAAAGGCAGCTTCCCAGAAGCTGGGTGTGCTCAACCGCCACAAGGGGTTCTTTAGCCCTGCACAGCTTCTTACTTTGTGCAGGGGCACAGTGCGTCCTTGTGTTGAGTATTGTTCACATGTGTGGGGAGGATCCTCTCACACCGCACTCCTAGACAAAGTAGAAAGGAAGGCCTTTCGTATAATTAATTCCCGCCACTCACCAACACTGCAAACTCTCTCTCTTCGCCACAATGTTGCATCTCTCTCGCTATTCTATCGCTACTACAATAATCAGTGCTCCTCAGAGTTCTCCCAGTGTATATCACCTCCTCTACATAGGATAAGTGGTACCCATCTTGCAACACAATCCCATCCCTACTCTGTGCAACTCTCCAACCCAAGAGTGAAACGTTACTCTGTCTTTCTTCTATTCAACAGCTGAGCTCTGAAACTCTCTCCCAGAATCAGTCTTTCCTTCCTCCTATGACTTAAATTGCTTCAAACTACGTGAGTCCAGGCATTTTGTCTCGAACGACCCTTGATTTTGGCCCTGTCACTCATTCAAGCATAGGGGAGGCACTCGCTACAAGCAGTTCTGCCTTTTGTCTCCCTCACTCACATAAACAAAATGCTGGATAATAGTAAACAACTTAATGCAGCTTTGCGTTAATCCTTGACACTTAGTGTGATTAAACATATTTAAATTAATTATACATGTTCTGGATTCTTAAAAATTATTTAATCCATATTTAAAGAGGTAGTAAATAATGAACAATGAAACAATGAGTAAAACACATTTGCATTAATGAAAACCCTCCAGGGTTCTAAAGTATTTTTACAGTTTATTTCACATTCTATTATCGTTATTCTTTTTAATGGATTAGGGTTACATAAAGTAAGCCTGAGGTAATTAAAGGTTTCAGGAGTTTCATGCAGCTTTTTTCTCATCTCGTTGATTAGCATATACTGAAGCATGTCGGTATGTTTTGTTCTCTTTGGGGTTAACCAACTCAGTACCGGTAACGTTCTTTTAACTTTATTCTGGCTACTATTAGACGATTTTATTCAGTATAAAAAGGGCCTCCAGCAATTAACAGGCTTTGAACTATCTCGCTTAACCTCTTTTACTACCACAGATCTTTCTTAAGCTGAACAAAATCGTCTAAATATAGCTGGAATAAACTTTAGGAAACGTCGCCGGTACAGCAGGGGTAAGTATAATAGGCAGCGTGCGAGTAAAGCTGTACAAAGGAGAGATTACCGAGAATAGCTAGTGGAGTGTTTGAGCGGATATAATTTAAGCAAGAGTTTTCAGGACCCCCTTCTCCCTCATGTTTAGCAAGATTTGTTTAGAGATTGTAACATATTTGTCCCTTTAGTTAAGCGATTTTAAGACTTTTGTGCCATTTAGGTGTCGAATTTTTCCTAGCGAGCAAGAGCGAGCTTGAATTTTTGTATCGCTACTACAATAATCAGTGTTCCTCGGAGCTTTCCCAGTGTATACCACCTCCTCTACGTAGGGTACGTGGTACCCGACTTGCAACACAATCCCACCCCTACTCGGTGCAACTCTCCAACCCAAGAGTGAAACGCTATTCTCAGACTTTCTTCTATTCAACTGCTGAGCTCTGGAACTCTCTCCCAGAATCAGTCTTTCCTTCTTCCTATGACTTAAATTGCTTCAAACTCCGTGTGTCCAGGCATCTTAGCTCCCTTGATTTTGGCCCTGTAACTCTTTCAACGCTGGGGGAGGCACTCGCTGCAGGCAGTTGTGCCTTTTGTCTCCCTCATTCACATAGAAAACAAATATATATAAAAACAAATAAATACAAATTTCCTCTTAAGTTTATCCTCATCCTGTGCATTATACATAGACAATGATTAAATGTCCGTTGATAAGTGTACTTAGAGTGTCTACAGTAAGCGATGATATAATACCGGTACGTGAAGAAATACGAAGCATTAAAATGAAACGGAAGATGATGATAATAGCTAGATGTCAGTTATATGAATGGCTAACCATGCCTTATGCACTGTTGGATGAGGTTTGTCATTATTATTATTATTATTATTATTATTATTATTAGGAGGAGGAAGGGTACCCGGGGTTGCCCGGGTTTATCTTCTACTACCATAATCACCATCATCAATCACTACTACCACAATCATTACAATACTACTACTACCATAATCACCGGCCTCGACTTCCCTGTGCCTCATTAAACGGCGAACTCGATTTCGGCCGCTAAATGACCTTCGATTTTGGATCTGACCTCATCCGTACCTCCATTTTGGGGAGCTGCGAACAACTTTCGTTCCACACACCTTTTCGATCGGAGGCTTCCTTCTGCCCCAAACGGCCATTTTTTTCGCACTTTTTTCGCTCCCGTATACTACATAAGTTCTGCCGAAAATTTTATTAAACAAAAGTGTCTCTGATTTCCACTAAACTCGCCTAAAACCATCTCCAAAGCCTGGGCTTTCCAACGGTGCCCCACACTCCCACCAAAACTGTGGGAGGAGTTTAGTAACAAAGGTCGGGTAACTCGGGTAACTGACAGACAAACATTGACCTTTATTTATTAACCCTCTCACGACCATATGACGCAGAGGTTGTCAGATTAGCAATAAGAAATAGAGTTCTCTCACTCTTATAATTACCTCTCCAAAACTTGTTTTAAAGTATCCCTAATAGGCTCAAAATTGCGTCAAGAACGTGAGAGGGTTAAGATTTTTTTTTTTTTTTTTTTTTTTTTTTTTTTAGTTGTGTAAAGAAACACCCTGAACGGAGAAGGGGACTAGTGCCAATGTACAGCCGTCGACATAAATATCTGGTACACTTGTAAATGATAAACTTGAAACAGTGAACACTGATTGGGGGAAAAGACTGGCTCAGGCATGTGTATTAAGGGAGTTTCATACTATTCGAATTATTAAAAGTAAATTGTACCACCTTTATCTGTCCAGAGTGTACCATCGATAGCTACAATGACTAAACACCCAATTGAATCAGTATCGAGCCCAAACGAGACAATACAATGTTTTATAACTTGGCTATGCACGTTCAAAGGCTTAAATTCTTCTGTACCGGCGACGTCTTGTTTATTTTATTCTGGCTACTATTAGATGATTTTATTCAGTTTAAAAAGGGCCTCCTGCAATTAACAGGCTTTGAACTATCTCACTTAGCCATTTTATTACCACAGATCCTTCTTTACGCCTAACTAGCGGGCCCGTCAGTAACTTCTACTACCTGCCAAGCGGGTGGCTTTAGCCTAAATGAGCTTATTTCCGTGCTCTTTTTCATGCATAAACAAGAGCCAGAGCGTAATACAATTATGTATCCCTGAAAGGGCGATAATTGAGCTTTCCAATGACACCAGAACCATCCTTTTACGACCACATGTTCTTTTGCAACGATCGTGCAAGACGAAGGAAAAATCCCTAAAATACGGTAATTTCTTTACATAATTCCCTGTGTAGCGAGGTAGTGAGTGTGGATGTGTGTGGAGGGGACGTCAGTTGCCGCGCGGGACCCGTGACGAACGGTCAGAGCCGACCTACGCTCCTCCCACCGCTCGTCTCTCTCTCAGAGCCAATTATTGCCCAAAATTGCACACCGCGTTAAGTCGGTCCCCGCCACATAGTCCTTTCTTCTCTAGACCGACTTAAGGGGAGCGTATGGCTTTTACTCTAGAACGTATCAGTGGATTTTGTCTGTTTTCATAAGATTTTGTACACGTATAGGGGACCTAAAAACTAAGAAATTTCCAAAATTTTAATTCTCTAGGACAATTATTTTTTGAGTTAGGTGAGAATTAGTGTGTAAATTTATGACTTTTTGTAAAATCAGAATCTCATTTAAATGTTGTTGCTTGATTGTTTCAATGCATTGGGGGTACTAACAATAGGTGTAGTTTCAATTGTCCGTTGATACTTTTTCCATTTTGTATCTAATTGTAGAATTAGGGCATTTACAATTAGGTACAAATTAGGTGACAAATGTCTCGGGGTGCTGTGTCGAAATGGGAAAGAAATAAAAAAAAAGGGCAACGGGGAGTTGTAGAGAATTTCATGCCCTTTCCAATGACACCAGAAACATTGTTGTAGCATGTTTGGTTACGTCAGAACAACGCCGAGGAGTGAACTTTCTTACGTGAGGTACTAAGACGGGAGAGCGGTTGCAAACCAGCCAGCCAGCCGCACCCTACCTCTCACGCGGCAAGCAGCACACTGTTCTTTCTCCACCACCACCACCACACCCTCGGTGTTACCAGGATAGAGATAGCAGATACTGTTAGAGAAAATATCTAAGAACGTCATATTTTCACCAAAAATTCATGGTTTTCGTTTTTTTTTTTGCAGATCCGAAACCCATAATGCATTTTCTACGCGTCTGCGCGACCCGCGACCCGCGAAAATAACATGCTTCCAGACGGAATATTGCCTCAGGATTTTAACTGAAGACAGAGGGATGGGTGATGATGCCATATATCGGGTTGCGCAATATTGCCATTTTGAGCACTTTCACAAGTATGAACCGGACGCGCCCCTTAAGTCCGGTCCCGCCAGTTAAGGGTTAAACTGCACAAAATTTTCAAAATATAGCGAGAATGAACCTACAAAGACGTCGCCGGTACAGAAGGGGTTAATAGGTGTATACACAGACAAGAAAACACAGAGACAAACACACTGGCTTACATAGAACCACACACACACACACACACACACATAACAAGTAAAGGGTAATTCAGTATAATCTTCCATGGTGATTAATTAACTGAGCCCAGACTAGGAGCCAGGGATCAAAGGGAAGGGTAGATGGGGGAGTATGGAGAACTAGGTGGAATAGGAGAGAGAGAGAGAGAGAGAGAGAGAGAGAGAGAGAGAGAGAGAGAGAGAGAGAGAGAGAGAGAGAGAGAGAGAGAGAGAGAGAGAGAGAGAATATATACATATACTGTATTATAGAAGCATACATTATAATCATAACACACTATTTTTTGAAATGTGAGACATATGGTTGCCGTTCCCTCCTATAGTCTATTCGCTGTAAGTAGGCGAGAAATCATGACCTCTATCCTCTGTAACTCAAAAAGGACTAGAGCAAATTGGCTGTAAGTTTCCACAGTAATCCACACATATTCCTTGACTGACTCTTCCTAAATGGTAGACATACTGGCTCGATTACTCCAGTCGTTTCTGAGATACAGATGTTAGGGGTCATGATTTCTCGCCTACTTACAGCGAATAGACTATAGTATATAATTATTTTAAGATTGCTGAGACCCGTATTCTTAGATAAACACCATCGTTGTTGGTGGTAACTATATGGTCGGATTTTTCTTAGCTGAGGGTAAATTTCCATGTCTCCATCTTCCTAACTCAGCTATTATGAAGATTTTGTTGTGACATTTCTTGATAATTATAAAAACTTGACCTTAATATGACGCGGAGACGCAATACTTTGACATTTCTCCGTTAAATATAGAGACATCAGCTCTAAATGGTTTAACATTACCATCAGCTGAAAATTAACCCCTTCTGTACCGGTGATGTACTTTTCAGTATAATCTGACAACTATAAGACGATTTCGTTCAGCTTAAGAAGGATGACGATTCATTAAAAGGCTACATACTATCTCGATAACTAATTTTAACTACCTCTATCTTTCCTAAGTTTCATAAAATCGTCTTAATGTAGCTGAAATCAAACAAAAAAGACGTCGCCGGTACAGAAAGGGTTAATAGACTTAAGGGGAGGCAGACCGTTTTTCTGGACCCCCTTCTCCCTAATATTTAGCCCCACTAGGTTTGAGATTATAAGATGTTCGGCCCATTAGTTTGGCGATTTTAACACCTTTCGCCCCATTTCGTTGTCAATTTTAAGACCTTTCGTGCCATTTAGGTGTCGATTTTTTCCTGGCGAGCGATAGCGAGCCTGCAATTTAAAGAGGAACCGGCCTCCGGCCGGCACATTTTTCTACGAAAAATGTACAAATTTGTCTTGGGGGTGTTTTTCTAAGCTTGATGGAGGTCTAGCGAGGAAACTAAGAAAATAATTTATATGATTAAAGGAATTAATAGACCAAACAAACGGTCTGCCTCCCCTTTAATACAGTTTAGTGGTTGTCCTAGCCAGTCCGTATGGAAGGGTAGTTTTTATCATTGCGATGAGAAGTACTGGCAGGTTATTACAATACTTTGCCATCACGACTCCAATTATTTGGTGGCCCGAGTTCGAATCCCGGGAGGACTATATGCTGTCATTAGTTTATTCAAGTGCATTGGGGTTTGTAATTGATGATTAATGTTAAGAACGGGGTGTTACTTAGTTCCAAATATTGCATCATATACTCGTAGATTGGCTAGGAAATATTCGGCAAAAATATTGGAATACCCACTGAGCATGATGGGTTTTGCCTATAATATACATTGGAATACCCACTGAGAATGATGAGTTTTGCCTATAATATACATTGGAATACCCACTGAGAATGATGGGTTTTGCCTATAATAAACATTGGAATACCCACTGAGCATGATGGGTTTTGCCTATAATATACATTGGAATGATGATTTTGCCTATAAATGATTGCCTATAATCTACACTCTAAAAATATGGGTAGGCCCTATACAAAGGAATACATAGGAATACAAAGGAAAGCAAGCAACAACATACCTACTGATCCTTACTATGAAAACGGTATATACAGTGTTCGTAGTAGTCTACCATCTTAACCCCTTCTGTACCGGCGACTTATATTTTATTTTATTCCAGCAACATTTAGACGATTTTAGAAAGCTTAGGAAGGATGCATGGTAGCTAAAAAGATTAATTGAGATAGTCTGTAGCATTTTAATGGGCAGACGTCCTTCCTAAGCTGAACAAAATCGTCTAATATCACCGGTATAGAAGGGGTTAAGGGTTAAAAAACAACCCTAGAGACCCCCTTCATGATAAATGTGTACATTTTTCGGTAGGAAAATGTCCTGGCCGATGGCCGGTTCCTCCTAAATTTTCAGGCTGGATATCGCTCGCCAGGACAAAATCGACATTTAAATGACACGAGAGGTCTTTATATTGACATTGAATATCAAAGAACAAGGACTTATTTTATTCTTAATCTCGTAGAATTCTTACCCAAAGATGAAACAGTAATATATCCGGCACCAGTATTCTCATATCATTATTACGGTTATGGAGATATTTGAGGGTAAATAGGTGAAAGTATTGGAGGGTAAATAGGTGAAAATATCCCCCCGTGGCTCCCAGATGGCGGAGGTGGGTCGATCTCTGTTACTATAAGGTCTCCAGTCACGGGCTATTAGAATGCTATGAGAACTGACAAAGCAAGGTGAATAGTGACTTAAGGGAGCTCAGACGGTATTGTGCAGCATAATATACTGGTTCGGCTTAATGGTTCAAGGAGGGGGGTTTAGTTTGCTCTTTAAACCTCTATCAAGCTTAAAAAAAAAAAACAAAAAAACCCACAAGACCCCCCTTCGATATAAACGTGTACATTTTTCGGTAGAAAAATGTCACGGCCGAAGGCCGATTCCTCTTCAAATACAGGCTCGCTATCGCTCGCCAGGAACAAAATATATTTTATCAAGGAATACTATATCATCAGAAAACTAAATAGCTCAAGGAAACATGAGATTCAAGGAAGAGACACATTTAGGAACACTAAGATAAAGAACTCCGATTTTAACCCCTTCTGTTTAACCTTTTCTGGCTACTATTAGACGATTGTATTCAGTATAAAAGGTCCTCCAGCAATCAACAGGCTTCGAACTATCTCACTTAACCCTTTTTACTACGACATATCTTTCTAAAACTTATAACCAATCGTCTAAATATAGCTAGAATAAAACATAAGACGTCGACGGTACAGAAAGGGTTAAAGAGCACTCTCGCATGTCGGTGTTTGTTATCATGTGGCCTTGAAATACACCCTTCACGTATATAAACACCACCTGCTGGCTCACACACGGCAGACACCAGGTATCTTCCTTCCCAAGCAGAGGCACACGGAGGCAGCAGACACACGGAAGGCGCAGACAGACCAGGCAGAGGCAGAAACGGCAGAGAACACACAAACATAGAAAACGTTAACTACAGAAAGACACCGAAGAGAGAAGGAAAACGGAGGAGGAAGGAGAAAAGAGAGGGATAAAGGAGGAAGAGAAAAATAGAGGGGAATTAGATGTACAAAGAAGCAGAGGAAGTAGAAACGGAAACAGTACGAGTAGAATAACAGACAACAACAGACACGAAGAAAGCACCAAACAGCGCACACAGCTAACTTCGCAAACAAGACAAAAGCAGAACGAGAGCGAATCTTTACATCTGATCCCGAGAAAAGCAAAGGTCAACCAGAAAATATACTGTATATAGGTTAGCCGAGAATAAGAAGAACTTTCCCGCGAGGCTCCTACAAGCTTTAACATTCCCTGGAGATCAGCAGCAATGGCTCGTCGTTATTTCGCCCTCGGTTTCCTATTTGTGGTAAGAAAGAAAAATAATAATACCTATATTGAGGGTATTTTGTTAAGGGAGCCCACCTCGCTTTTTTCTCTTTCTCTCCCTCTCTCTTTGGCTTGTATCCATTTGGCCCCATTCAGCCTACTGTATTAAGACGTTTACCCCCATCCAGGTGTCAATATTTTCCTGGCGAGCGGTAGCGAGCCAGCATATATTTATATATATATATTTGTTTTGACAGAAAGCTAAATTTGTACATTTTTCTATAGAAAAATGTCTCCGGCGAAGCCGGATTTCTCCATACAATTCTGGTTCGCTATCGCTCGCCAGGAAGAAATCGATACCTGGATGGGGATAAACGTCTTAAAACAGTTGGCTGAATGGGGCCGAATGGATACAAGCCAGGGAAAGAGAGAAAAGGAGAGGAAGATCAAAACAGCCGGTGACGTCCCTTAAAGGTTGATGGAGGTCTAGGGAGCAAACTAAAATAGAAAATAATAATAACACTAACAATAAATAAATATATTAATACATGAACATATAATAATAATCTCCCCTTAATGTTTATGCAGCTGAAAATGATATATAGTTTTCGTTCGGTTATTATTTTACACAGTCTATTCGCTGTAAGTAGGCGAGAAATCATGACCTCTATCCTCTGTAACTCAAAAAGGGCTAGAGAAAATTGGCTGTAAATATCCACATCTATTCCTGGACTGACTCTTCCCAAATGGTAGAAATATTAGCTCGATTACTCTAGTCGTGTTTGAGTTACAGAGGTTAGAGGTCCTGATTTCTCGCCTACTTACAGCGAATAGACTCTAGTTTTAGAAGTGTGTAAATAATAACCGAACGAAAATTATATATAATTTTTTGTTATTATTATTTTCTTTTTTAGTTTCCTCCCTAGACCTCCGTCAACCTTTAAGGGGGGTCACCGGCTGTTTTGATCTTCCTCTCCTTTTCTCTCTTTCCCTGGCTTGTATCCATTCGGCCTCATTCAGCCAACTGTTTTAAGATGTTTATCCCCATCCAGGTATCGATTTCTTCCTGGCGAGCGATAGCGAGCCAGAATTGTATGGAAAAATCCGGCTTTGCCGGAGAAATTTTTCTATCGAAAAATGTACAAATTTAGCTTGCTGTCAAAAAAAATATACATATATGCTGGCTCGCTACCGCTCGCCAGGAAAATATTGACATCTGGATGGGGGTAAACGTCTTAAAACAGTAGGCTGAATGGGGCCGAATGGGTACAACCCAAAGAGAGAGGGAGAGAAAGAGAGAAAAAGCGAGGTGGGCTCCCTTAAAAAAATATCCTCAATAGTTCCCTGGGAGATAATATTAGGGGAATTTTTGGTACACAAATGCTGGTATTTCATAAATTGCAGATCCACTATCACTGGCAAGGGGAAAGTCGACAACTACTGTATATGGCACTACAGTTCTTAAATAAAATAAAGTAATGGGGCGAATGTCGAAACGTCTCAAAACTAATAGGGCTAAACATGAGGGAAGAGGGGGCCCTGAACACCTCCCCACCCCTCTCCCTTTAAAAACTACTATCGTCAACTACTCGTAGATTATTATCGTTTTGAGTGTTTATTCTGGCTATTATTAGATAATTTTATTCAGATTAGGAAGAATTTGTGGCAGGTAGAGAGTTAATTAAGAGAGTTATTACCTCTTCAATTCTCAGACACTCGTTACAGGCAACCTGCCTTTTGTCTCCTTCATAAACAAATAAAACAAAATTATATATATATTGTACATATATATATCAGGAATGGCTTTGTTTTACAGGCAGTAACTGTGACGACTTCCATAACGACTGCAGTACATTCCCAAGAAACAGACCAGTACCACCACAAGGACCCTATTAGTATCTACCCTGAGGACCATAAACAGTACCACCCCAGCACCCACATCGCTAACCAGACGAGGGCCGAAGAATGCCTGAGCTTCCTGGCCTGTCCCGAACCTGGCTTCTTCAGTAGGTGTGTGGAAGACTGTGTGCCGGAGTACTTTGCCTGTGAAGTTAAGGGCAATCAGGCCTTCGTGGATATATGTCGAAATGGTCTAGTCTTCAACCCCAACCCGTCCTACCCGATATGTGTCTTGCCTGACGATTGTCCATTCTATCCCTGTGGGCATCCTTAGTCATTGATATCAAGTTCAACTACAATTCGGCTAGCATCCGGACCGGCGACAACATTTGAACTTTATGCTAGCTACTACTAAACGATGTTATTCAGTTTAAAAAGGGCCTCCAGCATTTAACAGGCTTCGAACTTCCTCCCTTAACCGTTTTAACTAGCACAGATCCTTCATAAACTGCTAGAATAAAATAGATAAATAAATAGTGCGAGAATAAAATTAAATAGACGTCGCCGGTACAGAAGAGGTTAACATCTTATCTTTGGAAAGGGACTGGAGCAAACAGGCTGTAAATTTCCACATCTATCTACCATTGACTCTCTTCAAATGGTAGAAATATCAGCTCTGTTGCTTAAGGGGGACACCGGCATTTTTTTTATCTTTCTTTCCTTTTCACTCTTTCCCTGGCTTGTATCCATTTGGCCTCATCCAGCCAACTGTTTTAAGACGTTTATCCCCATCCAGGTGTCGATTTTTTTCCTGGCGAGTGATAGCGAGCCAGCATTGTATGGAGAAATCCGGCTTCGCCGGAGAAATGTTTCTGTCGAAAAATTTACAAATTTAGCTTGCTGTCAAAACAAAAATATATATATGCTGGCTCGCTACCGCTCGCCAGGAAAATATTGACACCTGTATGGGGGTGAACGTCTTAAAACAGTAGGCTAAATGGGGCCGAATGGATACAAGCCAAACAGAGAGGGAGAAAAAGAGAAAACAAAAAAGCGAGGTGGGCTCCCTTAATATTTACGGGGTTGTAAGAGATTCGTAGTCAAGATGATTGGCGTAATTATAATAAATTGACTGTAGTGTGCGATAATGCGTTTCTTCATGTTACCCTGGCTAACATTAGACGATTTTGCTTTACACAGGAAGTACTTCTAGGAATCAAAGGGGTACACATGATCTTAAGAGGTGTCTTCTAGTGTTTCCTAGCCTTCCATCAAGCTTAAAATTACACCCCCTTGACCCCCTTTCAAGATCAATTTGTACATTTTTCGGTAGAAAAATTTCCCGGCCAGAGGCCGGTTCCTCTTATAATACAGGCGGCTCGCTTTCGCTCGCCAGGAAAAAATCGACACCTAAATGGCACGAAAGGTCTTAAAAGTTACATAAGTGGGGCGAAAGTTCTTAAAATCGCCTAACTAATAGGGCGAACGTCTTAAAATCTCAAAAACAAAAGGGCTAAACATGAGGGAGAAAGGGGTAAATAAAAAAATCCCTCAAGTGGAAATCTCCCCTTAATGCCCCTTTTGACTTCCACATACTTTTCCTGTAAAACAAGAATAGTAATCATAAACAAAACAAAACAATCAAGAAGCGCATCTACGTGGTTAATATTAATTCCAGATTTCCATACGCATGAATGAATGAGTTAAGGGGAGGCAGTTGGTTTTTCGAGTCCTCCTCCTCCCTCATGTTTAGCCCTATTAGTTATGAGATTTCGACATTCGCCTCATTAGTTTGGCGATTTTCACACATTTTGCCCCATTCCTTTGCCAATATTAAGACCTTTAGTGCCTTTTAGACGTCGATTATTTCCTTGGCTAGCGATAGCGAGCCTGTATTTGAAAAGGAAAAGGCCTTCGGCCGGGAAATTTTTCTACCGAAAAATGTACAAATATATATCGAAGGGGGGTCTTGTGGGTGTTTGTTTAAGTTTGATAGAGATTTAGAGAGCAAACTAAACTCCCTCCTTAAACCATTGAGCCGAACCAGTAAATTATGCTGCACAATACCGTCTGATCTCCCTTAATGATTATCTTAACTACTATTCTAACTCTAACGAATATTACCTAAAATTGTGTGAACGAAACTGGAATACAACTAAAATGTTTATGGTCTGATTGAGATGGTTAATCCCTTTAGTAAACGAGGACACTATTTCTAATGAATTCTGGCTAATAGTAGACTATTGTATTTAACTTCGGAATGCTGTCTACAAATTGAAATGGTATAATCTATCCAAATTGCCTTCTTGACTCTAAAGGGGGTGTCACATTAGCGTTTTTTCCGGCAATTTTCGATGAGCAAGTTTTTTCTCGTACTACTTTGAAGCTCGTTCGCATTGGAATCGGAAACTAGATCGAAGGTAGGTTATGCCAGGTAGTTTAATTCTTACGGAACGTATATTTTAAAGCTACCAGACAGAAAATACTCGAAAAAATTGACGGAATAATCGCTCGTGTGACATCGCCTTAACAGAATCTTCGTAAGCTGCATTGAGTCGTCTAGAAACGTCACCAGCATTATAATAGTTGAGTGTTCTCCATGATCGACTATCCTTTGTTTTGGGCTCACTCCCTCTCTCTTTGGCTTTTATCCATTCGGCCCCATTCAGCCTACTGTTTTAAGACTTTACCCCAATCCAGGTGTCAATATTTTCCTGACGAGCGGTAGCGAGTCAGCATATATATATTTTTGTATTGACAGCAAGCTAAATTTGTACATTTTTGGATAGAAAAATTTCTCCGGCGAAGCCGGATTTCTCCATACAATATAATTAATTTAGTTTAGAAGTGAAGTTGGTTGGTGGAAAAAATATATAATAGTTCCTTTTGCCGAGAGGTGAGGCGCTATATTCTGTAAAATTATTTACTGTAAACAGATTCTAGGAAAATAAAAATAACTATTTAACCTAGCTATCATAGTCCTTATTTCTCTCCTCTACGCATTGCTATGACTTTTGATAGTAAATTACAATTATGTATTCTTATATTATTATATAAATCATATTTAAGATCTGTAGGAGGTACAATCGCGCTAATAAGTGATGTCTCGGCACCAAGTATATTTTGATCAATAATTGGCATCAGCAAAATCTAAGCTTCATTTCTTGATATCGAGTGAAATATACAAACATGTTCCCACACTTACCCACCTTATTCAACATCTGACAGACATTAATACAGCCCAGAGGGAGCCAAACGTAAAGACAGCTGGAACATGACTTATTATCGCCACCGTACACGGGCTGTTACGTAGCCCCGAGAATAACAACTAATACAGAAAGGTAAACAAGAAAGGTAGCGATCAATAGATCAAGAGGGGTCACCGGCTTTTTTTAACTTTCTCTCCTTTTCTCTCTTTCCCTGGCTTGTATCCATTTGGCCCCATTCAGCCAACTGTTTTAAGACGTTTATCCCCATCAAGGTGTCGATTTCTTCCTGGCGAGCAATAGCGAGCCAGCATTGTATGGAAAAATCCGGCTTCGCCGTAGACATTTTTCTATCGAAAAATGTACAAATTTAGCTTGCTGTCAAAAACAAAAATATATATAATGCTGGCTTGCTCCCGCTCGCCAGGAAAATATTGACACCTGGATGGGGGTAAACGTCTTAAAACAGTAGGCTGAATGGGGCCGAATGGTACGAAGGGAGAGTTGGTTACGGAAAGTACAGTAGGCCTAATAGGTCCACAAATGTGAAAACTTAACCATTGGAAATATCTACTTGGCTACAATAAAGGTTTATCTACTAGAAGGTACAGTCTTAAGGGGGGTCACCTGCTTTTTGTCTCTCCTTTTCTCCCTCCATCTTTCTCTGGCTTGTATCTATTCGGTCCCATTCAGTCTACTGTTTTAAGACTTTATCCCCATCCAGGTGTCAATTTTTTCCTGGCGAGCGATAGCGAGCCAACATTGTATGGAGAAATCTGGCTTCGCCAGAGACATTTTTCTATCGAAAAATGTACAAGCTTAGCCTGCTGTCAGAATTGTGTTTTTTAAATATGTTGGCTCGCTACCGCTCGCCAGGAAAAAATCGACACCTGGATGGGGGATAAACGTCTTAACCCTTTCGCTGCGGGTGATGTTTTGGAACGTCCTGGCAATTTGCAGCAATTTCCAGGCTTTAAAAGCCTGTAGAAAGCGTAAAAATAGAGTGTCAGTGGGCGGGAGCGTGAGGGGCCCACCTCCGACCCTCAGAGAAGCGAGCGGCTCACTGAGGTAGACTGTGTCTCGCGCGGGTCTCTCTCTGCCTCTCACAACAGTGTAGCCAAGCGAGCGACTGCTAACAAATAGCGGGTTGTGACGCTTCTGCATAGTAGCCACGTGCGGGCATGCGCGCGCGTCGGCTGCCCAGCCGTTTAGAAACCGGCTGGTGGCAGCCAGTCGGCCGGCTTTTCCTTAGTATATATCCTACGACAATGTAACTAATGTCTGGGATATTCTTATGTTGTTTCACAGCTTGTAGCTGCCCTTATTCTTAACCAACGCATCTTAGTATATTTTATTCTCGATAGTTGATTGTTTCATTATAATATATAAGATGTAAATCTAGTGAGAGTGGGAGGAGACGAGCGGGAGAGAGAGACCGGCTTGGGACAAGCCTGATGTTGCCATATGCATTTGATTGCAACGTTAGGCTTAGTTTCGACTCACGCACGGGGTAGACGATTTTGACCCGGCAACTGTGTTGAGTGTTGCCAAGCCTGGGATATATTCTGCATGCCTAGGGCGGGGTCCAGACAGATTCAAGACTCAGAGCTCACCTCACTGTCGTACCCTTCGGACCCCCTTGATATCTATCCCTCTCAACCCCACTTAGAAACTTTCTCTCTTACTTTGTATACCTTCCTTCCACTACTTCACCAATCTATTTAATTATCCCATCCCCTTGATAGACCTTATATCTATTATTGTATTAACGACGAACTCTCAGATAACTAGATAGGATTTTGGGCCTTATGCAGAGACGTAATTGTTAATGAGACCTAGGAAGCTTTTTTGTTGTCTCATATTTGGTGGTTTCATGCTTGCTAGTGTGTTCTTGTGTCAGGTTAGCAGGGGCTAGACCGGAGGGGAGGCTTTTTGTGATCCTTTAAGTAAAGTCTGCTGGTGCGAGTCCTGTGGACCCGCACGACTTTGCTAGGATACCCGTGGGAGTCTGGGGGCATTTTCTTGTCTGTGTCCCTGTGTGTCTAGTGTTGTGTTGTGTGAGGGCCCTTGCCTAGTCCACTCAGCACTGCGCTAGCACGTCTTGCTTTTGTTTTAGGGTCGCCAGGAGAGAGTCAGATACTTGCGATCGGAGTCTCTCAAGAGAGCACCCTTTCAATTAGAGTAATTTGGCGCACAGATTTGGGAACGTCCCTAGGCTAGAGCAGGTGGCTCAGCCCGGGTATCCGAAGCCTATATCCTTCCGGCTAGACCTCTGCCACCTGGCAGATTAACAGCTAGGGGTTTATGATCTCTGTATGCTTGTTATTGTGCCACAGTTTACCGTTTTTGTGAGCATTTTGAGTCAGGGTGTGGCTTAGAGACTCTGTCCGAGCAGGCTTACCTGACTAAGAGTGAGAAGCACACCTGTATGTGGTTATGTTGCGAGTTGCTACCTTTATTTAATTATGCATATGCCATTATACACTTTATGGCCTATCACTAGTATTTATTCCTGCTTATGAGTTAAGAGTTCTCTAAATCCGTAACGTACTTTCTTTGCTAAGCATCAGATCCTACAGTAGCCGCATGCAGTTTAGAAACCCGCATCTTGTCTACCTGTACGATGTTTTGAGGACTGTTTGCTTTCACCTTCTTTCACGCAGGGGTGATAAGTTGTATTAATTAACGTAACGTTAAATGTACTTTCTTCTAGTTTGTTATTAAATTGTTTCTGCAATTTAATTCCGTCATCTATCTTTTCCTTGAAGCTTTAAGTCAACTTAATTGTGTGATCTTTTATATAGCCTGCTTGACTATCAGCAGTCTATAGTGCGTGCACCCTGTAACCGAGTCCTAGGATACCTCGTTGTCCAGGCAGGACTCTTGACGGTTTAGGGTGGTTTGTTGCCTGGGTTTATAGATAAGGGTTGGATCTAGCGTTTTCCGTTGTTGCTTGTTGCCGCATACCTAGTCCAATAGAAAGAGCCCAGTGTTTATATATCCCAGGACGTAACAGGGTTTCCCGCGTTTCACTGGCACAGCTGCGGGTGAACCAGGCCACGTACGAGGCCCGTTCTGGTCTCATTTTGAAGCTATTTTTGCCTATTTTTCAGCAGAATACAGTTAATTTAATGCAGATGCTTGATTTATCATTCAGGAGTGCCTGAATATGCCCTAAATAGCCCAAAACACCCCGCAGAAAAAGGGTTAAAACAGTTGGCTGAATGGGGCCGAATGGATACAAGCCAGGGAAAGAGAGAAAAGGAGAGAAAGATAAAAAAAAGACGGTTACCCCCTTTAACAGACATACACAAGGCCTCTATATTCTAAATTTCGTATGTGGGGATCAGCTGATGACTATCTTTGTGTTAAACCAATAGGGGGAAAATAATGTGTTGTGAAGACGAGACGCTGCGTATCTGGTATGTGCTTCTGGCGAGTTCATTTAAGGGGGGTCACCTCACTTTTTTTCTCTTTGTCTCCCTCTCTCTTTGGCTTGTATCCATTCGGCTCCATTCAGCCAACTGTTTTAAAACATTTATCCCCATCCAGGTGTCGATTTTTTCTTGGCGAGCGATAGCAAGCCAGCATTGTATGGAGAAATCCGGCTTCGCCGGAGAATTTTTTTCTATCGAAAAATTTACAAATTTAGCTTGCTGTCAAAACAAAAATATATACAGTATTTGCTGGCTCGCTACCGCTCGCCAGGACAATATTGACACCTGGATGGGGGTAAACGTCTTAAAACAGTAGGCTGAATGGGGCCGAATGGATACAAGCCAGGGAAAGAGAGAAAAGGAGAGAAAGATAAAAAAAAAGACGGTGACCCCCCTTAAGAAATTATTGAGGTTAGAGGGCAAATTGATATAAACGTTACCCCTTTGCTTCCCAGAGGGCCTTCCAAAACTCGGAAAAATTGTCTGATGTTAGCCAGATGAAATGGAAAAAAGCATCCTCGTATACTGAAAGGGTTAAGCTGTTCGAAGACTCAAAAAGGGCCAGAATCTGTCCTAGAAACTGGCTTCTAAGAGTATGAGAGTGCAAAAGCCACAATCAAATGTTCAATGCTAAAATGGGTCGATTTAGATAGAATAAGTACAAAGTAAGA
This sequence comes from Paralithodes platypus, assembly GCA_032716605.1. Taxonomy (NCBI): domain Eukaryota; kingdom Metazoa; phylum Arthropoda; class Malacostraca; order Decapoda; family Lithodidae; genus Paralithodes; species Paralithodes platypus. The sequence continues at coordinate 13,434,963 of CM064554.1, forward strand.
ATCTGTATCAAACTTCACCGTGTCTGCCTGTCTTTCTGCTTGTCTAATTGTACTTTATGCACGGCCTCAGTCTGTGTGTTAGCGAATGGAAAACTTGCGAAGTACTGGGAGTGTTTGGAGAAGGGTTACATGCCCCATTTCAACCACTAAGGGGTGCCCAGCGTTATATCTAGGTCAACATGGGATAACACACTCGTTTAACACTCTCAGGAGTATGATTATGCAGAGGTTATGTGATATATACCAACCGGCATTGCCCGTGCTATAAAAAACAAAAAACAAAATATATATATATAACTAAATGAGTAAACAGAAAAAAAAAATAATAGCAAAACATCAAAACACCTTGAGTCATCACGTTCTGAAGAGTGAGTAGAGCGAAACGGCAACACTAATGGATTAACACAAGAGGGATGAATTGAGAAATATAGAAAGAGGGAGGATAATGAGAAAGGGAGGCACATAGATAGGGGGGATACAATATATAAGGGTACATATAGAAAAGCGATGCAAATAGAGCCAAAATACATGCTACACTTGGGCTACACATACACAGGATATACAGGATATACAACCAAAAACAACGTTAAGAACAATGGTTACAAAAAAGAAAGAAAAGAAAGAGGAACAAAGAAACGAGAAATACAAATATAATAGATAAAATGAGGCGAAATACAAATAATGAGGTGATCTAAAGAAAGAAACATACAAATAAGAGGAAGATACAAAACGGAAGACGTATAAATAAAGGAGGGATAAAAAGATAGCTACAAATAAAATATGTATTATACTAAAGAAGAGATACAAATTAATAAGAGATACAAACATTTAAATACAAATAATAATAATGGAGGAATACAAATCCAGGATAGATATGTATACAGGAGAGAGGAGGGATGTTAATAAAACAGAAGAATGAAAGAAGAATTGAAAAGGGGAGGAAAATATAGAAAGTGGATAGACAGAGAAGATAAATACACAACAAAATACAAAGAAAAGCGACATACAGAACAGCAGGATACGAGGAAAGAAGACATGCATAATAATATGTAAGGTTATGATTAAAGGAGGAATACAAATACAAGAGGGCAGATACAGAAAGGTAAAATCAATGCCAAAAGGAATAACAAAAACAATGATCAAAGAATATAGAGATACAAGGAAATCAAAACCATACTATGAGAAGGGACAACAAACAGAAAGCTACGAAAGTTTCCAGGCTGAGAACAATCTATTCATGTAGATCCCGATATGATTTGCTTTTTCTATGTCTATGAAGGAGACAATCCCAAAGCAAAAAGAGTGACAGAAAGTCAAGTTCAAGGGACGTGGGGTCAAAATGCCTGGACACACAAAGTTTTAAGCAGTCTAAGTCATAGGATGAAGAAAATAGTAATTGAGGCAGAGATAGAGAGATTCTTGACTTTCTTGAACCATAAGTCTTTCCCGAGATTTCCTTGATTCAGGGTTGTCACCCACCAACACTACCACATGAGCAAGGTCAACTTTAGGAACGCAGGGAATGTGACTATATAGATAATGCTGACGTTCACGAACTATGCACTCAATTTATCTCAATCAGTTTCAGAGAGTAGGCATTGGCTTGATATGTGGTCATAGCAACGGTATCGCATAATCCTCCATAGACACTTAGTACCAAATTAGTTGATGTGGTATCTCCCAATCACCATTGTGTGTCATGTCACAACGATATTGGAAGACATAGAAGATCAGTGTCTTGAAGATCCACAACTTGGTCTTTCTGCACTCCCGTTGAGAATCCATAACCCCATATGTTAGGCCGAGACGATGAAGATTATCCTTTATTGATCCACCACTGTCATGGATCTCACTACCAAAACAAATTAATCTATGCAAGACTTCTATGTTCTCACCACATGCTTATACAGACTGCATTACTTCAACCAACAAGCCACCAAATGCCTGAACTTCAGTCTTAGTCCAAGAGACCTTTAGACCAAGGGGGCCATACTCCTGTGTAGTGCCTCAAGATCTAGTGTGAGAATATATGGCGACTCTCACTGCATCATCCACAAAGTCAAGGTCAGTGTTCTTAATATTGGTGACCGATAGTCCTAACTAACTGCTCAGTCTAGTATCCAGTTGACACAAGTGTTGAAAAGTGAGTAGGCCTATGCTCACTCTTGAGCATACAGGGAAGAAGGGTGGAGGCCTACCCAACACACTTGTCAACACTTGAATCAAAAGTCTTATTGAGATCTACATCAATTGTTGACTTCTTGGGTGAGACACTAGACTGCCAGATACCAGGAGCCTTCCCACCCTCCAGTCTAGCCTAAAACTCCTTTACATCAACAATGGTATACTGAGTAGCATATTAGGAACTAATCGCCCGTGTTAAAGAGACCGGGTGGGGGAAATTTGAGCCAAAAATTACCCGATGAAAAGGGGAATAAGAGGAAATATAGCTGATAATTGAGTAGGGGGGAAAAGGAGGGAAAGGGGGGGGGGACACATATGTAGGAGTGGTAGAAAGTAATGGAAAAGAATTATCTCACCGAATCACAAATTGCTATGTTTTGTGTGCCACTGGGGTGTATGCTAAGTTTTTTTTTTATGCTTTGGATCTATTGAGGACGGTCGCAGTGCACCAGAAAAACTGCTATTGAGAACGGTCGTTGTTTATGGGTTAAACACAAACAATATGTAAAAATAACTTGTAGATAGAGCAAGAGTGTAATTATTAAGAAGAAAGTATAAGGAGAGGAATCAGGCAAGTTGGATAACAAAGAATGATAGATTTAAACAAGTAAATGCGTAGAGAGTAAGAACAAAAATGGCTACTGAAAAAATCCCAAATATTTCCAGGTTTATCCCATGCTAAAAAAAATCCCAATATTTAATGAGAACACCATTATATCATACCTTCAGGTTATCAGTCGGTTATCATATTCATTATATAGCTTTTGCCAGATTACAGATTCTGCCGATCATCTCACAGAAAAATAATTAAGTCAGATAAATATTTATCTTATTCTAATAAAACACGGTTTGTAATGAACTTATCAGAAACCCAAAACAATTAAATGGCATTCCATTATACACATAAATCATTAAAAGTGAAAATATAGACAGACTTTCAACTTATTAGTAGGCCATGACTATTTTATACCACCTACCATTTATTATCTGTCTATCCAAACCCTTAACTACCTACCTCCCATATTCTATACTGCAAAAATTAATTATAGGAAAAACGATTCACATATTAAAGGGGGACAGCCGTTTTTCTAAACCTCCTTCTCCCTAATGTTTAGCCCCATTAGTTTTGAGAATTTTAAACGTTCGGCTCATTTGTTTGGCGATTTTAAGACCTTTCGTCCCATTTCGTTATCAGTTTTAAGACCTATCGTGCTATTTAGGTGTCGATTTTTTCCTGGCGAGCGAAAGCGAGCCTGTAATTGTACGAGAAACCGGCCGAAAAATGTACAAATTAATCTTGAGGGGGGGTCTAGGGGATGTTTTTTCTAAGTTTGAGGGAGGTCTAGCTAGGAAACTAAGAATTTATGAATGAATGAATTTATAGGCCAAAAAAGCAGTCAGTGTCTCCTTAAGTGTTATAATCGTTTATCTGTTGTATTCTGAATAGGCAAACCGAAGAACATGTGTGTGTACCAATTTTGCTACAGCGTTCGAATTTTACAATGTAACATTTACCTGAGAAGAACCACGGCGAATCTTCTAATGATAATCTTATTTCAACTAAAACACACAGACCCACACCCACAACCAAACACACACACCTACACACTGACTCACACACACACACACACACACACACACACAATGAATGAAAAACAAAGAAATCCCTGGTATTAAATGAAAACGCCTGGACACAGAACCAAGTCCCATTAGCCAGAATTAAATCTTTATGTTATCAGCTGGCCTTCATATTTACCCACCATCTGCTTGCTCACACGTGTTACCAGTCACTTATGAAGAAAATAATAGAACAAATATCCATTAAAGCCAATCATCACACTCGGCGACATCATACAAACATAACATAACAGCTGCAATGCTTATCCTATTTATAGTTTAAAAATACCCATGTCTAAATGAATCACGTGAACATTAGGAATTATTTAAGCAAATGTTGGATACTAAAAATATACGTCATATTGTTAAAGAAAAGCGAGAACTAAAACTTTGCGTTATCAGTGGTTTATCTTAAGGGGGGGGTCACCGTTTTTTTGTTGTATCTTTCTCTCCATTTCTCTCTTTCCCTGGCTTGTATCCATTCGGCCTCATTTAGCCGACTGTTTTAAGACGGTTTTTTTTTTTTTTTTTTTTTTTTTTTTTATTCCAACTTACTTCCTCTCGGGCATAGGCTGAGAGCCGTAACATTCACCGCTTTACAATGAACAGTGAAGCCCGTGAGGTCTTGTTCCAGTCTAGGGAGTGAGACATGTGAAGCACGTAGAGCACAACGAGCACCTGCCATCTTGCCTTCACATGAGGCACGGTGCTCACTCATGGCCCGAAACGACCCCATCTCTGAAGCCTTGCACCCCTATAGCATATTTTGAATATGGGGATATTCATACAGTGCTATTTAATCAGGGAACAATGAGGGTATTTTATTGACGTTTCGGTGGGCTTGTGGTAATGCACTGATACTAGGTACAACACAAATTCCATCCCAATAATATGTTCCCATTGATACATCGGGATTTGAACCCGGGACCTTTGGATTACCAGGCCAGTGGCAAGACCACTCCACCACACCTCCCCATCCAGGTGTCAATTTCTTCCTGGCGAGCGATAGCGAGCCAGTATTGTATGGAGAAATCCGGCTTCGCCGGAGACATTATTCTATCTGACCCTTGACCAGTGCGGACGTCCCCAGTGACCGCTAGTGTACCTGTTTACCCTTAGTGAGGTGCTAGTGAACTTTCTTAGTGATGGCTGGTGTTGATGAATCTGCTGTCTCCTCCCATACTCTCCAGCTTTGTCTTGCTTTGCAAGAAAGACTGGAGAATGTGGAGCAGGAGATTCAGTGTCTCAGAGATGAAAATTTGGCCTTGAGACTAGCTATGGCGGAGAAGAAGTGTGAGGCTACCGGAAGTGTTCCCAGGGATCGTGAAGCCCCCTGGAAAGTGGTGTCTACAAGTGCAACGGCCTGTAAGCTGAAAAGGCATATATAGAAAAATAAAGAAAGGCGAAAATCATCTACATATATACTATCAGACTCTATCAAGACAGGTCAAAAAGGAAATCAGGAAAGCAAAAAGAAATTATGAAATAAGGATAGCCAGTGACTCAAATAATAACCCTAAAGCTTTTTACCAACTATATAAATCTAAAGTTAGAGATGTAATAGGCCCCCTAAAAACTGCAATAGGAGAAATAACAGAACATTATTTAGAAATGTGCAGTACATTAAATAGTCAGTTTCTTTCCGTTTTCACTAATGAAAATTTTGCACAGATTCCAGAAGTCAATATGGTATATAGTGATAGTATAGAAAATATGTTAAGTACAGTTAGTATAAGTAGAAATTATGTGCTTAAGGAAATTGACAGACTGAAACCTCAAAAATCGCCTGGTCCTGACGAGGTATATGCTAGAGTATTACAAGAATGCAGAGATGAGTAAAGTAGTCCATTAGCATTTTTATTAAACAAGTCATTAGAAACAGGTTTAGTTCCAGAAGCTTGGAAGCTTGCAAATGTAGTTCCGATCTTCAAAAAAGGTGATAAATCGATAGCATCCAATTACCGTCCCATTAGTCTCACATCAATCATAGGAAAGTTGCTAGAGTCTATTATTGCTAGGAAAATTAGAAGCCACTTAGAAAAATTTAACTTAACAAATTCTTCTCAGCATGGATTCACTCAGGGACGTTCTTGCCTTACTAATTTGCTTAGCTTTTTTCTCAGAGGTATATGAAGCAGTAGATAGTGACAAGTCATATGATATTATATTTAGATTTCAGTAAAGCTTTCGACAGTCCCTCATGAGAGATTGATGAGAAAGGTTGAGGCACATGGAATAGGAGGGTCGTTGTTGGGATGGATTAGGTCATGGCTAATTGGTAGGAAACAGAGAGTCAGCATAAATGGTACCAAGTCAGAGTGGGGAGCAGTCAAAAGTGGTGTCCCCCAGGGATCGGTATTAGGTCCCCTGTTGTTTCTTATATACATAAATGACCTAGATTTAGGTATAACTAGTAGAATAAGTAAATTCGCAGACGATACTAAAATGGGGAGATCAATTGATTCAGATAGCGATATAGATTGCCTCCAAAGGGATCTAGATACCTTACATGAATGGTCAGTAAATTGGCAGATGAAGTTTAACATTGACAAATGCAAGGTATTAAAGATAGGGAAGATGTAAACAAATGTTAAATATAAACTAGCTAATTTTGAATTCGAAAATTCAGACTGCGAGAAAGATCTAGGTGTGTTTGTTAGCAATGATTTGAAGCCCAGAAAACAGTGTATAAGCGTTCGTAATAAGGCAGGAGAAGAGGGAGGGGAGTGAAAGGTACAGCATGGTGGACAGAAGAGGTACGAATAGCTGTGGAAGAAAAGAAGAAAGCATATAGAGAGTGGTTGGGTAGCAGAGGGAATGAAGATTCCGAGAGACAGAAACGAGCGAGGTACGTGGAGAGTAAGAGGGTGGTGAAGAGAGTAGTGAAGGAAAGTAAGAGAAGAGTAGATGAGGAATTTGGAAGGAATCTGAGTGTAAAATGGAGGGAGAGTAAGAAACTGTTCTGGAAAGAAGTCAAGAAAGTTAGGGAAGGTAGCAAGGGAAACAGTAAGGGTGTGAAAGATAAGAATGGGAGAATGCTAGCCGAGAAGCAAGAGAGAGTCGAAAGATGGAGGGAGTACTTCAGTGAGTTGCTAAATGAAAGGAATGAAGAGCCAGCAAACATAGCTGGATATGGTATGGGAGGGAGAAGAAGAGAAGTAGTGGAGGAGGAGGTGGGGATCAGGAGGTCAGAAGTGTGGGAAGCCATGAAAAGAGTGAAGTTGGGGAAAGCACCAGGAACAGATGGAGTGTGTGGGGAAATGTTGAGGTATGGTGGTGAGATAGTGATAGAATGGGTATGGAAAATGTGCAAACTAGCATGGGAGAAGGGGAGTGCACCCGATGACTGGAAGACTGGCATAATAGTCCCCCTATATAAGGGCAAAGGGGAAAGAGGAGTGTGTGGTAACCACCGAGGAATATGTCTTCTAAGCGTAGTAGGGAAGGTATACAGTAGGGTAGTGATTGAGAGAGTGAGAGTGAGAACGGAGAAATGGATAGGCGACGAGCAGGGAGGTTTTAGGAAGGGAAGAGGATGTGTAGATCAGATTTTTACCCTGAATTGTGTTGTGGAGAAGTATCTGGAGAAGAAACAAAAGGTGTATGTTGCCTTTATGGACTTGGAGAAGGCCTATGACAGAGTGGATAGAGAAGGTTTGTGGAAAGTACTTAGAATATACGGAGTAGAGGGCAAGTTGCTGAAAGCAGTGAAGAGCATGTATGAGGGTGCAAAGGCGGCAGTACGAGTGGAGAGTGAGCAGAGCGAGTTCTTTGACCTGAATGTTGGTTTGAAACAGGGGTGTGTGATGTCTCCGTGGTTGTTTACTGTATATATGGATGGAGTTATGAAAGAAATACTATCAAGAGCAGTGGATGTTGGTGTATCGCTGAAAAGGGAGGGAATTGAGTGGAAGCTACCTATACTGCTGTTTGTGGATGATACAGTTCTGATGAGTGATAATGAATGGGAGTTGCAGGGTCTGGTAAATGAGTTTGGAACAGTGTGCGAAAAAACGGAATTTGAAGGTAAATACGGGGAAGAGCAAGGTTATGGTCTTCGAAAGGGGTGAAGTCACAGAGTGTGAGGTGAAGCTGAACGGTCAGGCTATGGAGATCGTCAACTCTTTTAAGTATCTGGGCAGTGTGTTGAGTAAAGATGGGACTATGGATGAAGAGGTGCGGGAGAGGGTACAACAGGGGAAGAGGGTTGTAGGAACGCTAAAAGCAGTAACAAGAAATAGGGTGGTCAGTATGGAAGTGAAGAAGTCCTTGCATGACAGTGTGGTAATCCCGACACTGACTTACGGAAGCGAAGCATGGACGTTGGTTGAGAGACTCAGACCAAGAGTGAGAGCAGTGGAAATGAATTACTTAAGGAGTGCGTGCGGAGTTACATGGAGGGATAGACAGACTAATGAGGAAGTAAGAAGGAGGTGTGGTGTGGAGGTAGATGTGCTGGAAAGTGTGAAAAGGAACAACTTGAGATGGTTCGGCCATATGGAACGTATGGAAAGCGAGAGAATGACTAAGAGGGTGTATGAGAGCGAGGTAGAGGGACAGAGGGGGAGAGGTAGACCGAATATGAGGTGGAAGGATGGAGTGAGGAAGTACATGAACGAAGGTGGTGCTGGTTGGGGGGAGGGGCGTCGACTGACTGGGGACAGAGGTGCATGGGGGCGGTTCGTTCGTGGCCACCCCTTCGGGGATCACGGCGTCAGGCAATAGATAGATAGATAGAATAAGGCAAACAGGATTCTCGGGTTCATCTCTAGGAGTGTGAGTAACAGAACTGCTGATGTTATCTTAAAACTGTACTTGTCATTAGTGAGACCCCATATGGATTATGCTGTCCAATTTTGGTGTCCTTATTACAGAATGGACATATATTCATTGGAGAGAGTACAGCGTAGAATGACAAAAATTATCCATAATATTAGAAATCTTCCGTATGAAGAAAGGTTGAAGAAATTAGTTTTACATTCGTTAAACAGACGCAGAGTTAGAGGGGATATGATAGAGGTGTTCAAGTGGGTTAGTGGGATTAACAAAGGGGACATGACAAATGTACTAAAACTCAGTGATAGCGAAAGAACTCGTACCAATGGTTTCAAATTAGATAAATTTCGTTTCAGAAAAGATATATGTAAATATTGGTTTGGCAACAGAGTTGTAGATGGGTGGAATGGACTACCAAGTGCTATAGTGGGATCAAAAACGGTAGGGAGCTTTAAGATAAAATTGGATTAGCATATGGACAAGAAGGGTTGGGTGTGAAGGGGGATCAGCCGGGTTGGGCCAATCAGCGCTCTGCAGACACCCGAAATCCTGCGTTAATCTCTAACCGTTTTGGTAAGATGATCCTCAGGGTGTTAGAGTGTTGAGCCTATAATTGGGCTTTGTAATTGGGGTTGTGTGGGACAGGGATCTGCCTTGCTTAGGCCAATCGGCTTTCTGCAGACTCCCATTTTCTTATGTTCTTATGAAACATTTACAAATTTAGCTTGCTGTCAAAACAAAAATATATGCATGCTGGCTCGCTACCGCTCGCCAGAAAAATATTGACACCTGGATGGTGGTAAACGTCGTAAAACAGTAGGCTGAATGATGCCGAATGGATACAAGCTAAAGAGAGAGGGAGAGCAAGAGACTACAAGCGAGGTGGGCTCCCTTAATTATTATATAAAATTTGCTGTCCCATGGATCGTGTTTGTCCTGTCCGACGTCCTTTGCAAAACTCGGAAGAAATCGTAGGCTTGTGCATATTTCTTTAAGGAGAGATATCGACTTGAGGGATTTTTTTCTGGACCCCTTTATCCCTCATGTTTAGCCCCATTGCTTTTGAGATTTAAAGACAGTCACCCCATTAGTTTGGCGATTTTTAAGAACTTTCGCCCCATTTCCGTCAATTTTAAGACCTTTCGTGCCATTAAGGTGTCGATTTTTTCCTGGCGAGCGAAAGCGAGCCTGTAATTTAAGAGCAACCGGCCTCCGGCCTGGACATTTTTCTACCGAAAAATGTACAAATTTATCTTGAAAGGGGGGTCTAGGGGGTGTAATTTTAAGCTTGATGAAAACGTAGGGAACAAACTAAATACCTCCCCTTAACTGTCTTGATAGCGTAATGCATAAGTGCGCGAAATTTCGGTATGAGTGTCCTGGGTTCGAGTCCTTGGAGTGCCGCATGTGTTTGTTGATTTCATTGATTGAGTTTGGAGGTGAAGTTGGTTGGTGGAAAACACATAATAAAACATACAACTCACGCATGTTGGGTCAAGCCCCTACGCCACCATCTACACCTCCAGCTCCCTTCCTCACTCCCTACTACTTCATAATAGGCTCCATATGTTCCTTCCAGGCATTAAGTGGTTAAGGGGGGTCGCCGTTTTTTGTTTTTTTATCTTTCTCCCCTTTTCTCTCCTTCCCTGGCTTGTATCCATTCGGCCCCATTCAGCCAACTGTTTAAGACGTTTATCCCCATCCAGGTGTCAAATCTAGCTTCGCCGGAGAAATTTTTCTATCGAAAAATTTAAAAAATTTAGCTTGCTGTCAAAACAAAAACAGATATATACTGGCTCGCTACCGCTCGCCAGGAAAATATTGACACCTGGATGGGGGTAAACGTCTTAAAACAGTAGGCTGTTACAGACAGTTTTGCCTTTTGTCTCCTTCATGCACATACGAAAATAATTAAAGAACTTACTAAGCTTCCACCTAATATTTTAGTTTAGTCCGGGGTTATTTTGCAAATGCCTGAGTATATACTTGGAAGATGGATGAAATGGGGTAGTTGTTGCTTATGGCTGGGATTATTCCAAAACTAGCTAAACACTAGTACAGTATAAGTAAGGGAGATGGTTGGGGTATGGTAGTAGTAGGATATGGCTGGTGACTATATCCAGTTAGCTATAAAACAGCTTAACTATGGGAGGGTGAGGTGTGGCAGTTGTAGGATATGGTTGGGGAATATGCCAAGTTAGCTAAAAATCATCTTAGGTATGGAAGATGAGTGAGGTGTGGTAATTGTAGGTTATGGCTGAGGGATATTTCAAGTTAGCTATAAACACCTTTGGTATAAAAGATGAGTGAGGTGAAGTGCAGTAGGGTAGTTGTAAAAAATTGGTCATGGTCGAACTCAAAATATGTTAGTGTAACAGGAACTGCATCGTGTGAGCTAGTAGGCCTGTTACATACTTCTGTTTTCTTATGTTCTACAATAATTAGAAAGTACATATTACAAAAGCTTAATCAGGCCGATTTATTGACTAAGTGAGCTAGCCACCAAATACAATTTTACTTAGTGCGTTAGTTTTGGATATGCCAACATTAATTTATTGGGACCACGGCCCCAACCCCTTGTTGGGGTCATACAATTTGCTCCAAAGTTTGCAAGTGAATACTGTGGCCAACTGGAAAGTACTATAATGAATATTGTGAATATAGAGCAGAAAAGGGTTCAAGATCTAGTTTATAGGGGTCGAGGAAGGGTTTGTGATTTATTGCGAACTAGAAGCTAAGAGATATATTTGGGTGCCAAGTGAAGATACTCACCAACTGTAGTTTCACCAAATATCATTCATTCGTTTTGGGAACACTTAGACAAACACACAGATGCACATACAAATCGACACACATAATTAAATAGAAATATTACAAAATAGCCAAGGGCATATTTATAAAGAACAAGGAGACAGCATTAACGATAATTTAGACCTTCCCGTTATCAGTGGGCTCTCACAATGATTATAAAGCATATGCTGTCTCCCACACCATATCATTCACCAAACGGACAGGCAGGCACAAACACGAGCACCACCCAGGCAAGCACACCAAAGGCCAGAAACATAGAAAGCTGTTATTTAGCAAAGTTATACATACCTTTGATTTTTACACAAGGTATACATCACAGCATAATGGCTCGCCTTCACCTAATTCTAACAGTTATGTTCTTGGTACGTACAGTATATGTTAGAACAATTTGCTAGTTACGTATATATTTATCTATCGTTGTATCTGTGTTCTTTGACATACTTTTATACATACAGTAGTTACAGTATATAGATAGATATCAGTACTATATAATATACTGTCAATTACTGATGTCTGTATACTTGTACAGACGTTCTTCTTTAGAGTCACTGTTTGATATTTCAGTTTTATTCTTAGAATATGTAAGCAATATTTACAGCCTTATCGGGTGGATGAGACTCGTTAGCCTTGGTCGGCAACCCATCTAGGGAAGACAACCTTATACAAATCTGGGTGGATGGGACTCGTCAGCCTTGGTCGGCAACCTGTCTAGGGGAGTAAATCTGATACAAATCCATACTGCTTATCTAAGTGTAAGACAGGTTAGTGGATGGACTAGCCGAGCACCGCTGTACAAAAAATAGTGCTAACAAAATACATAGAGGGCCTCGGAGTTGGACGGATCTTAAATTGAGTGGTCAATCCTGTAAGTCCTTCAGTAAACTGGCTCGGGTTGTCCCTCTTACAGGGAATATAGGTCCGCTTGGGGGCCTTCTGTGTATGGCCACCCTCATTAAGGGGAGTAAGGCGTCCGGCAATATATAGATTGATAGATAGATTTACAGCCTTAATCGATTACATTGATTGCTTGATTTTATTTGCAAGTGGGACATTTCCATACAGATATATTGCTATAATTTAATATATAAAAATAACTCTTACAGTATACTGTATATATTTCTCTCTCTCTTTCTATATATATATATATATATATATATATATATATATATATATATATATATAAATTATATATATATATATATATATATATAGATATATATATATATATATATATATACAAGCTTAAAGACCGTTTTATCCACAGATAATGTAGTTACAGTCTCACGTCCTAAATGGCGGTTTACCAGGCGGCCCTGTCAAAGGCTGCCTCTGTTATCAAGTTCTATATTTTGAGATCGGACCAGAGTACCTTATCCCACGTCATTCTATGTCTACCCCAACGCGCAGCTCCCCCCACGTTCACAGTCCGGCATTTCTTTTACTCAGTTCTGATCATCCATTTTCTCCGCGTGTCCAAACCAACTAAGTCGGCTCGTGCGCATCATTTGGCTGACTCTCCTAATGCCCAGACGTCTTCTTAATTCCGTGCTCGTTACCCCATCCCTGAGGTTAAAGGAGAGATTTCCACTTGAGGGACTTTTTTCTTGACCCCTTTCTCCCTCATGTCTAGCCCCATTGCTTTTGAGATTTTATGACGTTCGCCCCCTTAGTTTGGCGATTTTAAGACCCCTTGCCCAATTTCTGTCAATTTTAAGACCATTCGTGCCATATAGGTGTCGATTTTTCCTGGCGAGCGATAGCGAGCCTGTAATTTAAGGGGAACCGGCCTTCGGCCGGGAAATTTTTCTACCGAAAAATGTACAAATATATCTTGAAAGGGGGTCTAGGGGGAGTAATTTTAAGCTTGATGGAAGTCTAGGGAATCAACTAAAAACCTCCCATTAACCCCACATATCCATCTCACCATTCTCTTCTCATTCCATTCAATTATATTGATATCCTCCGCTCTAACTGGCCACGTCTCCGAGGCATATGTCATCGCACTCCTAACACACGAGGTATATACACCTTCAAAAACTATATATATATATTGCATATATTTATTCGCTTTTCCGCACTGAATGGAATAGTGCTGTAGGTGTATAAAACGCGTGCATCTTTTTCCATACTCAATATTGTTTATATATATGATGCAGGCTGCCAGTGATATGATGCAGGCTGCCAGTGATATGATGCAGGCTGCCAGTGATATGATGCAGGCTGCCAGTGATATGATGCAGGCTGCCAGTGATAAAAACAGGCAACATTCACTGGTAGTGTATAATTCACGCCGCTTTGGACTGCACTTTTCCATTTTCTAAACTGACCCACAGTAACGCAACACCATTTCCCACCTTTCACCATTTGCTGTATGCAGGCACCCATCAGTTCTTCTCCGGTTTAAGGGGAGGCAGACCGTTTGTTTGGTCTATTAATAAATGTATTCATATATTTTTTTAGTTTCCTCCCTAGACCTCCATCAAGCTTAGACAAAAAACCCTAAAACCCCCTTCAAAATAAATTTGTAAATTTGTCGGTACAAAAATGTACCGTTCCTCTTAAAATTGCAGGCTCGCTAACACTCGCCAGGAACAAATCGACACCTAAATGGCACGAAAGGTCTTAAAATTGACAACAAAATGGGGCGAATGGTGTTAAAATCGCCAAACTAATGGGCCGCACGTCTTATAATCTCAAAACTAATGGGGCTAAACATTAGGGAGAAGGGGTTCAGAAAAACGGTCCGCCTCCCCTTAATACCAGGGAGACGTGCAGAGGGTTGCTCTTGGGCAGCATATTGTGCGGGGTCTACGGGGGAAGGGAGACATACGCGTTTTTATAATTTTGTCCTCACCAACATTGGAAGACGTTTATATTTTTGTGTATGAAGAATCTGTGAGGATGAGCAAGCTGATTGTCTGTACCCTCTTTGCTTAAATGAGATTCTTTGTAAGCTGAATATAGACATCTAATGTTGGCCAGAATAGACTGATGAAGACACTAATGAACGGAAAGGGTTAACGCAGTCTCAGCGATGAAATCCCAAACTACCGAACTTTAAGAACTATTATCAACCCATTCAGTATTCGAGCATGCTGTTTTCACTCGACTCTGGTTATCATTAGACAATATTTTTAAGTTTATTAAGAATCTATGGGAGTTAAAACATATGTTATGATAATTTCCATGTATTTAATTTTAATAGTGGACAACATACGGATAAACTGCCTCAACAGTTGTCCTTACTTCATCTGTCTACAAATGTACATGGAACAATAACATGATCGAACTGTCTTTCTCCGCTTGAAAACCGGAATTCGATCCTTTTGACTGTGATCAAGATTTGGTTACTATTGCTTATCTTCTCGTTGCAAGGAGTAAACAATCATAATTCATCTGATCATACATGGAATAAACAAATTAAGGGGTGGCAGGCAGTTTTTCTGGACCCCCTTCTCCCTAATGTTTAGCCCAACTAGTTTTGAAATTATAAGATTTCGCCCATTAGTTTGGCGATTTTAACACCTTTCGCCCCATTTCGTTGTCAATTTTAAGACCTTTCGTGCCATTTAGGTGTCGATTAATTCCTGGCGAGCGATAGCGAGCCTGCAATTTTAACAGGAACCGGCCTTTGGCCGGGACATTTTTCTACCGAAAAATATACACATTTATCTTGAAAGGGGTCTAGGGGGTGTTTTTCTAAGCTTGATGGAGGTCTAGGGAGGACACTAAAAAAATATATATGAATACATGAATTAATAGAGCAAAGAAACGGCTAGTCTCCCCTTCAGAGTTGGCTATATTATCTTACTTAACCACACAGCCGACATAAAATTGTTCCTACAAGGAGTTGTTGTTGTTGTTGCTGTTCCCCAAGCTGCCTGGCCGAACAGCCCCAAGGCCCCAAGTAAGGCCAAGACCATAACCGAGCGCCCCCACAGAACCCTCCCTGCCTACCACAATAAAGCCTGGGTGACCGAAGCCACTCCAAGGCGGGGAGCTAAGGAGGGTGCGGAAACGCCCGGGAAACCAAAGACCCACCCAGGGCCCTGTTCCCCTCAGCAATTATAAAGAGAAAGTTGAGGGTCAAAGGAAAAATGTGACGCTTTGGCTTCCAATCTGCCAACCTCTAGGTTGGGAGATTGGGAGGTCAATCCACGTAAGAGACGCCGTCACTTGAGATCTAGGAAATATATAAGTTAAAGGAACAGTCAGAGTAAGCTATGGGTATGGCAGAGATCGCTCAGCTCTCACTTTGATAGACCAGCCCATCACCTACAAGGAGTTAATTTAAACAGCTTAATGAATAACAGCTAACCCAAAATCATCCATTTAAAAATGTCATTTAAATTAAAAAGCTCTAGAAGTTATGCTCCATGAATGTATTGCAGCACCTAGGGCCATATTTTCCATAAGAGGAATATTATAGTATCCATTACGATTTCTTGTTAATGCATTTCTTTACTAAAGATTCCATTGCAAACTACAGTAGTATGTAGTTGAATTTGGTAACTATGATAATTTTCACTCAACAACATATTTTTCGCAACTTTAATCTGGCAACTACTGGAATACAAGAATAATACCACCTATAATAAGCTGCCTCCAGTCGAGTTGCCAATAGAAGTGGAAATTGCTTTATATGCTGCCACAGAAATGGGTGTGCATCCAAATTTTAGGATAGAAGATCCCTGTGATATCCCCTTTATTGGAGGGTCTACCGTCTTACTTAAAATTGAAAACTAATAAACAAATACATACATCATCGTAGTAAAGAAGAGAGAGAGAGAGAGAGAGAGAGAGCGAGAGAGAGGCTGAATGATATTCTGGCTACATCAAGTCTAAATATTAGCTGCATTGATCGCATGAAATTGCTTTCTTCCCGTCATTGGGTATTTTTGTGACTGCTGTAAAAAAGACTGAGTCAAGGAATGACGGATCATAGGGCTACAAAACAAGAATCAATCTGGTGGAGTCACGACATAAAGAAACGAGCACAAGCATATATATATACATTATACAGTATATATATATATATTAAAATATGTGCAGGAAGGAAAGTTTTCGGAGCAATAGGAAGTATGTTAAATCTCGGAATGAAAGTTAAAAAGTGCAATTTATCAAGGGATTGTTATACCAACAGTGATGTATGGGGCTGATACATGGGGTCTGAAGGCAAAGGAGAGAAGAAAGCTGTATGTGATGGAGATGAGCTGCTTGAGGAGTATGTGTGGAGGGACTCGTAGAAACAGATTGAGGAATGAAGAGATACGTACGAGAGTTGGGCAGCAGGAACATTTGTCGGCAAGAGTGGACAGAAGGGTGCTGAGCTGGTATGGTCATGTTGAACGAATGGAAGATGTAAGGCTTACAAAGAGAATATGTGAGTCAGATACAAGAGGAGATAGAGGGGTAGGAAGACTCCCATTGATATGGAGAGACTGTGTAGGAGAAGCTTTGAAAAATAGAGAAATGACTATAGACCAGGCTAGGGAAGTGGTAATAGACAGGAATGAATGGAAAATGCTTGTGAATAGATGAGTGAAAACGCGGTCATTTGGGAGAAGGGGTCAGGCGCCAGTTGGACTAGAGAATAGTCCATCAGACGCCTGGCCCGGGGAGCTGGTACATATGAAGGGTGCGCCTGGAAGTGTGGTGGGCAGGCTTGTGGTGGTAGGGCTTCGCTGCAGGTCTGCCTGTGAGACCGTGAATTTCTCCAAGAGGTTGGGGGCCGGGGGAGTGCTGGAGTGACCTTGGTGATCCCTGATTTTGGGGTCTTCTCCTGGGTAACCTAGATGTGTGTGAAGTTGTGTGGTTTTTGTGTTTTCATTGTTCATTTTTTGTTGTCCCTATTCGGGCTCTGTCTCAAGTCGGTCACCCCATTAAAAAAAAAAAAAAATGGGGAATGGGCCACAACATATACCGTATATAAAAGTATATATATACAGTATATACGGTATATATATATATATATATATATATATATATATATATATATATATATATATATATATATATACAGTATATATATAGAGAGAGAGAGAGAGAGAGAAGGTGTTCATGAAATGCATGTAGGCCTACACATGTTAATGGGTGATATGGAACACCAAAAAACAAAAAAACAAAAAAATCTGCCATGGAAGTGTGTCCGGAAACATCTCCTTACAGCGCTAAAGGGAAGAAACGGTCGATCTCAAAACATATTTCGTAAAGGCACTACAGTGTAATATTGTTGACAAAACAACACTTTTATTTAATAAAAATGCTCACATCAAAATCACAATTATTTTGAAAGGCAAACCAGTGTAAACATTTTTTTTTTTTAAATTTAGAGATAATGCAAGCATCAAAGTCAAAATTGATTGATTAAAGGCAAAACAGTGTATACAAAACTGCATGCAAATTTAATGAAAATGCTCACATAAAAGTCACAATTGTTTTATTTAAGGCAGAACAGTTTAAGCAAAACAGCATTTCAAGTTAGAGAAAATGCACACAGCAAAGTGACTAAACACCATTTTCAGAATTCTGGGTCGCAGAGTTGGGTATGCATTTGTTTTGCTTTTGTAAATACGAAAACTGCACATCTACTTTATTGTTATATATATATTATTTTTACTTATATTATCATTATTATAATGATTATTATTATTATTATTATTATTATTATTATTTTTAGTATTATTATTAATGTAGTATAAAATAAATATCTTGTACAGAGAGGGTTGGAATATTTCGACAGTTAATCTGATTTATTTTGTTCATAAACCTTCAACTTGAGCTACCATTTCCTGTACTATTAATGGTTCCCAGATTGAGTTGAGATAAGTTCAAACCACACTTCAGGGTTTGAATATTTACGTCTGCAGGGTATAATTACGTTCTTTGGGAATGACCAATAAAGTTGCACTCATTTGAATATCTAACGCTTAGCCCTTAACCCATTGGCTGCGGGTGACGTTCCAGAACCCATAGGCAATTTAGAGAAATTTCCAGGTTTTAAAAGCCTGTAAAAGCCGTAGAAATTGAGTGTCAGTGGGCAGGAGCATAAGGGACCTTCGTCCGACCCTCAAGAGCAGCCAGCCGCTCACTGAGATAGACTGTGGTCTCGCGCGGATGTCTCGACAGTGTTGCCGAGCGAGCGAGAGCTAATAATTAGCGAGTTTTCCCGAATGTCTATGGCAACGCTGAGGGTGAACCCCGGCACCTACGAAGATCGTTCTGGTGTCATTTTGAAGCTATTTTCGCCTAGTTTTCGGCAGAATACAGTTAATTTAATGCAGATACTTGATTAATCATTCAGGAGTGCCTGAATATGCGCTAAATAGCGCATATAAAGCAAATTAAAATCTAGTCCATAACAACATGCAGTAAGGTCCGAACGATGACGAAATCTATGATTCGGTAAGGAGCCTGAACATGGCTGACTTCAACCCCAGGCTCCAACACGAGAACATAATCATTCCCTCTTTTCCCTCTCGTAACAGTCAAACCCACAGACAAGGTGGGAATGAGATTTTGGCGTTTCTTCAAAGGCCACAACAGGTACTTCTTCCACACATATTTTCTTCTTCCTAAACCATTTGTTTCACAGAGCTAGAATGAGTTGAAAAGGCAAAACATTGTTTAAGTCCTCACGCATGGGGCACATAAAATTCTGATATCGCCGACCTTTATATATCAAAGACAAGATGGTGGTAACAATTTCTTATATGCAAGTAAGGGGTGTAGTTAAAGGTTAAATGTAAATATGTGCTACAGCGGTGCATAACCAACTGGACAATTTATTGTATGCATTCATTTTATCAATGGATACTTTGGTAAGTGGTGTCGGCTCAAAATCATGATATTTATTTTCAGGTAGCAGCCAACTTGGCATCAGTGGCAAGCCTTCCGAATAGTCCTAGCCAGAGGAAGAATAACCATGAAGAGCAGCTCAATCATCAAGATCAAAGCAACCATGAAACCCAGACCAACCTCCAAACACCGGTCAAGTACGATACCCTCAGCAACCATACCCGCCACCTGCGCGAGATTGGGTGCCTCCCGTTCATGACATGTTCCGCGGAAGGGTATTTCACTCAATGCCTGGACTGCCAACGTGAGCACTTCTGGTGTATGAGTGCGGACCAGGGTGCAGCCTTTCTGACGCGCTGTGATGAGGGCTTTGTGTTCAACCCGGTGCCAAACTTTCCTGCTTGCGTCTTTCCCCAGGACTGTCCTTACTATCCATGTGATTAGCTCTGCTTGGTATTCTACCCTGGCAACATTTATGGATGTAAATCAAATCTTGAAAAGGGTTATTAGAGTGTCCATAACTATATACCATCATGAAGGTATATCGGTAATAATATACCCATTTAATCTAAGAATAGATTGGCCACATTATTCCTGTAATTAGGTCTTCCACAGCAAAAAAATATGGATTTAAAAAAGGCATGAAGAGAGCTATACAACGTTTCATAGAAATATACTTTATGAAGATATATTGGTAGTATTAGACTCATATATTATGAGGATAGAATGGTAAATAAATATCAATATGCCAAATCATATAATTTTACCTAATTATGTATACTATATATATATATATATATATATATATATAATATATATATATATAGCGGTATATAAAAAAACAAAAATAAAAAATAATAACAACAATATATACTGTATATACATATATATATATATACATATACATATATATATATATACAGTATATATACAGTATATATAAATACATAAATAAATACATAAATAAATAAATATATATCAATACTATACTACACCTACGCCTCTATTCCCATCCAATGATAGTATTGCCCAAGAATGTGAAAGTCCTTGTAATTAATCGAGTTTAGGAGTAAAGTTGGTTAGTGGAGAGAACATAATAAATAGTTATGTTTAGATATTCTAATGTCTTCTTCTTAGGTAGCTATAATATTGATGAAGTGTAGAGGATATAGGTAATAATGGGAGATGTTCTTAGGTAGTTATAATTATGTTGAAGTGTAGGGGATATAAGGTAATAATGGGAGATGTTCTTAGGTAGTTATAATTATGTTGAAGTGTAGGGGATATAGGTAATAATGGGAGATGTTCTTAGGTAGTTATAATTATGTTGAAGTGTAGGGGATATAGGTAATAATGGGAGATGTTCTTAGGTAGTTATAATTATGTTGAAGTGTAGGGGATATAGGTAATAATGGGAGATGTTCTTAGGTAGTTATAATTATGTTGAAGTGTAGGGGATATAGGTAATAATGGGAGATGTTCTTAGGTAGTTATAATTATGTTGAAGTGTAGGGGATATAGGTAATAATGGGAGATGTTCTTAGGTAGTTATAATTATGTTGAAGTGTAGAGGATATAGGTAATAATGGGAGATGTTCTTAGGTAGTTATAATTATGTTGAAGTGTAGGGGATATAAGGTAATAATGGGAGATGTTCTTAGGTAGTTATAATTATGTTGAAGTGTAGGGGATATAAGGTAATAATGGGAGATGTTCTTAGGTAGTTATAATTATGTTGAAGTGTAGGGGATATAGGTAATAATGGGAGATGTTCTTAGGTAGTTATAATTATGTTGAAGTGTAGGGGATATAAGGTAATAATGGGAGATGTTCTTAGGTAGTTATAATTATGTTGAAGTGTAGAGGATATAGGTAATAATGGGAGATGTTCTTAGGTAGTTATAATTATGTTGAAGTGTAGGGGATATAAGGTAATAATGGGAGATGTTCTTAGGTAGTTATAATTATGTTGAAGTGTAGGGGATATAGGTAATAATGGGAGATGTTCTTAGGTAGTTATAATTATGTTGAAGTGTAGGGGATATAGGTAATAATGGGAGATGTTCTTAGGTAGTTATAATTATGTTGAAGTGTAGGGGATATAGGTAATAATGGGAGATGTTCTTAGGTAGTTATAATTATGTTGAAGTGTAGAGGATATAGGTAATAATGGGAGATGTTCTTAGGTAGTTATAATTATGTTGAAGTGTAGGGGATATAAGGTAATAATGGGAGATGTTCTTAGGTAGTTATAATTATGTTGAAGTGTAGGGGATATAAGGTAATAATGGGAGATGTTCTTAGGTAGTTATAATTATGTTGAAGTGTAGGGGATATAGGTAATAATGGGAGATGTTCTAATAATGGGAGATGTTCTTAGGTATAATTATGTTGAAGTGTAGGGGATATAGGTAATAATGGGAGATGTTCTTAGGTAGTTATAATTATGTTGAAGTGTAGGGGATATAAGTTGTAGTGGGATATGTTTTTAGTGTAGGGAAAGAACTAATAGGGATGTAGGGAATAAGGGGTCTGCCTCGTATGGGCCAATAGGCTTTCTGCAGACTTTAATTTTTCTTATGTTCTTATGTTGTCTGTGTAAATAAAGTTCATTATGAGTACATCTTTCTCCAGTTAAGGAAGCCCACCTCGCTTTTTTCTCTTTCTCTCCCTCTCTCTTTGGTTTGTATCCATTCCGCCCCATTCAGCCTACTGTTTTAAGACGTTTACCCCCATCCAGGTGTCAATATTTTCCTGGCGAGCGTTAGCTAACCAGCATATATACATATATATATATATATATATATATATATATATATATATATATATATTTGTGTTTTGACAGCAAGCTAAATATGTACATTTTTTCGATTGAAAAATTTCTCCGGCAAAGCCGGATTTCTCCATACAATGCTGGCTCGCTATCGCTCGCCAGGAAGAAAACGACACCTGGATGGGGATAAACGTCTTAAAACAGTTGGCTGAATGGAGCCGAATGGATACAAGCCAGGGAAAGAGAGAAAAGGTGAGAAAGATTAAAAAAAGCCGGTGACCCCCCTTAAGTAACACCCCGTTCTTAACATTAATCATCAATTACAAACCCCAATGTACTTGAATAAACTAATGAAAGCATATGGTCCTCCCGGGATTCGAACTCGGGACACCACACCCAGAACATAACCATTACACCACCAACACATTTTCCGGCAAGCCTCCAGTCCCAACATAAAGGCCTTCCCTCCAAATCTTCAACCTACCATCCAAACCAAAAACCTCTCCTTCAAGCCTCCAATCTACCTTCCAAAACACCAAACTCTCCTCCAAATCTCCAACTTCCACTCCAAGCACCCAACCTCCCCTCCAAACCACCAACCTCCCACCCAACTCCCCTCCAAACCACCAACCTCCTTTCCAAACCACCAACCACCTTTCCAAACCACCAACCTCCCCTCCAAACGTCCAACCTCCGTACCAAACCCTCAAACTCTCCTTCGAACCTCCAAATTCAACTTTAAGGGGAGGCAGACCGTTTTTCTCGACCCCCTTCTCCCTCATGTTTAGCCCCATTAGTTTTTTTTAGATCTTACGGCGTTCCGACCAAGAGTTTGGTTATTTTACCACTTTCGTCCCATTTCCTTGTCAATTTTAAGAACTTTCGTACCATTTAAGTGTCGATTTTTTCCTGGCGAGCGATAGCGAGCCTGTATTTTTAAAAAGAAATGTTTCTATCGAAAAATGTACAAATTTATCGGTCTAGGCCCTAGGGAGTGTTTCTTTAAGCTTGATGGAGGGCTAGCGAGGACACTAAAAGAATATAGGAATTAATACAAAAATAGACTAAAAACTAACCACTGACCCCCTTTAGTATTCAACCTCTTCTTCAAACCTCCATCGTCCACTTCAACCCTCTCCTCCAAACATGCTACTTCCTCCCCAGCATCATCTCGTTCAATCCTCCTCTTCAAACCTGCTACCTTCCCATCAATATCCCCTGCAACCCTCCCTTCAAACCTGCTACCTTCCCACCAACATCCCCTGCAACCCTCCCCTTCAAACCTACTACATCCCCATCAATATCCCCTGCAACCCTCCCCTCCAAACCTACTACCTCACCATCAATATCCTCTTCAACCCTCCACTTCAAACCTGCTACCTCACCATCAATATCCTCTTCAACCCTCCACTTCAAACCTGCTACCTTCCCATCAATATCCCCTTCAAACCTGCTACCTTCCCACCAATATCCCCTGCAACCCTCCCCTTCAAACCTGCTACCTCCCCATCAATATTCCCTGCAACCCTCCCCTTCAAACCTAGCCTGCTACCTCCCCACCAATATCCCCTTCAAACATAGTACCTCTTTTCCAAACATCACCTACAACGCACCCCTTCAAACCCACAACGTCCCCTCCCACATCCCCTTAAACCCTCCCCTTCAAACCTGCTACCTCCCCACTAATATCCCCTTCAAATATGCTACTTCTTCTCCAAACATCACCTACAACGCACCCCTTCAAACCCACAACGTCCCCTCCAATATTCCACGCAACCCTACCCTTCAAACCTGCTACCTCCCCACCAATATTCCCTTCAAACATACTACCTCTTCTCCAAGCATCACCTACAACACACCCCTTCAAACCCACAACGTCCCCTCCCACATCCCCTTAAACCCTCCCCTTCAAACCTGTTACCTCCCCTTCATACCTTTATCCTCTATACCACACCTCCAATTGTCCAAGTATTCTCTTATTATGTTCCTTCCAACAACCAACCATACTCCTAAAATCGATTAATGAAATTTACAAACACATGTGGCAGCCCGTGGACTCGAACCCAGGATGCTCACACCGAAAATCAACACCTTATACATCGCACCACGAAGACAGTTAAAGGTTGGTGGACACTGCCTACGATTTATTATGCAACTTCGAACCCTGCATATCAATCTAAGCATGTACACACATCCCAACTACAACTCACGTAGGCTATGCATATGTGAATGGAAAGAGCAATTAATGGGGCCTTAACCACTTAGGGAAGTCCTCTCGATAAATTACTCCTGAACCAATATCAATTATTATGTTCCTTCCAACAACCAACCATACTCCTAAAATCGATTAATGAAATTTACAAACACATGTGGCAGTCCGTGGACTCGAACCTGAAAGCTTCCCCTTCTAAAAATGCACACATTCACTAACTCACTCACTCACTCTCACTCTCTCACTTTGCCTTCAATGTCCAACTTTCTATAACATCCCTCACGTGCTACCAATATTCTACAAGTGTCATAATTTCTAACCGTTCTTACTGTACCGTAACTAGTCGGAGGGACAAGAGGGCGGGGAGAGAGCCCTCTGATGTGCAATCCTTTCTATCCAATTTATTCTCTCTCTCTCTCTCTCTCTCTCTCTCTCTCTCTCTCTCTCTCTCTCTCTCTCTCCCTCCCCGCCAACTGGGAAATAGAGGACTTTAAGCACAGCTGACCGCCAGGCTGCACTTAGGCCCGCTGCATAAAGCTTCTAGTTTTACTCTCTCTCTCTCTCTCTCTCTCTCTCTCTCTCTCTCTCTCTCTCTCTCTCTCTCTCTCTCTCTCTCTCTCTCTCCAGTTCAGATGTAAAAGAAGAGAGAAGGAGAATTTGTGGAGGAAAACAAAATACAAGGGAACACGAGTAAAAGACATCATTTGGGAGCCTGACAAAAAATGAATAAAGAAAACAAGAATTATACAAGTTAAAACTAAGAGCAAAAAGAAGACATAAAAGTAGCGAAGGAAAATATTATGACAAGTAATAATAACATGTATAATAAAGAGAGGGAGAGAGAGAGAGGGAGATTTACATAAATTTACATAAATACACTGGCTACACATACCTTACAATCCAAACGTGGTGGTCAGGACTTAATTCTAGTAGAGATGGCATATCCGATAGAATAGGAAAGTTGAAGGAAAGGATGGAACAGAGAGAGAGAGAGAGAGAGAGAGAGAGAAACTAAGCATATGCAAATAGTGTTACAGGAAAAGAAAAGCTGAATGCCAGGGGAGAAACTAAGTAAGGGCAAGAAAGGGCCCGCTGAGTGCGAACACGAGGCAGGCAGATGGCTATGACTGAAATAATACCATTACTGCCTGCTAAAGAAATAACAAATAAAAATAAAAAATAAAAAGTAAAAAAGGAACAAAAATATGACTCAAATAATACCATGAGTGCCTGCTAAAGAAAGAAAACAAAAAAGCAAAACAAAAAGTAAAAAGGAAAACAAAAATATGACTGAAATAATACCATGACTGCCTGCTAAAAAAAAATAATACCAAAAAAAAATACCAAAAAAAAAAAAAAAAAATGACTCAAATAATACCATGACTGCCTGCTAAAGAAAGCAAAACAAACAAGCAAAACAAAAAGTAGAAAAGGAAAAAACAAATATAACAAATATAATAAAACATATGTGATAACAAATATGAATATACTGTATACATGAACAACATTCTGACAAAGATGCGTGTATGTAGCCTAAAGAATAAATTATACATATATTATATAATAGCATGTCATGTGTAATAACAATTGCACCTTTGTAACCGAGTAAAAATAATGCAAATATCGAACACATATAAATAAAATAATCTATAATCTATCTAGTGTCATAATTTCTAACCGTTTTTACTGTACCGTACTAGTCGGAGGGACAAGAGGCCGGGGAGAGAGCCCTCTGATGTGCAATCCTTTTTATCCAATTTATTTTCTCTCTTTTTCTCTCTCTCTCTCTCTCTCTCTAGGAGATTATCAATGCAACGAAAGTACTGATGTCCTATGAATTGACTACTTGCGAGTTTCGTTCTATAAGGAAGTTGGAGCTGCAGACATCGATAATAGAGCAGAGTTACCAGCTATAATATAGTTGTCCTACATCTATAAATACATAAAACCCAATTAAACATATTGTTTAGCCATCAGAAACCCAATTAAACATATTGTTTAGCCATCAGAAACCTACATTATTATTGCATTTCTATTTACTATCGATATCTACAGCTCCAACTTCCTTATAGCCTGAAATTCGCAAGTGGTCAATTAGTAGTAAGGCATCTTGTTACTTGTGAACCTATAATAATTCACCCCTTCAGTATCATGACGTATTTTCCTCATAGTCTGGTTACCATTAGTCGATTTTCTTCAGCTTATAATCTAACAAGCATCATCGTGTTTAACCCTATTTGGGCCGATGGGTATTTTTTTTAACCTTCTCTGTTTCGTTTCTTGAGTTAGGAGATTTGTTGACGTTTCACCGCATTACTTTGGCGATAATAAGACGTTTCGCCCCATTCAGGTGACGATTTTTTTTAGGCGAGCGATAGCGTGACCATAACTTAGAAGAAATCAGCCATCGACCGGGACATTTTTCTATCGACAAATATAACTTGAAAGGGGTCTGGTTGGGTATTTAACTTGAAATGGGTCTGGTTGGGTATTTAACTTGAAAGGGGTCTGGTTGGGTATTTAACTTGAAAGGGGTCTGGTTGGGTATTTAGCTTGAAGGGGGTCTGGTTGGGTATTTAGCTTGAAGGGGGTCTGGTTGGGTATTTAGCTTGAAGGGGGTCTGGTTGGGTATTTTTTAGTTTGAAGGAATTCTGGGAATGTGTTTTTGATAGCCAAGGAGACGCACAACAATACATTGCTCGAAAATGGCAAAAACAAGCAAAATCCTCAATACTTATTGAGGGGAGGCAGTTGGTTTTTCGAGTCCTCCTCCTCCCTCATGTTTAGCTCTATTAGTTATGAGATTTCAAGACATTCGCCCCATTAGTTTGGCGATTTTCAAACCTTTTGCCCCATTTCTTTGCCAATAATAAGACCTTTCGTGCCATTTAGGTTCGATTTTTTCCCTGGCGAGCGATAGCGAGCCTGTATTTGAAGAGGAATCGGCCTTCGGCCGGGACATTTTTCTACCGACAAACTTACAAATTTATATCGATGGGGGGTCTTGTAGGTGTTCTTTAAAGTTTGATAGAGGTTTAGAGAGCAAACTAAACCACCTCCTTAAACCATTGAGCCGAACCAGTAAATTATGCTGCACAATACCGTCTGAGCTCCCTTAATAAGCAAACTATCATAATAACCCACTAGACGACGGACCAGCTATACTGTCTAAGGGGTCACTTAAATAACACACTGACCACAATGATAGATTAATAGTGTAGTCCTAAAGAAATCATGCCTCTCACCTATTTACGATATTATGGAAGTATATATATCTCTGGAAACGAATGAATGAATGAAATGTGCGAATTTGTATTTCGGTTTTTGCGTGTTCATTGTTTTCTGTTGTGTTTGGTGCTGTCCCTATTCTGGCTCTGTCTTGACCCCCCCCCCCCCCAAAAAAAAAAAAGGAAAAGTGGGGATTGGGCCTGAGTATACACATATAGATATAATTTTCTGCACATCAAATACAACACTTTATATACTATTTAGTGAACAAATCATTCCATCCGATAATTAATTTAGATAGATATATTCGCCTAAAAATAATCATATGGGGTCCACGATTTGTTTTAAGTGACTGTACAATCGCGCTAATAAGTGATGTCTCGGCACCTAGTATATTTTGATCAACAATTGGTATCAGCCATATCTAAGCTACATTTGTTCATATCGAGTGAAATATACAGACATGTTCCTACACTTACCCACCCTATTCAACATCTGACAGACATTAATACAGCACAGAGGAAGCCAAACGTAATGACAGCTGTAACGTGACTTATTAGCGCGACTCTACATTGTAGGAGAACTCTCATACGAGGATGGGCCGTGTCCCTTTACACACTTTTTTCAGGGCGAAATTAAAGGGGCCCACCTCGCTTTTTTTCTCTTTCTCTCCCTCTCTCTTTGGCTTGTATCCATTCGGCCCCATTCAGCCTACTGTTTTAAGACGTTTAGCCTCATCCAGGTGCCAATATTTTCCTGGCGAGCGGTAGCGAGCCAGCATATACTGTATATAATTTTGTTTTGACAGCAAGCTAAATGTGTACATTTTTCGATAGAAAAATGTCTCCGACAAAGCCGGATTTCTCCATACAATGCTGGCTCGCTATGGCTCGCCAGGAAGAAATAGACAGCTGGATGGGGATAAACGTCTTAAAACAGTTGACTGAATGGGGCCGAATGGATACAAGCCAGAGAACGAGAGAAAAGGAGAGAAAGATAAAAAAGGCAGGTGACCCCCCTTAAACAATAAAGCGAAAATGACGGTAATATCTCACATGGGTTTTCTCTTACCAGTGGATTTATTTCACTTGGTATATAAAACAGGCACTATCCCATTACTATAGTCTGTTCGCTGTAAGTAGGCGAGGCATCATGACCTCTAACCTCTGTAGCTCAAAAACGTCTAGATTAATCGATCTAATATTTCTACCATTTGGGAAGAGTCAGTCAAGGAATAGATGTGGAAAGTTAGTCATTTTGCTCCAGCCCTTTTTGAGTTACAGAGGGTAGAGGTCATGATTTCTCGCCTACTTACAGCGAATAGACTATGGGATACAAATGCCTGCAATTAACCCCTTCTGTACCGGCGACGTCTTTTGTATTTGATTTCAGCTACATTTAGACGATATTATGAAGCTTAGGACAGATATATATGGTAGGTAAAAGGATTAGTTGAGTTTGTGTGTAGCATTTTATTGGGTAGACATCCTTCCTAAGCTGAACAAAATCGTCTAATAGTTGCCAGGATAAAATTAAAAGTACATCACCAATACATAAGAGGTTAACCCCTTCTGTTCCAGCGACGTCTTTTTAATTTTATCCTAACTATATTTAAACGATTTTGTGCAGCTTAATACGGATCTGCGGTAGTAAAAAGGGTAAAGTAAGATAGTTCAACGCCTGTTGATTGCTGGAGGCCCTGTTAGAACGGAATAAAAACGTCTATTATTAGCCAGAATAAAGTTAAAATGTTCTATTATTAGCCAGCATAAAGTTAAAATGTTCTATTATTAGCCAGAATAAAGTTAAAATGTTCTATTATTAGCCAGAATGAAGTTCAAATGTTCTATTATTAGCCTGAATAAAGTTAAAATGTTCTATTATTAGCCAGAATAAAGTTAAAATGTTCTATTATTAGCCAGAATAAAGTTAAAATGTTCTATTATTAGCCTGAATAAAGTTAAAATGTTCTATTATTAGCCAGAATAAAGTTAAAATGTTCTATTATTAGCCTGAATAAAGTTAAAATGTTCTATTATTAGCCTGAATAAAGTTAAAATGTTCTATTATTAGCCAGAATAGTTAAAATGTTCTATTATTAGCCAGAATAAAGTTAAAATGTTCTATTATTAGCCAGCATAAGTTAAAAGGACAGCATCGGCACTGTACGGGTTAAGAAGGAGATGCTTAATATATAAACTAATGATCTATCTATCTATCTATATACTCAGGCCCAATACCCACTTTTCCTCTTTTTTTTGGGGGGAGGTGGGGGGGGCGGATTATAAAGCAGTAAAACACTATTATCCGAAAGTAAAAGATACGAATACCAAAAAAATAAATTTATACATAAACATAAAATGGGCATGAATACATTAGCTAGCCTATATAGCTACGTAATATATATTGAAGAGAAAGCAAAAGATCACATCGAAAACTAAGAAGAGAAGAGAGGAGGGAAAACGGAGAAAGAGAGTGGGTGGAAATATGACGCGCCCTAACCCCCTCAGCCACCTACTCCCAATTGGAAGGGAAAAACAGGCGACGGTGGTAAGTGGATGCGAGAGTGGAAGTGGAGGGAAAAATGGAACTATTAAGGGGAGTCTGAAAAGTGGGAGAGAGGGGGAGAGAGAGAGAGAGAGAGAGAGAGAGAGAGAGAGAGAGAGAGAGAGAGAGAGAGAGAGAGAGAGAGAGAGAGAGAGAGAAAACTATCTTTCATTGAGCTCAGGACGTACACATGATATAGACAACAAATTGCTAGTGCTATGTGACTTTATCGACAGTATCAAGAACAAAATTACACATTCAGTTCATTACATTAATGCAAATATATTATTCATCTATTAAATAAATAAAAGTTTTTCAGAATATTTACGAACGAGTAATTATACATTAATTTGAATTTTTAATATGCCTAAATGTTTATAGACTTCTGATTTTTTCTATTATGGAGCCTAACACAATTGTGCATACATCGATGTGAAGAAGATTGTTCCAGTATATATAATTTTGAGTATATTTATAATTGGATAATAATATACACGTCCATATGAAATTTATCACCATATATATCGTCTAAACATTTGCTACATCTTTAATTATAAGGTATAGCATTACAACTACCCACAACTGTTTGCATTCACATTTGTTGAAGCCATTCATAAGTCTCGTAGATATCTGTGTGACAAAATACATCAAAACGAAATAATTTGCCAGAAATATTTCAATATATTGTATTTAATAAGTGTCCAACAATAAGCATGTCTACCATTTATGATTGTATAAAGAAACATTGGGTGACGTTAATCATGTTGTGGGTGAAGGCATTAATTGTTGTGTCGAGGTTCATGTCTCGGTCTGGCAATGTGTGTATGTTTCCTCGCCACACACAGTACTCGATCGAGAGATGTAAATAGATAATAGATGGATATATATATATATATATATATATTTATATACCCGGTATATAATGAGAGAGAGAGAGAGAGAGAGAGAGAGAGAGAGAGAGAGAGAGAGAGAGAGAGAGAGAAGAGAGAGAGAGAGAGAGAGAGAGAGAGAGAGAGAGAGAGAGAGAGAGAGAGAGAGAGAGAGAAGAGAGAGAGAGAGAGAGAGAGAGAGAGAGAGAGAGAGAGAGAGAGAGAGAGAGAGAGAGAGAGAGAGAGAGAGAGAGAGAGAGAGAGAGAGAGAGAGAGAGATAACAGCTCTCCCCGCCCCCTTCCCCCTACCTCGTCGATAGGGTAACGCATGAAAATGGTGGTGAAGGTGGCGATGTTGGTGATGGTGGAGAAGTAATGGTGGTGGTGGTGGGTATTGGAAGACCTCATATTGGTAGTCTGGGCACGCACTCTTTCCTTCTTCTTCTTCTCACATTCTTGTTATATTTTTCTTCTGTTCCTTTCTTTCGTATCTCCGCATTTTAAAAACTGGTAGTACAGTATAGATGTGTTTGTTATTAAGGCTAAAATGTACAGGTGATACTTAGGTATTCATATATTACGGATAAATGCTAAAACAATAAACATAATTAGACATATTGTGTATAAATGCTTATATAAAAACAGATATCTATCTATATTTTTGTAATTTCTATATTACCATCTTACTCCCTCTTGGGCATAGGCTGAGAGCCTGTACATTCAGCCGCTGAGAAGTCAACGGTGAAGACCGTGAAGTCTCGTTCCAGTCTAGGAAGTGAGACGTGTGAAGCACTTGGAACTGCAACCAGCCTTTGCCATCATGCCTTTGTAGGATGCACGGCGCTTGGTTGCCCACTCACGGCTCGAAGCAGCCCCATCTCTGGAGCTGCCTCACCTTTGTGCTTCACTGTCTCATCCCCTAGACTCGGACCCTCATTCTCAGAACGCCACCTATTCAGCAATTAACTCACTACACTGGCATGGAATTGTACTCAGGGAAAATGTGATCACTATTAACCATGATGATTCTGTCTTGAAGGTAGGTTTGAATAAGTTGAAGTAGATTGATACACACATACACTATATTTTGCAATAGAGATGCAAACACCAATATACAGAACAAAAGTACCATAACAGTGCGAGTAGATCTGCAATGTGTGGAGCCAAATTGCTTGGAACTGAGAAAGGGGTAATCAGCAAAAAAATAAATATCTGGTACCAAAAAGTATTTAAATAATTAAATATAAGCAGAGACAAAGGGTAATGGCCTACAGTTATTAGGGTCACAGGTACAAACAGTTATTAGAGTCACCGGTACAAACAGTTATTAGAGTCACAGGTACAAACAGTTATTAGAGTCACAGGTACAAACAGTTATTAGAGTCACCGGTACAAACAGTTATTAGAGTCACAGGTACAAACAGTTATTAGAGTCACCGGTACAAACAGTTATTAGAGTCACAGGTACAAACAGTTATTAGAGTCACAGGTACAAACAGTTATTCGCGTCACCGGTACAAACAGTTATTAGAGTCACAGGTACAAACAGTTATTAGAGTCACAGGTACAAACAGTTATTAGAGTCACAGGTACAAACAGTTATTAGAGTCACCGGTACAAACAGTTATTAGAGTCACAGGTACAAACAGTTATTAGAGTCACAGGTACAAACAGTTATTAGAGTCACAGGTACAAACAGTTATTAGAGTCACAGGTACAAACAGTTATTAGAGTCACCGGTACAAACAGTTATTAGAGTCACAGGTACAAACAGTTATTAGAGTCACAGGTACAAACAGTTATTAGAGTCACAGGTACAAACAGTTATTAGAGTCACTGGTACAAACAGTTATTAGAGTCACAGGTACAAACAATTATTAGTCACAGGTACAAACAGTTATTAGAGTCACCGGTACAATCAGTTATTAGAGTCACAGGTACAAACAGTCATTAGAGTCACAGGTACAAACAGTTATTAGAGTCACCGGTACAAACAGTTATTAGAGTCACCGGTACAAACA
Organism: Paralithodes platypus; assembly: GCA_032716605.1. Classification (NCBI taxonomy): domain Eukaryota; kingdom Metazoa; phylum Arthropoda; class Malacostraca; order Decapoda; family Lithodidae; genus Paralithodes; species Paralithodes platypus. The sequence goes on from CM064554.1 coordinate 13,467,798, forward strand.
GTTATTAGAGTCACAGGTACAAACAGTTATTAGAGTCACAGGTACAAACAGTTATTAGAGTCACCGGTACAAACAGTTATTAGAGTCACAGGTACAAACAGTTATTAGAGTCACCGGTACAAACAGTTATCAGAGTCACAGGTACAAACAGTTATTAGAGTCACAGGTACAAACAGTTATTAGAGTCACAGGTACAAACAGTTATTAGAGTCACAGGTACAAACCGTTATTAGAGTCACAGGTACAAACAGTTATTAGAGTCACAGGTACAAACAGTTATTAGAGTCACAGGTACAAACAGTTATTAGAGTCACAGGTACAAACAGTTATTAGAGTCACAGGTACAAACAGTTATTAGAGTCACAGATACAAACAGTTATTAAAGTCACAGGTACAAACAGTTATTAGAGTCACTGGTACAAACAGTTATTAGAGTCACCGGTACAAACAGTTATTAGAGTCACAGGTACAAACAGTTATTAGAGTCACAGGTACAAAAAGTTTTTTAGAATAACAGAATATAGCATGTTCCATAAAAAAAGTTAAATTTGCAACAACAGCCATCTCTAATTAAGGGAACAGTGACTGCTTTGTTGGCCTATAAATTCATTCAATCATAAATGCTTAGCTTCCTCGCAAGATATCCCTCAAACTTAGAAAAAATCCCCTAGACCACCCCTGAAGATAAATTTATACATTTTTCGGTAGAAAAATGTCCCGGCCAAAGGCCGCTTCCTCTTAATATTACAGGCTCGCTATCGCTCACCAGGAAAAAATCAACACCTAAATGGCACCATAGGTCGTAAAATGTATAAAGACATGGGACGACAGGTCTTAAATTCGCCAAACAAATGGGCCGAACGTCAACAAATCTCAAAACTAATGGGACTAAACACTAAGGAGCAAGGGGACCAGAAAAACGACCATCTCCCCTTAATAATGGTGAGGGGTGTAGTGAGTCGTGTACTACATCTGTTTAGTAGGTGTATGCTGATGTCTGGACTAAAAAGCTTTCGTGATGTTCATTTGCAACATGATTTTCACATATGCCATAGTGAGAGTGAACGTTTTCAAGGGAAATAAATAAATAGTTTTTCTGTTAGACTCACTCTCTCTCTCTTTCTCTGTCACACACTCTCTCTCTCTCTCTCTCTCTCTCCCTCACACACACACACACACACACACACACACACATACCAAATCTCTCTCTCTCTCTCTCATTGTTTCCTCCATCTCTCCACCCCCAGATGGTGGCCACACCCACCTGTCACTCTCAGGTTATTCTCCTCCTCTCTCACCTTAATCTATCCCTCGTTCTCTCTCTCACTCACTCACTCACTCACTCTTTCTCTCTCTCTCTCTCACACACACACCAAATATCTCTCTCTCTCATAAACACACATACGCATTATTTTATTCCTGACGTTTCCCCTCTTCCCATACCTTTTATTATCCTGTGTTTCTCCCTGTTCCATTTATTTAACTATTTGTCGTGCCCCCCCCCTCCTCTCTCACTCACACTCATACACACAAACACACATGCACTCTCTCTCTCTCTTTCTTATTGACTAGGAAACTGAATTATGTAGACGAGTTAAGAACACTTTACATCTCTTAATAGACTCGCACTGAAGTATTTATAACTCTAAATGGGTTTCGCTTTGTGGATTAAAACAAGTTATTTATTCATAATATAGATACCACACGTAACCATGGCTGAAAATTATAATAGAGCTATCTTAACACTTGTGTATGTGGAATCTTTTTCACATACAAGGTTGTTGTACCTTAAGGGGGGTCACCGTTTTTTTTTTTTTTTTTTTATCTTTCTCTCCTTTTCTCTCTTTCCCTGGCTTGTATCCATTCGGCCCCATTCAGCCAACTGTTTTAAGACGTTTATCTCCATCCAGATGTCAATATCTTCCTGGCGAGCGATAGCGAGCCAGCATTGTATGGAGAAATCCGGCTTCGCCGGAGACATTTTTCTATCGAAAAATTTACAAATTTAGCTTGTTGTCAAAACAAAAATATATATATATGCTGGCTCGCTACCGCTCGCCCAGAAAATATTGACACCTGGATGGGGGTAAACGTCTTAAAACAGTAGGCTGAATGGGGCCGAATGGATATAAGCCAAAGAGAGAGGGAGAGAACGAGATAAACAGCGAGGTGGGCTCCCTTAAAAACAAACTTCCCTCATTCATTGTAAATAACATGTACGGAGATCAGTTCAATATGCTAGTAAATAGTAGTTTGCAGACTTTGCTAGAGATTTACTGAATTGTTAAATTTTCTTCATATTGTTTCATCTAAAGTACCCCCCCCCCCCCCCCCCCCGCTGGAGTAAATTGTAAGATCTTTGAATAGCATCTATTCCTGGTTACTCCATATATCTCTAGTACACACACACACACACACACATACATTTCATAATCCTAAATTCTTGGAATTTATTCTGCTCCCCTTTTCTTAAATCAAAATATAATTATCTCTCCAAACTCTTTCAGTCAACAGTCATTTCCCAAATTGTTTCAACAAGTAGTATTGGAACGAACTTCAAAAAGAGGGATGTTGCTTTTGATATATCTATGATTTTAGATACTCCACTATAAATGTTGTGAAAATTAAATTACCACGTTTTAAAGGAAAGTAAGACAATATTCTAATACTGAATATAGCTATGAATATCAAAGTAAATTACGATAAAGTTTTTAAAACATGCAGATACCAACCAATAACGAAGCTTTATATGGAAGTTTTTATTACTAGTATCTGCCCTTCATATTATTTTCCCAGAGAGGAACTTCCAACCTATTTGGTGGATTATTTTCATGTGTGTCAATTAAGGGGAGTCACCGTTTTTTTTTTATCTTTCTCTCCTTTTCTCTCTTTCCCTGGCTTGTATCCATTCGGCCCCATTCAGCCAACTGTTTTAAGAAGTTTATCCCCATCCAGGTGTCGATTTCTTTCTGGCGAGCGATAGCGAGCCAGTATTGTATGGAGAAATCCGGCTTCGCCGGAGAAATTTTTCTATCGAAAAATTTACAAATTTAGCTTGTTGTCAAAAAAAAAAATATATATATATATATGCTGGCTCGCTACAGCTCGTCAGGAAAATATTGACACCTGGATGGGGGTAAACATCTTAAAACAGTAGGCTGAATGGGGCCGAATGGATACAAGCCAGGGAAAGAGAGAACAGGAGAGAAAGATAAAAAAAAACGAAAAAAAAACGGTGACCCCCCTTAAAGCCGGAATACAGCTTTACGCTTGATCTTATATACTTTTACCATAACCTTTCTCATACATTTCATTTTACACCGTTCCCGAATCCGCTAGGAAGAGGGCCATGTTTTGCTAAATTGAGTTTTGTCGTCACTGGAACCTTCAACACACAACTCCTCTACCGAAAAATGTACAAATTAATCTAAAAGGGCGATTTAATGGATTATTATTTTTTTTTTATGGAGGTCTAGGGAGCTCACCTCGCTTTTTTTCTCTTTCTCTCCCTCTCTCTTTGGCTTGTATCCATTCGGCCCCATTCAGCCTACTGTTCTAAGATGTTTATCCCCATCCAGGTGTCGATTTCTTCCTTCACACCATTTCACACCAGGGGAGGTGTGGTGGAGTGGTCATGCTACTGGATTGGTAATCCAATGGACCCGGGTTCAAATCCCGATATGTCAATGGGAAGATATTATTGGGATTGAATTTGTGCTGTACCTAGTATCAGTGCATTACCACAAAGCCCACCGAAATGCCAAAAAAATACCCTCATTGTTCCCTGATTAAATAACACTGTATGAATACTCCCATATTCAAAATATGTTACAGGGGGACAATGCCTAGTGAGTTCACTGCTCAATAGGTGGCGTTCTGAGAGTGAGGGGCTGAGTCTGGAGGGTGAGACGGTGAAGCGGTTGAACGAAGCAACCAGCCGCTCCAGAGATGGAGCTGCTTCGAGCCATGATGGATACTTCACATGTCTCACTCCCCAGACTGGAACAAGACCTCACGGGCTTCACCGTGTTGGGCGGTGGAATGTACAGGCTTTCAGCTTATGCCCGAGAAGGAGTAGTTGGGGAAAAAAACAAAAAAACAAAACAAAAAACAGTTACCTGAAACGGACCGAATGGATAGAAGCCAGGGAAAGAGAAAAGGTGAGAAAGATAAAACAAAATAAACCGGTGACCCCCCTTAACGCTCATTTTCTATAAGGGTAAACTATGATAACATGTGTATCAACAAACGTTAATATATATCTTCCATTAAATACATAACAGTTTTACATTTTTTGTTTCATTTACCCAACTAGACTGTTCATGACTTGTTGCGTTGCCCAGTATTTTAGTTTGATTCATTATAGTAACGTCCCCTCTCTCTCTCTCTCTCTCTCTCTCTCTCTCTCTCGGATATGCCATCTCTACTAGAATTAAGGCCTGACCACCTCGTTTGGATCGTAAGGTCTGTGTGGCCAGTGTATCTATGTCAATCTGTCAATCTCCCTCTCTCTCCTTCTCTTGGTCTTTGCTCTCCCTCTCTCTCCTTCTTTTGGTCTTTGCTCTCTCTCTCTCTCTCTCTCTCTCCTTCTCTTGGTCTTTGCTCTCTCTCTCTCTCTCTCTCTCTCTCTCTCTCTCTCTCCTTCTCTTGGTCTTTGCTCTCCCTCTCTGTCCTTTTCTTGGTCTTTGCTCTCTCTCTCCCTCTCTCTCTCTCCTTCTCTGTCTCTCTCCCTCTCTCTCTCTCTCTCCCTTTCTCTTCGTCTTTTTCTCTCCTCTCTTGGTCTTTGCTCTCTCCCCTCTCTTCTCTCTATCTCTCCTCTCTCTTGGTCTCTCTCTTATCTCTCTCTCTCTCTCTCTCTCTCTCTCTCTCTCTCTCTCCTTCTCTTGGTCTTTGCTCTCTCTCTCTTTCTCTCTCTCTCCTCCTTTTCCTTGTTTGGTCTTTCACTCTTCTCTTTCTTCTTTTTCCTTGTATTCCGTTCCTTCACTCCCCTCATTCCCTTCTCCTTCTCAGTCAGTGCAACACTTGCGGTATTCACTTCATCTTTATTCTACGTTAATACATAAGGTCAGTTTCATATTACCGTATATTATAATTATTGTGAACATTATTTTCTCAAGGGGGTCACCGTTTTTTTTTAAATCTTTCTCTCCTTTTCTCTTTCTTTCCCTGGCTTGTATCCATTGGGCCCCATTCAGCCAACTGTTTTAAGACGTTTATCCCTAAACAGGTGTCTATTTCTTCCTGGCGAGCGATAGCGAGCCAGTATTGTATGTAGAAATCCGCCTTCGCCGGAGACATTTTTCTATCGAAAAATGTACAAATTTAACATGCTGTCAAAACAAAAACATATATATATGCTGGCTCGCTAACGCTCGCCAGGAAAATATTGACACCGGGATAGGGGTAAACGTCTTAAAACAGTAGGCTGAATGGGGCCGAATGGATACAAGCCAAAGAGAGAGGGAGAGAAAGAGAAAACAAAAAAGCGAGGTGGGCTCCCTTAATGCCATTCTCACCTTTAGTTTTGAAATACGATGGTATAATGTACAGTTGCTCTCATAAATTTGCACACAGTCTTTTTGTTTTGGGATAAATATAGTATGATTCATTTACAAGACAAATTATTTATACAAATATTGAATGATCAAATGTATTAACTACTGCCTAAGGAACTACACTCGTAATGCAGGCGTAGTCATTAGTTAAGTGAGACCAACTTTATTGATAACTCTGATATGACTCTTTTATAGTTAACCACATTAAGGGGAGGCTGACCGTTTGTTTGGTCTATTAATTCATGTATTCATATATTTGTTTAGTTTCCTCGCTAGACCTCCATCAAGCTTAGAAAAACACCCCCTAGACCCCCCTTCAAGATAAATTTGTACATTTTTCGGTAGAAAAATGTCCCGGCCGAAGGCCGGTTCCTCTTAAAATTGCAGGCTCGCTATCGCTCGCCTGGAAATAATCGACACCTAAATAGCACGAAAGGTCTTAACATTGACAACGAAATGGGGCGAAAGGTGTTAACATCGACAAAATATTATTAATAACTCTGATATGACTCTTTTATAGTCACAAACATTAAGGGGAGATGGGCCGCTTTTCTGGGCCCCCTTCTCCCTCATGTTTAGCCCCATTAGTTTTCAGATGTTAAGATGTTTTCCCCATTAGTTAGTCGATTTTAAGACCTTTCGCCCAATTTCTTCGTCAATATTTACACCTTTCGTGCTATTTAGGTGTCGATTTTTTCCCTGGCGAACGATAGTGAGCCTGTAATGTTTGAAGAACCGGCCTCGACATTTTCTACCAAAAAATGTACAAATTAATCTAGAAGGGGGATCTAATGGATGTTTTTTTAAATTTGATGGAGGTCTAGGGATGAAACTAAACAAAAATATGATTAATGAATCAATAGACCAAACAAACGGCCAGTCTCCCCTTAACAACATTTATAATTTCGTGTTATTAGACCTCCTACAGCATACACGAACCTCCGAAACGCAAATATCAAAATATCAGCTGAACAATGAAAACAAATAGCGTATTCATTTTAAGAGCATATCTATATATAACGAAAACATCACTGACCAAGGATGTACATTAATACAATTACCAACCCTACTCAACATCTGACAGACATTAATACAGCACAGAGCAAGCCAAACGTAATGACAGCTGGAACATGACTCATTAGCGCGACCGTACAGCCAAAATCAATAGTTCGCCGAAATCTTTCACGATATTGTGCGTGAAGCCTCAAGAAAGGGACATAAACACACACGTCAATGACATGAAACAAACACACACGTCAATGACATGAAACAAATACACACGTCAATGACATGAAACCAATAGCACTATCGTCGGCTAATTTTCTTTCAGCTCATGGCAAATTGATTTGTTGACAGCTAATATCTCCTTACTTAATGCAAAATATGAAACTACTATGTCTCTGATTCATCGTGTTGGCAAATGTTCATAATTTGCATCATATTTCGCTAAACAATTTGTCGTAATAGTCAAGTAATTAAAATTAAGGACCTGCTTTTTGTTATTTCTGTCCTTTTCTCTCTTTCTCTGACTTGTATCCATTCGGCCCCATTCAGCCAACTATTTTAAGACGTTTATCCCCATCTAGGTGTCGATTTCTTCCTGGCGAGCGATAGCGAGCCAGCATTATATGAAGAAATCCGGCTTTGCCGGAGAAATTTTTCTATCGAAAAATGTACAAATTTAGCCTGCTGTCAAACAAAAATAATAAATATGCTGGCTCGCTACCACTCACCAGTAAAAAAATTACACCTGGATGGGGATAAACGTCTTAAAACAGTAGGCTGAATGGGGCCAAATGGATACAAGCCAGAGAAAGATAGAAAAGGACAGAACAAAAACAGGTCACCCCCCTTAAGGTATGTCAATTTACCATCAGTTGGGAAAAATAGACTATCGTCACAGGCTTTTAGAAACACGTAGGGAGTGCCAATAAATAATGACGATACCCTAAAAATAACACAGTTTATGGGTGAAATTGTCGGGGCACTATAGTAATTTTGACTGTCCATTACTTTATTTATTACGACATATAAGATCATGGCACTAACCAGGGCGTCAAACCGGAACACTTTTGTTTGAAGACTTGAATGATATCAGAGGGAATACACGGAAACTAACAGGAAATAGTATTGTTTTGGCTATTTTATCACTTCCAGAGACACACTTTGAACTATAAACCATAATTTCCTCTGTACAACCGGGGGTATTTAGTGTTGTCATAGATTCCAGTGGTTTTCGCTCAGTAAGTGTTATTGGTATCTTTATAATTACTGGGAAAAATGCTTATCCCTCAAAGTATTAGTCAGTGTCTGAAACTTTGTGAAATATATGACAACACTTATTAACCTCGACCGTACACATACAATAATAACGACTAAAAAATAATAATGAACTTGGCTTTCGTTTGACCCCCTGGCACTAACCTTTACGATAATAATTAACCCTCTCACGCATTTATGACGAAGAGGTTGCCAGATTAGCAATAAGAAATAGAGTTCTCTCACTCTTATAATTACCTCTCCAAAATTAGTTTTCTGCCCACAGCTAACTCAAAGACAACTGCAGAGGTTGAAGTAACTAAACTAAAGGTTTCTAAATACCCCTGATGGTAACAAAGGCTTTAAATTATCCCCAATAGGCTCAAAATCACGTCATATGTCGGAGAGGGTTAAGCAGCGAGCGTTGACTGGCGTAACTCACTAATTCCATCATTCTAGCCCAGTGAACCGCTTCGATATATTGCTCGGGGTGTCAAAGGGGTTTGGAGTCAAGTGTGTTCCTAGGTTAAGGGGAGACACCGTTTTTTTCTGGACCCCCTTCTCCCTAATGTTTAGCCCCACTAGTTTTGAGATTTTAAGACATTGGTTCCATTAGTTTGGGGATCTTATGACCTTTCACCCCATTTCTTTGTCAATATTAGGACCCTTCGTGCCATTTAGGTGTCGATTTTTTCCTGGCGAGCGATAGCGAGCCTGTAATTTTAGGAGGAATCGGCCTTTAGCCGGGATATTTTTCCACCGAAAAATGTACAAATCTATCTTTAAGGGGGTGTTTTTCTAAGCTTAATGGAGGTCTAGGGAGGAAACTAAACAAATATGAATACATAAATTAAAAGCCCAAACAAACAGCCACTGTCTTGGGGTAAAAATAGTATTATTATACGGCTTTGTGATTATGGTGTGACCTTTATTAATGCCCAATGACACACCCTGACTCACACACACACACACACACACACACACACACACACACACACACACACACACACACACACACACACACAGACGCGCGCGCGCAAAAAAAAACAAAAAACACACACACAATTCGACCATTCATGCCACATACGATGCCACACTACAAGCAACGTGGTACACAACACCAGAACACAATGCAACACATATACATATGAACATATTCACACACACACACACACATACACATACAGACATACACACACATATTCACTGTTTATATAGAGTTCCTATTATGAATTATTACATCAGTATTATTCATTGATCAGTTCATATTATTCCCATTTGACCCAACAACCACACACACACACACACACACACAACCACACACTGTTAAATATTACAAAAACAATAGTACATACTAATCAGTGTACATAGTCTCGCTATAACCCCCCCCCCCCCCCCCCCCCCCCCCGCCTCCACACACACACTGTTAAATATTATAAAAACAACACTACTTACTAATAGGTGTACACAGTCTCACTATACCCCCCCCCCCCCCCCACACACACACACTGTTAAATATTATAAAAACAACACTACTTACTAATAGGTGTACACAGTCTCGCTATAACCCCCCCCCCCCCCCCCCCCCCCACACACACACACACACTGTTAAATATTACAAAAACTACACTACTTACTAATAGGTGTACACAGTCTCGCTATAAACCCCCCCCCCCCCCCACCACACACACTGTTAAATATTACAAAACTACACTACTTACTAATAGGTGTACACAGTCTCGCTATAAACCCCCCCCCCCCCCACCCACCACACCCACACCCACACACACCAACACGCCCCTCATAAATAACCCGGGCAGGTATTATGAACCAATTGTGAGGTTCCCCTACAGTGCCGGCGGTGAGTTATGGCCGCTTCCTTCATCATAATTTAGTTCCCCCTCAACGCCCCCCACCTTACCCCTCACTGCGTGCTCCGTTTTCTTCTGTTAGCATTTTTTGAGGCAGTTTTTCTTTTGATCTTTTGTTTGGGTTGCTTGATATACAGTATAGCCTAATAACATAAGAATATAAGACAATGGGAGTCTGAAGAAAGCCGATTGGCCCACACAAGGCAGATCCCTCTCACACCTAACCCTAATAATTATAAGCCCAGCTCACTAACACCCTTAGGACTGACCCCAATAAAACGGTCAGGGGTCAGAAAACGGGGGTTTGCAGATCGCCGACTGGCCCACATCTGACAAGATACCCCTCACACCCAACCCATCTCGTTCATATGCCTATCTAATTTTATCATAAAGCTCCATATCGTTCTTGATCCCACTTTAGCACTTGGTAGCCTATTCCACCTATCTACAACTCTGTTACCAAACCAATATTTGCCTATATCTTTTCTGAAACAAAATTGATCTAATTTGAAACCATTTGTTCGAGTTCTTTCGTTAGGATCGTTTTCTATATATTGTTAGATGTCTGGTAGGAAAGAAAGTGTGATAATCATAAGTGAACAAGCATTGCATTCATTAGAGTTTGAACATCACCTGGTATGTGTGTTTCGTTTTCTCCCGTTATCATTACTGAGGCAGGTTTTCTTTTGACCAGTTTTATTTTCGGTTAAATGCAATTATAAACGCCTGGATTGTTATCAACTTATGTCTGCAACGTAATCCAATTTAGCAATATTACTTGAACAAACATTGTATTCATTTAAGCTTACTTCATCATAATATATTTCATCTTCAACGCTCCACCTTCCCCATACTGTGTTATCCGTTTTCTTCTGTTCTATATGTGTGTTGCAAGTGTTCTTTTTAATAATTTGTTTGAAATTTGTATATGTTTCCTATAAGCGTGTTGTTTCAATGTTGTCTTTAAGGGGAGACTGACCGTTTGTTTGGTCTATTAATTAATTTATTCATATATTGTTTTAGTTTCCTCCCTAGACCTCCATCAAGCTTAGAAAAAAAAAACCTAGACCCCCCTTCAAGACAAATTTGTAAATTTTTCGGTAGACAAATGTCCCGGCCGAAGGCCGATTGTATATATATTTGAATTGAATTGAATTGAATTGAATTGGATTGCTCTTAAAATTGTAGGCTCGCTATCGCTCGCCAGGAAAAAAATCGACACCTAAATGGCACGAAAGGTCTTAAAATTGACAACGAAATGGGGCGAAAGGTGTTAACATCGCCAAACTAATGGGACGAACGTCTTATAATCTCAAAACTAGTGGGGCTAAACATTAGGGAGAAGGGGGTCCAGAAAAACAATCTTCCTCCCATTAAAAAAAAAAAAAAAAAATCTAACAAGGATTAATTATTCATCCAAAGGTTCTCATCATAATTTAGTTCCCCCTCATTTACCCACGGCTGTGATCTCCATTTTCTTCCTTTCTTTGTTGCTAGTCATATGGTACATGTTAATTAAGCATGTATTTTTATTTAATTTTGGATGTATAGAAAATCATCAAGTATAACAGTAATTGACGAACAAACACTGCATTCATTAGTATTTTAAGGGAGGTCACCGACTTTTTTGTTCTGTCTCTCCTGTTCTCTCTTTCCCTGGCTTGTATCCATTCGGCCCCATTCAGCCAACTATTTTAAGACGTTTATCCCCATCCAGGTGTCGTTATCTTCCTGGCAAGCGATAGCGAGCCAGCATTGTATGGAGAAATCCGGCTTCGCCGGAGAAATTTTTCTATCAAAAAAGGTAAAAATTTAGCTTGCTGTCAAGACAAAAATATATATACGCTGGCTCGCTACCGCTCGCCAGGAAAATATTGATACCTGGATGGGGATAAACGTCTTACAACGGGAGGCTGAATGGGGCCGAATGGATACAGGCCAAAGAGAGAGGGAGAGAAAGAGAAAAAAAAGCGAGGTGGGCTCCCTTAACGTCATAATGGTGTCCCCCACATCACCCCCTCTAACCCCTGCTGAGTTCTCCTATTTCTGTTGTACGAATTTGTTAACCCTTTGAGTACCAGCGACGTGTGTTATCTTTCACTCTAGCTATATTTAGACGATATTATGCAGCTTGGGAAGGATCTGTGGTAGTTAAAATGGTTGGTTGAGATAGTTTGAAGCCTTATTATTGCTAGAGGTCCTTCCTGATCTGAATACAATCGTCTAAGAGTTGCCAAAACATAATCAAAAGGACGTCACCGGTACAGTAATGGGTTAAGGTTCATCATTTTTGTTGTTGTTGTGTGTACAATGATTGTGTTGCTAAATGCATCATGGAAGTAAGATGGGAAAGCAGATATGGTTTAAGATGGGCCGGTTTTCTGGACCACTTTCTCCCTCATGTTTAGCCCCATTAGTTTTCAGATGTTAAGATGTTTGCCCCATTAGTTAGTCGATTTTAAGATCTTTCGCCCCATTTCTTCGTCAATATTTAGACTTTTCGTGCTATTTAGGTGTCGATTTTTTCCCTGGCGAACGATAGTGAGCCTGTAAAGTTTGAACATTATAATATAATTATATTATACAATCGTCTGTTAATTGCCAGAATAAATAGAAGCAATGTGCCCTAGAATACTGAAAGGGTTAATATATATATATATATATATATATATATATATATATATATATATATATATATATATATATGTTATTTATTATTTTTATGTGAGTATCCTAGGTTCGAGTCCTTGGAGTGCCACATATATTGTTGATTTCATTAATTGAGTTTAGAGGTGAAGTTGGTTGGTGGAAAAAGCATAATAATGCAACATATCATAATTATAAGCCTTTCCGTTATTATTGTTGTAAGTATGAGAAGTAGCCATATACACTATAGTGGTCATAGATGAAGACGCGTTGCATTCAGTAAGGGAGCCCACCTCGCTTTTTTTATCTTTCTCTCCCTCTCTCTTTGGCTTGTATCCATTCGGCCCCATTCAGCCTACTGTTTTAAGACGTTTACCCCCATTCAGGTGTCAATATTTTCCTGGTGAGCGGTAGCGAGCCAGCATACATATATTTTTGTTTTGACAGCAATCTAAATTTGTCCATTTTTCGATAAAAACATTTCTCCGGCGAAGCCGGATTTCTTCATACAATGCTGGCTCGCTATCGCTCGCCAGGAAGAAATCGATACCTGAATGGGGATAAACGTCTTAAAATATTTGGCTGAATCGGGCCGAATGGATACAAGCCAGAGAAAGAGAGAAAAGGAGAGAAAGATCAAACATGCCGGTGACCCCCCTTACAGTTTGAGCACCATCATTATAGTACCCCCCTCCTCCCTACTAACCCCCGGCTGGGCATTTCATTGTTTTTGTGCTAATTGTTTGTGGCAAGTTTTCTGTATTATCTCTTCCAATACGATGGCACTATGTGATGTATATATGGTACGTTTATATGCAGTATACATTACGAAATAAAGTTATTGACATATATTGAATGGAATCTAATTAAACTGAAGTACAACAACAACCATACTACTACTACTACTACTACTACTACTACTACTACTACTAATACTACTACTATTGCCACATTGTCAGGGTAACCAAAATCAAATTAATCATAGTTACGTACAGTTGTCCACATGAGTTCGCATTTACACCGTCATGTAATGTGTATATGAAAAACTAAACTCGATTTGTTTTGATTTGGCAACATTTTTACTCCATTAGCTGATTATTTCGCAACTATTAATAGAAAACAAATATGAAACTGCTATGTCCCTGCATCATAATAATCCCAACATTTCACAAGTAACATCCTATTTAGCTGTACAAACGATGTAATGGCTGAATAATTAAGAGTGAACAAGTGAATTTCTCTCCAGCTTAAGGGGAGGCAGACTCTTTTTCTGGACCCCATTCTCCCTATTGTTTAGCCCCACTAGTTTTGAGATTATAAGACGTTCGGCCCATTAGTGTTTGGCGATTTTAATACCTTTCGCCCCATTCCGTTGTAAATTTTATGACGTTTCGTGCCATTTAGGTGTCGATTATTTCCTGGCGAGCGATAGCGAGCCTGAAATTTTAAGAGGAACCGGCCTTCGGCCGAGAAAATTTTCTACCGAAAAATGTACAAATTTATCTTGAAGGGGGGTCTAGGGGGGGGGGGGGGTTCTAAGCTTGATGGAGGTCTAGGGAGGAAACTAAAAATATATATATGAATAAATGAATTAACCCCTTCCTTACCGAGGATGCATTTTGCGTTATTCCTGCTATACAGTATGTAGACGATTGTATGCAGCTTAGGAGGAAACCGTGGTAGTTAAAAGGATTAATCGAGATAGGTTGAAGCCTCTTATTTGATACACGTCCTCCCTAAGCTGGATAAAATCGTCTAATAATACCCAGATTATAATGACAAGGACAACTCGGTACAGCAAGGGTTAATAGACCAAACAAACGGTCAGTCTCCCCTTAATAGTGTAATAAGGTTACCTGGCTGTTCTACATGGTGTGAATATTGGAACTACTCCGTCGTTATTCTTTACCTTGTTTCTGACCATTCTCTCTCATTTGTCTTTATTATCTTAGTCATCTATTATCTTATTAAGTATTTTATTTATTACATTTTAATTATCGTCACTATCTCTGGCTTTCCATATCCTCTTATCTTTTAGTAAAATATTGGGGAAATATGTATATATATATATACAGTATATACTGTATATATATATTGATCGATTGATACAGCTGGTAACATTCTTCATTCAAAGAAAAAGTGTATTTAGTGAATTTGAGTTTGTTTACCAGTATTCTAATCTGCGCCAAGCAAAATTTGCAGAGATTATGTGATCATCGCTCTTTGTCTGTCTGTTTGCTGGTCGGCAGGACTTCTAAAAACTATTGGATGAAACTTCTTCAACACCCTCAATTGTTACCAGAATAAAAATGGTTAAGTTATGGCCAACATTCGATGACTCCTCTCAGCCACAGCCACAGAACAATCTGGAACATCAAAGTCGACCAGTCAGAATGATTTAACTACTCTGTACGTTTTTTTCGCAGGCCAGGAGAGCCACGGAAGCAAACAGTCACTTGGTCCATACTGATTGACTAATTCAATTTGTCATCTCTACTCGTCGTAAATCAGCCATGATCCAAGACACCCGCGAAATAGAAAGGCTGAGGACAACAACGGTTATGAAAAACATTAACACAAACTATAATATTCTAATATATTCAATCAATCGACCCAAGTTGGCAGTGAGCTAATACGACCAAGAATCAACACAGCCAAGGACCAAATGGTCACTTGGTCCATATTGATTGGAGTAAATCGACCGCTGGACTTGACCCATATTATCATAGGGTCAAAATTGACGTGGACAAAAACGACTTCTGATATTCGATCGTTTCGGCCATTTATGCTTTGAATCAAACCATGGTCATTGAGCCCATGCTGATCTCACTAAATCAGTCACTCAGCTCAGCCTATATTTGTCACTAACAAAATTAGACCAGGATTGGCTGTGCAAATTCAATATCTCAGAACGGTCTGCACAAAGTTTGAAGACACTTACTCTGGTTTGCAATTATGGTGGAGAATGATAGTCTACAGATCATATTTATTATATTTCTGTCCGTTTTTTATTGTGTTGGAACAATGCAGTTAACTAACTGTTGCACTTTGGTAGAAATTAGGAAGTTTGAAAACAAAAGTATTTTGATTTGTTGCCGTATTTGAAGCGATATTGAGCTGAAATTTAGCAGATAACGTTTAAAGGCGTCATGATTACATTATACCGGATAAGACAAAACATAGTTCACAAGCATGCCAATCTTAATTATTGCCATCATGGTACTTTCTACCACAAAATGTACCCATCCAAAAATACATTTCGTCCACAAATCATTCTCACAAACAAGTTATTTTCAACCAACTTCGGCCATAAGGCATTTTTGTCGATATACACACGTTTGACAGACATATAAACGTTATCCTCGGTTATTTGGCGGCGTGCAGGTGAAAACTACACACCAAACTCAACAACTTTGTTTCATTTTTTTTCTCATTACCTGGAAGTTGGCTAATATAGTATTTGTGGCATTGAAGGTGTCATATGACACCTTCAATGAGGAATGCGCTTTCTCCACCAAAATATTCTATATATTTATTTGTCTATCTTTCTAATTAATATAAATCTAAAAATTTAATTATCTGTCAATTCTTTCTATCCCTCAAGTGATCTAACTGTCTGTATGATAGCTTGTTTTTCAGATTGTACACTCTAAGACATAACACCGTTCACATTATGAACCATTGGACAACACAAACGAACACCTGAAATGCACATATGTGTCCGATAATTACTATGAATACTACACTCAGTTTGGAATGCATTAGAAACCTTAAAGCCATAATTTATGTACTAGAGTGTACTTCTGAATGTCCACAGTATGTGTCTGTGTACAGTACTTACCCTCACTCCTGTTCCCCTTTATTATCCCCTCATCCCTACAACCAAAGAACCACTGGCCAGTAAGATGCCTCTCTATCTCTCTCTCTCTCTCTCTGACGTGACTGGAATATCCCAGTCAGCCCCTGGGATGGCAGTACAGGGAACAAGGAGGCTGCTAAGGGATTAAGGCAGGGAAGGAT
Organism: Paralithodes platypus; assembly: GCA_032716605.1. NCBI lineage: Eukaryota > Metazoa > Arthropoda > Malacostraca > Decapoda > Lithodidae > Paralithodes > Paralithodes platypus. The sequence goes on from CM064554.1 coordinate 13,484,149, forward strand.
GGATTACGCTCACAGAGATGGTGGAACTAAGGAGGGAATGAAAAGGAAGAGATGTTAAGAGTGGATGATGAACAAAAGTGAGAGAGCAGGGAAGATATGGAATGACTGATATGAAGGAGTAATTAAAGGGCAAATATATTAATGTGAAATACAGTATACATAATGTGAAATATCAGACAATAGGGTTAAGGATATACATATATATATATATATATATATAAATTATATATATATAAACATATTACACAACTTTTAGTAGATCACATGCATTTGTGAGATATAATTAACCCTCCTTGCAGAGGGCTTTGAACCTTCTCAACTCTGCTGATCCGGGTGGAAACTCGACTTTTCGTGATTTTGACACTTATAAATATGCAAAGAAATAGCCTAACCTAGGTTATATATACTGTATATATATATATATATATATACAGAGGCATCACTCTGTTATATTGCAATGGCTGAAGACTAGAATACTCCAGACCAAGTGGTTAACGTATTAATGTGAACATACGGGGTTTAGTTATGGCCGCCGCGAGCCTGGATTCTTGCCATGCCCGAGTTCCGTAATTTTCGAATATACATATCACTGCAATTAAAAGGCCTAACCTAGGTAATATACATGCCAGAGGCAGTACTTGTTGTTATCTTGCGATTGGTGAAGACTAGAACATCGTACATCAAGTGGTTCTTGTGTGAGGTGGAAAATACAAGTGTCTGTTTAGTCATGTAACTCAGAATTGTCCGAATGTGGTGATGTAGTAATGGCGGCTTTTGGCTACAGTCTGTTTACATTTGATCAACAACAAAATATTTATTATGTATTTTCTATTATGTTTTATTATTGAGTATTTCGATTATATTGATTATTGATTACTGACTTATTTCACCATTGTAACCATTCCTAAGTCACTGTCCACTGCTTTCAGGCATCGATTGGGACTTGAGAAAATCAAAACAAGCTTGCAGGAGGGCCTCAAGCAAGCATGAGTTACCTGACTGACTGGCTGTGTGCGTTTGTTCTTGTGTGTTATACGGACCATCTGCTAAAACAACAAAACTTTCTCTAGTGTGGTTTTAAGTGGTATTAAGCCATGAAATAATACAATGCATCAATGGAGGCCATCCTTTGTCTCCAAGCAAACTTGATATGGACTATATGTAAGTCAACCGTGCAAGGAGGATAAATGTTAATAACTCTTGTGATAGGTTGGGCGAGAATAAAATTAAATCACTTTAACCTGAGTGGGAATAGTTGTAAAAATCCCTGTATGGTACTCTGAGTCTTGCTCCTACGACTTGTGTATGAAATGGAATACTTTATCCAAGTAGGATTTCTTCGTCTCTTTAATATAAATAGGAAAAAGTTAGCTATTCTGTATCACGCTGTGGTGTAGTTGGTTAAAGCATGTAGTCTCGTCCTGATTTTCCGTATTTCGAGTCCTGGCTGAGAATACAATATATATATATATATATATATATATATATATATATATATATATATATATATATATATATATATATAATTATATATTACAATAATGTAGAGCCACAAAACAGAAAATGATGATTCTGAGGCCGTATTTGCTATTACTACATTATTATTATGATATTGACGTAATGTTTGTCTAGCTAGCATCTTCCAATAGGCGGTAGGAATATGACGGGAATATAAATGGGCTGTGTTATGCTCGAGTGGCTGTGTGTATATTCGTGCGTTGTATGTGTTTACGTTTGTGGTCATTCCGTGTATCCATGTGTGTATGTATGTTTACGTTTGCGGTCACTGTGTGCATCTATGTGGTTGCATTTTTTTACGTTTGCGGTCATTGTGTGTATCCGAGTGCTTGTATTTGCTTACGTTTGCGGCTAGTGTATGACTTCGAGATTTCGTAATGAAATGATAGGTTTCTACTGGGTACACAACTCATACTGAGGCAGTTTAATCAGGTTTTCTTTTTCATGATGACCTTAATGTTTTATAACAGCCATGCAGTGGAACCCCAAATATTGAGCAATAATGGAGATATGGCCCTGACGATTCTTCTTGAATGGCTCGGTAATGGTGAGGGACTTGAGAACCAGATGTGATAGTTATCATTCACAAAAGTCAGTGGCGCAGGGTATCCCAGGTACACTTCTGGTTTCTGTGACAGTGAAGAGGCGATTATTGGCGAAAAAGGTATGGTCACAGATGGCAGAGTGGCTAGTGGAGATGGTAATTATGCTTGGTAATATATTGCAGATCAGATAAATAGAGCAAGGAGCTGGTAAGGTTGTTGCTATCTGGCTATCAAGCAATCAAAAATGAGTAATGAAAGAGGGTTAGGGGGAAGTGGAGATAGGACAATAATTAGTTGGATGAAGTGAATTTTAGCAGGAGAAAAAGAGTCCAGGCTTAACTGGAGCTGCCTGATGGTTTTCAGAGTTTTTGGGGATCGGCATTACTAAGAAGACGGCTGGACCCGACCAGGGAGGCACTGGGTCGAGAGCTGGGAGGCTGGAACTGTGGGCTATTGTATTGGTAGGGAATTTAAGGCCATATATTTATCCTCCCGGCCCGACTGGGAGTCCCGTACTAATAGCCCGCTGGTGATGAGGTGTTGGTGAGGGTGATGGGTGGTGGTGGTGATTTTACTTCCTCGGGAGATCCGGGAAGCCTTGCTTCAGAGCTTGCTCCACTGTTAAGTGGCATGACACGTAGTTGTTTTTGTCCTTCTTGTGGAAATAGCAATTGCAGCCGTCTCGTTTCCAGTTATCCATACAGAAGGACAGGAACCCGTGGAATTCAGGTGGGACACAGTCCATATAAGCATAGCTCATGGTCATGTTGAAGTCCTTATACATGTGTTTTAGGCAGACTTCCTCGAATAGTTGTTGAGGAGTCTTGGGGGTGTCTGGTTTCTTCTCCTCTAACTGCCTTGCTGGTTCGATCTCGATGATTGGCATGGAGGCTCCTTTTTCATGTTTTGAAGGAGAAGCTGAAGATGGCTCTGCAGGTGGGTTGGTGTTGACTGCAGGGGTCTCCTTCATCGCCTCTTCTTCTGCTGCAGCAGTAGTTGGAGTTGGAGTTTAGTTTTCTTCTTCAGCAGCTCCTCCAGTAGCTTCTACAGGATCAGCTGCTGGAGTTACTGCTTCAGGTTCAGGGGGACAGTTGTTTCTGTTTAGAGGCGCTTTGATGGTCAAGTGCCTCTGTGGAGTAGGTCTCTGTCTGACAGGACCCCTCTGGGCATTGTCCAACAACCCTCCTGGTACAAGAATACCTGGGAGATTGTTGGCCTGAAGGAGGGCAGGTAGGTATTGCTGGAGGAGGAAGTTGTTTCCTCCAGCAAGAGCCACGGCCGTCCTGATGATAATATCAATCTTAATTGATACATCATTAGGCAGGTCCATGCTCTTTAGTCTGTCAACTTTTTTCATAATACCCTGCCTCTCCTTCAAGTCTCGGGCATGATGTGAGCCCTTGACTGTTTTGCCCTTGGGTCCTGTGACCAGAGTGGCTTCAGGACCTCTTGCCCCTGTTTTGGTGTGGAATTCTACCCTCTCTCCGTCACCTAGAGAGGGCACAGACTTCCTGGGGTTGTTCTTCTTAATAATTTTTGTGGTGTACAACAATATCAGTGCTGTTGTCGTCCCTGGTGATGAATCCAAAGCCCTTCTTCCCCTTAAACCACTTTACAGTGCCAGCAACGAGTGTGGAAGTTACGGGAGGCATTGTGGTGGTGGTGAAGAGAGGAGGATATGTAGCTCTGCTCGGTGTGGCTGCTCTTCTCCGGCTATATCTCGCCATAACAGTTGTGAGGATTATTGTGTTGTCCTAGTAGCCATGACTCAGCGCAAGACGGGCACTCTAGGTCAAAACTGACGGCTGTTAGGTTCGAACCGACTGCTTGTCACAATTCGACCACGTGAACTAATGTATTTATTTATCTATGTATTTATATCTGAATTTACCCACATTAAATTACAAATATTACATACAGATATTGAAATAACTAAATTCTGATCCTTTACACATAACGTTACTCATTATAGATTAGAATATATTTTGCACACATAACGGTGCACCCGTGTCATGAACTAAAGCTTACGATGCAGATACATAAGGGTAAGTAATAAGCAACTCAATTTAGATCTACTTCTCTTTTAAGCTTTCGTTGACAGATATTTTGTGTTGTCACATAAACACACACTCACACACATGCAATTCACTTTCGATAATTATATTTTAGTACAGACTTTTCTTTCCATCACCATTAGCGTAGAGTAGCCTTTATAAGAGCTTTTATTAATATTAAACACAAATAATATGTTTTCAGTATCTTGAGTGCTGTGAATGTTTGTTACATTTTATTGAGAGGTGGAAGACCATTCCACACATTTACACCACTATTTTTAAAGCCGGTATCACACGAGAGCTTTTATAGTCAACATTCGATGATCAAAAAAATTCTGGCAACATTTCTAGAATATTTTTCAACGGTATCGGAAACTAGACTGATATATATATATAGATGAATTTAGGTGACCGAAATATTATATATGTTGGCCACGTAAACTTCCAGACCAGTGTTGAGGATAAATGTTGAATGAAAAAGGCGCTCGTGTGATACCAGCTTTACAGAGGACCGACTGTGGGTTGTTCTGTATAATGGTAATTTTAGGAGATAGCTGTACCGTAATTATGATATAGTTTGTATTGCTTCTATAGATAAGATATTGCATATCAATGTTGATGAGCTAATGGAGAGATCAAAATACAAATTCATCAATTAGATCATTAGAGATATGTTCTAGTTTAAAAAGCTTTATTTTGTTACAGGAATCATTTGCATACTATGTTCTTTTTTCTGAGTTATGCTATAATTCAAATTATATGTTTATTGAGCTGTAACTAAAAGTATAAGATGAGACCATATAGATAAAATTGAGCACATCCCAGTAATTCCAAGTGTGTGTACACAGAAGAAATGGGCGAGGAGGATATGATGTAGCCTGGAAATTGGGGGTTTGCGATAAAGATTTTCGATATTTTGCAATACTTGTGCGTGTGGCTCTTGTAGTAAGACCGGTTAAGAAAGTGTTCTCAGGCAGGATTCAACAAAGTTCTCCGGAAGAGGGTTACATAAAAGAGAGAAGAGAGGTAAGAGATTGGCGGTATATTTTGAATTGAAAAATTGAATTGAAATTATCAGATTGGACAGCTCGATTTTATTTGAAAGTTCGCCCCAAATTATCTGCTCAGTCATAATTGACTTCTTAGTCTTAATCAGCCATTTGGCCAACCCAACCATTTGGCCATTATTACAATTTGGCTGCTCAACCAAAATTCGCTGTTAGGCCTTCCCAAAATCGACAAATCTACCCTATTCCACTACTCGATCCTTATCTGTTGCCCGGTCAAAATCCGTCGCCCAGTCAAAAATGAATCAGGTCATATACGTCGTCTGGCCGAATACAAAATATTTTTGACCGGTCAGAATAAGTTGAAGCTATTCCAAGTATTCCACTACTTTATGCAAAAGAGAGAGAAAGAAGGAAGATAATTTGGTTGGGATGGGTGACGTTAGATGTTAGAACACTTGTTTTATTGTGTTAAGGGGGGTCACCGTTTTTTTGTTTTATCTTTCTCTCATTTCTTCTCTTTCCCTGGCTTATATCCATTCGGCCCCATTCAGATAACTGTTATAAGACGTTTATCCACATCCAAGTGTCGATTTCTTCCTGGCGAGCGATAGCGAGCTAGCATTGTATGGAGAAATCCGGCTTCGCCGGAGAGATTTTTCTATCTAAAAATTTACACATTTTGCTTGCTGTCAAAACAAAAATATATATATGCTGGCTCGCTACCGCTCGCCAGGAAAATATTGACACCTGGATGGGTATAACGTCTTAAAACAGTAGGCTGAATTGGGCCGTATGGATACAAGCCAAAGAGAGAGGTAGAGAAAGCGAAACAAAACACGAGGTGGGCTCCCTTAAGAACACTTGTATTATTGTGTTGCCTCCTGCGTATGTGCGTGCTTCACGTCGTTCGTGGTATTGAAGAGTGACGTGTATACAGTATGTTCACGCATATAATGATGAATATGTATGTGTACCGTATGAGTTTAGAATATGTGTGCGTATATGTATTTGTGTGTGTTCTTGTGCCTGTTTGACTATGGTATGTGTTTGTGTGTCTTTCTGTGTATGTGTGTGTATTCGTGTTCATATCTTTGCGTTAAGGGGAGGTTTTTAGTGTGTTTCCTAGACTTCCATCAAGCTTGAAATTACACCCCCATTTCAAGATAAATTTGTAAATTTTTCAGTAGAAACATTTCCCGGCCGAAGGCCGGTTCCTCTTAAATTACAGGCTCGCTATCACTCGCCAGGAAAAAATCGACACTTAAATGGCACGCAAGGTCTTAAAAGTGACATAAATGGGGTGAAAGTTTTTAAAATCGCCAAACTAATGGGGCGAACGTCTTAAAATCTTAAACGCAATGGGGCTAAACATGTGGGAGAAAGGAGTCAAGAAAAAAATCCCTCAAGTGGAAATCTCCCCTTAAGTAGATTAGTTCAAGACCTGTTGAGTACATCTGAATTAACGTAGTGGCAATGCATGTAGGGTGTTTATTTGTTCTGTGTGTGTGTGGGTTTATTTGTGTCTGTCTCCAGCTCGGTGTGCATATATTTCCATGCACTCAGGCGCCAACAGGAAGACAGTCGCTTTATATCCTTTATTCAATTTTCTCTCCCACACTCCTTTTTTCGCTCTAGACACTCACTTCCCCACACACACACACACACACACACACACACATACACACACACGAACACACACACACACACACACACACACACACACACACACACACACACACATTCATTCATTAATTTAGTTCATTGCATTACATTCACTGATCAATTTGTTTAGTCTTATCTTACTGGCCCTCACCACGTCTTTTGTCATACCAACCTCGTTTATTCAGGAACCCTTCCCACACACAAACACTGTTCAATGCCATTTACAAACACATGTACACGACCACACACATACACACATATTTCCACCCACCCACTACCCACCCACCCACCATACATAGGTGAGAAGATTCAGACGGTCAATGATCTGAAATGGTAAATAACTCACTTGTATACAGATACCCTAAATGCCTTCATGATTAACCCTCGGAGGATCGATGTTGTACTGTTTTCTGTTGTCTG
>CM064554.1:13491457-13508957 GCA_032716605.1 Paralithodes platypus
GAGGGACTTGAGAACCAGAATGTGATAGTTATGCATTCACAAAAGTCCAGTGGCGCAGGGTATCCCAGGTACCAACTTCTGTGTTCTGTGACAGTGAAGGAGGCGATTATTGGCGGAAAAAGGTATGGTCCACAGATGGCACGTGGCTAGTGGAGATGGTAAATTATGTCTTGGGGAATATATTGCAGTCAGATAAATAGAGGCAAGGAGCTGGTAAGGTTGTTGACTATCTGGCTATCAAGCAATCAAAATGAGTAATGAAAGGGGGTTAGGGTTGGAAGTGGAGAAGGGACAATAATTAGTTGGATGACGTGAACATTTTAGGCAGGAGAAAAAGAGTCCAGGCTTAACTGGAGTCTGCCTGATGGTTTTCCAGAGTTTTTGGGGATCGGCCATTACTAAGAAGACGGGCTGGAGTGGACCCGACCAGGGACCGGCACTGGGTCGAGAGCATGGGAGGCTGGAACTGTTGGGCTATTGTATTGGTAGGGGAATTTAAGGCCATATATTGTATAGTCCTCCCCGCCCGACTGGGAGTCCGTACGAATAGCCCGCATGGTGATGAGGTGTTGGTGAGGGTTGATGGCGGTGGTGGGGTTGATTTACCTTCCTGCAGCACTTCCTCGGGAGAGTCCTGGAAGCCTTGCTTCAGAGCTTGCTCCACTGTTAAGTTGCATGACACGTAGTTGTTTTTGTCCTTCTTGTGGACAAACAAAATAGCGAATTGCAGAGGGGGCCGTCTCGTTCCCAGTTATTCCCATAACAGAAGGACAGGAACCCGTGGGAATTCAGGTGGGACACAGTCCATATAAGCATAGCTCATGTGTCATGTTGAAGTCCTTATACATGTTTTGTTAGGCAAGACTTTCCTCGAATGGTTTGTTGAGGACGTCCTGGGGGTGTCTGGTTTCTTCTCCTTCTAAACTGCCTTGCTGGTTCGATCTCGATGATGGGCATGGAGCCTCCTTTTTCATGTTTTGAAGGAGAAGATGAAGATGGCTCTGCAGGTGGGTTCGGTGTTGAACTGCAGGGGTCTCCTTCATCGCCTCTTCTTCTGGCTCAGCAGTGATAGTTGGAGTTGGAGTTGAGTTTTCATCAGCAGCTCCTCCAGTAGCTTCTACAGGATCAGCTGCTGGAGTTACTGCTTCAGGTTCAGGGGGACAGTTGTTTCTGTTTAGAGGCGCTTTGATGGTCAAGTGCCTCTGTGGAGTAGGTCTCTGTCTGACAGGACCCCTCTGGGCATTGTCCAACAACCCTCCTGGTACAAGAATACCTGGGAGATTGTTGGCCTGAAGGAGGGCAGGTAGGTATTGCTGGAGGAGGGAGTTGTTTCCTCCAGCAAGAGCCACGGCCGTCCTGATGATAATATCAATCTTAATTGATACATCATTAGGCAGGTCCATGCTCTTTAGTCTGTCAACTTTTTTCATAATACCCTGCCTCTCCTTCAAGTCTCGGGCATGATGTGAGCCCTTGACTGTTTTGCCCTTGGGTCCTGTGACCAGAGTGGCTTCAGGACCTCTTGCCCCTGTTTTGGTGTGGAATTCTACCCTCTCTCCGTCACCTAGAGAGGGCACAGACTTCCTGGGGTTGTTCTTCTTAATAATTTTTGTGGTGTACAACAATATCAGTGCTGTTGTCGTCCCTGGTGATGAATCCAAAACCCTTCTTCCCCTTAAACCACTTTACAGTGCCAGCAACGAGTGTGGAAGTTACGGGAGGCATTGTGGTGGTGGTGAAGAGAGGAGGATATGTAGCTCTGCTCGGTGTCGCTGCTCTTCTCCGGCTATATCTCGCCATAACAGTTGTGAGGATTATTGTGTTGTCCTAGTAGCCATGACTCAGCGCAAGACGGGCACTCTAGGTCAAAACTGACGGCTGTTAGGTTCGAACCGACTGCTTGTCACAATTCGACCACGTGAACTAATGTATTTATTTATCTATGTATTTATATCTGAATTTACCCACATTAAATTACAAATATTACATACAGATATTGAAATAACTAAATTCTGATCCTTTACACATAAAGTTACTCATTATAGATTAGAATATATTTTGCACACATAACGGTGCACCCGTGTCATGAACTAAAGCTTACGATGCAGATACATAAGGGTAAGTAATAAGCAACTCAATTTAGATCTACTTCTCTTTTAAGCTTTCGTTGACAGATATTTTGTGTTGTCACATAAACACACACGCACACACATGCAATTCACTTTCGATAATTATATTTTAGAACAGACTTTTCTTTCCATCACCATTAGCGTAGAGTAGCCTTTATAAGAGCTTTTATTAATATTAAACACAAATAATATGTTTTCAGTATCTTGAGTGCTGTGAATGTTTGTTACATTTTATTGAGAGGTGGAAGACCATTCCACACATTTACACCAATATTTTTAAAGCCGGTATCACACGAGAGCTTTTATAGTCAACATTCGATGATCAAAAAATTTCTGGCAACATTTCTAGAATATTTTTCAACGGTATCGGAAACTAGACTGATTATATATATAGATGAATTTAGGTGACCGAAATATTATATATGTTGGCCACGTAAACTTCCAGACCAGTGTTGAGGATAAATGTTGAGTGAAAAAGGCGCTCGTGTGATACCAGCTTTACAGAGGACCGACTGGGGGTTGTTGTTGTTGTTGTTGTTGTTGTTCCCTAAGCTGCCTGGCCGAACAGCCCCGAGTCCCTGAGGAAGGCCATGGCCATGATCGGGCTTTCCCACAGAGCTCTCATTGAGTGTAGATTGTGTTGTTGGCGTAAGTGGTTGTGTGAAATGCAGTCTTCTATGATGGGTTTAATGGTATGGGGTGCTGTGTTACATTCCGGGCAGGAGTCGACAACGGAGTCATCCAGTCTCTTCTGATAGCTCAGGAGAGCTGGATGGTGTCCGCATCTCAGCCTGGCCAGGTGGACTCTGTCCTCGCGAGGAAGGGAGGATTCGGAAGGATGGATTTCGGGAGGTCGTGCATGCAGCTGCGTGTTGTCTGTGAGTGAGTGGATGGATCGGTGAGAGATATGAGTATGGATGTGCTTCTGGAAGTTGGTTCGGGGTGGGCAGGGAGGGAGAGAGGACAATAATTGTGTGTGATACCGTGTGCTGGGTGTTGTTATGATATTTCTTGGTGTCTGTGGGTGTGTTGCCATGTAGTTTAGTGGGTGGTCTTGGTTCGTGGAGGCTGCTACCAGGAATTGAGTGCCTCTCATGTCCAGATGGTCTTTGACTTTGAGGATTTTGGTTTCTTGATGTAGGTGATCTGTGGGAGTGCAGTAGCTGTGCAGCCTGTAATGATCTTCAGGGCTTTGTTTTGAATAGTCTGTAAAGTCTTATGATGTGTTTCAGCTAGGTTAGAAGCCCAGGCTGGGCTTGCATATTCCATCACTGATCTTATGTATTGTTTATATACTGTGGTGGTAGTTTCTTTGTTGTGTCCAAATTTTGTGTGAGCAAGTGACATGAGGGTGTTAAGTCTGGGTGTCAGTTTCTTTTTAATGTTTGTGGTGTGCTGTTTGAATGTCATATGAGTATCATATGTTACTCCTAGGATTTTGGGTGTGTGTGTATGTGTTAGGGGTGTGTTGTTTATGGTGAGTTGAGGGATGTATTCGTGTTCTCCTGTCCAACTTGTGAGCAGGGTTGCGGTGGATTTGGCTGGGGCTAGATTAAGTCTGTTTGTAGTGCACCAGCCATGTAGTGTGTTGAGATAGGGTTGAAGGAGATCTGTTGCTCTTTTTGGGTCATGGTTGTGTGCATGTGAGTGTTATGTCATCTGCATAGGAGGCTAAGTTTATTTGGGGCGTATTGGGTGTAGTTATATCGTGCATGTACAGATTGAAGAGTGCGGGCGATAGGACGGATCCTTGTGCGACTCCGTTTGGAAAGTTTCTGATTTTAGATGACTGACCGGCAAAAGATACGTGTGCACATCTGCCTGCTAGGAAGTTGGCCAGCCACCTTTTGTGTGTTGTTGTGCATGTTTGTGTTGTAGATTTTGTTTGTTAGGTTGTGGTGGGGGATGGCATCGAAGGCTTTACTAATGTCGAGTGTGGCTAATAGTGATCTGTGTGGTGGTCTAGCTGAGTTGATGCCGTCGAAAGCTCTTTGTGTAAGGTATGTGAGAAGAGTGTTTGTGGAGTGCAGTGGCCTAAAGCCATGTTGTGTTGGAGCTAGGGTAGGTCAGGTGTAATTAGTTGTAAGACTAGGCTTTCCATGACTTTGGAGGGCGAGCAAAGGAGTGTGATGGGGCGGTGGGAGGAGGGTAGCGTGGGGTCTTTGTTGGGTTTGGGGAATGTGATGATGATACCATGCTTCCAAATGTCTGGTATTGGTGTTGTGTGATAGCTGTAGTTTGATATGTTAGTGAGTGCTTGTATGCCTTGTGGTCCCAGGTGTCTGAGGTGTATGTTGCTTATGTTGTCTAGGCCACAGGCGGGTGAGTGCTTGAGATTGTTGATGATATGCTTTGTCTGGTGATTGGTGAAGGGTAAATAGTCAGGGTCTGTGGGGAATTGTCTCTTACGTCGGATGACACGTCGGTCGTCTTTGTGAGGTTTTAGGTGGCTGACATGTGAGAAGTGATTGATGAGAGTGTTTGCTTGTTGTTTACATGAAGGAGTAGAGTCTGTTGTTGTGATTGCAGCATGTGATTGTGTTGTGTTGCTGTTGGAAAGTGTGATGCTGTTTAGTGTTTTGTAGAGTTTTTGGGGGTTTGTTTTGTGATCAAGTGTTTGTAGGAAGTTTTGGGTGTTGAGTGCTTGAATTTGTTGTGTGATGTCTTGTGTGTGGGGTGCTGGGGAGTGTTACAGTATGTTGCGTTGTTCTGATGAGGTTTTGAATTCCTGGTGTGAGTTGGGGTTGTGTCTTTTTCTGTTACCTCTTGGAATGAGTTTCTTGTCAGCGTTTTGGATAGTTTTATTGAGTATGTGTACAGCATTGATGATGTTAGTGATGGGTGTACTGTTTAGAGTTGTGAAGTGTTGTTCTGTCTCATTTGCGAATGCTTCCCAGTTAGCTCTTTTATAATTGGTGTATGTGTGTTTGTGGTTAGCTGGGGTGAGTCTGGTTTTGGTGGTGATAATGATCGGGAGGTGGTCAGAGCCTAAGGTTCTGACCACCCACCAGGATGTTGTGGGGGCGAGTTCTGGGGAGCAAAAGGTGATGTCTGGAGATGATGGGTTATAGAGGTCTTGGTGAGGAATATGGGTATGTTGATGGATGTCGTTAAGGATGATGAGGCTATCGGTTTGGTTTTGTAGTACCAGCCCTCTGTTCTGTGTCGGGGTTGTCGACAAACCAGGCCGACGTCTTGGCGTGAAGACACCACGCAGGATGATGTGTGGGGTGTGTGGGGTGTTTGTGATGTGTTGTAAGTGTGGTCTGTATTAATTTGGTACTGTAGGGGATGTTTGGGGAGGGATGTATGTGTTTATGATGGTTATGTTGGAGTTGTTGCCAGTGCGTTATTTTAATTGACTGTATTTCTGTTGTGTTATCATTTGGGGGGAGGAGGGATTTGGTTTGTACACTGGTTACTATGTATGATATTTCTTTGTGTACCAGGGTGATGAGTCCACCGCCCCCGCCGACAGCCCGGTCTTGTCTGATGGTGGTGAAATTATGAAATGTGGGTGTTTTTTGTGTTGTGCGGAGTTTTGTTTCTTGTAAGATGGCAATGTGTATGTTGTGTTGTTTGATGAAGTGTGAGAGTTCGTGTTTCTTTGTGTTGATGACATCTATGTTCAGTTGAAGAATGTTAATGTTATGTGCACGATGTATGTTGGGTGCTGCTGCACGAGGATGGGGTGGGGGTGGGGGCGATGAGGGTGGGGGGCTGAGGGAGGGGCGGGGGGTTGGGATGGAGTGAGGTGGGGGGTGGGGATTGGGGAGCAGGAGATGGGGGTTGGAATGGATTAGGATGGGGTGTGGTGTGTTGAGTTGAGTATGTGGATGGTATGTGGGTTGTTCTCTATAATGGTAATTTTAGGAGATAGCTGTACCGTAATTATGATATAGTTTGTATTGCTTCTATAGATAAGATATTGCATATCAATGTTGATGAGCTAATGGAGAGATCAAAATACAAATTCATCTATTAGATCATTAGAGATATGTTCTAGTTTAAAAAGCTTTATTTTGTTACAGGAATCATTTGCATACTATGTTCTTTTTTCTGAGTTATGCTATAATTCAAATTATATGTTTATTGAGCTGTAACTAAAAGTATAAGATGAGACCATATAGATAAAATTGAGCACATCCCAGTAATTCCAAGTGTGTGTACACAGAAGAAATGGGCGAGGAGGATATGATGTAGCCTGGAAATTGGGGGTTTGCGATAAAGATGTTCGATATTTTGCAATACTTGTGCGTGTGGCTCTTGTAGTAAGACCGGTTAAGAAAGTGTTCTCAGGCAGGATTCAACAAAGTTCTCCGGAAGAGGGTTACATAAAAGAGAGAAGAGAGGTAAGAGATTGGCGGTATATTTTGAATTGAAAAATTGAATTGAAATTATCAGATTGGACAGCTCGATTTTATTTGAAAGTTCGCCCCAAATTATCTGCTCAGTCATAATTGACTTCTTAGTCTTATTCTGCCATTTGGCCAACCCAACCATTTGGCCATTATTACAATTTGGCTGCTCAACCAAAATTCGCGGTTAGGCCTTCCCAAAATCGACAAATCTACCCTATTCCACTACTCGATCCTTATCTGTTGCCCGGTCAAAATCCGTCGCCCAGTCAAAATGAATCAGGTCATATACGTTCGTCTGGCCGAACTAACAAAATATTTTTGACCGGTCAGAATAATTTGAAGCTATTCCAAGTATTCCACTATTTTATGCAAAAGAGAGAGAAAGAAGGAAGAGAATTTGGTTGGGATGGGTGACGTAGATGTTAGAAAACTTGTTTTATTGTGTTAAGGGGGTCACCGTTTTTGTTTTAATTTTGCTCTCATTTCTTCTCTTTCCCTGGCTTGTATCCGTTCGGCCCCATTCAGCCAACTGTTTTACGACGTTTATCCACTCAGTGTCTCTTCCTGGCGAGCGATAGCGAGCCAGCATTGTATGGAGAAATCCGGCTTCGCCAGAGACATTTTTCTATCGAAATATTTAGACTTTGCTTGCTGTCAAAACAAAAATATATATATGCTGGCTCGCTACCGCTCGCCAGGAAAATATTGACACCTGGATGGGTATAACGTCTTATTAATATTTTAAACAGTAGGCTGAATGAAGGGCCCGTATGGATACAAGCCAAGAGAGAGTAGAAAAAGGAAAGCGGACAAACAAAAAACAGGTGGGCCCCCTAAAGAACACTTGTATTATAGTGTTGGCTCCTGCGTATGTGCGTGCTTTACGTCGTTCGTGGTATTGAAGAGTGACGTGTATACAGTATGTTCACGCATATAATGATGAATATGTATGTGTACCGTATGAGTTTAGAATAGTGTGGTATATGTATTCGTGTGTGTGTTCTTGTTGCCTGTGTTTGAACTATGGTATGGGTTTGGTGTATCTTTCTGTGTATGTGTGTATTCGTGTTCATATCTTTGCGTTTAAGGGGAGGTTTTTAGTGTGTGTTCCTTTCCATCAAGCTTGAAATTACACCCCCATTTCAAGATAAACTGTAAATAAATTTCGCGGTAGAAACATTTCCCGGCCGAAGGCCGGTTCCTCCTCTTAAATTACAGGCTCGCTATCACTCGCCAGGAAAAAATCGACACTTAAATGGCACGCAAGGTCTTAAAAGTGACCTAAATGGGGTGAAGTTTTTTAAAATCGCCAAACTAATGGTGCGAACGTCTCAAAAATCTAAAATCTCCACAACGCAATGGGGTCTAAACATGTGGGAGAAAGGAGTCAAGAAAAAAAAATCCCTCAAGTGGAAACTCCCCTTAAGTAGATTAGTTCAAGACCTGTTGAGTACATCTGAATTAACGTAGTGGCAATGCATGTAGGGTGTTTATTTGTTCTGTGTGTGTGTGGGTTTATTTGTGTCTGTCTCCAGCTCGGTGTGCATATATTTCCATGCACTCAGGCGCCAACAGGAAGACAGTCGCTTTATATCCTTTATTCAATTTTCTCTCCCACACTCCTTTTTTCGCTCTAGACACTCACTTTCCACACACACACACACACACACACATACACACACACGAACACACACACGAACACACACACACACACACACACACACACACACACACACACACACACACACACACACACACACACACATTCATTCATTAATTTATTCATTCATTCATTCACGCATTGTTTAGTTTATCTTACTGGCCCTCCCACGTCTTGTCACACCTCGTTATTCAGGACCTTCCCACACACAAACACTTTCATGCATACAAACACATTTACAGACACACACATACACACATATTTCACCCACCCACACCCACCCACACATACATATGAGAGTTCAGACGTCAATGATCTGAAATGGTAAATAACTAATTGTATACAGATACCCTTAATGCCTTCATGATTAACCCTCGGAGGATCGATGTTGTACTGTTTTCTGTTGTCTGACTATTATTAGACGATTTTATTCAAATTAGGAAGGGTATATGGAAGTCAGAGGGATGATTGAAATAGCCAAAATAAATTGCTAAAAATGATTAAGCATTTATGTATTTTGTATTTTGTATTATGTATTATGTATTATGTATTCTCTCTCTAATATAGCCTATCTCTCTATACTATCCTCGATCTCCCTCCCTCTACTCCTCCCCTCATATTCTTACATCCTCTCTATTATATAAGTATCTCTCTCTCTCTCTTCTCTACTCTCTCTCCTCTCTATCTCTCTCTCTCTCTCTCTCTCTCTTACCTCATCTCTCAATTCGTACGGTCTCTCTGAGTCTCTCCTCATCATCTATATCCCTACTCTCCCATCATCCTCTCCCTCCTCTCGTCTCTGCCACCTCTCTTCTCTCTAAAGCTCTCCTCTCTCTCGTCTCTCCTCTTCTCTCTCTGACTCTCTCTTCTCCTCTTCTCTCTCCCTCTCTCTAATCATCTCTCTACTCCTTCTATCTCTCTCTATCTCTCTCCTCTCATCTCTACTCTTCTCATATCTACTACTCTCTATCTCTCTCTCTCTATCTCTCACTCTCTCTTCTCTCTCTCTCTCTCTCTCTCTCTTCCTCCTCTATCTCCTCTCTCTCTCATCTCATCTTCTCTATCTCTCTTGTCTCGTGCTCTCTCTCTCTCTCATCCTCTTCTCTCTCTCTCTCTCTCTCTCACTCTCTATCTGCTCTCTTCCTCTCTACTGCCAAGGGCTAATCATACCCCACAATCAACCCCAATACAGCAAGCCCCTGGGAAATTACAAGCTATCTCGGTCCTTGCCTGTCCTCGAATAGATGGAGATAAAATTCGGGATCGGGTGATGAGCAGAGATTGGACGGTAGGGATAGGATGGGGGATGGGATGGGGATTGTGGTTAGCTAGGGTGGACTGGATAGAGATAAGGATGTGTTAGCGATTGAGTAAGCTGGGAAAGGGATGTGGATGTGTTAGGAAGTTTAGATTGTTGGTACAGGGATGGGGATGTGTTAGCGGATTTGGTTAGCTAGGATGAGCTGGATGGGGATGTGTTAGGGAATGTAGATAGCTGGTACAGGGATGGGGATGTGTTAGGGAATTGGTTAGCTTGGATGGGCTGGATGGGGATGGGGAAGGAAAGTTTTAGGGATTTGTAAGCTATGATGGGTTGGATAAGGATGGGGATGTGTTAGGGTTCTGGTAAGCTGGGATGGGGATTTGTTAGGGATTTTATTAGTTGGGATGGGGATAGGGGAGAGGCGTTTGGTTAGCTAGGATAGTGATAGGGATGTGTTAGGGAGTTGGGTAGCTGGGAGAGCGTAGGGGTATGTCAGGGATTTGGCTAGCCGAGATTGGCATGGGGATGCTATTAGGTAGTTGATTATCTGGAATAGGGTAGGGGTATATTAGGGATTTCCTTAGCTGGGATAGGGATGGGGATGTATTAGGGAGTTGTTTAGCTGGAATAGGGATTTGGTTAGTTGGAATCGGGATGGGGACGAGTTAGGGATTTGGTAAGCTGAATGTGGATGTGTTACGAGTTTGGTCAGCTAGGACTGGGATGGGGATGTCTTAGCTATTTGGTTAGAAGTGATAAAGATGTGAAATATGTTGGTCATTTGGTAAATTAGGCAATATCTGAAATTTGGAATTGGAAACTAGCAAGAGTAATTGGGAATATATTTAGGACTACACAGAGAGTAATGGGAAGATTAATGCTAACACAATAATTATGTGATAAGTAACACCCCGTTCTTAACATTAATCATCAATTGCAAACCCCAACCAATGTACCTTTGGGGAATAATAAACTAATGAAAACTTTTTTTTTTTTTTTCCGGCCGGACAAAGCCAACTAAACTTATGGTCCTCCCAGGATTCGAACTCGGGACACCACACCCATAAGAAAAAACAAAATTAAGTGAACAGACCAGAAAGGGATAAAACCAGTAACAAGAAGAGAAAATATTAGGTGAAGTTAAAATGGATCCCCAGAGAAGCAAAACACGACAGGAAATTACCAAACAAGAGCTGGAGAGATGCGATAGGAATTAAGGGTAGACTGCCGGTTTGTTTGGTCTATTAATTAATTTATTCATATATTTGTTTTCTAGTTTCCTCCCTAGACCTCCATCAAGCTTAGAAAAACACCCCCTACACCCCCCTTCAAGATAAATTTGTACATTTTTCGGTAGGAAAAATGTCCCGGCACGAAGGCCGATTCTTCTTTAAAATTGGGCAGGGCTCGCCTATCGCTTGCCAGGACCCAAAATCGACACATAAATGGCACGAAAAGGTCCTTAAAAATTGACAACGAAATGGGGCGAATAGGTGTTAACATCGCAAAACTAATGGGCCTAAACGTTATTAATACATCTCAAAAACTTAAGTGGGGCTAAGACTATTAGGAAAGAAATGGGAGTCCGAAGAAGAAAAAAAACACAAGAAAACCGGCTTATGCATCCCTCTACAACTACAGGAGGTAACCTGGTAAAAACATGGGGCACACGTCCCACCGGTAGCGGGATGCCGTGCCTTAAGGCCTTCCAGGCACCCCCACCTGCGTTTATTGTCTATCTCTCTTTCTACTGTCAAGGTCTACTGCGAATTGGAACAAGCCAGGATTGCCTTTTGTAGTCTAAGCTCAGTTTACTTCCAGAGGTCATGGTCCTGAAGGTGAGTGGGACAGTTGCATAGACCACACTCTGCCACTGGATTTGTGAGGGGAAATATTGCATTATTTGGACGACTATGCATCACCTTGCATCTTCTCCCACAGATTTAAAGTGGCATCTCTGCCATATTTTAGAGTCTTAGACCATTCACCTAGTCTGTTAAGATCCATACAGAGTTGTTCAACCTTTTAGGTTTCATCAAATTTACTATAAGCTTGACATTATTACACTTGGTGATGGGCTGGTCATTCAAGAAGCGGAGAGGCGCCTGAGCAATATCTCGCACGCTACCCATAGCTTACTCTGACTGTTCCTTTAATTATATGTTTTTCTAGTATCTTCAAGGACATTGCGTTGGTCTCCAAACTACCAAGATTGGCATAGCCAAAGCGTCACATTTTCCCCTTGACCCCTCAACTTTCCTCTCATAATTGCTGAAGGGGCACAGGGCACCGTGGTGGCGGCTTCTTTTGGCTTTCCCGGGGGCGTGTTCCGCACACTCACTACAGCTCCCCGCCATGGAGTGGCTTCGGGTTCACACAAGAGTTATTGGTGCGTCGGGCGGGGGCCCCCCCGCCCTCCAGCCGAGGCGGGTTCTAGCTGCCGGGGCACTCGGTTGTGGCCTTGGAATTGCTCGGGGCCTTGGGGCTGTTCGGCCAGGCAGCTTGGGGAACAACAACAACACTTGGAGATCACACTCATTAGACCAATATCGATGTTATTGACATATATGAGATATAACATTGAGCCGTAGAGGGAGCCCTGTATAATTATCCTACTCGAGGAGACACAGAAACGGGCGAGAGAACGCGAAAATGGTCCCGGACCTTGTGAATAGGAACTTTAAATGTTTCTGTTCGGGCTCTAGGTCTAGCGTTGTCAGGCCCAACCCCTAGCAATGGGCCCCGGTATCGTGAATGAGTATACACATACATACATACATACATACCTCTGTACATATGTCTATTGCATTCACTTTTGAAATCAGCCTACAATGAGGCACTTTGTCAATAGTTTTTAAAAGAAACTAAGTAAAGGATGTCCATGGCCCTACTTTTATAATATTCACTCATTTCCCCACCCTATCTTTCCTATTTTCGGAACACATTTTCAGCCCAGCTGCGATATTCAGTTGCCGAGTATGATCAGTGTTGCCTGAACACCCTTGTGGTTGAGGGATCCCACGGAATACTGTAAACCTAAATTCCAGAAAAAGTCAAAGGAAACGGGGCATCCCACCAGTTATCCTATTTTTCGCCCCCAAGACTGAAAAGGAGGAAGAAATAGAAACAGAACTTAGGAAACAGAAGAAGAAGAGGAGGAAGAGGGTGGAACGAAAGTACAGAGTGGTATTAAGGGGGTAGTACTCGCTTTTTCTGGACCCCCTTCTCCCTCAGGTTTAGCATATTAGTGTTGAGGTTTTAAGACGTTCGTTCCGGTAGTTAAGCGATTTTGAGACTTTTCACCTAATTTTGTTGTCAATATGAAGACCTGTCATGCCCTTTAGGTGCCAATGATTTCCTGCCGAGCGATAGCGAGCCTCTAATTTTATAAGGAACCGGCCTTCGGCCAGGACATTTTTCTACCGAAAAACTTACAAATGTATCTTGAAAGGGGATCTAGAGGGTGTTTTTTTGAGATTGAAGGAGGTCTAAAAATCGATGAAATAAATAAATATACAAACCAAAAAGCAAGCACTACCCCCTTAAAGGGAAGGTACACGCTGGATGTAGAAGGGCTGACAACTAATGGTATGGAAGGGAGGAGGGGGAGAAGGAAGAGGAGGAGAAGGAGGAAGAGGAAGAGAAGAAAAGGAGGAGGAGGGATAGGGTATGCACAACATTGTATTAAGATATGGTACAAGTTGGATTGAGACTATTTTGATATAGTTAGAAGAGAAGAATGCGAACTTAAATGAAAATGTGTACAAACACATGTGGCAGCCCGTGGATTCGCAACCCAGGACGCTCACAACCCGAAACATTAAACACCTTATGCATCGCACCAGCGAAGGGACAGTTAAACGGAAGGGTGGATCACTGTACCTACGATTTTATATATGCAACATTAGAATCCTCGCACTATCAAACTCTAAAGCACTGCTAAAAACATCCCAACTGGCAAACTCAAGTAGGGCTATGCATATGTGAATGGAAAGAGCAATTAATGGGGCCTTAACCACTAGGGAAGACCTCTCGATAAATTACTCCTGAACCAATATCATGAAATATATATATATATATATATATATATATATGAAAGCATTGCATCGCCATAAAAAGCTGTCGAAAAGAGTAGAAAACTACGACGTTGATTCTGGAAGTGGATTTAACTGTGGGAGATCAGTTTGATGGGTTTGCAACTGTATAATTTTGTTTTACTTGTTTTCGGATTGTTTGGCATTTTGAATTATCACCTACCTGTATGATAGTTTGTTTGTTCTATTATTATATCGTGTAGCTTTTGAACTTATATTTTTCAACTTAATAGGAATACAACGCATTTTTGTATTGCTATTGTAATGTGGTTAAGTTAGTCAGTATTATTTGGTTTATGAAGGATCTCCAGGGATCGAGTTCACACCATTTAAATTAACCATCCACCTTCCACAGAGCCTACCTAAACCCAATAATATCACATAATGAATATGAAAAGAGCATCATAATACTGAAGGGTTCAATGCAGGAACCCACATACAATAATTTGCTAGGAAATAGAGCCTTAATATATTCCGACTAGGCTATCTTTTCAAATTACCCCCTTTGAGAGGTCTTTATAAAGCTGAATAGGCTCATTTCGCGCAAGCTTTAGTCTAAAAATCACGATCTCCTATCTCTCATAATTCATAAAGGACTAGGACAATCGAACTGAATTGTTTTCCAATTGGGAAGAGACAACCAGTAAAATGGTGTAGACATATACAGCCCTTCTGCTTTAGCTCTCCCTGAGGTACAAGAAGGTAGGGGGTCACAATGTCTAGACTCGTCATAACGAATATACTAATTACAATATACTGTATCCACCGACACAACCGTACTGAAGATATTACTGATTCGTATCTGGAAATTAATGCACAGAAGCCTATTGCTCCGCGACTGTACACCCACGTACATAAACGTTGACCCACCTTCATAACTTCATATTAAGCTTCCTCTAATTATTGCTTAAGGGGAGATGGCCCGGTTTTCTGGTCCACCTTCTTCCTCATGCTTAGCCCCATTAGTTTTCAGATTTTATAAAGTTCACTCCATTTGTTTGGTGATATTAATAACTTTTCGCCCCATTTCGTTGTCAATTGTAAGACCTTTCGTGCCAATTTGGTGTAAAACAAATCCTGGCGAGCGATAGCGAGCCTGTAATTTTAAGAGTAATCGGCCTTTGGCCGGGACATTTTTCTACCTAAGAATGTACACATTTATCTTGAAGGGGGGTCTAGGGGGTGTTTTTCTAATCTTGATGGAGGTCTAGCGAGGAAACTAAAAAATAAATGAATACATGAATTAATAGACCAAAAAACCGGCCACTGTCCCCTTATAGATAATAAACATATTCCCGAAGTACTCTTAACAAAATTGATATATAAAGGCTTTGCATATAATATGCTAAGTATATTTCTCCACTTTTTATAAACATAACCTGCGTAGTAATTATGGAAGTAGAACGTGACGTTTGACCGTGGTTGTCCAATATCAATATATATTGACACGGAGATACTTGACTAAAGCGATAAGTTAGAATAGACGAAAAATAGAATTGGAGATAGCCATGTGTTCTGTTATATGCAATTCAAATGTCAAGTCTAATACTGCCAGATTATAAACTCTAGCAATGATAAAGATTTAATTTATTCGACAATATATTAATCAAATGCATTATAAATATAATAGAATAATACAAAAGTAATAGATTCAATAAAACATAAAAACATAATTATAATTAACTATTTTTCCAATATGTTAGTATGTATATAATAATAAATGCATTGTGATTCTAATAAGAAATGTTTACAAGTGCAGAAACGAACAGAATATTTGCAAATCAAAATGGAACATATATCGCTTTAACTTTCCTAAAAAAATTGTGTTTGTATCATGTTTTTTTTTTTTTTTAACTATGTTATGGTTTCTCAAAGTGAAAATATCAGCCATCCCACTAACACATTTGGACATTTTGTTCGTCTCATGGGGTAAAAGATTTAAAATGAGGCACAAGTTAAATATTTGTAGACAAGAAGCCATCCAAAATTATGAGGTAGACACAGTAAGCATTTTATATAACACTGATGGGTCTGGACAAATTTCGGATGATCACTATGGCCCATATCTATAGCTATCGATAAAATAAATCGGGCAAACAACGTCACACATGTGGCTTTTGCAATTATACCTATTCAATAACTTTGATACCTAAACGTCCTTCCTTAAAGTCCTTCTTAAACTGACAAACTGAATGCGATCAGCTGACGGTATATAAGTATGATATTTGTCTACTACTAATCAACGACATGTCACATCTACCTATATATAATTATGAAACATATAACACTTCTGATGGCCAATTAAAAGTAGATTGTGTGTTATAGTCATGTGGTAAGTGGCTTGAAATGAAGCACTGATGCTTATGAGTTGATCTAAAGCTTTTGTTTGCTTAAGGGACTCGCTTTTTCTGGATCCCCTTCTCCCTCATGTTTAGCATATTAGTTTTGATATTTTAAGACGTTCTTTCCATTAGTTTGGCGATTTTGAGACCTTTCGACCTATTTCTTTGTCAATATTAAGACTTTTCGTGCCATTTAGGTATCAATTTTTTCCTGGCGAGCGATAGCGAGCCTCTAATCTTAGAAGGAACCAGCCTTCGGCCGGAACATTTTTTTACCGATTGTTTTTACAAATTTATCATTGAAAGGGAGTCTAGGGGGGGGGGGGTTCTAAGCTTGATGGAGGTCTAGCGAGGAAACTCAAAAATAAATAAATATATAAATATATAGGCCAAAAACCAAGTACTACCCCCTTAACAACAACGCCTTCCAAGACCAACAGGTAAACACAGTAAAGATTATAAACAAAAATTGATGGGCCCTTGAATTATTTTGATTGCCCACAGTGGCCCATAATCTACCCATCAATCAAACCAATCAAATAAAACATTGCGGTTATACGGTCCCCATGAAGGCACCCAGTAGATAAGACCAATTATATACACACTATATAATATATCACACTTGTATATGCTTACATTTTATGTGAATAGACCCTGCTGTCCGAAGAAGGATTTAAGAGGTGCAGTTTTCCTTTTTTATTTAAGTTTTATTTTATTCCATAGACCTTTATCAAGTTAACGAAAACACCCCAGAGACCCCCATCCGAGATAAATTTATACATTTTTCGGTAGATAAATGTCTAGGCCCAAGGCCAGTTCCTCCGAAATTACATGCTTGCTATCGCTCGCCAGAGAAATATTTGTTATACTAAATATTACAATCTAAGCAAGATCGCTTGCAACAATTACTAAGAATGACAAATATAACTGGCCAATACATATGCATTATCACAATACTACCAAGCTAACCACGCGTCCTCCACAAGAAAAAAAAAAAAAAAGTAATAATAATCCAATTTCAAGAAAGCCAATAGTCAACTCGCCAGGGAACCTCATCCAATAAAGGGGGGAGTGGGAGGTGGTGGGGGGGGGGGGTCATTCCAGGGGGGAGGCGTGAGAGGGGGGTTGATTCCAGGGGGGGCACTGGGATTGAGATTCCAATTTGAAGTGAGGGGACGAGAGAGAGAGAGAGACGTTGAAATAAGTGCACTATTGGACGCATAATCAGTATACGCGATGAGAAGAGAAATTCTCAGTGCCGTGAAAACTTGAATGGAAAAATTATGCCCACATAACAGGAAAAAAGGTTTATATTGTGACGCGACGACAGTTTCGACTCTCTCTGGAGTCTTCTTCACACCTGAACAGGGCTCCAGAGACACTCAAAACTGTCGTGTCGTCATAATAGAACACATTTTGTCCTGAAAGGAAGCATAATGCCTTCAGTATAAGTGATGTTATTCCATTCAAACGGTGGCGCAATACAACCTTATTTTTATTTTTTTATTTTTTGTGTGTTTTTTTTAGGTGTTTGCAAGGGTGTTTAACCCCCCTTCTGTACCGGTAACGTCTTTTGTATTTTGTTTTAGCTACATTTAGACGATTGTATGCAGCTTAGGAAGGATTTATGGTAGCTAGAAGGAGTACTTG
>CM064554.1:13513957-13580471 GCA_032716605.1 Paralithodes platypus
ATCAACTCTACCACGGCGTGATAATCATTAATTAAACATTACTTATTTATATTAAGAAGAAGGGATATCTTACTTAGAGAAAGTAAATTAGGCGAAGTGTCTTAAAATCTCCAAATTAATAGAGTCAAACAGGGAGGGTCCAATAATATCCGAGAGTAAATTGAACAGCAAACTAAGTGACTTTTCTAGTGATTGAGACTGTAAGGATCACACCGTTGTCGTGAAACAAATTTTAATGACAGTATGCGAGAAGGATAAGTGGACTACATATGTAGAGATAGGAGATCTAGAAAAATAGTTTATGATAGAGTGAATAAAGAACAATTGCATCACACAAAGTTGTATGAAGGAAAGGGCAAAATTAAATATTGTGAAATATACAGTATGTGTTACAGAAATAAAAATGTGTGGAAATAATGTTGCTTAATATGTACACTACAATTTTAGTAAAATTAAGGCATGTGCGATATTGCCCTGATTGCAAAATATGAAATTGGATATGACTATGCAAATATAATGCAAGAACTGAAGAAAATGGTGTAGAAATGCTACATACCGGTTGTAATATACTGGCTTAGAGTTTTGCGTATGCAAATGTTACTGTATTGTTCATTGAGTCTGAGCCTGATATATATACACTGTAGTGGATATATTTGTAGATGTATATAGAAGATAAGGCTTGATAATTATTATTTCATAATATAAAAGGTAAGGTAGTGGAGAGTGAAGTCACATGAGCTATTATTCAGATAATTGAATAAAACACACTGGAGGAATAATTGAATAAAAGAGGCGTGCTTGATATAAAGTAAAGAAAAGAACAAGGGGGAAATGCAGACGATAAATTGAGATTAGTGATTCAAGGAGAAAGGGTAAGTGACAGTGGGAATAAACATTTAATCAGGAGTATGGAATGAGGACAAACTTTATGAGGGATGCGTTAACATATGTTTGTTAGCTTAACAGTGTGCAAAGTGTACAAAGCAATATCTGTTACTTGTTTAAACTACTATGCTAAATAATTACTTACAATAACTCTTGGAAATTTCTTCTAAGAAAGCAGATTTTGTTTGTGAAATGTTTTTTCGTACACAAATACTGAATCAATATTACTCCAAAATACGACCAAAATTGCATTTTGGGATCCATAATACTGAAGATGTATACACATATAATATAATTCCATGGTGTCACCCCTTAGGTTAGTAGTGTACCTTTGAATGTAGACCTACATCACTATCTACGAGTTTCCGTTGAAGAGATAATAGAAAGTCTCTAGATAACTGAGTAACATAAACAGTTAATTTTGTTTCGTAGCTGTTGCCTTAATTTTCTAATGGCTCTATATCTTTTCTGCGTGTAGCCAATTCGGTATATGCAGCATGTAACCAAGATAACCATGCCAGTGGCGATGGGCTGGTCTATCAGAGTGAGACCTGAGCGATCTCTGCCATACCCATAGCTTACTCTGACTGTTCCTTTTACTTATATATTTTCTAGATCTCAAGTGACGGCGTCTCTTCCGTGGATTGACCTCCCAATCTACCAAGATTGGAAGCTAAAGCGTCACATTTTTCCTTTGCCACTCAACTTTCTCTTCATAATTGCTGAGGGGCACAGGGCCCTGGGTGGGGCTTTGGTTTCCCGGGCGTTTACGCACCCTCTCAGCAGCTCCCCCGCCATGGAGTTGGCTTCGGTCACCCAGGCTTTTTGTGGTCGGCAGGGAGGTTCTGTGGGGCGCTCGTTTTATGCCTTGGCCTTACTCGGGGCCTTGGGGCTGTTCGGCCAGGCAGCTTGGGGAACAACAACAACAACAACAACCATGCCAGTAATAGAGAGTTACAGAGTATGACAAAGGAGATATCTCGTATGGCTCTAACAATACTTTGCAGCCAATTAATTGTTTAATATCCAAACACTGCTTGATAACTCAGATCTCCACTAATACCATTCATATTGCGTTAAATTTTGGTGATTCGTAAATTCCTTGTCCATGGAATATTATCTGACTTAAGAATTGTTAGGCCAATATTATTAGCCAAACGCAAGGAGTAGTCTGGGGAGCAACCAATCAGGAGCCTATGTTTTGGCTTGCAAAGCATGATGTGAGTGACAATGTTAGTGCCAAAATTTCACGCACTGCTTGGTCGGCTATGTCCAAGTAGTGTTAAGCACCCACCCAATCAGCTAACACCCTTGACACCTAAACATTGCGCTGGCAACTTAAACTCACAATATTTAACAAACCAGAAGCTCTTCTGTGATGAAACTTCTCAGGGAGGTGAAATGCCTAGTTATTACTATGGGGATAACAGTACGACAACCAACGGAGCTGCGGGAAAGGAGTGGTGGACCGGAAAAACAAATATCTCAAAACACCTGTGCGCTGTCAATCAATCAGCGTGCCACGCTACTTCTGGTGCCAGCTGCCACAGATGCGGCACACTCGTTCACCAAGATCAGCTCGAGACACAACTAAAGAGGAGGTCCGGTTGGCAATTCTCTAGCTCCTATATTCGAAGGTTGTCAAGGGCAGTTGTGAAGCAGGGACGAGAGGTGCAACCGATCCTGCCAATGCAGTAAACAATGTGAAGGCAGCAGTACCCAAGTAAGCCTACTCAGATCTTACTTCTAAAGTGGAACGCATTCTATCCATTTCTCCCTTCTCTTGAAATCTCCATCTTGGGCGATTTCAATGTTCATCACCTCCAATGGCTCTCCTCTCATATCACTGACCAACCTGGTGAACAGGCCTACATCTTTTATATCCTAAATGACCTAGAGCAGTTAGTTCAGAACCCTACCCATAGCCTGGACCGCCTTGGAGACTTGAATTATTCTAAAACATTAATCCTTCTGCTTACACTATAAATCTTCTCCCTTCGTTGGGCTCCTCCTATCACAACCTTATCTCTATTACGTGTCCTGTCTCTCCAATACAGCCTTCTGACCCCCCAGCCGGTGGTGCTTGTGGAATTTTGGCTCTTCCGACTGGGAGGCTCTTCAGCAGTACTTCTTTGATTATCCCTGGAATTATTTTTGTTCCCATGGCCGGGGACCCTCAGAGAGTGCCAAGCGCACAATTGAGGTAATCATCTCGAGCATGTAAGCATGCATCCCATGTTTTGTCTTTTTAAACTAGTTCACACAAATTTTGGTTTGCTTACACTTGTAATACTACTGTCTGCAATAAGGAGGCAGGATTTAAACGGTATCGTCGCCTTCAAACTCTAGAATCTCATACTTTTTTGTGAGTTTAATGAGTTTCTGCCCAGAATCAAGCCAAATCTGTTCTTTGACTTGCCAAAAACTCTTCATCAATAATAAATGCTCTAAGCTTTCCAACTCTAGTTCTTCCCAAGCTTTTTGGCATCTAGCCAATAACCTGTCCAACATCTTTCCCTCCTCTTTTCCACTCTGACGGCACCATCGCCACATCTTCCTCTGATAAAAATGTGCTCTTCGCTCACACTTTCGCTATAAACTCTTTCTTGGATGATTCCGGTGCTGTTCCTCCCTCTCCACCCCCCTCTCTCTTACCTATGCCTAATATCATAATCTTTTCTAAAGATGTACTTTCTGCTCTCTCTGGGCTAAATACTAAGAAGGCATAAGGATCCGATATTAATATTATTATTATGTAAGCTATCGAGGCATCTCAGATGGGTGCAGAAACAATAGTAAAGATTGAATCAACATAAAATACCCGAAGGCACTGGAGAAAAGCAGCACCGACCTTAAAAAAGAAAAAGGAAAAAAGGCCCCGGGTAGAGAGCCCAGAAGGAGAAATTAGGTACTTGAGTAGAATGAGAACCTCCAGTTGTACTCAAAAACTGTGCTGTGCTGACTCCCTGCCTAGGCAAACTCTTTTGTCTCTGTCTTTCCTCTAACATCTTTCCATCTTGCTGGAAGTTTGCTCTCATTCAACCTGTCCCTAAGACCGCTCTCAACCCTCCTGTTATTTTCCAATTGATCTCTTAAGTTTTTAAAACTATTCTTAATTCAAAATGTCTTAAGCATTAAATGCTTAAGAAATTGTTATCTTCCCATAATTTACTTGCAGATCGCCAGTATGGTATTAGAGTGTTGAGCCTATAATTGGGCTTTGTAATTGAACTGGGGTTGTGTGGGACAGGGATCTGCCTTGCTTAGGCCAATCGGCTTTCTGCAGACTCCCATTTTCTTATGTTCATCAGGGGTATTTAGAAACCTTTAGTTTAGTTACTTCAACCTCTGCAGTTGTCTTTGAGTTGGCTGTGGGCAGAAGGCTAATTTTGGAGAGGTAATTGTAAGAGTGAGAGAACTCTATTTCTTGTTGCTAATCTGGCAACCTCTGCGTCATAAAAGCGTGAAAGGGTTAATAGTAATATAATATATGATATAGTAATATATTGATCTGTAGCAATGGGAAAATGTGAAGGAAAAACAGAATATAATAAATTCAGAGGAAAATACTGTGCGAAAATGCAGAAATGGGACGAGGCCAATTATCAGACATGGAAATATAGATACATAACGAAATAGGGAAGAAGGGAGAGAAATTGGTGGGGTCAGTACTCAAGGTATTAGTGAGTTGGGCCTATAATTGGGCCTTGTAATTGGGGTTGGGTGTGACAGGGATCTGCTTTGTATGGGCCGATCGGCTTTTTGCAGACTCCCATTTTCTTATGTTCTTATGTTCTTATGGTTTCCTTAAGAGCCGCTCGACTGGTGATCTTCTTTCTCATCTTGCTAACTCTTGGTCATCCTTCTTTCGGACTTTGGTGAGCCATTCTCTATTGCACTAGACATTTCGAAAGCCTTCGATAAAATCTGGAACATATATATAATTTCTAAGCTATCCTCGTTCTATCCCTCCATTTGTGCTTTTATCTCTAATTTCCTTTCTGACCATTCCATAGCTGCATCTGTGGACGTCCATTGCTCACTTTGTTAACTTTGTTAATCAACTCAGGTATTTCTCAGGGTTCTATCCTGTCTCAATTTTTCTTTCTAATATTCATTAATGATCTCTTCAACTGCACCTCTAGTCATATCCACTCATAGGCTAATGACTCTACCTTACACTATTCAACTAATTTTTCATAACGACGACCCAGCGTGCAATCACTCCAAAGCTCACGTGATGAGGCCATAGATGCCTCTCTTCCGATCTATCAACTATCTCCAATTGGGACATAGAAAATGTTGCTACTATTAATGCCTCCAAATCCAAATTTCCCCTTTCTACGAGTCACAATTTTGTACACGACTTTCCCTATTGCTTCAAAAATACACAAATTAATCCTTCATCTTCTTTCAGTATTCTTGGTGTTTCCTTTTCTCCTGACCTTTCTTGGAAATATCATTTACTGCTCTTGCTAAAACAGCTGAGCTGTTTCCATGGGTTCTTCACCCCCAAGAGATTATTGACTAAATGCCAAACAACTTGGGAAGAGATAGAATTGGATAGTTCAGTGCATTTATTATTGATGAAAGTGTGTTTGGCAAGTCGAAGAACAGATTTGGCTTGATTCCAGGCAGAAACATAGGAAGAATGAGATTCTTGAGTCTTAAGGCATTGGTACCGTTTGAATGCTTCCTCCTTGTTGCGGACAGCAGTTGAAAAAGAGTGAGTAAACCAAGATTTTTTTGCATTAGACTGAGAGAAAGAAAATGAAATGTATGCTTCCATGCCCGAGAGGATTACCTCGGTAATGCATTCAGCACTCTCCGAGGGCCCCGGCCTCGGAAGCAAAAGTCATTCCATGGGAAATCAAAGAAGAACTGCCGGGGAGCCTCCCAGTCGGCAGCGCCAATGTGCCACTAGCGCCTCCGGTTGGGAGGATCAGGTGGAACTACCGGAGAGATAGGACAGGCGACAGATATTAGCTTATGGTCGGAGGAAAACAAAGGATAGAAAAGATGTACAATATAAGCATATACATATATATATATATATATATATAAATAGCTAGATAAGACAGATAGAGAGAGAGAGAGAGAGAGAGAGAGAAAGGGGGGGAGGGGGGAGAAGTGAGCAGCTGGACAATATCAGATAGGGTCAGTGGGGTAGGGGATGGTTGTAGGATTAAACTGAGAGAGAGAGAGAGAGAGAGAGAGAGAGAGAGAGAGAGAGAGAGAGAGAGAGAGAGAGAGAGAGAGAGAGAGTCTTTCTACTGTAAATGTTCTTGACTTACTCTAATATCTTCACTTGTTTCAGATCATTACTTAATTTTAGGACTCTAAAGCAATCTGATTATAATAACAGCTTTTGAATAAATAATTCTACCCATTAGTCCACTCTGGGTCAATAAATACTCAGATCATATTTGTTTTTGTTTTTGTTGACCTCACTGCTATTTGTACCAATGAATATTCAGATATTCCAAAATGTGTTTGCTAAAAACGTTTTTTTTTGTCTGCACACAATTCCCAGAAGAAGTGTTCATTGCTGCACTTCCCCTCTACACACCACATGCACAATAAACACTTTATCTCTTCTTATCCAATTGTGCCTTTAAAATCCCCCATCAAAATGTCATGTGTATCCTTTTGCTTTATATAATATTCTACCACTTCTCGAATATATGGTCAACATTTATCAGGATTATTTGTGGTGTATTTGGAATGTTAAAAAAAAATGCTTACACACTTTTCCATAAGTCCCACTGTACGCCAATTTAACTTTTCAACTCATTAATCAAAATTACCAGATAATTTTATCTCCCCTCCCTATTTTCCAAGTTTTATAATTTCCTGTGTTTGTACAAGTTCACTATCTTTACCATTTTATTGAAAAATATTGCTTATTTAATATAGCAAAACGATCGGCTATAGATATACCTCTTTATTTGTCTCCTAATTCTCAATTATATATGTGTGTATCATTCAAGGCTGATCGTGTAGACTTTACAAATTGGAATATTACAATATGGAATATTGTTCAATTGATAAAATTATGTACGGAATAATAAAAGCTTAAGCGAGATTAGGACATGATTTTCATTATTCTTACCCATAGTGGAGCGAGGGAGGGTTATACACCAAATTAGTAAGATAAAGCGAATCAGTAGTTACAGTAGCTGTCAGAAATTAAAGTACAATTTTTTACTTTTAATGATAGAAAGAAAGCACAAATCAATGAGATCAGCAGACGCGACGAGAAGAAAGGAAGGGAGGCAGTATAAAATACAAATGAGAGAATATGAATACAGGTAACATGAGTTTATTTTGTTAAGGGGGGTCACCGGCTTTTTTTTTTATCTTTCTCTCCTTTTCTCTCTGTCCCTGGCTTGTATCCATTCAGCCCCATTCAGCCAACTGTTTTAAGACGTTTATCCCTATCCAGGTGGCGATTTCTTCCTGGCGAGCGATAGCGAGCCAGCATTGTATGGAGAAATCCGGCTTCGCCGGAGACAACTTTTCTATCGAAAAATTTACAAATTTAGCTTGCTGTCAAAACAAAAATATATACATATGCAGACTCGCTACCACTCGCCAGGAAAATATTAACACCTGGATGGGGGTAAACGTCTTAAACAAATAGGCTGAATGGGGCCGAATGGATACTAGCCAAAGAGAGAGAGGGAGAGAAAGATAAAACACGCGATGTGGGCTCCCTTAAGTGGTTAATGTTATCTCGCTTGCCTATTCACTACTACTGCGTATATTCCTTTTATTGTAACCCCTTTACCGGCGACGTCTTTTCGATTTTATTGTAGCTATGTTTAGACGATTTTATGCAGTTTAAGAAGGATCTGTTTAGTCAAGTGGGTTAAGTGACATAGTTCGAAGCCTTTTTACTGCAGGAGAACCTTTATAAACTGATTAAAATCGTCTAAAAGTAGCCAGAAAAAAGTTAAAAAGACGTAGCCGGTACATTACTCCTTGTTCAGTAATAGTCTTCATTCTCTCCATTCTTCGTGTGGCCCTTGGAGTTTCACATGTATTCATTACTTCCATTGATTTCATTAGTTAGGTTTATTTGTAAATTAATTGGTGGGTTGGTGAAAATAAATGTGAATTATATATTTTGCATTCACTGTTGCTCTACCTATACTTATTAGTAACATTAGTGAATGACAATTCAGATATCTCTTTCATAAACCTACCTACCTACAGTACATATCTATCAATGACCTATCTATGTTTCTATGCATTAAATTGAAAAATACAATTAAAATTATGCACGATCAAAAACGAAGAGTCACAAAAGCTTTTTTTCAAAGAAAAACATAACGGCAAGTTAGTTGGTAACTGAATAAATATATTAAACGAGTCTGCCGAGAAACATATTTATTCGAAACTATGAAGTTATTCACGTTATGGTTGGAAGATAAACAAAACACATACAAATATACAATCCCCTTCACAAACAGCTAGTACAATATTTTATAATCAGACTTTGACAGCGTTTATTTCTCTCACTCGTATCTCTTCTTTACCTTCGCTTCTAACTGTTCTTTCACACGTAGAACTGCATTTCAAACTTATTAATTTGTTAATCTCTGTAATATATTTGTATTATATTATTATTTTAATAATATAATTTGATTTAACTTACTTCAACCTTCATCTATGTATCTATCATTATATTTTGCTGTCAAACAATGTGTGTGCGTATTTATACACAGCATTCAAGTATCAATCTACCTATATTTCTATGCGTTTATGCACGCATATGGCAGTATCAATCAATATAATATATATATATATATATTAGTGTCTATCTCGCTTCTTTCCAAAATGACCACTTCCAACAACATAAATCCAACTCTGACGTCACATTCCCCATGCTTCCCCCTTCCTCTGACGTTCCACAGCAATTAGAGCCACGATTAGAAGGGAATGCAGTGCAATGAGATGGGAATGGAATGGAAAAGAGAAGGAAGGGGGAGTAAGGAGGGGCTCGGCTGCATAACTTCTGGCAAAATTGCAATTGTGTGGGAGTGGGAGTGTGTATGTGTGTGTGTGTGTGTGTGTGTGTGTGTGTGTGTGTGTGTGTGTGTGTGTGTGTGTGTGTGTGTGTGTGTGTGTGTGTGTGTGAGTGTTTGTGTGTATGCGAATACAAGCCTTGGTGGGTTCATGAATACACATTCAATAATATTTGAAAGGTTATGTGTAAAATTTCATATAAACATATTTTCAAAATATAGAGTGTTTTAGCTTAGGTTAGGTTAAGTAGGTAAGTTAAGTTAGGTAGGTTAAGAAAGGTTTGATCTGTATAATATTTGTTCATATTAATCAAATAGATGGGACTTGTCAGCCTTGGTCGGCAAACAATCTAGGGGAAACAACCTTATACAAATCCGGGTGGATGGGACTAGTCAGTTTTGGTCGGCAACCCATCTAGGGAAGATAACCTTATATATATCCTTACTGCTTACCTAAGGGTGAAGCAGGTTGGTGGATGAACTGGCCGCCCACCACTGTAGAAAATGTGCTAACAATACATAGAAGGCTTTTTGAGTTGAGTGTTAAGTCCTGTAAGTTCTTCATAAACTGACACCAATTGTCCTGACGGGGAATAGGTCCTCTTAGGGCATTTTGTGTATAACCACCTTCAACGGGAGTTAGGCGTCGGGCAATAGATAGATAGAATACTTGAACCTGTTAGCATGCATTATCTTTACTGGTAAACACACAACCACTTACAAATGTGCGAACGTGTATTTGCACGAATGTGTATTTGTATGTAGAAAGCATTATATGTAAGTGCCTGTGAGAGAGAGAGAGAGAGAGAGAGAGAGAGAGAGAGAGAGAGAGAGAGAGAGAGAGAGAGAGAGAGAGAGAGAGAGAGAGAGAGAGAGAGAGAGAGAGAGAGAGAGAGAGAGAGAGAGAGAGAGAGAGAGAGAGAGAGAGAGAGAGAGAGAGAGAGAGAGAGAGAGAGAGAGAGAGAGAGAGAGAGAGAGAGAGATGCAGCCAGAAACCAGAGGGAAAAAACGCATGAACAGTGAGCTCCATTTTTAAAGAAAGTTGGTTGCCAGTTCCGCCGCCCCCCCCCTCTCCCTCCCTCTCCCTCTCCCTCTCTCTCTCTCTCTCTCTCCTTAATTGTCCGGGTTTAATATTCTTGTGACGTTTTAATGTTGGGTTTTCTTTTATTCTTCTCATTTTACAGTGGGGTTCGTTTTCTGTTCTAATTCGGGGGAGGCGGACTTAATATGGTCGCGTCTAGTTATTTGGACTTAAGGGGGCCCACCTCGTTTTTTCTCTCTTTCTCTCCCTCTCTCTTTGGCTTGTATCCATTTGGCCCCATTCAGACTACTGTTTTAAGACGTTTACCCCCATCCAGGTGTCAATATTTTCCTGGCAAGCGGTAGCGAGCCAGCATATATATTTTTTTGTTTTGACAGCAAGCTATATTTGTAAATTTTTCGATGGAAAATATTCTCCGGCGAAGCCGGATTTCTCCATACAATGCTTGCTGGCTCGCTATCGCTCGCCAGGAAGAAATCGACACCTGGATGGGGATAAACGTATTAAACCCGTTGGCTGAATGGGGCCAAATGGATACAAGCCAGGGAAAGAGAGAAAAGGAGAGAAAGATAAACAAAAAACGGTGACCCCCCTTAAAGGTAGGTTCATTCAGAGTGGCATAGATAAAGAGGTAGATTGAAATTGAGAGATATTAGAGACATTATAGATGCGCAGACATATTGATTGGATGGATAGATGAATGGATAGAGTGACAGGTATACAGTATACTGTAGACAAATAGACAAACATACTGACATACACAGACACAAACGCAAATAAAAATAGATATACTGCATAGGTACACAGATACTGTAGACAAATAGATACGGGTATTATACAGAGAGAGAGAGAGAGAGAGAGAGAGAGAGAGAGAGAGAGAGAGAGAGAGAGAGAGAGAGAGATAATATGACGTTCTGACAAGTACACTCGACCAAAAAACAGTCTTTACACTAACGCTCTAAATATTCTGGAAGTGGGTCGAAATCTTATGATAATACCTCACAGGCGTATGTTTCACCCAATTCATTCCGTTCACATTAGATTATTTACAGCTCACCAGTGTAAATATTGTGTTTTGGTCGAGTGTACAATCGAGGTTAATAAGTGTTGTCAGATATTTCACAAACTATCGGACACTGACTAACACTCTGAGGGATAAGCACTTTTCCCAGTAACTATAAAGATACCAATAACACTTGTTGAGCGAAAACCACTGGAATCTATGACAACACTTGATACCCCCGATCGTACATCCTTATGCGACGTGTGTTATCTATCTTCTAGCTGTATTTAGACGGTATTGTGCAGCTTAGTAAGGATCTGTGGTAGTTAAAAGGGTTGGTTGAGATACTTTGAAGCCTTATTATTGCTAGAGGTCCTTTTTAATCTGAATATAATCGTCTAATAGTTGCCATATTATATAGAAAAGGGCGTCACCGGTACAGTATGGGTTAACTAGCGTTATGAATATGGTGTAATTCGTATAAATACTTATAGATAAGAAATAGTGACCATATACTGTAACCTTGACCGTTGACCTTTGACTTAAACTAAAAAACATGCATTTGGATGGTCATCGCATTGACCAACTGAATTTACCTGCACGATTTGGTGACAATACATTCAACAGTTTAGGAGGAGTTTAGGGAAAATGACGAACACGCTTGTTTTGACCTTCAACCTTAACTATTTCAATATTAATATATAACTTGATATACTGTATATGTTATTTAAGTATTAAGCTACTAAAACAGCCAGTTTTCCGAAATTTTAGTAATCTTATATAATTAATAATAAAATTTGACCTTTGACCATGACCTGTGACCTTGATATTTATGTAGGAGTACATTATATATTTGCATTGACATTGCCCAGGAACGTCATAAAAGCATGCCTAATTTCATTAAAACCCATCAGTCAGTTTCATATAATTTAATAGAATAGTCGACTTTGACCTTTATCTTGACCTTTATGATGTGTGTCTCAAAATTTAATATTTTCCTTTCCATTAATAGTGCAACTAGCTCATCAAATTTTGTTAAGTTTGCATGGAAATTAAAGATATTAGCATATTGACCTTATATTTGACCTTGGACTGAGACATTGACCTTTTATATGGAATTGTATTGTTTCTTGTTTGACCTTGGCCAAGTTATTCCGAATATACATGGTAAGCCTAGTGAGACTAACAGATAGTATAAGAAATACTAGTAAAACACTTATTTTGACCTTTGACCTTGACCTTTGTCCTTACCTTTTGGAATATTTATCTCAAATTTGGTCAATATGATATCAAGGTTACCAGTAACTTGTATAGTGAAAATTAATAGATTTGAGTAAAAACAAAACAAAACATGAAATAATTACCCTTTTCTAACCTTTACCTTTGACCTTAATCTTTAGGTTATATTAAAGATTTTTTTTTTGATGGACCTTCGCATTGACCAAATGGATATACCTGTGAAATTTGGTAAAAATTCATCGGTCTAGGAGGAGTTTCCGGACAGACAGGCGGACGACAACATACGAAGATGACAGACAAGCTGACTGGTTGTGCACAGACTATGGGCGGGATCTGTGTGCGGAATACCACTCTGCTTC
This sequence comes from Paralithodes platypus, assembly GCA_032716605.1. Taxonomy (NCBI): domain Eukaryota; kingdom Metazoa; phylum Arthropoda; class Malacostraca; order Decapoda; family Lithodidae; genus Paralithodes; species Paralithodes platypus. Next base: position 13,526,516 of record CM064554.1, read on the forward strand.
GCAGAGTTGATAATCGGTTTACTGCATAACTCGCTGTGTACTAAAGGATCTGATGGCAAAATTTAGTTTACAAAGTTTAGTCTAATTAACCAATTACAATCTAGAGACTGTGGAATAGGTTACATTATATAGTAGATAATATTATAGGATGTTCACTTGCCTGAGTAATATTAGAACCCTGAAGATATATACATTATATATATATATATATATATATATATATATATATATATATATATATATTATAATATATACTGTATATATATATACAGTATATATATATATATATATATATATATAGTATATACAGCATATATATATATATATAGTATATACAGTATATATATATATATATATATAGTATATACAGTATATATATATATATATATATATATATATATATATATATATATATATATATATATATATATATATAGTATATACAGTATATACATATATATATATATAGTATATACAGTATATATATAAATATATATTCAGTATATACTGAATATATATATATTATCTATATTATAGTATAGTGATATATATATATACTATATAGTATATACATATAGTATATATAAAATATATACAGTATATATATATATATATATAGAGAGAGAGAGAGAGAGAGCGAGGGAGAGTGAAGAAAGTGATCAGAGTCGGACGCAAGGTGGCTGGCTAAGCTTTCTGTTAATAGGATGAAAATTGATAGGAAAGTGAGACGGGATTAACTGAGGGAGAGAACTGAGGAGGAGGAGGAAAACGTTAGAGAAGAAAAGGAGGGGTAGGGAGTGGAAGAGGAGGAAGAAGAAAATAATGAAGAAAAAGAAGAAGCAGAAGAAGAAGAAGAAGAAGAAGAACAACAACAACAACAAGCAGAAGAAGAAGAAGAAGAACAACAACAACAAGCATATATAAAGTAAGTATGGTGATGATGAAAATTGATGTTGATAATAATTGATGAATGGTAATAATAATACAATATGATATCGTCAATGATGAAAATAATGTTGTTGATGATAAAGATGATGAAAAAAGTAGAAGGAAAATAAAACTGAAGAAGAAAGAAGTCAAAAGCTGACGAAGTTGATTATATGATGATATAAAAAATGGGGATCGTGATGATAGAGAAATATAAGAGACGGGGTTAACGAAAGGCAAACCAGTGAAAAGAAGTATACTGTAGGGAGATAAAGAAAAAGAGGGAAGTTAAAGATGAATGGTGAATACATAACAGAAACAGCACACAAGGTATTAAATGAGCAATTAAAAGGGGAAAAAATATAATGGTGGAAAAATATAAAATTGAGGAAAAAAATCAATATCATAAAAGTATAAGTCAACAAAAAATATGTATTAATTAATGTCGTTCTTAACACCTAAAATCCCTAAATTAAATTAATGAAAGTATGTGATCTTCCCAAGATACCACATGCAAAACTTACACGCTTTTAGGGAGCCCACCTCGCTTTTTTCTCTTTCTCTCCCTCTCTCTTTGGCTTGTATCCATTCGGCTCCATTCAGCCTACTGTTTTAAGACGTTTACCCCCATCCAGGTGCCAATATTTTCCTGGTGAGTGGTAGCGAGCCAACATATATAAATTTTTGTTTTGACAGCAAGCTAAATTTGTACATTTTTCGATAGAAAAATGTCTCCGGCCAAGCCGTATTTCTCCATACAATGATGGCTCGCTATCGCTCGCCAGGAAGAAATTGACACCTGGATGGGGATAAAAGTTTTAAAACAGTTGGCTGAATGGGGCCGAATGGATACAAGCCAGGGAAAGAGAGAAAAGGAGAGAAAGCAAAATAAGGCCGGTGACCCCCCTTAACCATTACATTACCAAGACAGCTCCACGTACAGCGCATGGCCACGATTAATATCCATTCATCGAATATTGGCTATTAATCTAATCATGTACTGGACCCAACTGCACTATGATGCTTATGCGAGAGGAAACAACATTTTATGGGGTATAGATCTCAAAGGACCGACCTCGCAACGAAATGTTCCTGAACCTATGGATATTAATCAACATCGTTCCTAACACCAATAACTTCCAAATTAAATTAATGAAAACATTCGATCTTCCCAGGATTCGAACCCAGGATACCACATACAGAACTGACACGCCCTAACAATTACACCATCAAGACAGTTAAGGGGGTCACCGTTTTTTTCTTTCTTTCTCTCCTTTTCTCTCTTTCCCTGGCTTGTATCCATTCGACCCCCTTCAGCCAACTTGTTTAAGACGTTTATCCCCATCCAGGTGTCGATTTCTTCCTGGCGAGCGATAGCGAGCCAGCATTGTATGGAGAAATCCGGCTTTGCCGGACAAATTTTTCTATCGAAAAATTTACAAATTTAGCTTGCTGTCAAAACAAAAATATATATATGCTGGCTCGCTACCGCTCGCCAGGAAAATATGACACCTGAATGGGGGTAAACGTCTTAAAACAGTAGGCTGAATGGGGCCGAATGGATACAAGCCAAAAAGAGAGGGAGAGAAAGAGAAAAAATCGAGGTGGGCTCCCTTAAAGGTACAGCACATGACCACGAAAAACAAAAAAATCCATTCATCGCATACAGGACACCAATCTAATCATGTACTGGGCCCAACTGAACTATGAATACCCTACTGCTTATGCCAGAGGAAAGACAATGATATGGGGTGCAGATTTCAAAGGACCGACCTCGCAACGTTGTAAGAATGAGACAAGGAATCCAAAGAGCGAATAAGTATCTTACAAAAGGTTAATCAATATATCTAGATTCATTTGAAATTTTACACATATTGTATAATCAATAATAGAAAAAAAGTAGTATTAGTAGTAATATAAAATAATAAATAATCAACAATAATAATAATAATAATGAAAATACTACTACTAATAACAAGAGTAAGAATAAGAATATTAATACTTGTAATAATAATAATAACAACAATAATCAAACTATATTAATAATAACAAAAACAGCAACACTAATAATAATAACAATAATTATAATATTTATATTAATAATGATAATAATAAATACATAATAATAATAAAAACAAGAACAACAAAAACAAGAAGAAGAATTATAACAATTACAATAATATATTATATACATTTTTTAATTTAAAATATACAAGAACAAACAGATAGTAACACAATAACAAAACAATAACTAAAACAAAACAAAACAAAATATAGTTGAATACAAAGAGAATAAATAGAACAGGAAGCAACCATAAACAGTAAACTGGACTTGTAAATGACCAAGAAAGAAGAGGGGGAGGGAGTGCGGGGAGGGGTGAGGAGGGGGAGAGAGTGCGGGGAAGGGGGAGGGTGTGAGGAGGGGTAGAGAGAGTGCTGGGAGGGGTGAGGAGGAGGAGGAGGAGGAGGAGGGGAGGAGTGAGAGTGTGTGGAGGAGGAGGAAGGGGAAGAGAGAGCGGGGAGGGGTGAGGATGTAAGGAGGGGAACTAAGGTGGGGTAATAAGAGATCCAAAGGCTTCAGAGATCGGCCAACCTGCGCCTCTGCCCCTGGTGTCATTAACCTATTTGTACACTAAACTACAGTATGTCCAGACTTACAATACAAATTCGTCAATACTGATATAGGTGATATACATTCTAGGATACATGTCGTGACCTTAAAGTTTCGAATCTATCCCAAACTGAATTGAATCTTGTAATATGTCTTATACTGTAGCTAAATTGTACATGTCGGAAGTTCATTTATGCTGTTTGAGTGTTCATATTGGGCTAGAACTTGTGTGTTAGAGCATACATCAGTGTTTATTTCTCATCTAAGTCTTGCATTATCAAAATTATGATATAACGTCCTTGTTTGATAAATATGGCACCAAAATGTCGTCCGATGACAAAGATAGCCGCTCTGTCTCACTGCAGGTTCTCTCAGGAGGAAGGGGAGGTGTAGCTGACTGGGGCTTCACAAGTGTACAACAGAGGCTAAATCTGTGCAGATCTTGTTACACGGTCAAGGAGGAGGGGAGAAGAGGGTTCAGAAGAGGTGTGGGGAGGTGAGAAGGGGGAGGAACAGGGGAGAAAGAGTAGGAGGAGGAAGAAGTGTGGTGGCATGAAGAAGGGAGGAGGAGGGTAAAGGAGAGAGGAGGAGCAGAAAGTGGGAGTGAAGACAGGGGAGGGGGAGAGGAGGAGGAGAAAGAAGGAAGACGAGGAAGAGGAAAGGGCAAAACAAAAAATAAGAGAGAGGAAGAGGTAAAAGTAGGAAGGGGAGGAAGAGGAAAGGCCTACACAGAGAGAGACGAAGTGTCGGTGGTGTCGGTGATATGTTATAGTCGCTGCTTGTATTTTAGTTGTTGCAGTTTTACTAGCTGTTGGGTTATTTCCTGATTCCTGAACAGGCACTTCTATGATTGCTGGTTCTATTAACCCCTTCTGTACCGGAGACGTCTTTTACATTTAATTCTAGCTACTATTAGACGATTGTATTCAGTTTAATAAGGGCCTCCATCAATTCACAAGCTTCGAATTATCACACCTAACCCTTTTAACTACCACAGATCCTTCTAAAATTCACACTCTTGTATAAGGGGAGATTTCCACTTGAGGGACTTTTTTCTGGACCCCTTGCTCCCTCATGTTTAGCCCCATTGCTTTTGAAATTTTAAGACGTTCGCCCCATTAGTTGGATTATTTTATAAACTTTCGCCCCATTTCTGTAAATTTTAAGACCTTTCGTTCCATTTAGCTGTCTATTTTTTCCTGGCGAGCGATAGCGAGCCTGTAATTTAAGAGGAATCGGCCTTCGGCCTGGACATTTTTCTACCGAAAAATGTACACATTTATCTTGAAAGGGGATCTAGGGAGTGTAATTTTAAGATTAATGGAAGTCTAGGGAACTAACTAAAAACCTCCCCTTAAATATAGCTAGAAGAAACTATTAAAGACGTCATCGGTACAGAAGGGGTTAATACTAACTCTTGTTGTTGTAATTGTTGTTGTGGTTGTGGTGGAGGTGGAGGTGGTGGTGGTGGTGGAGGTTGACAGAAAACATACATAATATAAAAAGGGGAAAAGAGAAGAGGTAATAGTAGATGACAGAAGATTGGAAGATTTATGTAGTATAAAACACAAGAGATACAATAGAAGATAAGTTTAATAATAGATAGGTAATACATAGCAGCAATAAAACAGATCGTAAAAGGTTAAGGGGAGGTTTTTAGTGTGTTTCCTAGACTTCCATCAAGCTTGAAATTACACCCCCATGACCCCCTTTCAAGATAAATTTGTAAATTTTTCGATAGAAAACTGTCCCGGCCGAAGGCCGATTCCTTTTAAATTACAGGCTCGCTATCGCTCGCCAGGAAAAAATCGACACCTAAGTGGAACGAAGGGTCTTAAAAGTGACATAAATGGGGTGAAAGTTCTTAAAATCGCCAAAGTAATGGGGGCGAACGTCTTAAAATCTCAAAAGCAATGGGGCTAAACATGAGGGAGAAAGGGGTAAAGACAAAAATCCCTCAAGTGGAAATCTCCCCTTAATCAAAAGAAACCCAAAATGACGCTAATGAACATTATTACTGCACATCAAAGAAAATGAATATATTTAAATGGATAACAAAATGTACAAATGTCTCTCTAAGGGGGATCTTGGGAGTGTTCTTGTATGCTTGAAACAGAACTAGGGAGCAAACCAGTGACAGTAGCTTGCATAATATAAAGACAACAAAGACCACTTGCTATTGTCCCCATATTGTCTCTTCGTTACTATAAGACATCAGATTATTTTATTTTACTATCTAAGCTACACAAGTACATGATTGCACTAAGGGGAGAGGGGTCTTATTTCTGGTCCTCCTTCTTCCTCATGTTTAGTCCCATTAGTGTTCAGATGTTATGACGTTCGGCCCATTTGTTTGGGGATTTTAAGACCTTACGCCCCATTTCTGTCAATATTAAGACTTTTCGTGTAATTTAGGTGTCGATGTTTTCCTGGCAAGCGATAGCAAACCTGTGATTTAAGAGGAACCGGCCTTCGGCTGGGACATTTTTCTATCGAACACTATACGAATTAATGTTGAAGGATTTTTTTTTTTTTTTTTTGTATGGAGGTCTAAATAGGAAACTAAAAATATGATTCATAAATGAGGAAATAAATTCGCCCATCCCCAATTATGGTGGGCGAGGTCTGGAAACCCTTTTCCCTCATGTTTACCCCCATCAGTTTTTAGATCTTAAGGCATTTGCCCCATTAGCTTGGCGATTTTAAGATATTTCGTACCATTTAGGTGCCGACTTGTTCGCGAATCAACAATTTAGAATTAACCAGCTTTCGCCCTGGGCATTTTTCTACAGAAAAAAAAAATGCACATATTTAACTCGAAGGGGGAAGCATGGGTGAGAGGAGGGGGGGGGGGTCTTAGGGGTATTATTGAAGCTTGATGGAGGTCTAGGGAGAAAACTATATATATATATATATATATATATATATATATATATATATATATATATATATATACTGTACAGTATATATATTTACACAGGTATATATAGTAATAAATAAATAACTAAACACAAATATATTAACATCTCCCCTTAAGCTTAAAAAGGCTCACTACAAATTAATTAGGCAACAACTATTTATACTAACCCTTTGACTACTATAGGTCCATTCTAAGCTACATGTAGCCATCAATTGGGAGTCCATGAAAGGGTTATCAATCACCACAACAACAAGGCATAATAACTTATTTCTGGAATAAACAAAATAATGTCTCTTGTTATTCAATTATTGATGAATTGTCTTATAACCATATTGATTAATCACCTTTTCTCGGTAAATATATGGGTAATTATGAAAACCTGGAGATTAGGGGATGACGATCAGAAGCAGTTCATTATTTTGACACCGAGTATCGATAAATTATCTCTTACTGGATGAACATGAGATGCCTTTCCCAAATCGAGCAAAATCATCTGGCATTAAGGGGGGTCACCTGCTTTTTTTTATCTTTATCTCCTTTTCTCTCTTTCCCTGGCTTGTATCCATTCGGCCCCATTCAGCCAACTGTTTTAAGACGTTTATCCCCATCCAGGTGTCGATTTCTTCCTGGCGAGCGACAGCGAGCCAGCATTGTATGGAGAAATCCGGCTTCGCCGGAGAAATTTTTCTATCGAAAAATGTACAAATTTAGCGTACTGTCAAAACAAATATATATATATACTGGCTCGCTACCGCTCGCCAGGAAAATATTGACACCTGGATGGGGGCAAACGCCTTAAAAGAGTAGGCTGAATGGGGTGGGGCCGAATGGATACAAGCCAAAGAGAGAGGAAGAGAAAGAGAAAAAAAAGCGAGGTGGGCTCCCTTAACTGAAAATCAACATTGGTAAAGGTGACATGGGCAGATTGAAAATATTGACCGAGGGTTATTCGTAGCCTTCAGACCATGAACATTATCATCTATCGTCATAAAACAATAACTATAGCATTTTCATATAAGTTAAGACTCTCTCTCTCTCTCTCTGTATATATCTATATTTCTCTCACTCTCTCTGTATCTATCTATCTATCTATCTCTCTCTCTCTCTCTTATATATATATATATATATATATATACTCTATATATAGGCTACAGTATATATACAGTTATCTATGATACAGTATATACATATGGGTGATTCATCTTCGCCAAAGCTTGTCCAAGTCTGCAACTATTTCCAAGGTGCTCGATCATTCTGATTTTAAAGGAATGTCCTGAAATAATTAAATGTCCTGGTTACCTGCCAGGACATGTAAATATGTATATAATGATCCATCACAATTGATTAGTTGCTAAAACATTATGTAGAACTACCTTTAATGCCGATATAAATATAAATCGTGAAATGCATGAACCTCTATTATATTGGCTAGACAAGGCATGATAAATGATAACAGTTGAAAGAAAAAGACACAAATCAAATAAATTGCTGGTGGAAAGAGCTCTATGGGACACTACAAAAACCCTGACGATACGGAAATCATCGTTCTGTCACTGGATGTCAGATGGGAGATAGTAACTCAATTATCGTAGAGAGAGAGAGAGAGAGAGAGAGAGAGAGAGAGAGAGAGAGAGAGAGAGAGAGCGAGAGAGAGGTGGGGGAGTTACTGCGGTGTCAGTAACTGTATCACTGCACTAGGAAGTCTTAGTAAGGGGGAGCAACAAAAAGGTGTGTGTGTGTGTGTGTGTGTGTGTGTGTGTGCGTGTGTGTGCGTGCGTGTGCGCGCGTGCGGCGGGGGGGGGGGGGGGGGGGTGGGCAGTAAGCCGTGAGGGTAGGGGGGAAGGAAGACAAAAGAAAGGAAGGTGGGAAGGAAGAAAGAAATGAAGGGCCGGTGAGGAAGGAAAAAACACATGAAGGAAGGGGGGGGGGGAGGAAAGACACAATAAAGGAAGGAAGGAAGGAAATGAAAAGGAGGGGGAAGGAGGAGGGGGGGAAGAAAAAAAAAATGAAAGGAGAGGGGAAGGGAAAGAGAAGAAAGCAAAGGAAAGGGGAGGGAAAGACAGAAGAAATGAGGAAGGGGGAGGAAGACACAAAAAGGAAGAGGGAAGGGAAGGAGGGATAAGGAGGAGGAGAACAAAAAAAGGAGGAGAAGGCGGAGGAAGGATAAAAGGAAGGGAGGAAGAAAGAGAGGAGGGAGAAGAAGGAAAACAAGAAGGGGAAAAGGAAGAAGGAAAAAAAGAAAGGAGGAAGGAAGGAAGAGGGAAGAAGCAAGAGAAGGAAGGTGGAACGAAGGAAAAAAAGGAAGGAAAGGAAGGAAAGGAAGGAAGGAAGGAGGAAGGAAGGAAGAAGAAAGAAGGGGTTGAAGGAGTGGAACATTAGTAAACGAGGGATTGAAGGAAGAAGGGCATACCTCTCTCCCTCAATCTACCCTTCCTTCATCCTATGATTTAAACTGCTTTAAACTTCGTGTGTACAGGCATTTTGACCCCGCGTCCCTTAAATTTGGCTCTGTCACTCTTTTGGCTTTGGAGGAGACATTCGTTACAGACAACCTGCCTTTTGTCTCCTTCATACACATAGGAAAAAATAAACTGAATATGGAATTCCAGTCAATAATCCTTATCCCTCTAGCATTCAAACATTATATCTGTTTTCTTCCAAACAGTGTTGCACTGTATCAACAATAATGCACTATATAGAACCCTTAAACTTTGCACAATTGAATTGATAACAACATCTCATCTGAAAGACCTATCTAGAATAACCCTTATACTCATATTATACTAACGTATTATTTTTGCCTTTCCCCTCTGTGCGGCGACCCACATGCGAACGTCTGCGCAGTAATCTGGAGATCTTGTAACACTCCGAGCAAACTGCACATCAAATACCAAGAAGAAGAAGAAGGAGGGTATGATGGAAGCTAAGACAGAATGAAGGAAGAAGAGAGGAAACTGAGGAAGGAGGACACGTAAGAAAGAGGGAAAAAACCAAAGAGGATATGAAGGAATGAGATAAGGAAGGTGGAACTGAAAGAAGAAGGGAGCAGGGTAAGGGGGAAGGGAGGAAGGAAGGATAGATGGAAGGAAACTGGCAACTTATAATGGAAGGGAAGAATCACAAATATGACAGAGTTAAAGTAGATATAAAAAAGATGAAGTTATATATAAGAATTAAGGTGAAAAATGGAGGGAGATATTGAGAGCGTGAAGTCTGCAAAACGGAAGCAGCTAAGGAAACAAGACATAATGCAATGTCCGGGCAAGTTAAGGAAACATAAATATAAATCGAGACTCACGAAATGCTGCCAGAATACTTTAGCAAATTAGTATTGATGGTAAAAGAGCGCATGTGAATCCGCCTTAAGGGGAGGTATTTAGTTTGTTCCCTAGACCTCCATCAAGCTTAAAATTACACCCCCTTGAGTCCCTTTCAAGATAAATTTGTACATTTTTCGGTAGAAAAATGTCCCGGCCGAAGGCCGGTTCCTCTTAAATTACAGGCTCGCTATCGCTCGCCAGGATAAAATCGACACCTGAATTGCACGAAAGGTCTTAATATGGGGTGAAAGTTCTTAAAATCGCTAAACTAATGGGGCAAACGTTTTATAATATCAAAAGCAATGGGGCTAAACATGAGGGAGAAAGGGGTCAAGAAAAAAATCCCTCAAGTGGAGATCTCCCCTTAACCCTTTAACGCACGTATGGACGCTAGTGTTGCCGATTAGCAATCAGAAATAGAGTTCTCTCAATCTTATAATTACCTCTCCAAAATTAGTTTTCTGCCCACAGCTAACTCAAACACAACTGCAGAGGTTGAAGTAAATAAAGTAAAGATTCTAAACACCCCTGATGGTCACAGAGGCTTTAAAGTATCCCAGAACAGGCTCAAATGGCGTCCTGTGCGTGAAAGGGCTAATAGAAGACAATGTAGGGACAACCAAATGTGATTGACTTAAAAAGAAATATTAAGGAATCATATACAAATAAGGAGTAACAAAGTAAGTAGGACTAATCTTATAATAATGAGTAACAAAAGACAGCTAATATTAATATACTGTGATAATGCATTGGAAAACACAGTGCAAGACAAATTTAAGACAAGGAAATCATATAGGAGAAAGAAGCGACAGCACAAGCAGACCTTATCAAATTATAAGAACGAGTAAGAAAAGACAGACTTTACCCGCTGTCACACGAGCGATTTTTCCGTCAATTTTCCATGAGCAAGTTTGTTTTGGTTATATTTCGGGACTTTTTTGCACTGGTATCAGTAACTAGACTGAAGATAGAGTATGTTAGGCGGTTGAATTCTGATATAGCGTAATTTTTTAAACTGCCAGACCATAATTGCCAGTAAAAATTTCTCGAAAAACGGCTCGTGTGACTCCGGCTTTATATTAGAGCAACTACGAATAACGGACTAGAAGTTATCATATAATACAGAGAAAATCATAGAAAGTAGGCACGATAAAAGAAGAATGAGCAAGGAGAGACATTAACCTTTATTTAGCGGGCTAGGTGGTCTATTTGACCGTAGCGTAGGGGTTTTTACCCTAAATAGGGTTGTTTACGTGATCATTTTCATGCCTAAATAAGACCCAGAGCGTAAAACAAGTATCTATCTCTGAAAGGGCATAAACAGAGCTTTCCAATGACACCCGAACCATCCTTGTACGACCATTGGTTCTCTTGCAACGATCGTGCAACACGAGTGCAAAAACACTGCAATTAGGTAATTTCCTTACATAATTCCCTGTGTAGCGAGTGAGAGAGGGGAGGGAAGGGTGGGATACAGTTCAGTAGGTCCACGGTGGTCGTGCGGAGCGGTCCTAAGCTTACTACGCTCTTCCCACCACTCAGCTCTCTCTCTCAGCAACATTACGTGCTGAAAATGGCGCACGACATAAGTTGTGAACCGCCACATAGTCCAAATTGATTTCACACGACATAAGTCGCGCGCCGCCAATAAGGGGTTAAGGGAGCCCACCTCACTTTTTTTCTCTTTCTCTCCCTCTCTCTTTGGGTTGTATCCATTCGGCCCCATTCAGCCTACTATTTTAAGACGTTTACCCCCATCCAGGTGTCAATATTTTCCTGGCGAGCGGTAGCGAGCCAGCATATACAGTATATATTTTTGTTTTGACAGCAAGCTAAATTTGTACATTTTTCGATAGCAAATTTCTCCGGCGAAGCCGGATTTCTCCATATAATGGTGGCTCGCTATCGCTCGCCAGGAAGAAATCGACACCTGGATGGGGATAAACGTCTTAAAACAGTTGGCTGAATGGGGCCTACTGGATACAAGCCAGGGAAAGAGATAAAAGGAGAGAAAGATAAACAAAGCCGGTGACCCCCCTTAAGGAGTTACATAAGAGCGGTTAGGAATAGACAGAGTGTAAGCAAACATGTAAGCTAGGGGATCATAGAAGAGTAAGTAATGACAGAGTAAGGAGTTATGTAAAGGAGGGTGAGAAAAACGAGTAAGCTGTTATATTCATAGCTGCGGTTGTGGACGGCCACCGTTCACTTTCCCAACCTATCAACTGCAGTGTTCCTCAGGGTTCTGTCCTATCTCCAATTCTCTTCCTATTATTCATTAACAACCTTCTCAACTGCACCTCCAGTCCTATCCACTCATACATTACACTATTTACAGTACACATTACACTATTCAACTAGCCTTGCACAAAATTACTCACAGCAGGAACTCCAAAACTCACGTAAGGAGGCCATAAAACACCTATCTTCTGATCTCTCTACCATCTGCAATTGGGGCAGAGAAAACCGTGTTCATTTCAATGCTTCCAAAACTCAGTTTCTCCATGTGTCTACTCGTCACCCTTTCCAGGAAACTATGATCTACTCTTCAACAACATATAAATTAACCCTTCATCTTCTCTTAATATTCTTGGTGTCTCTTTTTCAGCTGATCTCTCTTAGAAAGATCATACTACCACTCTAGCTTACCAAACAGCTTCCCAGAAGCTGGGAGTGCTCAACTGCCTCCAGGGGTTCTTTACCCCAGTGCAGCTTCTTGCTCTTTACAGGGGCACAGTGCATCCATATATTGAGCATTGTTCACACGTGTGGGGAGGATCCTCTCACACAGCACTTCTAGAGAAAGTAAAAATGAAAGCCTTCCATTTCATTAACTCACGTCCATTCAACAATTTCCTTCAGTCTCTCTCTCTTCGCCACAATGTTGCATCTCTCTCACTATTCTACCGCTATTACAATAATCAGTGTTCCTCAGAGCTCTCTCAGTGTATACCACCCCCTCTTTGTAGAGCACGTAGCTCCTGTCTTGCAACACAATCCCACTCCGACTCTGTGCAACTCACCAACCCAAGAGTGAAACGTTATTCTCAGTCTGTGTTCTATTCAACAGCTGATCTCTGGAACTCCCTCCCAGAATCAGTCTTTCCCTCTTCCTATGACTTAAATTGCTTCAAACTCTGTGTGTCCAGGCATTTTGGTTCGAACGTCCCTTGATTTTGGCCCTGTCACTCTTTCAACTCTGGGGGAGACACGTGCTACAGGCAGTTCTGCCTTTTGCTTCCCTCACTCACATAGAACAACTAAAAATAGAGCGAGTAGGAGGAGACAGCATAGTAGGAATCACGTAAGACAAATACCCCACATAAGCATATATAGTATAGTGACTGAGTAAGTAGGTTTGATAATGTAAGAATCGACAAAGAAATACAAATAATAGTTACATAGAGCGAGTAGGAAAAGACTGAGTACACGGAATCATATACGAAATAATATCACAATATAATGTCAATAATGGTACGGTAAATAGACCTAATGATAAAAATGAGTAATAAGAAACAGTTATAAATAAAATGCTGGCGAGTAATTACAGACAGAATACGGATTAATGTAAGCTAAGTGATCATAATAAAAACGAGTAAAATATTAATAACAGAGTAAGGAGTCGTGTAAGAGTTGGTAAAAAGAGTATTTATTAAGGAAAAAGTGAGTAGGAGTCGATAACAGCCTTGGTAAGAGCGTACACTAATAAAGTTATGGGAGTACGGACAATAAAGTTAGGACAAATATAAGATCATATTTTGATAGGAAGGCATAATCTAAGAGGAAGTATGATATAACAAAATCACATTGTATAGTAATAATAAGTACAAAGGAGTACAAAGGAAATCAAGCAACAACAGATATAGTGACCCTTCTAGGCTGCTTGCCCTCCAAAACACTGAGGATCAAATGTCCAAACTGTGGTTTAGAGTGGGTAAGGGAACATTGGAAAGGGAATTACTGCCCTTGAACTAATGTCCGTGGCAGGATTAGGAAGTTAGTAGGGGACAGATGGGTTAGTAACTGAGGGGGGATAAAATAAAGTTATTCATTTACAAACGCAGTTAGTCGCAGGTTTGATGAGAGATATTTGTCTAGGCGGAGTTTAAATGAATCAACGGTGCTGTAGTCTATAACGTCTCGGGGAAGCCCATTCCACAAGTTGACAACTCGATTGAAGAAGAAATTCTTAGATTAGTGTGAGTTAAAAGATTTACCAATAATTTTGCAACCGTTTACCCGCGTGTAATTGGATTGGTCGATAGTCAAGTACTTACTACAGTTCATATTGTCGATGCCTTTGATGATTTTGAACACTTGAATTAATTCACCTCTTAATCTGCGCTGGATTAAAGGAAATAGATTTAATTCTCTAAGACGCTCTTCGTATGGTTTTTTCTTTAGGCTAGGTATCATTTTGGTAACTCTACGTTGAACTCGTTCTAGCTTGTTTATAGCTTTTTGGTAATAAGGGCACCAAGATTGAACGCAGTATTCCAGAAGAGGGCGGACTAAGGAATTGTAAAGGGTTAGGATAACTTCTTTGGATTTATGCTCAAATGACCTGCCTATAAAGCCAATTATTTTGTTTGCCTTCTTAACAAATTCTGAACATTGTTGACTCGGTTTTAGGTTACTCGATATTGTTACTCCCAGATCGGTTTCTCGGTTTACATTCTTAAGCTGAGTGCCATTCACCGAATAGTTTGCTTTCTCATTTAGGTATCCGATATGTAGTATTTTACATTTATCCGCATTGAAACTCATTTGCCAAATTTGGGCCCAACATGACAATTTATCTAGATTGTGTTGCATATCGTCAACTTGTTCTTTTGAGAGTACGTTATTTGCAATTTTTGTATTGTCAGCAAATTTTGAGATTGTACAGGTGAGACCCTCATGTATGTCGTTGATGTAAATTAGAAAGAGAATTGGTCCTAATACCGATCCCTGGGGTACCCCGCTACTCACATCGGTCAATTTAGATGCCTTACCGTTTATGACTACTCTTTGCTTTCTGTCGCTGAGCCAATTTTCTATCCATTTCAACACACCGTCTTGTATTCCATGCGCTTTTAGTTTTAGCAGTAAACGTTTGTGGGGAACTTTGTCAAAGGCCTTTTGAAAATCAAGGTATAATATCTACAGCTTTACTCTCATCGTAGAGGTTGAGGATATCGTGGAAGAAGTCTAAGAGGTTTGTTAAACAGGAACGTTTTTTTACGAAAGCCGTGATGAGTATCTTTAAGTATGTTATTTTCCTCTAAGTGATTTACGAGTCTGTCTCTTATGACCGTTTCTAGCATTTTACATACAACTGAGGTTAAGCTAATTGGACGATAGTTACTGGGTAGGGATTTGCTGCCTTTTTTTAATATCGGCGTTACATTGGCTAGCTTCCACTGATCAGGCATAGTTCCAGACTGCAAGGATTTATTGAATAGTAATGTCAGTGGTTTGGAGAGCTCATCCTTAGCTTCCTTTAGAACTCTAGGCGAGATTGTATCAGGTCCAGGCGTTTTATTTACCTTGAGTTTATCTAAACAATTCAATACTTCTCTCTCTGTAATGGTGATATTGCTTAGAACATCTGAATTATCAATCTGAATCGGCGATGGTGTAGGGATATCACTGAGGTCTTCTGTTGTAAAGTATAGTAAAAAGTCAATTAAAAGCAATATTTGACTGACTCAGGAATACAAAATGTGTGAGTAGATGAGGTGTTAAGATAACTAAACAGGAGAGAGAGAGAGAGCGCGAGAGGGGGGGGGGGGGGATGTTAGGTGGGGTGGAGGGGAGAGCGACAGATTATAAGGCTTCGGACTGCTTGACAAATCCTTATCTTATGTACCCCCCTCCCTCGCTCCTTCCCCCCTTCTCTCGCTCTCGCTCTCTCTCTCTCTCTGTATATATATATAAACAGGATCCCAGGAGGAAAAGGGCATACGTTTGGGAAATGATAAAACAAGGTATTCTAAGCCGAAGATGTTTTATATGTAATATTCCAAATCTCAACTGGTATAGATGTATTGCATGTTGAAAAGGGTACTTTCCTATGTATTTCGGTATTTCCCTATAAGACTGGACTAGCTGTCCCA
Organism: Paralithodes platypus; assembly: GCA_032716605.1. Classification (NCBI taxonomy): domain Eukaryota; kingdom Metazoa; phylum Arthropoda; class Malacostraca; order Decapoda; family Lithodidae; genus Paralithodes; species Paralithodes platypus. Next base: position 13,542,392 of record CM064554.1, read on the forward strand.
GTGCCTACCATACCTCCATCTAACTGCAATTATTTTACCCTGTTATTATAAAGCTATTATAAATATGTAAGCTACAAAATGATTATACACACATTAGCTCACTTTGAACCAGTTGGAGACTATTTGACATGGAAGAGTCCATTACAATGATGTGGGGGAGGACACTACATAACACGTTCAATATCTATTTAGCCCCTTCAGCACCAGGACGTCTTTTTACCTTTGATTCGGGCTATAATTAGGTGATTGCATGCAGTTTAAGAAGGACCTATATTAATCAGAGGGTTTATTGAGATCGTATTTACCCATTATAGTCGTTGAGGTAGCTTATAAAGTAAAGAAAATCGTCTAATGGTAACTAGAATATGATGAATTTTACGTAATGTTGGTGAAGGGGATAATGGTTGAGATTGGGACTTTTTCTTATAGATCATTTCATGCTTAGAATACCTTGTATTATCATTTTCCGAAGTTATGACCCTGTATATATATATATATATATATATATAAATATATATATTATACATGTGTGTGTTGGTGTATTTTTGTGTGTGTGTGTTGTGCAGGACCCGATAGTTTGCCTTCGGAAATCCTAAAAAATGGCGGTTATCTTCTCCATCAACGACTCCACCAAATGATTTTAGCCGTGTGGTCAACAGAAACTGTCCCTCAAGAATGAAAAAATGCCAATATCATTACCATCTATAAAAAGAAAGGCAAAGACAAGTCACTTTGTGGAAACAGTTGAGGCATACCTCTGTTGGCCACTGCAGGAATGGTTCTTGCCAGAGTCATGCTCTTCAGACTGGCTCATCACATTGCAGAATCTGTCCTACCTGAGACACAATGCGGCTTCAGAAAAGATAGAAGTACCACAGACATGACTTTCTGAGTTCGCCAAATACATTAGAAATCCCATGAACAGAACCGTGATCTCTACCTGGCCTTTATCGTCATATCGAAGGCCTTTGACTCAGTAAATAGGGAGCTCCTCTGGAGTATCCTCGATATGTTTGGTTTCCCCCGACTTTTCTCAACATCCTCAAAAGCTTTCACGAAGGAATGAATGCTTGTGTACTGGCGGGTGGGCGAAAGTCAGAGCCCTTCACTGTTGAAGTGGGAGTTAAAAAGGGTTGTGTCCTGGCTCCTGTGATATTCAACCTGTTTCTCACCGCTCTGACCATTCTTAACCATAACTCTCTCAATGATGAGGATGGGGTAGGGTTACGGTTCCGCTTGGATGGGAGCCTTATTAATCTCCGACACCTGCAGGCATGCACCAAACTTAACAATACGCACCTCATGGAGTTGCAGTATACCGACGACTATGTCCTGCTGGCTCACTCCGCAGAAGCCCTCCAACACACTATCTCTGTGGTCTCCACCATTTACCAGTCTATTGGTCTACAAGTCAACACACAGAAGACAGAGATACTTGCACAGCATAGGGCAGCTCCAGATCCACCTCCTGTTTTTCAAATCAATGATATAAATTTCAAGCAAGTCGAACAGTTCAGTTACCTTGGTAGCATAATAACGTCAAAAAAACAATGTAGATGATGAAATTCACTCTCGAATCCACCTCGTAGATGCATCTGTTGGCCGTTTGCGCTCCAGAGTCTTTGACAATGCGTACTTAAGAATTTAAACCAAAATCTCTGTCTATAGAGCTGTTTGCATCTCCACCCTTCTTTACAGCTCAGAAACTTGGACCACCTACAGTCGACACAACAATGCTCTTGAGGCCTTCCACATTCGTTGTCTCCAAAGAATTCTTTGCCTAACATGGCAAGACAAAGTACCACATACCGACATCTTGCAACGTGCACGAATCTCCAGCATAGAGGCAACATTGGCGAAGCGACAGCTGCAATGGGCAGGTCATGTCATCTGCATGCCTGAGAACCGCCTTCCTCGACAGATCTTTTATGGACAACTACCCAATGCACGGCGCAATGCAGGGGGACAAGATCAGCTAAAAACTACACTCAAGAAATGTAACATCCCACCAACTGACCTTGTGACCATCACATCTGATCGCACCTTATGGCATTCAACGTGTGTGCAAGGGGTCAGACACCTACAGTCTGCTCGCAACCAAGTACGTACCAACCGATGGGAGAGAAGATATCAGTAACTCAACAGAGCTCGCCCACCTGACCCAGAGTTGATCTGCCCAGTGTGTAGAAGGATGTGCGGGTAAAAAATTGGGCTCCACTGTCATCTCCAGTGGCATTGAAATCAGCATCCATAGCGTTATCATCTCGCCATATTCATCAGAACATTGTCGTCGTCGTCTACTGACGGACTGCCATAAGTAAGTGTGTGTGTGTTTGTGCGTGTATGTGTGTGTGCCAAACAAAGACACGGAAGTTGAACAAATATATGCCAACTTGGATTTGTTCCACGAACCTTAAGTTTCAATTTTCTGGAACACATAAATCATCATTTAACAAACCCCAATATTCAGTATACTCTCACAATTCGTCCATATCGTATATTTGCTTTATCATTAGCCTTGCCTGTACTGGAATATAGTTATAGATGGGAAACTTTCATCAAGCGTCATATTTGCCATCACAATAGATTCCCAATCAAATTTTGTGCAATCACTAACTCTCTAAAATATTTTAATCCTAAATTATGATATCCAAAACCAGCCACTGGCGATTCTTAATGCTATATCCTTCCCAATTATAACCTTAAGCAGTATCCATTTTACCACTTCTCCAATCTATATTCCCTTCCAAACTTCACACTACAAACACCAATTATCGGTTATGAGGCAAATGAACCAGTAGATTATTTCAACTAACACCAATGTCCTAACATACTCAAACAGTACTTAGTCGAGTTCGCGCCCCTATGATCTACACTGTTTGAAATACTCCACTGTTTGATTTGCCTGAACACACAAAGATTCTGCCTTCCCCTCCCAGTCACTTTACATAATAATAAAATATACCACTTTTTCTCTTACTCTTACCTCTAAATCAAAAACCTTTTCCTGTCACTGAATCACCACAATTTATGCTATTACAGTATATGGAGATGGATAAGGCTATAAATTATGTTTTTTCACTATATACTTTTAAATACTTTTGACATCATAGGGTATATTAGCTATATTAGTCTGCTATATATATATTGGTGGGCGTACATCATCATCCTTAACCCTTTGAGTACCAGCGACGTGTTACATTTTATTCTAGCTATATTTAGACGATATTATGCAGCTTAGGACGGATCTGTGGTAGTTGCAATGGTTGGTTAAGATAGTTTGAAGCCTTATCATTGCCAGAGGTCCTTCCTAAGCTGAATATAATCGTCTACTAGTTGCCAAAATATGATTAAAGGGACGTCCCTGGTACTCAACGGGTTAACACAATATCCCTCCTCAATTCCCAATACCTGTCTTTCCTCGATCTCTATCAATGTCCCTCCCTAATCCCTGTCTCATTACAATCCCTATGTTTGCCCAATCTCCAATCCTTATCTATAGCTCCCCAATCTCTAATTAGTGTCCCCTCAAATCCCTCTTTCTTCCCAATCTCCAAGCCCAATACCGTTTATCCTCAATATCCTATACCATACTTTTAAAATCTCCAGTCTCTAAGCCTCCCCAATCTCTATACCTACCCCAGTCTATTTCATTTCCCAATCCCAATCCCAATCTCTATGCCCTTCTAATCCCTATATATCCCCAATACCCATACCTCTCCATTCCCTATACGTCTCTTTTTCATTATATCTCCCCATTACTATGTTTCAGAAATCACGAATCCCTATCCCTTCCCAATACAAAAACCTACCCAATCCAAATTCCAAATACCTCTCCAATCTCCAAGTGTCCCAAATGTATATATACACCCAATCCCCACGTCTCTCCAATCGCTATGCCTCCCCAAACCGTGTACCCCACCAACCCTACAAATCTCATATGAAGCCCCATGCTTGCCCATTCCATATTATGCCTCCTTAATATCAATGCCTACCCTGTCCCTATACATCCTACCAATACCCATATATCTGCCCCACTCCAATTCCTGTTCCTGCCCAAAATCTCTTCCTTCCTAATCTCCCATCCCACATTGCTTCCAAATCCACATACTTCCCCAATCCTTATTACACCCCCCCCCCATACCCCCAATCCCTCTAGCTTCTCCCTATCTAACCCCCAATCACTGTCCCTACCCAATCCTTATAAGTTCCCAATCCCCAATCCCTACATCTCTATAATCCCCAATCCCTAAGCTTCCCCAGTCCCCACTGAGTAAGGCGGGAGGTGGTCGCCATGACAACCGGGGGACGCCAACATGTAAAAGTTGACGGAACTTTGCTGGGACAACTTTACCCCAACAGGCAATATTGGCCAGGTGCAGGGATGGATGGGTGGACGGATAGTGGATGGTGGGGGGGGGGGGGGGAGGGATAGGTGCAGGGATGCAGGAGTGGAGGGGTAAGTGGATGGGGGGTGGAGGGATAGGTGGAGGGGTGGAGTGATAGGCGGATGGGTGGGTGGAGGGATAGGTGGATGGGGGGCTGGAGAGATAGGTGGAGGGATGGAGGGGTGGAAGGATAGAAGGGTGGAGGGATAGGTGGATGAGGTGGTGGAGAGGAAGATGGATGGGGTGCTGGAGGGATAGGTGGATATGGTGCTAGATGGTTGGGGTGGTGGATGGATAGGGTGGTTGAGGGATAGGTGGATGAGATGGTGGATGGATAGGGTGGTTGAGGGATAGGTGGATGGGGTGGTAGATGGATAGGGTGGTTGAGGGATAGGTGGATGGGGTGGTGGAGGGAATGGGGTAGTGGAGAGGAAGGTGGATGGAGTGATGGAGGGATAGGTGGATGGGGTGCTGGGTGGATGGGGTGAAGGAGAGATAGGTGGATAGGGTGGAGGAGGGATTTGTGGATGGATTGGTGGAGGAGTGCGGTTGGTAGATGGTTTGGTGGGCTGAAGAACGATTGGTTGAGTGGTTGGATGGATTGGTAGACAGTGGATGAGTGAAGGATAGGTGGATGCATTAGAGGGGTTGGTTGATGGATGGTTTGGTCGATGCCTTTGGTGGATGGATGGAGTAATTGGTGGGTGGATCGGTGCTAGACGTATGAGATAATATATGGTTGGGTTGGTGAATGGATGGATTGATTGGTGGATAGGTGGTAGATGGATGGATAGACTGGTGGATAGGTTGCTAGGTGGGTGTATGAAAAAAATAGTTGGTGGAAGACGAGTGAGTGGATGTATGAATGAAAGGAATAGTGTATTGATGGGACGAAAGATGGGTGGGTGGATACGTGAGTTCGTGCATGGATGGATAGATGGAAGGATGAGTGATAGCTAAGTGGATTGTTTGGTGTCTGGGTGGATAGGCCAGGGGTAGATGGTTTGTGTGTAAGTAGATGAATGAATGGATGAGTAGAGAGGTGTGTTTATGGATGAATGAGTAAGTACAATGACGAGTGGGGGGTGAGTGGATGGATGTGTAAATTAGTGGATGAAAAAGTAGGCAGATGGGTGGATAAATAAATATAAGGGTGGGTGAAAGAACGCGTAGGTGGGTGCAGAGGGTGGATGGGTGGAAAGATGAGTGGTTGGAAAGACTAATGGTCGGGTGAGTGATATAATGTGTGAATGGAGGGGTGGGTTAATGAATGGATAGATGGGTAAGTGGGTGGAAGAGTGGGTGAATGGCAGAATGGATGAATAGGTGGGTGGAAGGATGAATAAGTGAGGTAGTGAATGGGTGGATGTATACATAGATGGGTTAGTAGTTGGGTGAGTATGTGGAACGATGAAAATAGGTAGTGTTGGTAGGGTGATCATATCAGAACAACCTGAACATCACAAGAACAAATATACACAAACCAACCAACGGAGAAAAATCACACCCCGAAACATCCAACAATATCTGATTTTTTTTTTTTTTCATCTACAATCCTGCGTATACAAATCTAGCATTTTATTTTATTGTATTTTTAGATATCAGAACATAGTAATTCAGTGTACATTCTAGTCTTTATGCCTACATACAGTCACGCTAAAACTTTTTGTCCCACCTTCGCCACTTTAAATATATTATCTTTTCCATATTAAGGGAAGGCAGACCGTTTTTCTGGATCCCCTTCTCCCTAATGTTTAACCCCACTAGTTTTGAGATTTTAAGACGTTGGTTCCATTAGTTTGTCGATATTCAGACCTTTTGCCTCATTTCTTTACCAATATTAAGACCTTTCGTGCTATTTAGGTGTCGAATTTCTCCTGGCGAGCGATAGCGAGCCTGTAATTATAGAAGTAACCGGCCTTCGGCCGGGAAATTTTTCTACCGAAAAATGTACACATTTATATTATTGTGAGTGTTCTTTTAAGTTTGATAGAGGTTTAGAGAGCAAACTAAACCCCTTCCTTAAACCATTGAGTCAAACCAGTAAATTATGCTGAACAATACCGTCTGAGCTCCCTTAAATAAAACGCAGGCTGGGCTTGTATTCGAGTAATGTTAATTTGCTCACAGGCCTGAATGATAACTAAAACGCTCTCCAAACCCTGAACCTGCCAGTGTTGCCTGGATGCCCACTCTTATACCTGCCAAAGACAATCTACTGTATAGTCTATTTGTTTCCCAGCTGACGGTAAATTGCCATGTCCTTATCATGATTACTCGGCTATCACCAATACTTAGTAGTGAACTATATTGTCAACTATGAACACATGACATAAATTAATATGTTCTCTCCACCAACCAACTTTACTCCTAAACTCGATTAATGAAATTAACAAACACATGTGGCAGTCCGGGGATTCGAACCTAGGATGCTCACATCGAAATAAGAGGCACACACGCAGTAGTTTTATATTTGTCCAGTAAAGCCGGTATCACACGAGCGTTTTTTCCCTCAACATTTGTCTGGCAGCTTATGTGGTCAACATATAATATATTTCGGTTTCCTAAATTCATCTATCGTCAGTCTAGTTTCCGATAACAGTGCAAAATATTCCAAAAATGTTGCCAGAAAAATGTTTATTATCGAATGTTGACTATAAAAGCTCTCGTGTGATACCGGTTTAAGTCTCGATAAATCAGTTGCTAAGATATATAATTTACCGTCAGCTGAAAGAAAACCAAATTTTGAGTGGAAATCAATTAATCTACTTGTTTCATTTTACATTGTAATAAATTGTAATCGTTGCTAATCCAGATAGAGAAGAAGAAGGCTTAGATGAAGAGAAAGAAAACAGAAAATAAGAGTAATTCGGCTTCCATAAACCTCTCCATACGAACAACAACAAATGACAAACTAAAGTCGGTATTTGCCCTCAGCTTTTATACTTGACACGGGACTGGCCGCTTATGAGGCAAACGTTTGGAATAACTATGAAATAAAATTAATCTCTCTTCAGTCTAGTCTCCGATACCAGTGCAAATATTCCCTGGAATGTTGCCGGATACTTTTATGTATATCGAAAATTGAAGATGAAAATACACCCCCGTAATACAACACCGAGCAATGATAACAAACAGAAGAAGGAGAAACGCCAAAAGAAGGAACACAGAAATAAGGCGAAAGGTAAATGAAAACATATATGAGAGAATTAGAGAGGAAAATCAAGAGACATTATTATACATAGACAAATAGGTTGCTTGATAGGATGATGAATGGATCAATACACAGGCAGCTATAAGTGAATAATGATAGATAGATAGAAAGAAAAATAGAAAGAAAACAAAAACAAGACAGATGAATAAACATACACAATTACACTTATACAGTACATAGGCAGGCAAATAGATAAATAAATTGATAGAATAAATAAAAAAAATACTATATAAAGTATATAATTATACATTATACAGTATATACAGTATATATAAAAGGAGATAGACAGACAACTACATATTAAACAAATTGTTAGACCAACAGGCAAACATAGAGAGAGATAGCGAGCGGGAGAGATGAGATAATAGTGCTCAGAAAAAAAAGAAATTGATGACAAAAAATCCGTAAATTGGAATGTGAGGAATGTTGGTGGTAGTGGTAATAGAGTCGAAAAGGAAGGGTAGAAAAAATGAAAGGCAAGAGAGAGAGAGAAAGAGAGAGAGAGAGATGATCTTGATATATTCACGACGGGTAGACCGTCCATAATTAAAAGCAAAAACTGTATATATATAATATATACTGTATAATTATACAGTTTACTTAACCTTTGCCAGGCAAATGATAGTACAGTGGTTGTGAGACAGGCATATCAATTGTGTATTGAAAGCATTACACACACACACACACACACACACACACACACACACACACACACACACACCACACACACACACACACACACACACACACACACACACACACACACACACACACACACACACACACACACACACACACCCACACACACACACACACACACACACACACACACACACACACACACACACATACACACACATGTAGTAACCATGATATATAGTTTTTAAGTAAGTTGTATATTTACTGATACTGTATTATAAACGACCATGTACAGTACTTCAAATAAAAATTACCCATAAGCGTTACGTTACCAGCCGTCAGATAATTAACATCTGCTACAGTATGCAATCACTATGACATTTTCACTTGACATACTTTTTACAAAGTCAAACTCAGATATTAAAGGGAGGAAGACCGTTCTTCTGGACCCCCTTCTCCCTAATATTTAGCCCCACTAGTTTTGAGATTATAAGACGTTCGGCCCATTAGTTTGGCGATTTTAACACTTTTCGCCTCATTTCGTTATAAATTTTAAGACCTTTCGTTCCATTTAGGTGTCGATTATTTCCTAGCGAGCGACAGCGAGCCTACATTTTTAAGAGAAACCGGCCTTCGGCCGGGAAATTTTTCTACCGAAAAATGTACAAATTGATCTTGAAGGGGGGTCTAGGGGGTATTTTTCTAAGCTTGATGTAGGTCTAGGGAGGAAACTAAAAAAAATATATGAATAAATTAATTAATAGACCAAACAGTCAGTCTCCCCTTAATATCAGCATGAGAACAAATACCAGTTCCTAACAATGCCAGTATTATGGAGCATTTCTTCTGTTTATTCTGGTTAATTTTTTTTTTTTTTTTTTCTATGTGATTGAGGGAGGCAAAAGGCATAACTGCCTATAGCGAGTGCCTCCCCCATAGTTGAAAGAGTGACAGGGCCAAAATCAAGGGACGTTCGAGCCAAAATGCCTGGACACACGGAGTTTGAAGCAATTTAAGTCATAGGAAGCGGGAAAAACTGATTCTGGGAGAGAGTTCCAGAGCTCAGCTGTTGAGTAGAAGAAAGTTTGAGAGTAACGTTTCACTCTTGGGTTGGAGAGTTGCACAGAGTAGGGGTGGGATTGAGTTGCAAGACGGGTACCACATGCCCTACGTAAAGGAGGTGGTATGCACTGGGATAGCTCTGAGGAACACTGTGATTATTATAGTAGCGATAGAATAGCGAGAGAGATGCAACATTGCGGCGGAGAGAGAGAGATTGCAGAGAGTTGGTGAGTGGACGGGAGTTAATGATACGAAAGGCCTTCCTTTCAACCTTGTCTAGAAGAGCGGTGTGAGAGGAACCTCCCCACACATGTGAACAATACTCAATACAAGGGCGCACTATGCCCCTGTACAGAGCAAGAAGCTGTGCAGGGGAAAAGAACCCCCTAAGGCGGTTGAGCACACCCTGCTTCTGGGAGGCTGCCTTAGCAAGACTGGTAATATGGTCCTTCCAAATGAGAGCAGAAGAAAAAGAGAACCAAGAATATTGAGAGAAGATGAAGGGTTGAGTTTTGTATTGTTGAAGAATAAGGGATAGTCCGCTGGGAGATCCTGACGGGTAGATAGATGGAAAAATTGGGGTTTGGAAGCATTAAAGTTAACAAGGTTTTCTCTGCCCCAATTGGGTCGTTGAGGGATTGCTGGCTGGGGCGTTCTGAAAAAGTAATGGAGTAGTGTAAGGTTGAGTCGTCTGCATATGAATGGATGGGAATTAAGGTACAGTTAAGGTGCTCATTTATAAAAATTAGAAAGAGAATAGGAGATAGGACAGAGCCCTGAGGAACACCGGAGTTTATAGGGTGAGGAAGTGAACAATGGCCGTCCACAACCGCGGCTATGGAACGGCCGGAAAGGAAATTAGAGACAAAGGCACAGATGGAGGGATAGAAACCGAAGGAGGGTAGTTTAGAAATTAAAGATTTATGCCAGACTCTATCGAAGGCTTTCGATATGTCTAGTGCAATAGAAAAACTCTCACCGAAGTCCCGAAAGGAGGTATACTATATGCTGTTTATTCTGGTTAATTGTATACTATATGCTGTTTAAGAGTGAAACGTTACTCTCAAACTTTCTTCTACTCAACAGCTGAGCTCTGGAACTCTCTCCCAGAATCAGTCTTTCCCTCTTCCTATGACTTAAATTGCTTCAAACTCCGTGTGTCCAGGCATTTTGGCTCGAACGTCCCTTGATTTTGGCCCTGTCACTCTTTCAACTATGGGGGAGGCACTCGCTATAGGCAGTTATGCCTTTTGCCTCCCTCAATCACATAGAAAAAAAAAATCTGGCTAATTTTTTTTTTTTTTTTTTTTTTTTCTATATTCCAACTTACTTCCTCTCGGGCATAGGCTGAGAGCCTTAACATTCACCGCTTTACAATGAACAGTGAAGCCCGTGAGGTCTTGTTCCAGTCTAGGGAGTGAGACATGTGAAGCACGTAGAGTACAACGAGCACCTGCCATCTTGCATTCACATGAGGCACGGTGCTCACTCATGGCCCGAAACGACCCCATCTCTGAAGCCACCTCGTTCCCGTGCTTCACTGTCTCACCCCTTACACTCGGACTATGACACTTTCACACACACAACGCCACCTGTTGAGCAGATAACTCACCAGGCATTGCACCCCTATAGCATATTTTGAATATGGGAATATTCATACAGTGCTATTTAATCAGGGAACAATGAGGGTATTTTATTGACGTTTCGGTGGGCTTGTGGTAATGCACTGATACTAGGTACAGCACAAATTCCATCCCAATAATATCTTCCCATTGATACATCGGGATTTGAACCCGAGACCTTTGGATTACCAGGCCAGTGGCAAGACTATACTATGGCAATTGTATACTATATGGTGTTTATTCTGGTTAATTGTATACTATGTGCTGTTTATTCTGGTTAATTGTATACTATATGCTGTTTATTCTGGTTAATTGTATACTATATGCTGTTTATTCTGGTTAATTGTATACTATATGCTGTTTATTCTGGTTAATTGTATACTATATGGTGTTTATTCTGGTTAATTGTATACTATATGCTGTTTATTCTGGTTAATTGTATACTATATGGTGTTTATTCTGGTTAATTGTATACTATATGCTGTTTATTCTGGTTAATTGTATACTATATGCTGTTTATTCTGGTTAATTGTACTATATGCTGTTTATTCTGGTTAATTGTATACTATATGCTGTTTATTCTGGTTAATTGTATACTATATGGTGTTTATTCTGGTTAATTGTATACTATATGCTGTTTATTCTGGTTAATTGTATACTATATGCTGTTTATTCTGGTTAATTGTATACTATATGCTGTTTATTCTGGTTAATTGTATACTATATGCTGTTTATTCTGGTTAATTGTATACTATATGCTGTTTATTCTGGTTAATTGTATACTATATGCTGTTTATTCTGGTTAATTGTATACTATATGCTGTTTATTCTGGTTAATTGTATACTATATGCTGGTTTATTCTGGTTAATTGTATACTATATGCTGTTTATTCTGGTTAATTGTATACTATATGCTGTTTATTCTGGTTAATTGTATACTATATGCTGTTTATTCTGGTTAATTGTATACTATATGCTGTTTATTCTGGTTAATTGTATACTATATGCTGTTTATTCTGGTTAATTGTATACTATATGTTGTTTCATTTCAACTGACGGTAAATTGAGTCCCTTAAGGGGGGTGACCTGTTTTTGTTCTGTCCTTTTCTATCTTTCTCTGCCTTGTACCCATTTGGCCCCATTCAGCCTACTGTTTTAAGACGTTTATTACCATCCAGGTGTCAATTTTTTACTGGTGAGCGGTAGCGAGCCAGCATATTTTTTATTTTTGTTTGACGGCAGGCTAAATTTGTACATTTTTCGATAGAAAAATTTCTCCGGCGAAGCCGGATTTCTTTATATAATGCTGGGTCGCTATCGCTCGCCAGGAAGAAATCGACACCTAGATGGGGATAAACGTCCTAAAATAGTTGGCTGAATGGGGCCGAATGGATACAAGCCAGAGAAAGAGAGAAAAGGAGAGAAATAACAAAAAGCAGGTCACCCCCTTAACAACTTATTTCTCGATAGTTAATGGACATTGTTTTGAACTATTATGTCTCTTCCATTATAGTAATACCAAGCTTTCATAGTTAAGATCACACTTCACAACACAATCTTCACAGTAGGTAAGACATCAGGAGGAATACATGGCAATTTACCGTCAGATGGAAAGAAACAGAGTATTTATATATGTTTGACTGAGATCATAAAGGATACTGTGGGAGCTATATGGTCAATGGAGCCATGCGTTTGTACCCCACTCGATCCCTAGAGGTCTTTCCTAAGCTGAATAGAATCGTCTAATGTTGGCCAGAACACATTAATTATCAGCCTCCTCAAAACACGGTGACGCATTTCGTCAACCTATTTGGCTCTCATTATAAGGTTGAATCTTTCTCTCCTTTTCTCTCTTTCTCTGGCTTGTATCCATTCGGCCCCATTCAGCCTACTGTTTTAAGACATTTATCCCCATCCAGGTGTCCATTTCTTCTTGGCGAGCGATAGCGAGCCTGCTTCACCGGAGAAATTTGCCATTGTATTCAGTTTCTTTTATACGTGTATGGAAGAGACAAAAGGCAAAGCTCTCTGTAACAAGTGGCTCCTCCAATTCAACTCGATTATGCCTCAGACTCCCACATATGCTTCTTAACCCCTTCTGTACCGACGACGTTACTTTACTGTATTTTCTAGTTAAATTTAGACGTTGTTGCGCAGTTTAAGAAGGATCTGTGGTAGTAAAAAGGGTTAAGTGAGATATTTGGATGCCTGTTAGTTGCTAGAGGCCCTTTTTAAACTGAATAAAATCGTCTAATAGTAGCCAGAAGAAAGTTAAAAGGACGGTACCGGTAATGAAGGGGTTAAGCTGAATAAATCGTGCAATAAGAGGCATAATACAGTTTAAATGCCTCGTAAGCTTCAAAGGGTTAATAATGCCATCGTATACGGGAGATGAACTCCCATAGAATTGTGATTTTTTTCCCCTGCGATATGATCCAAATAATTATAGACACATTATGGTGTTTAAAATACCAAATTTAGCAACATGAGTAAATCAGAATGAATTTCCAAATAGTTAGAAGATTTATATATAATAATGTAATCAGAAAAAAATATGTACATTTAATTGTGTATATTGGTATGTCATGTTTCGTATAAATATGACTTTCTTCACATTACATTATATATGTCCTTGTATACAGTATATTTTATAATATACCATTAATACTCATAAACGCATTCCTAGACTACTTTCAAACTCAAAATAAAATGCAATGAAAAATATATTAATAAAGGCCCACCCACATTTCTTTTTTTTTTCGAAAAAAAAAAAAAATAATAATAACATAAATCAATAAACACATAATTATACTGAATATAAAATAATAATAACATAAATCAATAAACACATAATTATACTGTATATAAAATAATAATAACATAAATCAATAAACACATAATTATACTGTATATAAAATAATAATAACATAAATCAATAAACACATAATTATACTGTATATAAAATAATAATAACATAAATCAATAAACACATAATTATACTGTATATAAAATCCCGCTAGGAGGCTCATTTCCCCCCCGAAGGCTGATTTCTTCTAAGACACAAAATCGATACCCTAATAGGACAAAACCTATTTTTATCGCCTAACTAATGGGGCGAAACGTCGTAAAATCTCCAAACTAACGGAGCGAAAGATGGCAGGGCAATACAGACCTTCCACTGGTTAATAGGGTTAAGATAAACTAAGTGCAAGGGAGAGAAAGAAGCTTTTACAATTAGAGAGGAAGACCAGGTGTACAGTCAGGGTACTAATTGGTATCATTAAGGGGCCCCACATCGCTTTTTTCTCTTTCTCTCCCTCTCTGTTTGGTTTGCATCCATTCGGCCCCATTAAGCTTACTGTTTGAAGACGTTTACCCCCATCCAGGTGTCAATATTTTCCTGGCGAGCGGTAGCGAGCCAGCATATACAGTACATATATTTTTGTTTTGACAGCAAGCTAAATTTGTACATTTTTCGATAGAAAAATTTCTCCGGCGAAGCCGGATTTCTCCATGCAATGCTGGCTCGCTATCGCTCGCCAGGAAGAAATCGACACCTGGATGGGGATAAACATATTAAAACAGTTGGCTGAATGGGGCCCAATGGATACAAGCCAGAGAAAGAGAGAAAAGGAGAGAAAGAGAAAAAAAAGCAGGTGACCCCTGTTAAACGATTGTACCCAACTTTGGAATGCTCTCTAGGAATGAAAGGGGTAAATTACTGTATGTATCTATTAACCCTATTAACCCTCGGACGTGCATAGTTTCTTTCTAAGCTGAATGAAATCGTCTAATAATAACCAGAACGAGAAGACGTGCCCTTTTCCAATACTGATAGGGTTAATCTGTACATATAGCAGGGAAAAAAATAAGTTCATATATCAGTCAATCATATTCTAGATATAACACAAAATATCCGGATGGTAAAACTAGATAGAAAGGTAAAACACACAAAACAAATAATGGGAAGTTTTCTTATTTGTTGATGAAAACTGAACCAAGAAAGTCAGCAAAGACCGCGAGAGACAAGGGTAATACGAATAAGACGAAGAGAGAGAGAGAGAGAGAGAGAGAGAGAGAGAGTACAAAGGAGTACAAAGGAGTACAAAGGAAATCAAGCAACAACAGATCTAGTGACCCTTCTAGGTTGCTTGTCCTCCAAAACACTGAGGATCAAGTGTCCAAACAGTGGTTTAGAGTGGGTAAGGAAACATTGGAAAGGGAATTACTGCCCTGGAACTAATGTCCGTGGCAGGATTAGGAAGTTAGTAGGGGACAGATGGGTTAGTAACTGAGGGGGGGATAAAATAAAGTTATTCATTTACAAACGCAGTCAGTCGCGGGTTTGATGCGAGATATTTGTCTAGGCAGAGTTTAAATGAATCAACGGTGATGCAGTCTATAACGTTTCGGGGAAGCCCATTCCACAAGTTGACAACTCGATTGAAGAAGAAGAAATTCTTAGATTCGTGTGAGTTAAAAGATTTACCAATAATTTTGCAACCGTTTCCCCGCGTGTAATTAGATTGGTCGATAGTGAAGTACTTACTACAGTTCGTATTGTCGATGCCTTTGATGATTTTGAACACTTGAATTAAGTCCCCTCTTAATCTGCGCTGGGTTAAAGGAAATAGATTTAATTCTCTAAGACGCTCTTCGTATGGTTTGTTCTTTAGGCTAGGTATCATTTTGGTAACTCTACGTTGAGCTCGTTCTAGCTTGTTTATATCTTTTTGGTAATAAGGGCACCAGGATTGAACGCAGTATTCCAGAAGAGGGCGGACTAAGGAATTGTAAAGGGTTAGGATAACGTCTTTGGATTTATGCTCAAATAACCTGCCTATAAAGCCAATTATTTTGTTTGCCTTCTTAACAACTTCTGAACATTGTTGACTCGGTTTTTGGTTACTCAATATTGTTACTCCCAGATCGGTTTCTCTGTTTACATTCTTAAGCTGAGTGCCATTCATCGAATAGTTTGCTTTCTCATTTAGGTATCCGATATGTAGTACTTTACATTTATCCGCATTGAAACTCATTTGCCAAATTTGGGCCCAACATGACAATTTATCTAGATTGTGTTGCATATCGTCAACTTGTTCTTTTGAGAGTACGCTATTTGCAATTTTTGTATCGTCAGCAAATTTTGAGATTGTGCAGGTGAGACCCTCATCTATGTCGTTGATGTAAATTAGAAAGAGAATTGGTCCTAGTACCGATCCCTGGGGAGAGAGAGAGAGAGAGAGAGAGAGAGAGAGAGAGAGAGAGAGAGAGAGAGAGAGAGAGAGAGAGAGAGAGAGAGAGAGAGAGAGAGAGAGAGAGAGAGTGAGAAGAGGCAAGGCAGAGAGTGAAATTGGAATGGGGGAATGTGCGCTGTAGGGAAGATATTGCAACTAGTGAACTACAATGGGGCGGGGAGAGGGGGGCGGGGAGAGAGCATTGTTGTCTGGAATGAGGGAGGGATGGTGGGAGGGGGGGGGAGGAGGAGGAAGGGGGGAGGATATATATGTGGGGAGGAAGCTAAAAGGAGGGAGGGAGCGAGCATGAGGGAGCCAGGAAGGGAGGGAAAATGATGGGAGGCCAGGAGAACAGGAAGGATATATGTGAAGAGGGAGATAACAGGGAGAAGGGGAGCATAAGTTAGTGAAGGAGGGAGGTTGAGGGATGGGAGAGTGAGGGATGGAAAGGGAAGGTACATGAGAGAGCGAGGAAGGGAGGGAGAATGTTGGGAAGGAAGTAGAAAAGGAGGGAGGGAAGGAGAGAATAGAGGGGGATAAAAAGGAGTGAGTGGGGGGGAGGGTAAAGGGGGATGGAGGGAGAATGTGGCAACGAGAGAGGGAGGGAGGGAGGGAAATAAAAGGAATGGCTTGAGATTGAAGGACGGGTGACTGAGAATGTGAGAGAAAAGGGTTATGGGAAAGGGAGGGGTTGTCTGTAATAAGGCCAGGAAGGAGGAAGGAGTGGAGGAGAGAATGAAAAGAGGTGAACAAAATGAAATGAGGCTGGGATGAATATAATGAGGGAGGGATAGCGAGTGAGGGAGGGGTAGAGGATGAGGGAAGGATGAGAGAAAGAGGGAGGTTAATGAAAAGAAAGGAAGGGAGGATGGGGGTAAGAAAGAGGTATGGAGTAAATGAGGAAGGAAGGAAGGAAAGGAGGGAAGAAGGGAGGAAGAATGCGATCGAGAGCTAGTCTGAAGAAGGGAAGGAAGGAGGGAGGAGGTGGGAAAGAGAGAGAGAGAGAGAGAGAGAGAGAGAGAGAGAGAGAGAGAGAGAGAGAGAGAGAGAGAGAGAAGAAAAATAGGGAAATTAAAGGATGAAGGTGTGAATGGAAAGAATATGAAGGGTAAATGGTTGAAAAAAGTAGAGATGAAAAAACGGAGTGGGGGAGGGTGGAGGGAAGATAAATGAAGATGGTAGTGAGGGAGGGAAAGAGGGAGAATGAGGGAGTAAACAACAGGGAGGAAAGGAGGGAGTTAATGAGGTGGAGAGGGAGGGATCATGAGGGGGTGAACAAGGAGGAAAGGAGGGTGTTTAGTGAGGTGGAGAGGGAGGGAGGGAATATGAGGGAGTAAACAACAAGGAGGGTGTTTACTAAGGAAGGGAGTGAGGATGAGGGAGGGAGGGAGAATGAGGGAGTATCAACAAGGAGGAAAGGAGGATGTTTAATAAGGAAGGGAGTGAGGATGAGTGAGGGAGAGAGAATGAGGGAGTAAACATGGAGGAAAGGAGGGTGTTTAATAAGGAAGGGAGTGAGGATGAGTGAGGGAGAGAGAATGAGGGAGTAAACAACATGGAGGAAAGGAGGGTGTTTAGTGAGGGAGAGAGAATGAGGGAGAGTGATGGCAAGAGGGAGGAAGTGGGGAGGGTGAAGCTAACAAAAAATCGCCTTCCTAGACTTCCTTGAAACTAATAATATTAGTTACCCAGATCCCCTTCAAGCTAAATTTATAAATTTTTCGGAAAAAAATAATGTTCTGGATGAAGGCTTATTTATTTTAAGTTACAGGCTCACTATCACTCGCCCATTAAAATGGCGGCACCTGAATGCGATGAAGCTTCATATTATCGCCAAATTAATGAGTTGAAACATCTTAAGGGGAGATGGGTCGGGTTTTGGACCACTTTCGCCCTCATGTTTAGCCCCATTAGTTTTCAGATGTTAAGATGTTTGTCCCATTAGTTAGTCGATTTTAAGACCTTTAGCCCCATAACGTCGTCAATTTTTAGACCTTTCGTGCTATTTAGGTGTCGATTTTTTCCCTGGCGAACGATAGTGAGCCCAGGATCCTGATCCTGAGTGAGCCTGTAATGTTGGAAGAACCGGCCTTCGGCCGGGACATTTTTCTACCGAAAAATGTACAAATTAATCTAGAAGGGGGATCTAATGGATGTTTGTTTAAGTTTGATGGAGGTCTAGGGAGGAAACTAGAAAAATAATAAAAAGATACATAAAGGAGCAATTAAATAAGCCCATCTCTCCTTAAAATATCTAAAAGAATAGAACGAAACAAGGGAAGGCCAAAAAGACCCTTCTAAATCTAAAGGGAAACTACAGTCCACAAACCTGAATATCAAAGACGGATTTTGATCATAATCATTATTATCTTATACTATTAATTTGACGAATAGTTTTCTTACAATGACAGGAGAGAGAGAGGAAGGGGAGAGAGAATAGTGGACAGGAATGGTGGATAGGAGGAAGGACTTTGTGGTGGGGGAGGGAAAGAAATGAGAGAGAGAGAGAGAGAGAGAGAGAGAGAGAGAGAGAGAGAGAGAGAGAGAGAGAGAGAGAGAGAGAGAGAGAGAGAGAGAGAGAGAGAGAGAGAGAGAGAGAGAGAGAGAGAGAGAGAGATTGAAACTATATTGATTACTGCAATATGTAAAATTTCAGTCTCTATTTGTTATCAATACTTCCAAAAACAATAGTGTTGGATCACCAACAAAAATGTATTTAGATGATACTTAATTTAGTTTGTCAGATTAACTAACAACTGTTTATAATCCTTACAGCACCATGTCACTTAAGGGGAGATGGTTCACTTTTTGGGCGATTTTTGCATGTATTCATCATTTTTCTAGTTTCCTCCCTAGACCTCCGTCAAATAAAAACAAAAAACATCCATTAGATCCCCCTTCTAGATTAATTTGTAAATTTTTTGGTAGAAAAATTTCCCGGCCGAAGGCCGGTTCTTCCAACATTACAGGCTCACTATCGTTCGCCAGGGAAAAAACTTAACACCTAAATAGCACGAAAGGTCTAAATATTGACGAAGAAATGGGGCGAAAGGTCTTAAAATCGACTAACTAATGGGGCAAACATCTTAACATCTGAAAACTAATGGGGCTAAACATGAGGGAGAAAGTGGTCCAGAAAACCGGCCCATGTCCCCTTAATCTACTATATCCTGGCTTACAATAGACGATGTTACTCAGCTGATAGTGCTTCGAAGTTTCAAAAGTGTGACTGAAATACGAAATAGTCTGGAAATTGATCAAAGTTATCTATGGATTTATAATAGTAATGGATACACTCATATAGAAACAGTAAGTAAAATGTGCAACAAATGTACTGAAAATGTACATTACTACATAACAATCAATGCTATCTGTAATATGATGGAGGTAGACAATTGACCACTTACGAGTTTCGTTCTATAAGGAAGTTGGAGCTGTAAACATCGATATTTAGTAGAATTACCAGCTAAAATACGGTCATAGTCAATTTATATATACAATAATATAATTTAACATACTTTTTATCAATCAGAAACCTACATTATAATTTATGTTTTGTTTAATAACGATGTTTACGGCTCCAACTTCATTATAGCCAGAAACTCGCAAGTGGTGAATTGCTAAATTAAGTCTCATTATTTAATTCGAGTACAATCTATTCTAAATACCATAATTTTTTTCAAAAATGAAGGTTACATTAAGATATATAAATATATAATGAATATTATTTTAGAATGGAGGTGTCTACACTTAATAATGAATAATTGCTACCAAGAGATATTCATAATTAAATATAAAGGACTGCAGTGAAAACGCGCGTAACTTTTAATCGATACTATATCATTAAAATGCCAGGATTAAATAAAGGAATGTACTGAAAATATAGGTTATTTATGATCATTAATTAATCAACAAGATATACTGTATAGAGACAAATGGAACAAATATAGAATTATAGAACGCAAAGACAAAGAGACGAACAAGTGTGCTGAAAGTATACAACGTTCTTTAAGGGGACAGTGGCTGTTTTGAGGGGCTATTAATTCATGTATTCATAATTTTTTTTAGTTTCCTCGCTAGACTTCAATCAAACTTAGCCAAACACCCCCTAGACTCTCCTTCAAGATTGATTTGTACATTTTTTCGGTAGAACAATTTCTCGGCCGAAGGCGGGATCCTCTTAAAATGACAGGCTCGCTATCGGTCGCCAGGGAAAAAATAGACAACTAAATGGCACGACAGGTCTTAAAATTGACAACACAACGGGGCGAAAGGAGTTGAAATCGCCAAACTAATGGGCCGAACGTCTTAAAATATTAAAACTAATGGGGCTAAACACGAGGGAGAAAAGGCACCAGAAAAACGACCCATCTCCCCTTAAAATCAATAATATAGAGACTAAATATTGAGATACATTCAAAGAGAGACGTGACGTAAAAAAAACATTCAAAGAGAGACGTGACGAAAAATAAAGAATAATGAACATTGGAGGATAACAATATGAATAACAGCACATAAAACATATTACATTCTTTAAAATCAATAACATATATAGACATTGAGATAAAAAGACACAGACAAATAATGAGTTGTGGGAGACAAAGACCATTTCGCAGAACCCAAATTGGACCCTCAACAATGTGGGATTTTGGTTTCTTTCCCTCTCTCTTTCTCTTTCTCTTTCTCTCTGGTCATTTTGTTATCAACCATATGTCTATTCACGGTGTTTATTTATTTATCTCTTTATCTATCTATGTATCTCATGCCAGACCCCTTGATACTTAACCCTTTCTTTACCGACGACGTCATTTTGTATTTAGTTCACCTACATCTGGACGATTTTATGAAGCTTAGGAAGTATACAGTATATGGCAGCTAAAAGTACTAATTGAGATAGTCTGTAGCCTTTGAATTGGTAGAGGTCCTTCCTAAGCTGAACATAATCATCTAACAATGGTCAGAATCTAATTAAATGAACGTCACCGGTAGAAAAGGGGTTAAAGGGGTGGTCAGGAATGAATCGTCTCCACATTCCCATGCATGTTTTTTTAGGGAGCCTACCTCGCTTTTGTTTTCTCTTCCTCTCCCTCTCTCTTTGGCTTGTATCCATTCGGCCCCATTCAGCCTACTGTTTTAAGACGTTTACCCCATCCAGGTGTCAATATTTTCCTGGCCTGCGGTAGCGAGCCAGCATATGTATATTTTTGTTTTGACAGCAAGCTAAATTTGTACACTTTTCGATAGAGAAATGTCTCCGGCGAAGCCGGATTCCTCCGTACAATGCTGGCTCGCTATCGCTCGTCAGGAAGAAATCAACACCTCGATGGAGATAAACGTCGGGCTGAATGGGGCCGAATGGATAACAAAAAAGCCGGTGACCCCCCTTAAATCTCTAGGTTGTTACCATTTCACGAGGGAGGTTCACTTGCCCAACCACCTATTGTTTGGTATTATACATAGTGCATGGGGAACGGTTATCATATTGTTGGAATAGCTTTGGATGTGAATGTAATAGTAACTTGTAACCAGTGTAGTGTGCTCATTCGTGCTGATAAGGTGCTACCATATACTTTATTTTTGTTCTTCATCTACCGTCTTGGTGGTGTAATGGTTAAGGTGCCTAAACAATCTTCGAATCCCGGTGGATCACATATCTGCTTTCATTAATTTCATTGGAGGTGTTTAGTGGGGTGGTGAAATGAATAACAAATAGATTATCTGTATGAAGGAGACAAAAGACAGGCTGCATGTAACGAGTGTCTCCCCCCAGAGCCAAACGAGTGACAGAGCGCCAAATTCAAGGGCCGTTGAGGTCAAAATGCCTGGATACACAAAGTTTAAAGCAGTCTAGGATGAAAGAAAGATTGATTGAGGGAGAGTTCCAGAGCTCACTTGTTGAATAGAAGACAGATTGTACCTATTCCACACACAGCTCAAGTGCGGTGACCCTGACCCAGGCAGGCATTCATCTCTCTCTCTCTCTCTCTCTCTCTCTCTCTCTCTCTCTCTCTCTCTCTCTCTCTCTCTCTCTCTCTCTCTCTCTCACTTTTTACCGGGGAGGATTTTCTTTCCTGGAAGTCTGAACTGACAAGAGGAAAATAACGAACCTTTTATGAAATTCCAAAGAAATTTCAAAAGATTTCAAGAAGTAACTTTTTCTCGTCACCTTAATTAAATATTGCATGACTGATAATCACTAAATCAGAACAAAAATAATATGTAATTAAATACATACAGCCACTTACATAAATATAACCTTGTAAAACAACCATAAAATGACAATTATATATACAGAATCACATTATTTCCTTGACTTGCAAATACTGTATATACTGTACATTGGCAGAAGATAATGTTACGACTGAGGTTTAAATATATCAGGGTTCTTATTCATTGGACTAGTAATGGCATAAATGCTACAACGGAAAGCGCTAGATCCAACCTCTGATGTATATTCCCAGTGAACAAAGAACACAAATACTCTCCAGAGTTCTATATGCAATAATAGGTTATTAAACTCTCAATAAATGTGCGTCTACTCTAGGCTTAATGTTATGTGAAAACAGCCTATTACTACCTATAACCGAAGGTGCTTGGTTATGGTATGCAAAGTAAGGTGGTAAGAGAAGTTACAGCTTACGTTACTTTAATCAATAAATGTCAGGCACTCCTGCATGAAAGAAAGTGCACTAAAGTCCTTCAACACCAACAAGAAATCTTCTTTAAATGTTAGATGCTATCAAGATGCTCGAATCGGAAATGGAACCCAAAAAGGCAGGCAGCGTAACAATGCTCGTGCAGGCTATGCACACAAAAAGGCAGGAGATATAATGCAATCGGAGCCAAGAATATCCTAAACGGCACAACAATAATAATAATCACCACGACGATGCAGTATTCCTATCAACAAAAAGAGCCTAAGTCGTTTGTGTCTCAGTACATCAAACTAGGCTGCGAAATGCTTGTGTAATCATGAACGGGTATGCATAAAAAGAGTAATTGGTTTAATATACTTAATGTCTACTGTGACTGATAAAGTCTAGCTAGAGTCAATGATATGAGATACTGGTGCGCATGGCATGCCGCATAGCCTAGTGCAAATCTCAAGTCTGTGCGTCAAATATTACGTTATAGGGAAGGGTAGCTCTCTGAGAAACCTTAATACCGAAGTATTAAGCGTTCTCCTGGCGTACCTCAAAGACAAGCAACCGAGCCTAGAACAGTGCAGAATGGTATAGGCAAAAAGCCCTTATTCGTGCATGCTCTACTGTCAATGGCACACAGACTCGAATTTACCCAATCAACTCCAGTTCTCAGGTATGTCGTGCAGCTTTTAACCCCTAACTATCGGCGCGCAACATAAGTCGAGTATAATAAATCTGGACTATCTGGCGGCGCGCGACATAGGTCGTGTGGCAATTTCAGCACGTAATGTTGCTGAGAGAGAGAGACAAGTGGTGGCAGGAGAGTAGCGAGCGTATGACTGCTCCAGACCACCGCGGCGAACCTACTGACATGAATCCCACCTCCTCCCTCCCTCTCTCACGCTACACTACTGAATTGTATGGGGAAAGTACCGAATTACATGCTTTTTGCACTCGTGTTGCGCGGTTGTTGCAAGAAAACTAGCGGTCATAAAAGGATCGTTGTGGTGTCATTGGAAAGCTCTGTTTATGCCCTTCAGGGTGTTTTACGCTCTGGGTCTTATTTAGGCATGAAAATGATCACGTAAACAGCCCTATTTTGGGTAAAAACACCCCGCTGGTGGCTACATATTATATACCGCCTAGGCCGCTCTTATGGTGTTAACTAAAGCCAGCACCCATCGGAAACAATACCTTATAGTATCAGACTCCTAGTCTAGCATTATCTAATCCAGCAGAACACTAATAATTATAGGAAGCGGTACTGAACAATATGAATGCCAACCAATGCTTCGTGATCATCTTATCTTAACAACTAAACATACATGGGTTATATAAGACCTTAACGCACAATACAACTGGCCAGCATGAAGCTGATTATGCAGAGTTAACCAGAGGGGGCATAATATTAATAAAAGGTGGTGAAAGATATGGAAAATGAGAGAGATAGGCAGAGGAATAGGTTCTCAGGTGCAGAGAGGGGTACAGGTATCAAAGGGATAAGAGGGATGCGTTCTAGAAACCAGATCTGAGGGAGAGAGTGGCGAGAGAGCTGTATATATACTAGCACTAGCTCGAGCCGCGTAGAAAAGCGGTAACAAGTCCTCTAGCCAATGCTAAAGAAGCTAGCCAAACATGACGTCACCAAGCATGTTAAAAACTCCTCCAAGAGGCCAGCCAGCTGTGACGTCATCAAGCATGGCAAAAAACACTGCGCGCCTCCTCTCACTCTGTTCTACTCTCTCTTTCTCTCAAATCCTATCATTACTACTTAATGACAAAACATATACTTTGCAATTCAATATATAAAGCCTTGACATGGGTGAAAACAAAGAGCCATTCTGGACTGCCCATGACACGAGCTTTCATATGAAATAAAGCACACAACAATACATCAACTGTAGCCACATCCACTGCCCTGGCGATCCTAGCGAGTCACTGTAGGACAAGCCATGCGGTTCTAACGGAGTGGTTAACGTCACCCCCCCCCCCCAAGATTTTTCTCAGAGGCCCAAGGCTCACAAAAATCTGATTGTTAGAACCCATGCTATATCTCTACTTCCCATCACCCAGCGGCAGTAAAATATCTGGCACAGTTTTCAACAAAACATTTTACAAAATTATAACCCTCCCCAACACAATAGGTTAAATCATATGTAGTTATGCTCCTCAAGAGCGAGCTTCTCTAGCCCAGCATTCTGAGAGGAGTGCAACTCAGAATTACTGCTATAACATACTGAAAAAATTCAACTATCAAAGAAAGAGTTTTTTATTTGATTTTTATGTTCTTAATTTGTTTATTTCGGCTGCACTATAGGGGCAAGCCTAGTATTTTCTTCTATACCAAACGCTCAACTCCTGCTTTACGACCCAATACGCTGGGCTACAACCGCGAGCCAACAAGCACCAAGCGCAAAATACTATTCAAACTAAAGCAGGAGGCTACCCGTGTGTCAATCTACCCAGGATCATATACCCTTGAAAGACAATCTGCAACCATGTTGTCACAACCGGCAATATGGCGTATGTCCAGGTTATATACCAATAACCTTAGTGACCACCTGGTCAGCCTCATATTCCGATTGTGAAACTGGTCCAAGAACTTGACAGGGTGATGATCTGTGTAAACTACAACGACTGGACCATAGGCTGGAACATAGACCTCGAAATGCCTCAGTGCAAGCACAACTGCCAGCAGCTCCCTCTCAACAACAGAGCAGCTTTCCTGGGCTGAATTGAACTTCGCCGAGCAGAAACTAACAGGATGTTCCAGCCCATCATCGTCCATTTTCATAAGGACGGCACCAGCCCCCACACCACTAGCATCCGTTGCTAGTTGGAAAGGTAGGCTAAAGTCAGGGGCCCTGAGGATCGGGTGAGTGCACAACAGGTGTTTTACTACTCCAAACGCCTTCTCACACTCAGGCATCCATTTGAATTTCTTATCTCTCCAGTTATCCTCCACCTGAGCTTGACTGTCCCGTTCTCCTTCTCCACCTTGACTGCTAAACGTCATCACAGGCACAGTGAGAGGCTCAGGGGGGTGCCTCACATACTCCTTCATGAGATTAACGTGACATAACTGATTGCGCATACGTCTGTCTGGAGCGGCCACCAAGCAATCCAGGTCCGATAGCCTCTCAACCACCCTATAAGGACCAGAGTACTTCGCGGATAAGGGATGACCTACAAGGGGCAGTAGAATCAACACCTCCTGACCCACGCGAAACTCCCTGAGTTTAACCTTGAGGTCGTACCTGTCCTTCATGAGGGCCTGAGAGCTAGTCGAATTACGGCCAGCCAACTCCAGACTGCGCAACATCCGTTCTCGACTGTCGAGGACATACTTGAGCATAGAACAAGGTTTTTCTGCACCCTCCCATATTTCTTTAACCATATGGAGAGGCCCTCTGACACGGTGTCCAAAGACGAGCTCATTAGGGCTGAATCCCAAACTTTCCCCAGGTACCTCCCATGCAGCAAACAAAACATATGGCAGGCCAAGATCCCAACCCTTCCCACTCTCAAAGCAACAATAACGAAGCACAGATTCCAAGGCTGAGTGCCATCGCTCTAACACACCCTGGCTCTCTGGATGATACGCAGATGACACAACCGTAACAATCCCATGCTGCGGCATTGCTCGAACAAAGAGGCTAGAAGTGAAGTTGGATCCCTGGTCTGACTGAATTACCTGCGGGTAACCATACCGGGAAAAATACACTAGCAAGTTTCGGACCACCGTCTCCGCTGACCCATTTCTCATAGGGTACGCGTCAGGGTACCTTGTTGCTACCTCCATGATGGTCAGGGGATACTTCTAAAAATCTCCCGACTGTGCATCACTGTCCTCCTTCAACTCGACAGCACCGGTACCACATTCAAGAACCTCCGGGTCTTCTAAGTGCAATTTACGAATGTCCGAAGGAGCAAGCTTATCTAAGTGTTTGCGAAACAACTCATGCCCCCCTCTTACATTGAATTTAGCCTCCCGTTGCTCTCTCTCTGTGTATCGTTGCGGCCTCTTCGTCTTTTTAAGCCCATCCTCTGCCTTCTCAGTAACAGTTAATGGGTCTTCTCCAGACTCGAAAATTGGTCCTAATAATGAGTCCCCGAGAATGTCCGTTGATACTAAACTCTCAACCGCATCAACTTCCAACCCCTTCTCGGTACCTTTCCTCCGCTTGTCTAAAGACTGTTGACCAGAATGTGACTCCCTGGATGCAAGAGATCTAGTGACAACACACGCCATAGGTTGCACCGGACACTTCTCAACCCACTCCTGCTCCTCCCTACTCACGTTGGCCGGCTTCTCGGCAACGACTAAGGGTGGAGCCTCAGAAGTAGGCCCCGCAAAGTCGTTGCCGAGAAGGAGGTCGACGCCCCCAACAGGTAACTTCTCCACAATTCCTACATCCAGGTCACGAGTCACACCATCAACTTCCATCTTCATTCTTACAAGCGGGTATGACCTTGTTGCATTAACCCCCTGAACCACAACCACCCGCGCCGTATTTACAGGTTTACCAGTGAAATTCCTCAACAATGTTTGCGATGCCCCAGTGTCACGCAAAATTCTCACCTCATGTCTTCTACCCCCCCACTCCACACAACCGAGTCCCCTGTGGTCACTAAAGGCATCACGGACAGGGAATAAGCCTTCCGGATCCTTCTGCACTGGCAGTGTATTTACCTCGGAAGAATTGCCTCTAACAAACTCCGATGTCCTCTTGAACACTCCAATGTCGTGAGCAAAAGACACGGCTGCCGGCGGAGGTCGACTAGGGCACTCATTTGCCTTATGACCCTCCTGGTGGCACTTAAAACACATAAATTTCGGTTTCGGCTTATACTGTGATGTAAAAAGCCCCTGACTTTTCTCATACGGCGTGGTGTTAGGTTTGGATTCAGTTTTAGTTTCATTGCTCTTTTGTTTAAATGTGTCATTGCTACGGGGAGGGGGAGGATAACGGTCCCTAGCACTTGCATCGTACTTCTGTGAGGACCGGCAACCCCGAATCAACGACAGCCGTCGATCAGCCATTTCTGCTGCTTCGACTAGAGTTCTTGTTTTTTTTTCCTTTAAGTTCAAAGTTAGATCACCGCCCGTGCTCTTAAAGAACTGCTCCAACATCATTAACTGCTTAACTCCATCAAACGTTGTTACCTTCTCAGATCGGAGCCAGTTCCCCATAGCATCGGACAAGTCCCGGGCGTGTTCCAAAAAGGTGCAATCTCTTCCCTTGGTTACACTCCGGAACTTCAAACGGTACGTTTCTGGTTGCAGTTCGTAAGCCCTCAGGACAGCCTCCTTGAGATCCTCATACACAATACATGACTCCAAAGGTAACGCATCGTAGGCTTTAAGACCCTTGCCTATTAATCTAGAGGATACAAGTGCTGCCCATTTATTCTCTGGCCACTGGTGTTCCTGGCACTTCTTCTCAAAGCGTGCGAAAAATTCTGTTACACCACTCTCATCAAACACCGGAACCAGCTTCAATAAGTGCGAGAGAGATTGATCATGAGCACGGTTACCAGCCCCAAGTCGCTGTTCCGTTGCCTCTACCCGCGACTTCTCTACGTCCATGTCGGCACAGTACCTAGTCGACTCTAAATCAGCTTGGATTTTTGCTAGCTTGGCTCTCTCTTCTATCTTGGCTAATTCTAATTGCTGCTGATGCTGAAGCTTAGCTAATTCGAGCTTAAACAATAATTCTGGAGATAACCCTTGAGGAGGTGAAGGTGCTACAATGTTTGAAATTACCAGTGGTCCCCCCCAGGGGCAACCCCCCCTGCCAGTCATCACCCAACTGTGGACGCGTACTCGGGGTCGGCATAGCCTAGTGCAAATCTCAAGTCTGTGTGTCAAATATTACGTTATAGGGAAGGGTAGCTCTCTTGAGAAACCTTAATACCGAAGTATTAAGCGTTCTCCTGGCGTACCTCAAAGACAAGCAACCGAGCCTAGAACAGTGCAGAATGGTATAGGCAAAAAGCCCTCATTCGTGCATGCTCTACTCTCAATGGCACACAGACTAGAATTTACCCAATCAACTCCAGTTCTCAGGTATGTCGTGCAGCTTTTAACTAAAGCCACCCATCGGAAACATACCTTATAGTATCAGACTCCTAGTCTAGCATTATCTAATCCAGCAGAACACTAATAATTATAGGAAGCGGTACTGAACAATATGAATGCCAACCAATGCTTCGTGATCAACTTATCTTAACAACTAAACATACATGGGTTATATAAGACCTTAACGCACAATACAACTGGCCAGCATGAAGCTGATTATGCAGAGTTAACCAGAGGGGGTATAATATTAATAAAAGGTGGTGAAAGATATGGAAAATGAGAGAGATAGGCAGAGGAAAAGGTTCTCAGGTGCAGAGAGGGGGACAGGTATCAAAGAGATAAGAGGGATGCGTTCTAGAAACCAGATCTGAGGCAGAGAGTGGCGAGAGAGCTATATATATACTAGCACTAGCTCGAGCCGCGTAGAAAAGCGGTAACAAGTCCTCTAGCCAATGCTAAAGAAGCTAGCCAAACATGACGTCACCAAGCATGGTAAAAACTCCTCCAAGAGGCCAGCCAGCTGTGACGTCATCAAGCATGGCAAAAAACACTGCGCGCCTCCTCTCACTCTGTTCTACTCTCTCTCTCTCTCTCTCTCAAATCCTATCATTACTACTTAATGACAAAACATATACTTTGCAATTCAATATATAAAGCCTTGACATGGGTGAAAACAAAGAGCCTTTCTGGACTGCCCATGACACAGCTTTCATATGAAATAAAGCACACAACAATACATCAACTGTAGCCACATCCACTGCCCTGGCGATCCTAGCGAGTCACTGTAGGACAAGCCATGCGGTTCTAACGGAGTGGTTAACGTCACAATAAACAAGTAAAGTATATACTGCAGTATTTGTCAGAAAGCAAAACATGCATAATGGTAAACATAACAAATTACTGATCGAAAAATATATACCGTATATTTAAATTTGTACATACATTTTAGTTCAAAGTTTCGCACAATAAATATGTAAATCTATACATACAAACCATTACAAAGGTTATATTGTTGTCAACCTTGGAAACCAAGTAACAAATTTGATTCACATAAGCCACTGACAACTTAAGGGGAGGCAGTTGGTTTTTCGAGTCCTCCTCCTCCCTCATGTTTAGCCTTATTAGTTATGAGATTTCAAGACAGTCGCCCCATTAGTTTGGCGATTTTCTTTTGTCCCATTATTTTGCCAATATTAAGACCTTTCGTGCCATTTAGGGGTCGATTTTTTGCCAGGCGAGCGATAGCGAGCCTGCATTTGAAGAGGAATCGGCCTTCGGCCGGGAAATTTTTCTACCGAAAAATGTACAAATTTATATCGAAGGGGAGTCTTGTGGATGTTTTTTAAAAGTTTGATGGAGGTTTAGAGAGCAAACTAAACCCCCTCCTTAAACCATAGAGCCGAACCAGTAAATGATGCTGCACAATACCGTCTGAGCTCCCTTAATCCGTTCAAATGATTACGCTTTTGTTAAAATTGTTCTGGCTAACATTCGACGATTTTATGTTGATCATGAAAGACATGTAGGGGACAAGACTGAATAGAGAAAGACATGTAGGGGACAAGACTGAATATAGGAAGACATGTAGGGGACAAGACTGAATAGAGAAAGACATGTAGGGGACAAGACTGAATAGAGAAAGACATGTAGGGGACAAGACTGAATATAGGAAGACATGTAGGGGACAACACTGAATAGAGAAAGACATGTAGGGGACAACACTGAATAGAGAAAGACATGTAGGGGACAAGACTGAATAGAGAAAGACATGTAGGGGACAAGACTGAATAGAGAAAGACATGTAGGGGACAAGACTGAATAGAGAAAGACATGTAGGGGACAAGACTGAATAGAGAAAGACATGTAGGGGACAAGACTGAATAGAGAAAGACATGTAGGGGACAAGACTGAATAGAGAAACACATGTAGGGGACAAGACTGAATAGAGAAAGACATGTAGGGGACAAGACTGAATAGAGAAAGACATGTAGGGGACAAGACTGAATAGAGAAAGACATGTAGGGGACAAGACTGAATAGAGAAACACATGTAGGGACAAGACTGAATAGAAACATGTAGGGGACAAGACTGAATAGAGAAAGACATGTAGGGGACAAGACTGAATAGAGAAAGACATGTAGGGGACAACACTGAATAGAGAAAGACATGTAGGGGACAACACTGAATAGAGAAAGACATGTAGGGGACAACACTGAATAGAGAAAGACATGTAGGGGACAAGACTGAATAGAGAAAGACATGTAGGGGACAAGACTGAATAGAGAAAGACATGTAGGGGACAAGACTGAATAGAGAAAGACATGTAGGGGACAAGACTGAATAGAGAAAGACATGTAGGGGACAAGACTGAATAGAGAAAGACATGTAGGGGACAAGACTGAATAGAGAAAGACATGTAGGGGACAAGACTGAATAGAGAAAGACATGTAGGGGACAAGACTGAATAGAGAAGACATGTAGGGGACAAGACTGAAATAGAAACACATGTAGGGGACAAGACTGAATAGATCAAGACATGTAGGGGACAAGACTGAATAGAGAAAGACATTTAGGGGACAAGACTGAATAGAGAAGACATGTAGGGGACAACACTGAATAGAGAAAGACATGTACAAGACTGAATAGAGAAAGACATGTAGGGACAGACTGAATAGAGAAACACATGTTTGACAAGACTGAATAGAGAAAGACATGTAGGGGACAAGACTGAATAGAGAAAGACATGTAGGGGACAAGACTGAATAGAGAAAGACATGTAGGGGACAACACTGAATAGAGAAAGACATGTAGACAAGACTGAATAGAAAGACATGTAGGGGACAACACTGAATAGAGAAAGACATGTAGGGGACAAGACTGAATAGAGAAAGACATGTAGGGGACAACACTGAATAGAGAAAGACATGTAGGGGACAAGACTGAATAGAGAAAGACATGTAGGGACAACACTGAATAGAGAAAGACATGTAGGGACAACACTGAATAGAGAAAGTGTCGCTCCTTCTCGTATAAAACTCATTCCTAAGTATAATTCCTAAAGTAATAATAGCCAGAATGAAATATATGTTGGCACCATCTCACTGAAAGGATTAAGGCGATTCAAGGACGCCACAGTGGTTAGGGTTACTGACTAAGATTATGATGGCCCTGGATCGATTCCCGGACTGGCCAACATGCACGTCATAGTCCACACTACTTGCTGGCTTATACTAGCCTGGCCAAGGTAAACATTGGCATTTTAGAGTACCGGGTAATCCATGTGTGGCAAGCTCGGTAATTCAGCCAATAGTGATTGTCTTTCTCTGGCTTGTATCCATTCGGCCCCATTCAGCCAACTATTTTAAGACGTTTACGCCCATCCAGGTGTCAATATTTTCCTGGCGACCGGTAGCGAGCCAGCATATATATATTTTTGTTTTGACAGCAAGCTAAATTTATAAATTTTTCTAGACAAAATTTCTCCGGCGAAGCCGGATTTCTCCATACAATGCTGGCTCGCTTTCGCTCGCCAGGAATAAATCGACACCTGGATTGGGTTAAACGTCTTAAAACAGTTGGCTGAATGGGGCCGAATGGATACAAGCCAGTGAAAGAGAGAAAAGGAGAGAAACATAAAAAAAACGGTGATCCCCTTAATATTGTGTATCAAAGCTCGAAAACTCTACCCATAACAAGTTAACCCTTTCAGTAAGATAACGCCAGTCTTTCTTTCCTACTGGCTATCATTAGGTGATGTAATTTAATTTAGGAAAACCAAGTTGATTGAGAAATTGTAAAATATTCAGAATTCTGTTATTCTTTCTATAGCTACGTACAATCGCTTACATTTAGCCAGAAAACAAAAATGGCGCCATCGTACTAGAGTGGTTCCCCCTCTTAGTATTTGAGTAAGATAGGTTCTCTTCCTTCAGGCTAACATTAGACGATATAGTCATAATTAGTTTTCCTAACAAAGCTGAATAAAAGCATCTAACGATACTCAAATATAGTGTACACATGCGTCACCGTATACTCAAATATAGTGTACACATGCGTCACCGTATACTAAATATAGTGTACACATGCGTCACCGTATACTAAATATAGTGTACACATGCGTCACCGTATACTAAATATAGTGTACACATGCGTCACCGTATACTAAGAGGGTTAAGGGAGGATGATTGGGTTTTTTTCTAGCCACCCTTCCCCCTCATGTTTAGCCTCATTAGTTTTGAGAATTTAAGACGTTTTGTCCATTAGTTTGGCGATTTTCAGACCTTTCACCCCATTTATTGTCTTGATATTAGAACCTTTCGTGTCATTTAGGTGTCTTTTTTCCTGGCAAGCGATAGCGAACCTGTAATTTTAGGAGGAAACCGGCCTTTGGCCGGAACATTATTCAACCAAAAAAAGTACAAATTTATCTTGAAGGGAGGGTAAAGGGAAATTTGTTTATGCTTGATGGGGTCTAGCGAGGAAAACAAAATATATATAACATAAACAAATAGACCAAAAGATAGACCCTACCCCTAAAGGAATGTTCACAACTTTTGTGCATCAGTTCCTTATCTAGTATTTAAGTCTGTTTCTTCTTAGCTGACAGTTAATTGTAATCTAGTATATAAGTCTGTTTCTTCTTAGCTGACAGTTAATTGTAATCTAGTATATAAGTCTGTTTCTTCTTAGCTGACAGTTAATTGTAATCTTCTCGTTTTGAGTACTTGGCTACAATACGGATGTTGAAGTGAAATATGTTGTTGGTTACGAAAGCTTGACGTTATAATAATGAGATATAGTAGTTTCAAAATTTTTCAGTAAGTGTAATCATCATCTGCCAAGACCTTCAATTTACCCTGTTAGGGATTCCACTTGGCTATTTAGTGTGTCATAATTACATAAACGTATAGATATGTTAAGGGGAAACGGATTTTTTTTTTTTTTTTTTTTCTATTAATTCATGTATTCCTTTATTTCTTAGTTTTCTCGCTAGACCTCCATCAAGCTTAGAAAAACACCCCCTACACCCCCTTCAAGATAAATTTGTAAATTTTTCGGTAGAAAAATTTCCCGGCCGAAGGCCGGTTCCTCTTGAAATGTCAGGCTCGCTATTGCTCGCCAGGAAATAATCAACACCTAAATGGCACGAAAGGTCTTAAAATTGACAACGAAATGGAGCGAAAGATGTTAAACTCGCCAAACTAATGGGCCGAACGTCTTATAATCTCAAAACAAATGGGGTTTAACACGAGGGAGAAAGGGGACCAGAAAAACGGCCCATCTCCCCTTAACCTCAACAGTCTAACAGCCTCACCTTAATGTCTTTGTTAATCTCTGAACAGCGACATGGTGTGGAGGTCTTTAATTATACGCTATAGTGCCTGCTTGCCTTCACAAACACATATACATACCGATACACAAGCACACACACGCGCATGCTCATCGAAGCCAAGTTTACCACTATCCAATAATTTCATGATTACTGATATAACAATAGGAAAACGTCGTGAGAGAGAGAGAGAGAGAGAGAGAGAGAGAGAGAGAGAGAGAGAGAGAGGGGTGAGAAAGTGTGAAAGCAAGAGAGTAAACGAGAGAGAGAGAGAGAGAGAGAGAGGGGTGAGAGAGAGAGAGGGAAGGGGTGAGAGAGAGAGAGGAGAGAGAGGAGAGAGAGAGAGAAAGGTTTAGAGAGAAGAGAGAGAGAGAGAGATAGAAGATAGAGAGAGAGAGAGAGAGGGGTGAGAGGAGAGAGTGGAGAGCGCAGAGATTAGAGAGTGAGAGCAGAGATAAGAGAGAGATATGAGATAGAGAGAGAAGGAGAGTAGATAGAGATAGAGAGAGAGAGAAAGGGATAGGGACAGAGAAAGAGAGCAGGTACAGGACAGAGAGAAGAGGAAGACAGAGATATATATATATATAGAGGAGATAAGAGAGAGGAGAGATAATAGAGAGAGCAATTCAGGAGAGATAGTGAAAACATTTAGAGGCTAACGAGCTTGATAGTAGGAACTAATAAAACGATTCAGGATATGGTATAAAAATAACGCAGAGTATATTTGCACAGGCTCACGGTTGGTGTAAGGAGGAGGGCGGGGTGTTTCAGACGTGTTCAGGTGGGATAGTAAAGATAGGAAAGCGAGAGTATTGCAGGGGGGAGAGAAAAAATATAGAGGGGTATTTCGGAGCTGTTGCAGGGGAAAGAGGAAAAAATAATAGATGGTTTCGACCTGTTTCCCTGTTAGAGAATGGGAGAGTGTTGCAAGGAGAGTGAAATAAGAGCGAGAAAGCCAGGGGGAGAGAGAGGAAAGGTAGAGGGAGGGTTTTCGGAGTTGCAGTGGGGGTGAGAATGAGGGAGTGTTGCAGAGTTTGTTGCAGGGGAGAGAGGATACGATAGAGGGGATGTTTCGGAGCGGTTGCAGGGGGAGAGAGAAAAGGACAGGGAGTGTTTCGGAGCTGTTGCAGGTGGGGGGGGAGATAAATGGATAGAGGATGTGTTGCAAGGGGTGAGAGGGAAATAGGAAGCGAGAGTGTTACAGAGGTCTTGCAGGTGGGAGATAGAAAAGGACGGAGGGTTTTCGGAGCTGTTGCAGTAGGGGTGAAAGAATGAGGGAGAGTGTTGCACGACGGAAGGAGGGGAGGTGGGTGTTTAGAGGGGGGATAGAGAAGAGAGTGTGTTACAGAAAGTGTGGCAAGGGGGTTTGGGTTTTTGCAGAGGCGTTACATTGGGAAGTGAGGGGGAAGTGAAGGGTGGGGGGGGGGAGGGTTGTGTTAAACAGGTGCTGCAGGGCCATAGGGAGACAGAGAGATAGGTAGGTAGACAGAGACCGAGATATACAGTACATACAGAGTTTTAAGTAGATACACATACACACATTTGGATATACTGTATATAGTAGGTCGAACGTAAAGTGGAGAGGGGGGGAGGGCTAAAGGCCATACACACAGAAAGATAGATATATATGGATAGACTGACATAGAAAGATACACGGACAAGGGATAAGTAGGTAGGACATTAGACAGACAGATGCATAAATACAGTAGGCTGGTGGCAGAGGGGAAAGGAAGAAGGGAGGATGAGGATGAAGAGACGTTGCAGGGTCATATATATATATATATATATATATATATATATATATATATATATATATATAGATATAAAGATAGATAGATATATAGTTAGATATGTAGGTAGGTAGACAGATGAGTGTATACAGATAGATAGGTATATATACATATAGACAAACATATGGATAATTACTTCTGGTTGGTCAGAGTGGAGAGAGAAGAGAGGGAGGAAGGTGTGGCAGAGGTGTTGAGAAGCCATAGAGAGGTAGGTACGGTACATAATACAAAAGTAGGTTATATGGAATATAGATACCTACAGATAGTATATATATATATATTTAGACTATAGAGAGAAATCAAACGGATATGGGTAGAATAATTAATATAACATTACGTGGATAATAACTTAATAAAGGACGGGTGTGGAAAGATAGATAGAAAGATAAATAAGGAGGTACTAATGATTATACAGTATATATATATAATTATATATATATATATATATATATATATATATATATATATATATATATATATATATATATATATATATATATATCGAGAATAGGCAGGTAGACAACCACATATACTAATAGAACTTAACATGTCAATAGAGGATATATTCTCCGTCAACATGCGTTGCCAAACGAGAAACATAGTAAGCTTCCTCTCATGCTTTCGTCCCAGAGCCATTTTAGATCCAGAGCTGCGATATTACCCTGGTGTTTGGCAGCTTTTTGGTCCGGTGGGCTTTGTATTAGAGTGTCGTGGTCAAAAAGTTAATGCCGGTGTTTTAAATGACTACTGTTAAGAAACGACATGTAAGTATGACTGGATTAAGGTTCGTTAAACTAAGGAAAAATCCGTTCATGTTTGGTTTCTAAATAACTTATGTTTTGACAAATGCCAGCAGGGTCGGGCATTCCATAATCAAACCGGGAAGGGGGGGGGAGGGGGGTGGGGGAGACAGAAGTAGGGGTCAAGGGGCAATTCTTCGTGTTCTGGCTACTGGAGAAGCCGTGCGGAGAGTAAAGGCGGATGGACGAGTCGCGGGGGGGTGCCCAAATAGGAGGGGTCCTTGTGGGGGGTGACCAGTGTAGTCTAAGTGGTATGATAGATTTCTTCACATTCAAAATAAATAAATGAATCCAGAAAATAAATACAAACATTAACGAATAGTGACAGTGACTACCATAAACAATTGGACTAATATTCTGTTGTTTGATTAGTAATCATATTATTATTCAGTGGACTGACTAGCTCGCATCACCGTCTACTGTAACAAATGGTGTTACAAAGAATACAATAGTGATAAGGGGCCGGCTCTAAAGGGGTCCAGAGCGGACTCTAAAATGAGTGACTCAATCTCTTGTCCCGGTGCGAATCCTTATAATAAGAACGGGCAAAGGTGTTTCCTTCTCGCGGTGTGAGAGTTCTAGTTGGGGAGCATTTTGTGTATTAGCCCCCCGCTCATGAAGGGGAGTAAGGTGTTCCCGGCCCTATAGATTAGATATTATTACGAAAGGCAATACAAAAGGTGTCGTGAGGAAATATGATTTATTTTTTTAGTGTTTTGCCTGACCCCGTACTTACCGAGGAATGGTGGCTCATTGACCATAGACGATTGTCACGAATCGCTAGGTCAATGGTTGCCCGGGGCTTGAACATCTACCAATAACATTCTTTTTTTTTTTTGACTAGTGCGGGCTCGATCCGCGGAACACCTTTGATCTCAGCAGCCAACGTTCTATTGGCCTCTGCCACGACTTTTCGCGAAACCAATTACAACATAGACGTGATTAATTAAATGGGTGTATAGTTATGTCTTTTGAGTGTACTAGAGAAGATGTCAGTAATCTATTCAGATTTTAAAACGAGGGGGACATGGCAAACTGATCATTAAGTTAAACATATTAAATCTAGGAGTGTTCAACAACGATACCAGTCAATTGCCAGACTTGCGAGTTTCGTTCCTATAAGGAAATTGGAGGCTGTAGACATCGAGATTTTTTAACTAGAATTACGAGCTAAAATGCGGTCGTAGTACAATTCATACATACATCAAACCCAATTTATCATACCCTTTAGCCATCTGAAACCTACATATTTGTATTTCTGTTTAATATCGAT
>CM064554.1:13580571-13667821 GCA_032716605.1 Paralithodes platypus
CTGAAGGGGGACACATGAAATAACTCATCGGGGAATTTTCCCCTGGTTACGCCTATGGTACTGTAAAAACACACAAACCAGGAAAACTCCTCCGCCCCATCATCTCCCAGATACCTACGGCCACCTACCAGATCGCCAAGACCCTCAATAACCTCCTCACCCCCTACATACCTCGTCAATATAACCTCAACTCCGCTAATTATTTCCTAGAAATTTTACGAGACTCCCCCCGAACTAACGACCACATCACCGCCTCTCTCGACGTGGAGAGCCTATTCACCAACGTACCTGTGGACAGGACCATCAACTTAATCCTGCAAAAAGTTTACCATTGCCCTGACACACCCAATCTTGACATACCGGAGAAGGCACTGAAGACGCTGTTGGAGCTCTGCACCAAAGAGGCACCTTTCCTCTGCCCCCGTGGAAACATGTACCAGCAAATAGACGGGATAGCGATGGGTAGCCCCCTGGGGGTCCTGTTCGCTAATTATTTCATGGGAACTATAGAAGAGGAGCTCCTTGATGCCCACCGCCCCTCGGTCTACTGCAGATATGTGGACGACATATTCGTACTAGTAAAGGACCTCAACGAACTCAGGGACCTCCAGCATCGCTTTATGGCCGCCTCAGGGCTCAACTTCACCTATGAAGAGGCCACCAATGGACAGCTTCCCTTCCTCGACCTCCTTGTTTCGTTTAATAATCAAGAATTCAAAACTACCGTCTACACCAAACCCACGAACAATGGCCAATGCCTCAACGGGGAAAGTGAATGCCCCCAACGATACCTGCTGTCCACCATCACAGCCTACATCAGGAGAGCCCTCCCCCATTGCACCACGTGGAGCGACACCCATAAGGAACTAGAACGCCTTACCCAGGTACTCGTTAACAACGGATACTCTAATACAGATGTCAACAACACCATAAGAAAACACCTAGATAAAGGGTACAACCAAGCCCCCCACTACTACCAACCCAACCAACGACATCACTATCTTCTACCGCAACTACATGTCATCTGATCACAATACCGACGAATCCATCATGAAAGAAATCATTACCAAAAACGTCCTCCCCACCAACCCCGACCACAAAATAAAACTTATCATCTATTACAAATCCTCCAAAACCTCCAACCTCATCCTCCGTAACAGACCTATCTCTCCCAAGACTCCGAAAATAGACGACCATGTGATATACCAACACAATTGCAATAATGTGGACTGTGGACCTCAAACCTACGTTGGTATGACACAAAATCGTTTATCACGCCGTCTCACCCTCCATCTCCAATCTGGAGCTATCAAAGACCACTATAAAGCCCCCCACCACCAAGCCCTTACTCGCACTGACCTAGATAAAAACACCTCCGTAATTGATAAAGAGACAGAACCCAGAAAGACTTGCTATACTTGAA
Organism: Paralithodes platypus; assembly: GCA_032716605.1. Classification (NCBI taxonomy): domain Eukaryota; kingdom Metazoa; phylum Arthropoda; class Malacostraca; order Decapoda; family Lithodidae; genus Paralithodes; species Paralithodes platypus. Next base: position 13,581,995 of record CM064554.1, read on the forward strand.
GCCCTATATATTCAAACTCTTAATCCTTCCATAAATAATCAAACTCTCGACCTCCAAATACTCCCATCAGCTAAACGTTACTCTCAAACACCCCCTAACATTACTCCCCTTACCACCCCGACTCTGCCCTTACCCCTTCTCTCCTCCCCCCTCCTTCGCCCCCTTACCGTCCCCCCCCACTACTTCATTTAACCAACGCGCGCTGCCCCTCAACCCTACGCTTCAAACTGGACCAGAAACCCGAGATACAACTGTCTCGCCGCCCCTCACAAGGGCCCAGCCACCCCCTCGCCCAGCAGACCCCCTACGACAACATCTAGCATCTACGAACCCGCCCAGCCAACCAGGAGGCAGGAAAAGCGCGCGCCTCATTGGTCGCCAAGTAGCCAATCATATGCTAGCCAACACCCAATAAACCTTACTGTGATCTACCTAATATGTATAAATAAGCTGTTATGTTATATCATTAGTCATTGGTCGGTGAGATGGAGAGAGAGAGAGCCTTGCGGGATAAGTTCCGGGGGGCTCTCCATTCCATTCGTCTTATTCACCCCCAGACATCCTGTCTCCACCATGGCACGTACACACATCACGGGCTATAACTACCGCAACCCCAACACTAGACCAGCACACCTCTCAGTCACCATGACCAACAAAATTCAAGGGACTGTGAAGTGGTACAACTACAAGAAGGGGTACGGATTTATTAATAGAAACGACAACCAAGAGGATATATTCGTACACCACACAGGAATATCCAGAAAGAACACCAGGCCATCACTAGATACTGAAGAAGACGTCGAATTTACCATCGGAGAAGGAAGAAAAGGCCCAGAAGCACAAGAAGTAACAGGACCAGGAGGATCTGAAACCAGAGGATCTCCCCATGCTGTAGAAAGAACACCAAGGAGAGCAGAAGAAAATTCTATGCAGGCAAAAATCTATACATGCATAGAAACAGCTAAGGCAATTGCTGGCTCAAACAAACTTTCATTTGAGCCATATAATTCCTTTAATCCTACAACATAACAACCTGCCAGCCATAAAAATCCCGCAAGAAGCTCTACAACCACCCAAACATCCAAACAGCAAAATCCAGGCAGAAAAAGGACCTCATGGTGGAAGATGTCACCAACATCACACATCAATGAAGAAACAGACTCCTCCATCATCCTCGAAGATCTCGAAGAGGAAGATAATGCAGAACAAGATGATGAAGAATATGAAGAAGAAGTGGAAGAAGAAGAAGAATGTTTACACCAAACTCCTGAGAATACTCCTTCCCCCCTCCTCCAGTTCTAACACCACAAGTTGTGAAGATGAAACCTGCCAGTGATACAACCATCAAACCAACAACCAGGAAACCACCAAAAACATACAGCGAATATGCAGAATTTCTTTCAGATCTCCGAAAATTGCCACTTGCCAAGATGAAACAAAAATATCCTGAATCAAACATAGAACAAGCAAAAACACCTACAGGGACATTTGGTTATAATACACTAATGGAACAGCAAAGGCAAATGGAGGCAAATGGATATGTGTTGTATGAAAATGGATTAAAGCTAATCCTTTAGGAGTAACTATCTTTCAAATTAGTTATACATCAGTCAGAATTTACCTTACAAATTAGTTAGCCTTTAAAAACTAGTAAATACCAAAACACTTAGGCCAAAAATTAGAAATTATCCTTCAGTAACTTATAACAATTATTACTTAATACCTGCCTTCAGCAACTTTGTAACTATTTCTAAAAATTAAGAAGATGAATAAATAAAAACAGCAAAGTGGCCGGCCCACTAACTTTCTCCCTTCTACTGTACTTCATAATTTCCTACTTTACCTTCCTGACCAAACCCTCTCCTTATTCCCCCTCTTTCCTAAAAAAAAAAAAAAAAAAAAAAAGAAAAAAAAAAAAAAAAAAAAAAAAAAAAAAAAAAAAAAAACATTAGTCATTGGTCGGTGAGATGGAGAGAGAGAGAGCCTTGCGGGATAAGTTCCGGGGGGCTCTCTCTCTCTCACTCTCTATGACAAATCATGCTAATTACAATGAATTCGTCCCTGTAAAAAAAAAAAAAAAAAAAAAAAAAAAAAAAAATCAATAAAAGAAAATATTTTTTTTTTTTTTTTTTTTTAGTTTTTAAGACAACTTATCAAAACACCAAGGAGTAATAACAACACAAAATAAATAATTATAACACCGGAACGATGCTACAATGCATATGAAAACAAACAAATGCAAAATTAAAAACAAAGTGCAAACATGGAAAAAAAAAAAAAAAAAAAAAAAAAAAAAAGGGAATATAAACATGAAGCTGGTGGTATGTTCTGCTCACGGAATATATATGAAATATAATTTAAGTCTTAACCAAGAATAGCAAAGTGGACGGCCCACTATCTTTTAATCTCCAACTTTACTTCATATTTCTAATCTTTTTCTTCTTTATCCACTGATAAACTCTATTTCCATCCCACCTATTCTATCCCCCCCCCTATGCTATCCTATTCACTTCACTGCTCACACCTGGCAGCTACACCTCTACCCTCTCTCACCATGGCCACCCAGGAAGAACCCACCACCTTTTCTGGAGTGGTTAAGTGGTTTCACCAAAAGAGGGGATTTGGATTCATCACCAGAAACCAGGACAAAATTGATTTCTTCATCCACAGGAAGAACGTTGTGCCTAACATCGATAGTACAACAACGTCACTAGGTGAAGGAGAGAAAGTGCAATTTACAACCAAGGAGGGAAGGAAGGGCAAGGAGGCAACAGGAGTAACAGGACCCCATGGCAGACCAGTAAGGGGCTCCAAACTATCACAAGGAAGGCAGAAGCAACCTGCTACCACCGGATTGAAGTCTGGCCTCAAGTCTGACGTCATTACAGTCATTGTCCACACAGTCATTGCTCTTGCTGGGGACGATCGAGGCCAACTTTCAGTGCTTTTGCCTGCTCTTCTGGCTGCCAATGGCCTGCCTACCATCATCATCCCACCAGATCTCCTTGCCCGAAGAACAACCGAGAAGCCGCACAAAAAGAAGCCTTCCAACACTCAACTACTACCTCGACCACTCTGCCTTCAGAAGACTCGAACACCTAGAGTCCAGGAGGCAGCAACTTCAACACCGAGCCTGCATAACGTCACCAGACCAGCAGCAGCCTCGACTCCAGCACCTGCCACCCTTCAAGATCCAGTGGCAACCAACTCCTCTACATTGTATGAATACTCCGACTCCACCATAGGAGAAGACGTCGATGTGGAGGGCATGGAGGAAGGAGACGAGGATGTTGACTTGGTGACTGCCAGCTCTACACCATCCCAGCGACCTGAAAACCTACTACAAAAACTCAGACATGCTAAGGAATCAGGTCTAGAGTTTCCTGAACACCTTGAAGAAAAGTGGAAGAAACTTGAACAACTTATAAACTCAAAATAACTACAACTCCATTAACATCAGTGGCCTTCCATCACCAACATCAACTGCCTCTCCACACCAACACCACGTGGCATTGCTGCTCCAGACATGCTGCTATCAACACAAAACTCAAGAAAAATAGCAAGGAGGACAGCCCTCCATCTTTTACTCTTCGACTTTGCTCTTCATTTCCATCTTTACTTCTCTCTAAGTCTTAGAGACCTCTCATCTCCCCAACTTACCTTGTAATTGTAACCTATTCACTTACCTTCCATTCCCTGAAGATGATAGTTGTCTATCGAAACGCGTCGGATCACCATGAATTTTGCTCACCTTTTGCACAATCTCCCAGAACACCGGAGAATTGCTGTTCGTTCTATTGAAAGCCTTAATAATAAAATAATTAATGCTGATACCTGTATTTCCTTCAACCTCGCCTGCCTTAAAGAAAATTTATTACCTGGCTACACCAACACATATATATATATCACTATAACTATATACTCCACTCACTCTCACTCTCTCTCATATGCTCCCATTACTCCTCTTCTTTCCTTGGCCCCTCTTGCTCTCTTCCTTATCTCTCTTCCTTGTTAAAACTTTCGTGGCAGAGGGACCTTTCCCTCTCCCCTCTCTTATCTTTATCTATCTCTCTCTCTCTCTCTCTCTCTCTCTCTCTCTCTCTCTCTCTCTCTCTCTCTCTCTCCCCCCCCCCCCCCCCTTCTTCGTTTATTGCACCTATTTTGTCAGGGGTTCTGTAACCACTCCCAAAATTAATACCTCATAATCAGTTTTTGTGTAATGAATTTATCTATCGAAATCTCTCTTAACTAGCTGTATATCTATCTAATCTATATATTTAACTATACAATATATCTATCTATCCATCTCTATCTATCTACCTCTTTTGTCTCTAACACCCTCTCTCTCTCTCTCTATCCCTTTCTCTCTCCACATTCCAGCCGCTCACTTTCTTTCCTTACCCAGTTGTCCTTGGCACTGTTCCAGTAAGCAGGGAATTCCTATGACCGGTCGTCCCTCACTTGTTGCCGTTGTTTAACTGGATTAGGAGACAAAAAATGGCTTGAAATATGCAACACTTGTTTTACGAAATATAATAATTCGGAGATATTCATGAGCTCGACAATATATGACTGCTCATTAATGTTCAATATCTTCGACTGACACTCCATATTTGACCTTTGGGCAACATTCGACAAGCTAATGACATCCACCCGTTCGTTGATTATGGAGCACTTAAAGATATTCAATTCTTTAGGTTTTAAATACATTTCAATATTCATCATATACTGTATTTCCTATTACCGTGAAGCCTCTATACATTATACTCGTTCACAACTTAAAATACAACTAAGCCGACTCTCTGTGCATCGGCTGGTTCTATTTCATCAATTAAACCTTCAGTATGAGCACATTTTTGTTCACTATATTTTGGCTAGCATTAGATAATTTTGATCAACTTGCATAATATGTGTGGTAGTCAAATTATTCATTGGAATTTGTTGTACCCTCTCATGGTTAGGTTGAGGTGCAGTAGTTCTTAAGCTAAATACAGTCCACTACAGTATATATATTATACATATATATATATATATATATATATATATATATATATATATATATATACAGTATATACAGTATATAAGCTTTACTTACAGCATACTGACTGAGTGTGCAGTGTAGTATTGTGTTTGATTTTACAAGTGAAGACAATGCTCAGACTATGTACCATCAGCCAATTAGCTTTGACCCCCTCTGTACCGGCGACGTCTTTTGCATTGTATTTGTGCTATATTTAGACGATTTTGTACAGTTTAAGAATGTCCTGTGGTGGTAAAATGGGTTAAGTGAGATAGTTCGAAGCCTGGTAATTGCTGGAGGCCCTTTTTAAACTGAACAAAATCGTGTAATAGAAGCCAGAATAAAGTTAAAAAGACATCTCGGTACATAAGGGGTTAAGTAGAGGCCTCAATCCATGAAGGGGGTAGGGTTTATTTATTTATTTATGTATTTTTTTATATATTAACTGTCCTCATTAGACATAACAAATATTAGTGGATTTTACCTATTTTCTAATTATGGAAATATATCTCTGGAAACGAATCAATGAATATAATGTTATATAAATCAACTACAAAACTATATATACAAATTATCAATAAAGTAGACGTGCCGTTTTGCCCAAAATCAAAACGGCATACCCAACTCTGCGATAGGTTACCATCATCACTACTAATACCATCATCAATCACAATCATCACTACTACTGTCATCATCACTACAACTGCCACAATCATCACGACTACTGTCATCATCACCAGTACTATGATCATCATCACTACTACAATTACAATCATAACTACTACTCTCATCATCACTACTACTGTCACCATTGTCACTACCATCTTAATCACTACTATCATCATTGATACTACAACTATCAACCATTATTACTACTATCATCACCACCATCTTACAATCATCATTACTACTGTTAACATCATCACTACTACTATAACCATAATCATTACTACTGTCACAAGTATTTCCATCATGTATCCTATCACCATCATCACTACTACTGCCTTCATCACCATTACTATGATCTTCATCATCACAACTATTGTTATCATCACTACAACTTTCACCATCATCACTACTACTCACTATCATCACTAATACTCACACCATTGTCACTACCATCATCACTACTGTCATCATTATCACTACAACTATCATCATTACTTGTCACCATCATCACTACTATTATGACCATCATCATTACTACTATTACTGTCACCATCATATCTACTACTGTCACCATCATATCTACTACTGTCATCATCATCACTACTGTCATCATCATCAATACAACTACAACCATCATCACTACTATTATCACCATCATCACTACTATCACCATCAATCCCACTATTACTACCATTACTTCTAATGCCAACTAAACTAACTTAACCTAGCAAATACGGAGCGAGATGTTTTCGCCCCCAGAACGAATGCGTTCTTAGTGTAATAATAACGCCATCATTGCTGGGGGGGGGGGGGGGGTCGGGGAGGAGGGGGGGATGGGCACGGGGGGGGGGCTTGGTAAAACCATATTTTGGACCTAAAATCATAACTATTGCATAAATTCAAACAAAAACATTTGACTGACGTTCGCATTCACGCAACAAATGTTCGTGTGAAATTTGGTGAAAATCTGTCCAAAGGTCTAGGAGGAGTTCCGAGACAGACGGGCAACGACAACAACGACAACGACAACGACAATGCCGACGACAGACATTTTTTTCAGTGGTACCCACTATACGGGGGGGCGATACCAAACTCTGCTTACGCAGAGTTGATAAGCAAGTTCTATCCAAAAATTAATCCAGACAGTTAAAATTGCATACACAAAACCATAGCGGGTCCAGGAATTCTTATGAGTGGGCTAGAAACTATGGTATCCGAGTGTACCTTTGTATATTCAGCTATAGCTTAACTAAACATAAACGCTATTATATTGTGGATGTAATGTAATTTGAGCTATGTATTATTGTATTAATAGTGTGATTTATTATTAGTTTGTGTACCAATAAACCTATTATTGTGTACCTATTGTATGTCCTGCCTTTGTGTTTGATTTTATATTCATATTTAATATTTATAATCTTCCTGTTAGAGAGAGCAAGAGCGATATATATATATATATATAGATAGATATAAAGAACCAATTCTATGCAATGGTTCTCTCTTAAATTATACTCTGCCTTTTATTTGAGGAAGTTATTGGATATAGGAGGATGTGTAGGAGTATTGTTAGCTTGATTAAAAATATATTGAAGCGACTTTATTGAATGGTCTAATCTTATAACTGTTGGTGCTTAGCCAATACTACCATGTAATATCTCTCTCTACCTTGCCGTTTCACGTTTGTATTGTGTTATTGCATGTATTTTAATTAATATATATATGTCGTGATATACTTACATAGTTAGTTATTATTACAGTTTTGTTTTTCTACTTTGCATTTCACTAGTGCATTAAATTTGGTTATGTGGTTTTGCGTTGATACACACATACATACATCTCTGTAGTCAATATTTTACTGTTATGGTTCATTTCAAGGCAATGTTCTCTTCGAAGTTATCCAGACAAAGATTACACGTCAGCATGGCATAATATTTATTATGCTTAAAATTCACAAAACAAAAATTACATAATTTATATACATATATATATATTTATTATAAATCCCCCAAGACCTCCAACCTCGTTCTCCGCAACAAACCAGCCTCCACCAAGATAAAGAGCCCGATGACCGACGATCACGTCATTTACCAACATACCTGTAATTATGAGGACTGTGGACCTCATTCCTATATTGGTATGACGCAGACTCGTCTTTCACGTCGGTTAACTCTTCACCTTCAGGCTGGAGCCATCAAAGACCACTATCTCACCCCTAACCACCCTCACCTCACACGCAACGAGTTAGAGAAACACACCACCATACTCGATAAAGAAAGTGACCCAAGGAGATTACCTATACTCGAAGCTTTATATATCCAAGCCTTACATCCCAACATCAACAACCAAACTCTGGACCTTCAGATCCTTCCTTCTGCCAAAAGGCACTACCCTACAGGACCTAACACCCCTCCTCGCCCCCCGGTGCCCTTGACGCAGCCCCCCGCGCTACCTCCTTCAGCTTCGTCTTCTGCAGGCGCCACACAACTTAGGCCACGCCCCTCGACACGCAGCCAATCAGCTTCGACCCCACCTACTGACCACCATCCCGCATCCAGTGCGCATGCGTGAAGCGGTTAACCCCTTTCTCTCTCCTAATTTACGCTTCCACCAATAGCAGACTTTTGCCCCCTGTTTTCCGCCTCCTCTGATCCTCCACCCTCTATATATACCCTTCCTGTTTACCTTAGGGGCAACTTCGAGGTGGTACTTGGTGACGCTCTGGTCTCTCTCACAGGCCTGTAGCCCCCCCCATCTACAAGCGGAAGAAGAAAGAAGGAAGGAGAAAGAAGAAAGAAGGAAGAAGAAAGAAGAAAGGAGATCTTCAAGCAGCAGTAGAAGAAGAAGATGGACGAGTTGAGGACCAGAAAAACCTAGCCCCAACGCTTCCTCCATCAGTTCTCTCTCCTCCTCCAATCGACCCTCGATCTGCGCTCGCCCGGCCAATCAGCTCACTGCATCTCACCTCATATCTCATCATCATCCTTGTCCATTCTCATTACTTTCCTATACTCTTATCTTTTCCCCAAAACCTTTCCCACTACTTTTCCTTTTCTAAATTATTAAATATTACCCACTACCGCCCATTAGAAGCCCACTTGTAGTACGACGCCGAACCCTGAAGGCATTGCCATGAAGGGGGGGGTTTAGCCCCTGGTTATAGGAGGCAAGTGGGTAGGGTTTATACTTCAAGTAGGTTAGGGTCTGGTGACATAGGCTTGCCTACAGTCCAAGGACATAGGTAGGAGTTAGGTTTTTTCTGGGGACATCCCATAGGGGTGCCCCCTGGGTACAGTTTTAAAATTCTCCATAAAAATGTTCAATTAACTCTACCTCCCTAACTTGTTATTTTCCCCATTCATTTTCACTTTTCTTATAGTTAGAAATTAAACTTGTTTCTCCCAATGATTCAGTATGGCACTGTATGTTAAATTTAAATGCATTAACAATCCCCTGATGACCCAGGCTCTCACATATTTAGTATCACTCAAACCCAAATAGTCAGAGTTTTCAAAAATCTCAATGTAATCAAAATAAGACTTGCTTCACAAAAAGATCTTGATGCATATCTCAACCCCGCCACTCTAAAGAAACTCCAATCTGCTGGTTATGAACTAGTCCTCTCCCCAGAACTAAAAGCTGCCTGTACAGTCAAAATTCTGCACCCTGACAAGAACATCTTCAACAAAGACGAAGATGAGATTGCCAGGGAAATTTCCAAGAAAAACTCCATCACTGTCTGTGAAGTATATAAAACCCAACGTCAAGCCCTCAAAATTCGATGTACCTCCCCTCAGGAGGCCAGTAAGCTTCTAAAAACAGGTCTCAAGGCATTTCATGTGATTTTGCCGCCTGATTTTCTGACCCCTGAGTCCTGGATCAATCTCAGGCAGTGCTATAACTGTTATGCTTACGGACATCCCACAGCCCAATGTCAAAAAAACAGTAACTTGCTCTCGTTGTGCTGAGTCAGGGCACTCATTTACCACCTGCTCTTCAATCACTCTGAAATGCTCAAACTGCAATGGCCCTCACATTGCAATCAGTGCCGAATGTCCCTTCCGTCTCAATGTCTTAAAAGACACTAGGAAAAACGCAAAGGCCACTCCAACCAATCCCAACCAAACACGTCCTTTATTCTCATCCCACCCAGTCACTGCCAAATCATATGCTTCAGCGAGCACCTCACACATCCCTCAATCCTCCCCCCCTACCCCACCCAACATCAATCCTCCCGGCCCATTGTTCAACCGCGAAATATTCGCCCAAACTTCAGTCCTTGTTAATGTTGCACTCCACCTCACGAACCAAAAAGTCACCCCACAGTTTAACAAGCTACTAAATGATGGCCTGACTGCCCACAATCTCCCTGCCATCATGATCCCTGAGTCTTGGTTCCAGCATAGCAAGAACTCTCATAATCCATCTCTCTCAGCCACTCCTCTTCCTATTCCACTACCCTCAACCTCTACCTCCAACTCATCCTCCACTACCCCTATTCCTCAACCCCCAAGCGCCAACGAAATCCCTGAAATGTCAATCCCTCTCACCACTGAAAATGAACCTCAAGATCTCCCTACCCAAACCCCCCCCCCTCACAAATGTCACTGACCCAACTCTCAATGCATCTGACCCTGACCTTCCTAACCTTACTACCCCAACATCCTTCATGCCTCCCCCACCCCCTCCTACACCAAAAACGCCCACCATTCCTCCCCAATCTCCTCTAAAACGAAAACCCACCAGTCCAGCTGAGATATCCTCCCCTGAATTAAACCGTTCTCGGTCAAAGTCACGTAAAGTCGAAACCCCAAGAAAAAACACCAAATCTACCTCCAAATCTCCATCTTTTGGAGGAGTCCGCTCCTTATCCTCTCCCTCTCCAACCCGGGCCCCACCATCCCCCACTTCCCCACACATAGCTCACTTCACGATACCCCATCATGTTAAGAGTCATCCAATTCAACATAAGACACTACTACAATAACAGACACCTACTCACACAATTAATTTTAGATAATGACCCAGACATAATACTAATTAACAGCACCTGTACGTACAACACACATAAAATTAGATTCTTTGGTTACACAACACGACAGACCGACGGCGATGCCAACGATGGAGTTGCAATCATGATAAAAAGCACCATTCAACACGAATTCATCACAGACTGGACATACAAGCATTTCCTTGCAGTTAAAACACACACAACACTCGGACCCCTCATAGTTGCCACCACATATGTCAGACCCAATACCTACATCCCTTACACAGACTTAAATACCTTATTCAATAACAATGCACCTACACTTATACTTGCAGACTTTAACGCTAGACACCAAGCTTTCCAACATAATACCATTAATCAACGTGGAATTCAACTATTAGCACTACACAACCACAAAAGATTAACTTTTCAAGGCCCAGATTTCAACACAGTTTTCACACCAAACGGTAATGGTAAACCTGACTTAATTTTTTCAAACCAAGTTTTAATATATTCCATCATGATATTTCCCCAGGGCCACTTTCAGGATCAGATCACATCCCAGTTTTCATGTCAATTTCTTCAAACCCAATTCAAGTCCCATGTCAATCTCATTTTAACTACTCACAAGCAAACTGGGAAGAATTCAAAAACATTTTATCAGAAGACAACTACATACACGACTATGAGGGACAACACTACACACACATAGACCAACAAATTGAGAACCTACAGAACAAAATCATAAATGCAGCCAACACAACCATCCCAAAAACTACATACAAAATCAAACACACTTTCAGACCCTCCATCAGAACACAACGACTCCTAGTGTGCTATCGTCGTCGATTCGAACAGAACAAACACAACCACATACCAGGCCGAGTACGTTACGATCTCTCCAACCTCAGAACTCACATCCTTAACAGCCTGCAATCTGATCATGATGCTCACTGGACTCACCTAGTACACTCAGCAGAACAAAACAGGAAAACTAAGCCCTGGGAATTCTGGCAACATATAAAACGTTTAAAAGGTAATACCACTCCCAGAACATCCTCCCTCACTGTTAATGGCAACAAAATTACTGATCCTAGGGCTATCACAGATACATTTAAACAGACATGGCAACAAGTATACCACCCACACCCCATTGAAAGGCCTGCCGAACAACACATCCGCAATATAGAACAACATCTCACTACCATCCCTGACAACATCTCCCATGACACACACATTAACCTAAACACACTTGACCCTCAAAACATACTCACTGCTCCCATTGTGCCAGACGAAGTCAAATTCATCCTGTCTAAAGCACGGAGAAAGGCGCCTGGTGCCACGGGTATTAATCACCACCTTGTAAAGCACCTACCTAACACTTTCATAACAGCACTCACTCGCCTCTACAACGCCATCCTGGCATCAGGCTACTTTCCCGTCTGCTTCAAGACAGCGACCATTATCCTCATTCCCAAGAAAAACCAAGACAAGACTAATCCACTAAACTACAGACCCATTAGTCTACTTGAGACTCTTGGGAAGACTCTAGAACGTATCATAAACCACCGACTCAGACTATTTCTCGAAGACGAAGGACTCCTCACGAACATGCAATTTGGTTTTAGACAACACAGATCGACACAAGAAGCACTAAACATTATCACAAACTACCTTCACATAAACAAAACAGTCCAGACGAAAAAAACAAGACAGCCTTAATTACAAAAGACATAAAACGAGCTTTTGACACAGTGTGGCACGAAGGCTTGAAGTACAAAATCTGCGAAAATTTCAACTTCCCATTAATTACTCAGAAACTTCTCTGCAACTTTTTGGATAATAGAACAGCCAAAATTAAGTTTTCTAATCTTTATTCAGATTCATTTCCACTAAACGCAGGCGTACCTCAAGGCTCAGTGCTCGCTCCTACCCTCTACATCCTATACACAAATGACTTTCCCAACCCCACTCACAATGACTCTCTCACAGTAATGTACGCAGACGATGTGACGCAAATAATAAGAGCAGACACAATAGACGCATTGACAAACAAAGCTCAAAGAGAACTTGACAAAGTAGCACAATGGGAGCAAAAATGGCGGATTCAGGCTCATCCTCAAAATCACACGTCACATACTTTGCCAAGGGACATCTCCGCCCAAGACCCTTATTCCAGAACTCCTGAGCACCTGTCCCTAACCGCACACAAATAAATGTCTCTCCCACAAACAAAGTACTCGGCCTCACATTCGACAAAAGCATCCGATTCCACAAACAAGCACAAACTTCCATTGCCATTGCATCAAAATCACTACAAACCATCTATCGTTTCAGAAATGCCTCAATAAAAACCAAGCTTCACTTATACAAAGCACTTATAAGACCTCTTTTGTGCTACGTCCCACTCAGCATTTCACTTTCGGCCCCTACCAACCAACTAAAATATCAAAGAATACAAAATAAAGCACTGAGGTGGATGTTCGGGACTCAGTGGTATGAGTTCCAGACGGCACAACATCTTCACAATCTAGCCCACATCCCCCCTCTAAATACTTATTGGCAGCAATTAGCAGAAAAACAAATTATAAAACTTGAGACCTTTCATGATAACTTCATCCAAATTTTCAACATAATTTTACACCGCCCCATGTCAAACCTCCTTCACCCCAACAACAGAGAGGCACCCATTCCAATATTCACTTAAAATCAGGATTGGTAGAGGAGGTGGGTCATGCCGGCTCGTCCACAGTCCAGCCTCCCTACCACTCCTGACCTAGATTCCTAGCTTCACTTCCCATTAAAATGTATAATTTCACAGACAAAGTACAAGACAACAACCTTTTAACGTAACTCCTATAATAATAACAGTACAGCCTTCTTACAGGTTCTGCCACTGACAGACTTCCCCAGCAGTACCCCTTTTGACTCAATGCCACCCAAAATTACCTCCCCCTATACCATTTTCGAATACTACCACCCAAAAATACAACCCCAAAACATGCAAGCACTTTCGATCTTATACCATCCAAAATTAACTTGCTCCCCATCCCTTGCCCCCTTCTTGGCAAGCCATCCTGAATCACTAAAGTAACTTCTCCAACTAAATCAACTCAACCCCAGCTCAATTATTCAACTCACGCACGTTGGGTCAAGCCCCGACACCCTATTTCTCCCACTATTATCACTGTCTCTCCTACTTAACCAATAAAAACTTCCCTTCTTTCACCCTCACCCACCTTTTCTATATTCATTCATTCATTCATTCCTTAGGGAAGATGCTTGCTGCTAACACCTAACACCATGAACACCAAAAACACCGGGACTGTGAAGTGGTACAATCATCAACGTGGTTTTGGCTACATAACTCATGATGACAGTGAACAGGACATTTTTGTCCATTTTTCGGGAATTAAACACCAACATAACACTAAAAGATCCCTGGAAGATGGCGAAAAGGTGGAGTTCATCGTCAGAAGTGGAAGAAAAGGCCAAGAAGCACACGAAGTCACAGGACCAACTGGCAGCAGGACACAGGGATCTACCATCAAAATACCCAAGAAACAATACAGCAGAAATGTAGAACATGACATTAATGCAAACATTTATGCATGCGTTCAAGCTGCAGTGGCAATTGCTGGCTCAAATAAACATCAATTGAGTCGGATAATTCCACTGATACTTCACCACAATGACCTGCCAACAATCAAGATCCCTGTTGAAGCTCTGAAACCTCCCACTCAACATGGAAGAAAGAATAAAACACCAAGGAAGGAGAACAAGCCAACTATTCAAGAAGAACAAGAAGAAGACGAGACAGAAGTGGACCTCCAGGATTATGCAGAAGAAGATGAAAAGGAAGTAGAAGAAGATGAATACGAAGAAGAGGAGGAAGAAGAACACACTCCAACTCCTGTTCCATCTCCGAAAAACACCAGATCACGAATGAAGAATACAGAGAAAAAACAAGAATACCCAAAGAACCTACCAAACACTGATCACCTGGACTTCAAGAACCTCAAAAGCATCCTTACAAAAGAAGATGAAAAACGAATAACTCCAGACGTCTATGAGTGCATCAGAAGTATGGAAACAGAAACAACAGGCTACTTCTTCACGGCTTTTCGCAATGTAGCAAGAACAAAGAAACCCAACGATAACTGGAGATGGGTGGAGATGAAGGAAAAATATGACATCAATAAATACTGCCAAATTAATAACCTCTCCCATATAGAATATAACACACAATGATAGCCAACACTATATTTCAACTGAAATGTTAAATAGACTCAAAATAAACTTTTAAATAAAATAGACTCAAATAATAACTCTTAACTTCATTAAAATAATGTAATATAGTAATACCTTTGGTGTATTACAGTTGCCCTAACCTTAATGAAGCAAGGTGGTGCCCACTAACTTTTTAATCTACTACTTTCTTTCATAATTTCCTACTTTACCTTCCTGACCAAACCTCTACTTTTCCTCCCCCTTCCCCCGCTAGGGGAACTAAAAAAAAAAAAAAAAAAAAAAAAAAATTATATCTATATATACAGTACAGTATATATATATATATATACATTATATTAAATAGAGTAGATGGGTGCCATACATGATATATATGCATGCACTGGTGTGCCTTTATCACTCAGATATGACACTGTTAATAGGGAAATATGAGAAGGAAAGCACCAATTGCATTACGGCATCTATTTGAGAGTCCTTATTGCTACAGCACCACCCTACCACCGCTTGCTAATTCTGAACCACATCCTGAACTTCCATTTTAATGCTGGCGAGCATTAACACTTTATTTCTCTATTTACCTTGTTACCACTGTTTTGGAAGATGAGTATCGTACTTCTGTATTTAGTTAGTTAAATATAAAGTTTTGTGTCTTTGATTACATTATTATCGTTGTTCTACCTTCAGCGCCACTCTCATGTTCATTTATCATGCAACAAAGCCTTGCTGTTCTCATCATGCACAGTAATTAGTCACATCAATCATGGTGAGAACAATTACGTGGCGGTGCAAATGTTAGCGTTTACTCGACCTACCCTCGGGTTGTGTGCGAATTGTTTATCTCTTTCAAACACAGGGATCTTTTATTCTAATGATTTAAGTCTTCCATGTAAGATAGCTTATTAGCATTCTGTTAAGGCGGTGTCACACGAGCGAGTTTTCCGTCAATTTTTACGGGCAATTGTAATCTGGCAGCTTCAAAATACAAGTTCCATTAAAATTACACTACCTAACATAATCCAACTTCGATCTAGTTTCCGATGCCAATGCAAAAATATCCCTAAATATCGCCAGATAAAACTTGCTCATGGAAAATTGACGGAAAAAGCGCTCGTGTGACACTTGCTTTAGCAACGGAAGAGTTATTAATATAACTATTTGTGTATCCTACCATATTCGAAATTGAAACATTGATAAAACAGACCTTACTGTACCCGTTATATTAGTATAGCTAAATGTAATTAACTATTTATAATTATGATTTGGCTCAACTTTTGATCGGCTCCTGGAAATCGATGCTTATTTTAGATTATTATTTATTTATTCTAAGAACAAATTATATAGTACTAAATTCCTAAACATAACAAGTAGTATTGTCTTCTACAACATTAACCTACCGTATATGAATAAGGTAATATTATAATTCGGAAAAGGCAGTAACATGGCAACACTTTTTGTATTTATATGCTAGTTACCAGCTCACAGATGACTTATAGTAGGGGTACTTAAGGGGAGGCAGACCGTTTGTTTGGTCTATTAATTAATTTAGTCATATATTTGTTTAGTTTCTTCCCTAGACCTGCATCAAGCTTAGAAAAACACCCCCTAGACCCCCTTTCAAGATAAATTTGTACATTTTTCGGTAGAAAAATTTCCCGGCCGAAGGCCGGTTCCTCTTAAAATTGCAGGCTCGCTATCGCTCGCCAGGAAAAAATCGACAGCTAAATGGCACGAAAGGTCTTAAAATTGACAACGCAATGGGGCGAAATGTATTAAAATCGCCAAACTAATGGGCCGAACATCTTATAATCTCAAAACTAGTGGGGCTAAACACTAGGGAGAAGTGGGTCCAGAAAAACGGTCTGCCTCCCCTTAAGCCTCTGCCATCCGCTGTAGTATTGTATTACCTTGAAGATGTCTTGAGATAATAGACGACAGCTTGGTGTTCCAATGTTTTATTTTTCCAAGCGTGTTATTCTACACACACACACACACACACACACACACACACACACACACACACACACACACACATATATATATATATATATATATATAAATATATATACAGTATGTATTTGAACTCCACCGACAAACTTTGTGAATGAATTCCAAATAAATAAACAAACTCACTTTATTCTATAGTAAAATTAAAAAATAATAAGTTATTTTTGAGATAGAGCATTTAAAGTAAAAACTTGGAGCATCGTCCTAGCCCGAGTTAATGTGAACCGTGCACTAGTCCGAACACTGAGCCCTGAGCTTCTGAACTTGGTTTTAAGGGTTCAAAGATTCGACCAGATGGTACCGGATTTATGGTGACAGCTCTACCTCTGCCAGTTACTTGAATTAGGGAAATAAGGCACATTTTTCTGTTGTTGGTAATATGTTTGTAATGCATAGTTAATTTATTAGTAGTTTACAAGTGTAACATATTGGGTAATAATGAAGCACCTGCCATTCTGACCTATATCGTTGAACTGGTGATGAAGTGTGTATTACAACTACATACATCAATAATAAATAAGCTTTTGAATAATAAAGATGAGCACAGCAAAGATTCCTGGAATTACTATCATACAGGAGTGTTAAGAGAATAATAAACACGCACACAAAGACGCATGCACACTCATATCTACTTTTCAACCCATTAAGAATCCCCCCCCCCCCCTGAACAACTCATCTCGACTGTTACCCCCTTACAATAGAATTTCGAAGTGAACCAACCTTACATAACTCAAATACAACTCTACCACACACACACACACACACAAACCGCCTCCCCACTCCCCCATGGGTTACACACCCAATTGAACCACCCACTTCGATCATTACCACCAACACTATCAATTTTATCTCAGCCATACAGAATTCCCACTTACAATCACTAAGCACATACACAAGCACATACACAAGCACATACACATACACACTCACCCACACATACAAACCGCTTCCCCACTCCCCCATAGTCAAACACCCAGTGGTACCCCCTACCTCTCTAGTTACCCCCAACAATAGAATACTCACACTTACCACTATTACAAACACATACACACACACACAACACACATACCCTTACTACATACACACGCATACACTTCAGTCTCGACAAGTCTTACCAAAAGAATATACAAGAGCAGTGTGAGCTGAGTTAGTGCTTATTCTCGTGAATATAATTTGTATATGGGTCAAATAATGTTCAGTGTATCGATTTTTAGTTTGTATAATGTATATGCGTTATTCTCTATGCAACAACGTCAGATTTAATGAAAGTGTTCTAATTCTTCGTGTTTTTCATCATAGAAATTCGTTAATGAACGAAAAACAACGGTATCAAATTGACAACTGCCCGCCATACTCCACAACCAATTACCCGCCAAGTTATAGTGTTCGGATATGTGGCACAGGGTTTGCCTTTAACATTCCACAATGGGAACAGAGTATCAAATGTGTCAATATCACCATCACCGCGATCGCTAAGTCACTTATAATTTTAATGTTAACCACATTAAAACAGCAACATAACTTTACATAAGTACACATAAGTGCTTGGCATCATTCAGATAATGTTATTAAGAATTCCCGATGCCATTGGTACGTTTGATTTCACAGTATATCCATTATATCAGGCAACTGGTGTCTAGCGCACTTATAGCAACATTCGTGTGCTACATATTTAATTAGTCCTCTATCTCCTTAATTAGGCAACTATAGTAAAAACGGTATGTATAAAATAGTATTATATTTAACTCTACAAGTGATCCTGGAAGTTTGTCGGTGGAGTTCACATACATACTGATATATATATATATATATATATATATATATATATATATATATATATATATATATATATATATATATGTGTGTGTGTTTGTGAGTGTGTATGTATGCATGTATGTATCTCAGCCATGCACCATTACCCGTGATCCCTGCTGTCGTCATGCGTCGCTATGTTGCATGTTGTTGTTGTTGTTATTATTGTCAGACACTCCACTTCTCTCTCCAGTCATACCTGCTGATTATTTCATGCAGTATTACACATGCTCACTTATTTGTTTAACATAAAAATATACCTGAAATAAAACATTCTGCGACAACCATTAAGATAAATTGTGTATATTCCAAAGAGAATTTAGAGAAACACTTTAAGCTGATAATTTTAAGAGCAAAAACAAATGGTAACAGTTAATGGAAGCATAGAGGTAACTGAGGATTCTCATGATAAACTGCTTCATCTTCAGCCTGTCTCCGTACTTTTGTTCTTGTCTAAGACTCACAGAATATGATATATATACACTAATCTGAAACATTAAACCACCAAAACAACCCGACCCACCAATACCAGTATTGCTGGAGCCCAAGTCATATATTACAACCTCGGTGGATACCCTACCCCTAATGTCTCCCTTGCCAGAGACACCAAGGCAAAAGGGCTTATGTTATACAATAAATATAACAGTCTCCCTCAGCCGCTCTCATCAAATAGAAAGGAAGCAGACAATGTCCCCTCCACAGCTACTCAACAGAAAACGAGTGTCTCCGCTACCTGCCCTACGCTGCACTAGGCCTACATTAAACACCTCCATGATAGAGGGCTCACGTTTTGCCCTGTCATACATACCATCCCTGCCCTTCTTCCCAGAAAGCTGACCAGCACCGAAACAGGGGAGAGGCCAGGATGCAGAAATTGTTCGATAGCTCACATCCAGCGCTTACCCAGGCTAGAAGGAGAACGCACCCAGGTTATCCACTGTGCTTCGCTTACCCAGGTAGAACAACCAGTGCCGTTTACACAGGACACTGGTGTAGTAATGCTTACCCAGGTTATTGCAACTTGATTATCTCCTACATACACAACACCTTCACCAAGCCAGCCACCAGCCCAGCAGAACGAAAGCAATAATTTTGCTCCATGACTACCAACCTTGACGACACCCAAGAAGTAGTGAAGAGGAAGGAAGCGATCAGACTAGGGCCTACCCAAGACACCTGGAAAGACAATCCTTCTGAGATATTGAAACATTGTACCTTTAGCTAGTATTGTTGTTATCTATCTTTCAGATCCTGACTAAAGATATAACTTCAAAAATACACGCAACTGTCCTTTTACCAAAAATGATGCATATAATGTATGTTGTAGATATGAGAGAGATTTCGATCACTAATATTAAAGATATATATTACTACCTTAATGTAAAGTCTTATTAATATTACAACACCACTATAAAATATATATAGCAAATATATTAGAAACCCTCCCACACTCCCCATTCTCCCGTCTTTATCTATGTCCTGCCTTTTTTCAGGTTTTAACTTATTACCAAATTGTATATACAGTATATAATTATACTGTATATGTATCTACTCAACAGAGGCTGGACCCCACCCAACGACCAATCAATATGTCTTAGACCACGGCATGACACTCTCACTATCAACTTTTGCAACATTCGTGGCCTTTCCTCTAGCTTCTACTCTGCCAACCCTGATCTTCTCTTTCTCACCGAAACTCAGTTGTCTGGAACTACTGACAGCAAACCCTTCTCTGTACCCTCCTACTAGCTCTATCCTAGTTTCAAGGCCAAAGGCGGATGTTGTGTATACGTACACAACAAACTCACTTGCTCTCATGTTCCCGACTTGATTCCTGAATTCTCAACTTTATGGCTCAAACTATCCTATCACTCTCATACTAAATAATGTTGTGCTGTCTATCTTTTCCCTAACTCAACTGACTTCCCCAAATGCTTTGACTATCTAAACTCTAAAGTGGAACACATCCTATCTATCTCTCCTTTTTTCAGAAATCTCCATCTTAGGAGATTTCAATGTTCACCACCGCCAATGGCTCTCCTCTCATTCCATGACCAACCTTGTGAACAAGCCTACATCTTTCCTATCCTATATGACTTAGAGTAGATGGTTCAGCGAACCCACCTGTATCCTGGATCGCTTCGGAGATCGGCCCACCATTCTTGACTGTTTCTAACTTCTAGCCCTTTCGCTTATACTGTCTATCATTACCCTCCTTTGAGGTCCTCTGACCATAAACTTATCTTTGTTACCTGTCCTATCTCTCCAGTATGGCAACCCGATCCTCCCAGCCAGCCGCACTTGTGGAACTTTGGTGCTGCCGACTGGGCTCTTCAGCAGTACTTCTTTGACTTCCCATGGAATGATATTTGCTTCCGTGGCTGGGGACCCTCGGAGAGTGCTAAACGCATTACGGAGGTAAACCTTTCAGGCATGGACTCATACATTCCATTTTCTTTCTCTCAGTCTAATGCAAACAAATCTTGGTTTACTCATGCTTGCTCTATTGCTTTCCGCAATAAGGAGGAAGAAACGATACTCCCAATCTTTCTTCTATTTAACAGCTTAGCTCTGGAACTCTCTCACTGAATCCATCTCTCCCTCATCCTATGACTTATGTTGCTTCAAACTCTGTGTGTCCAGACATTTTGGCTCGAACATTCCTTGATTTTGGCCCTGTCTCTCTTTCAACTCAGGGGGAGGCACTCGCCACAGGCAGTTTTACCTTTCGTCTCCCTCATCCACATAGAAAAAAATAATAAAACATAAAAAGTGGGGTTGGCCTTTATATTGTAAAAGCTTTGAGTTCTCAAAAGGGTCGTCACACCGTAAGCTATTACTTTATTAACTTTTTTGAATGGGCTACTTATCCTTGAGGGAAATTAGGCCAGCTTAAGGGGAAACGATTCGCTTTTCTAGACCACCTTCTCCCTCATCTTTAGACCCATTAGTTTGGCGATTTTATAAACTTTCGCCCCATTTCTGTCAATGTTAAGACCTTTCCTGTCAATTAGGTCTTGTTTTTTTCCCTGGCGAGCGATAGCGAGCCTGTAATTTAAGAGGAATCGGCCTTCGGCCAGGACATTTTTCTACCGAAAAATTTACAAATTTATCTTGAAAGGGGATCTAGGGGGCTTCATTTTAAGCTTGATGGAGGTCTAGCGAGGAAACTAGAAAACATAATAAATAAATAAAAAAAAGATTACAAAAAGTGAAGGATCTCCCCTTAAGACTAACTGTTACATACTAAGAGCCTCATAATAATTGAACATAATAGAAACAAATATCATAATCCAGTTTCTTTTCCGAAGCCCAACAGCTTATAACAAGAAAATATAATTACAGATATTTAATCACCAGATAAGAATATATTACCAGTACAAAACATAAACTTATAATTATCATTCGTTATTATCATTTGATAAATATAAGGAAAAACTACAGAGAAATAAATTAAGCATTCATTGGATATAATCTTGGTATTATGAAATATTGTCTAACCTGTGGTGCAATGGTTGCGTGTTCAACTCACGATGAGTGGTCCAGATGATTAGGGTGAGCTAGTCTCCTCACATTTTAAGCATAAGTTCACCTAGCAGTATATGGGAGTCTGAAGTTAGTGAACATTTCTGATGTCCCATCAGTGAAAGTCAACTGTGGTATCTTGGATAATATGCTATAGCCCCTGTGTACCAGGCTATCCACCACAGGTTGCAAAGGGCAATATCAAGGAGATAAATGCGTATACCCTCCAAACTGTACCTAACTTGTCTTAATATTCTTGTTACCAGCCACGTTTTATTTATCTTTCTTCCTACGTTATCACAATATCTCTATTTCTCTAAAAATATATTTGTAATCACATCCCTTGTTTGAATTGATCGACTATTTTGTATGTATTTGACTTTGAGACCATTTTGAATTCCCTTCACATACATTTACTTCCCTTGCAACGATTTATCAAGCTACATTATTTAACTTTATGAACAAACCTTACCAGTAACACGTATTCTGAATTTATGTTCCTTTACTAAATATCTTTGGCTGCATTTCCTGAAAACTATCATGAAGAAAATAATCACACCTGACTTTTTGTTCTCGTTCATAACAACACACACACACACACACACACACACACACACCTCGAGATGTTATAGACTGCTGCACCGTTGATTTCTTTAAACATCGCCTAGACAAACACCTTGCCTTAAACCCGCGACTGACTGCAGTTGTAAATGAATAATTTATTTTTTCTCCTTTTTCCTCAGTTATATCGAGGATCACTACAGGTAGAAATGATTAACTTACATGGTTCTAACTTATCTGCAGATACACGAAGGATCACTCATAGCTGTGTTATGTTATTAACCCAATTTGTTCCATATTAATATATCCTAACCCTGCCAGGGACATAATTCCTATGACTGTACTTCCCTTTTCAATTGTCCCTAACCGCTCTAAGCCTCTATAGAATACTGAACAGCAGTGATATATAGGGCAAACAACCTCGAGGGGTCGGTAGACCTGTTGTTGCTTGACATCCTTTGTACTCCATTGTACATCTAAGCAACGGTCTGTTTGTCGGTACAAACGAAAGCGACACATGCCTATGAGCATATTTATCGTGTTTTAAACCTTATTCAAGCTATGCAGATCACACCTACACCTAATATAACCTACCTTACCTCACCTAACCTAAAATACTCGGTTTCTAAGTATTTGAAACACATGATTACATTGTCGGGTCAAGTTTCATTTACGCATAAGCCACCAAATAGTATGGCATTTGTACCCATGAACCCACCAATGGTTTCACACACACACACACACACATACACACACACACACACACACACACACACACACACATACACACACACACACACACACCATTAGTGGCAGGAGAGGTGGTTATCATATCATTAATACGCAAGGAGGCTGCTCTCACCCGGCCTCTGTCCTAACATTGCAACACTACCGGGATACTCTGCATGCAACAATGTCGGCATTTCTGCAACATTGACCTGCCTTATTCTCTGCAACTCTGGTCATTGTCCCTGCAACCCTGTTTTAAGACAGCGTCTCTCGGACAGTTTTGACGTGTTTCCTGTGTGTTTGTTTTATGGTTTGCTTTGTTTTTGTCTATGTGCAACTTCTATCTGATGTTACCGGATGTATAAGGTCCCAACACAGACTGGTCAGTAGAAAGCATGTTCGACTCTTTAACCATTTTGTTTTTATTGTTCACATTATATTTAAGACAATATTAGCCAAATTCGGTTCATAACCAATACAATGTACTGTATATTCGTAGTCAGGAGTTTCTGGACATTTGTGTGGTATAATTATGATGCACAGGTGAACTATTTTCATACACTGCTTGAGCTACAGACATTAGATTACTGGGATTCACTATATAACACTCACATTCTTTTTTTTGTATCATTAGGAAGTGTTCAAGTATTACTGAAGACTTTTGTACGAGTATATACTGTATATCCGTGTATCGCCTCCTATATCCCCTTCTGTACCAGCGTTAGTTCCTTCTTTAATACGACAAATTATAATTATAGAGAATGTTATGAGAAAAAAAACTTGCATATCTGTTCGATAACGAACATACAACACCCTTCCCACCGTCTTACAAATACGGTCGGAGGAGTAAATTAAGAGGAATAACTCAACATGTGTATTACTTGATCTTCTATAAGGATTACGTAACAATTCAAATAACAATCAACAAGTTAAAACTTTACCTTTGCGTTCGAACAGTTTGGGTTCACTGTCTATCAAACGCTTTGGCCAATGAAACATACTGAATGGGTCGTTTATGGCCCAACAGCAAATTGTGAAAGATTACTTATCTGTGGGAAATATGGTTGGCTCCCCATAGTTATTCCTTTTAACATTATGACGCATATATATTTTATATATATTTTTTTTATTGTGACTATCATTAGGCCATGTTATATAATTAAACGAAGACCTTTTGATATCAAAGGAGTACAAAGTATCGTAATACATCTTTTAACCTCCACACAAATGTACTGCCTAAAATTGTGAATAAATTGTGTCCTAGGATACTGTGAGTCTTAAAAGTGACGCTCAAGGGAGTACGGTAACTTGTTGCCCAAGGCGTTTTGTTTCTGTTTTCTTTTCTGATATTATTTTATAGGTGGTAGGACTTGAACATGTAAATCAAAATGTCGGTAAGAAGAAAGGGCTCAGCTGTACAATCGCCTGTACAAACACCTGGTACGCTACTACATGGTAAACTTTAGAGAGTGAACAATGCATTACAAAAACTACTCACTCAGGCATGTGTTTAAAGGCATGTTTGGAAAGATTTCGTTAATGTATCAGAAGTTTTCAATAACATTTGTATCACCTTTCACTGCAGGCAACTTATTAGTTAGTTAAAATAGGTCTTCAAAGGCTATCAACCATTCTGGATTATTAAGCCAGCGCACTGTAAGTCAAGAATAGTGTCAGGAATGGAGCCCCTTTTCGAGAACTTCAGTCCCTTGCAGGCAACTGTACCTGTTAGTATAGTGCTGACATCTGGTGGTTCAAGTTTCGAAAGTCCTTCATTACAAAACTATGTTATTGATGCAGTATGGAAAGCTAGTCATCTTAATGTTGCCATTATTATTCAAGACATTCGCCGATTGAGTATTATTTTCCGCCAGATATATATATATATATATATATATATATGTAGTTATATATATATAAAGAGTATATCCTAATTAAACACACTTACTTTCTTTTCGCTGTAAGTAGGCGAGAAATAATGACCTCTATCCTCTGTAACTCAAAAAGGGGCATGACTGACTCTTCCCAAATGGTAGAAATATTAGCTCGATTACTCTAGTCGTTTTTGAGTTACAGAGGTTAGAGGTCATGTTCTCTCGCCTACTTACAGCAAATAGACTATAGCTGTCTTAATAGTCTAGCACCTAACTGTAATATAGTCTCCTTGTTTTTGCTATTGAACATATTATTGCATCACAGTGTTCTGTTTTTAACAGTCTCATAATTGACCAGTTGCGAGTTTCAGGCTATAAGGAAGTTCGGCCTGTAGACATCGATATTAAACACAAATGCAATAATAATGTAGGTTTCTGATGGCTATAAAGTATGTCGAATTTGGTTGTATGTGTTTATATATGTACTAAAACCGTATTATTGCTGGTTATTCTACTAAATATCGATGTCTACAGCTCCAACTTCCTTATAGCCTGAAACTCGCAAGTGGCCAATTCAGTGTATGTACTGTATATAAGACTATACGGTAGTCCATTCTTTATATAACACTATACGGTAGTCCATTCTTTATATAAGACTATACGGTAGTCCATTCTTTATATAAGACTATACGGTAGTCCATTCTTTATATAAGACTATACGGTAGTCCATTCTTTATATAAGACTATACGGTAGTCCATTCTTTAAATAAGACTATACGGTAGTCCATTCTTTATATAAGACTATACGGTAGTCCATTCTTTAAATAAGACTATACGGTAGTCCATTCTTTATATAAGACTATACGGTAGTCCATTCTTTAAATATGACTATACGGTAGTCCATTCTTTATATAAGACTATACGGTAGTCCATTCTTTATAAGGAAGCCATAAATCTTGACCACTAACCACTATAACTTAAAAACAACTATAGTCTATTTTTTTCCAGCTGATGGTAAATTGTCATGTTTCTATCTTTGTTACTCAGCTATAAGGTCGATTTTGTAGCGAAATATGATGTTGATTATGAAAACTTGACACACAGCCATAGTAGTTTCATATATTTCCATTAATTATCGAGAAATCAGCTACTAAGGGATTCAATTAACCATCAGCTGGAAAAAAATAGAGTATAGTGTAACTTATTTCATCCTTGTTTACCTCGTGGTTGGGGAGATTGTAGGCACCAATCGAGCAGGGCAGTACCCAGGGGAAGCCACATAGGCATATGATAAAGAGTTGCTGGATCTGTTTTATTTGCTTGGCTTTCCCCACTGTTTCTAAGTGTGCCTCACCTACACAGAGAGTAATCCAGCTAACTCTCACAAACATCTGCACCTCCTATTCATTTCACTACACTTAAGAAGCACACCACACTTCTTTCCAACACACCTAAATTACCTCTAACATACCTTGATTTCGGCTCTCTATCACTCTTTACATCTTTGGGGAGAGGACACCTGTTACAGACAGTTTTGTATTTTGTCTCCTTCATGCACATATATAAAAAAGGCCAGTGATTTTACATATATATAAAAGGCCAGTGATTTAACATATATATAAAAGGCCAGTGATTTAACATATATATAAAAGGCCAGTGATTTAACATATATATAAAAGGCCAGTGATTTTCCCCAGTTTCCCCATTAGCCAAGGACCCTCGGCATGTATAAAGATGACATCCCCTAACTTTCGTCAAACTTTACCTTGATACCTCAGTTGGCACTGATGTGCCTCTCAATGCCAAGAGGTAGTCAGACTGGCACCCTTTCCATATATTTTCAGACAATTTATTCATATAGTGGTATACGTGGGGAGATTGTAGGCACCAATCGATCAGGGCTAGACCCAGGTGAGGTTATAGGCATGTGATAAAGAGTCGCTGGAACTCCTGTTTCACTTGCTTGGCCTCTCTTACTGATTTTCTTTGTGCCTCATTTACACAGAGAGCAATCCAGCTAGCTCTCTCAAACACCTCCTCCTCCTATCCACTTCACTACACTAAACATGCACACCACACTTCATTCCTCCACACCAAAATTAAAAAAAAAAAAAAAATATATGAATTCCAACCCAGCCTCGGAGTCCCCAGGGGGGGGGACCATAAATGCCCCCACACCCAACCGACCATCCCCCGACGACCCCTCACAATTACCTGGACCTCGGCCTGTTACTCTTTCTATTAATTTCTGCAACATTCGTGGACTTTCCTCTAACTTTCACTCTGTTGAGCACCATCTTTCCTCCTACAAACCTGATCTTCTCTTCCTCACCGAAACTCAGGTGTCTGTAGCAACATCCAGCAGCCCCTTCTCTGTATCCTCCTACTTTCTCTATCCTAGTTTCAAAGCCAAAGGCGGATGTTGTGCATATGTGCACAACAAAACTCACTTGCTCTCGTGTTCCCGATTTCGACTCCACTGAATTCTCAACTTTATGGCTCAAACTTTCCTGTCATTCTCTTACTAAATATTTCTGTGCTGTCTATCTTTCCCCTAACTCTACCAACTTTCCCAAATTCTTTGACTATCTAAACTCTACAGTGGAACACATTCTATCCATTTCTCCTTTCTCAGAAATCTCCATCTTAGGAGATTTCAACGTTCACCACCGCCAATGGCTCTCCTCTCACACTACTGATCCACCTGGTGAACAAGCCTACGTCTTCTCTATCATAAATGACCTAGAGCAGTTAGTTCAGCAACCCACCCGTATCCCGGATCGCATCGGAGATCGGCCCAACATTCTTGACTTGTTTCTAACTTCTAACCCTTCTTCTTATACTGTCGATCTTTTCTCTCCTCTGGGCTCCTCCGACCATAAACTTATCTCTGTCACCTGTCCTATCTCTCCAGTACGGCCACCCGATCCTCCTAGCCGGCGGCGCTTGTGGCACTTTGGCGCGGCCGACTGGGAGGCTCTCCGGCAGTACTTCTTTGATTTCCCATGGAATGATTTCTGCTTCCGTGGCCGGGGACCATCGGAGAGTGCTGAACGCATTACCGAGGTAATCCTATCGGGCATGGAAGCATACATTCCATTCTCTTTCTCTCAGACTAATGCTAAAAAATCTTGGTTTACTCACGCCTGTTCTACTGCTGTCCGCAATAAGGAGGAAGCATTCAAACGGTACCGACGCCTTAAAACTCAAGACTCTCATGCTTCTTATGTTTCTGCCCGGAATCAAGCCAAATCTGTTCTTCGACTTGCCAAACACTCTTTCATCAATAATAAATGCACTGAATTATCCAACTCTAGCTCTTCCCAAGCTTTCTGGCATCTAGCCAAAAACCTCTCCAACAATTTCTCTTCCTCGTCTTTCCCTCCCCTTTCCCACTCTGATGGCACTACCATCACTTCTTGCTCTGACAAAGCTAAACTCTTCGCGCAAACTTTTGCTAGAAACTCCACCTTGGATGATTCCGGTGCTATTCCTCCCTCTCCGCCCTCCTCTCTCTTACTTATGCCTAATATCCTAATCTCTTCTAAAGATGTACTTTCTACCCTCTCTGAGCTTAACACTAATAAGGCGTACGGTCAGGACGGTGTTCCTCCTGTTGTTCTCAAAAACTGTGCTTCCGTGCTGACTCCCTGCCTAGGCAAACTCTTTCGTCTCTGTCTATCCTCTAACGTCTTCCCTTCATGCTGGAAGTTTGCTCACATTCAACCTGTCCCAAACAAGGGTGACCGCTCTCAACCCTCCAACTATCGTCCAATTGCTCTCATCTCTTGTCTTTCTAAAGTTTTTGAAACTATTCTTGCTTCCAAATTTCTTAAGCATTTCTCTTCTCGTAATCTGCTCTCAGATCGCCAGTATGGCTTCCTTAAGGGTCGCTCTACTGGTGATCTTCTTTCATATCTTACTAACTCTTGGTCATCCTCCTTTCGGGACTTTGGTGAGACTTTTTCTATTGCACTAGACATATCGAAAGCCTTCGATAGAGTCTGGCATAAATCTTTAATTTTTAAACTACCCTCCTTCGGTTTCTATCCCTCCATCTGTGCCTTTGTCTCTAATTTCCTTTCCGGCCGTTCCATAGCCACGGTTGTGGATGGCCATAGTTCACTTCCTCACCCTATAAACTCCGGTGTTCCTCAGGGCTCTGTCCTATCTCCTATTCTCTTTCTAATTTTTATAAATGATCTCCTTAACTGTACCTTAATTCCCATCCATTCATACGCAGACGACTCAACCTTGCACTACTCCATTAGTTTTTCAGAACACCCCAGCCAGCAATTCCTCAACGATAAACGTAATGAAGCCATAGAACTCTTAAATTCTGATCTAAATACTATTTCCAATTGGGGCAGAGAAAACCTTGTTAACTTTAATGCCTCCAAAACCCAATTTCTCCATCTATCTACCCGTCAGGATCTCCCAGCGGACTATCCCTTATTCTTCAACAATACAAAAATCAACCCTTCATCTTCTCTCAATATTCTTGGTGTCTCTTTTTCTTCTGCTCTCATTTGGAAGGACCATATTACCAGTCTTGCTAAGGCAGCCTCCCAGAAGCTGGGTGTGCTCAACCGCCTTAGAGGGTTCTTTTCCCCAGCACAGCTTCTTGCTCTGTACAGGGGCATAGTGCGCCCTTGTATTGAGTATTGTTCACATGTGTGGGGGGGTTCCTCTCACACCGCTCTCCTAGACAAAGTTGAAAGGAAGGCCTTTCGTATCATTAACTCCCGTCCACTCACCAACTCTCTGCAATCTCTCTCTCTCTGCCGCAATGTTGCATCTCTCTCGCTATTCTATCGCTACTATAATAATCAGTGTTCCTCAGAGCTATCCCAGTGCATACCACCTCCTTTACGTAGGGCACGTGGTACCCGTCTTGCAACTCAATCCCACACCTACTCTGTGCAACTCTCCAACCCAAGAGTGAAACGTTACTCTCAAACTTTCTTCTACTCAACAGCTGAGCTCTGGAACTCTCTCTCAGAATCAGTCTTTCCCTCTTCCTATGACTTAAATTGCTTCAAACTCCGTGTGTCCAGGCATTTTGGCTCGAACGTCCCTTGATTTTGGCCCTGTCACTCTTTCAACTATGGGGGAGGCACTCGCTATAGGCAGTAATGCCTTTTGCCTCCCTCAATCACATAGAAAAAAAAAAAAAAAAAAAAAAAAAAAAACGTAGCCATCAAACATTATCCTCGCGGAATGACAAATATGACAATTTATCATCGTCTATAGCATTTTTTCGGAAACGAGTAATTGCATTCACATCATCTAGGATTCTAGGTCCTCTGAGACATAACCTAAAGGTTGGTCATTCACACAGGATTCAATTTTACATAAAATATATTTCAATTTTTCTAAAGTTACTGAGGCTCTACCTAGAATATTTATTCAGGGGAGACTGACCTTTTTTGGGGGGTCTATTAATTCATTTATTCCTATATTTCTTAGTTTCCTTGCTAGACCTCCATCAATCTTAGAAACACCCCCTAGACCCCTTTTCAAGATTAAATTTGTATATTTTTCGGTAGAAAAATGTCCCGGCCGAAGGCCGCTTCCTCTTAAAATTTCAGGCTAGCTATCGCTCGCCAGGAATAAAAATCGACACCTAAATGGCACGAAAGGCCTTAATATTGACAAAGAAATGGGGTGAAAGGTCTTAAAATCGCCGAACAAATAGGCTGAACGTTTAAAAATCTAAAACATAATGGGACTAAACACGAGGGAGAAGGGGGACCAGAAAAACGGTCTGCCTCCCCTTAATCCAGCTTGCACTATCCGTATCGCTCTTTCCCATATGGCACCGAACCAAGGAGCTCTGGCGGGGGCAAATCGACGTTCAAAATGGTTTCCTAGCATAAATGTCTGAACCACCGGATCTTTAGATATCTCGGAAAACTGTTTGGCTGCTCTAACAAACGTCGTAGCATTATCGCTAAGAATTATTTGAAGAAAGCCCTGCCTACTCACGAACCGACGAAACACGTGCATTAACCTTTCACAAGACATATTAATTACTCATACCAAGTTAATTGCTCTGGAGATGGCACAGGTAAATATTACAATATAAGCCTTAAGGGGACGTGGGCCAGTTTTCTGGTCCCCTTTCTTCCTCTTGTTTAGCCCCTTTAGTTTTCAAATGTTAAGATGTTTGCCCCATTAGTTAGTCGATTTTAAGACCTTTCGCCCCATTTTGTCGTCAATATTTAGACCTTTCGTGCTATTTAGGTGTCAATCTTTTCCCTGGCGAACGATAGTGAGCCTGTAATGTTGGAAGAACCGGCCGAATTTGTCTACCGAAAAATGTACAAATTAATCTAGAAGGGGGATCTAATGGATTTTTTGTTTTTAAATTTGATGGAGGTCTAGGAAGGAAACTAGAAAAATAATGAATACAAACAAAAATCCCCCCAAAAGTGAACCATCGGGGTTAAAGGGCATAGTGCATGAGGTCAGCTACCCTCATTATCATAAGTGTTCGTGTACAGTATACCTCTTATGTGCAATAATAGTTGTCCGAGTTTCATATAAATGTAAAGATAAATTAATTAATTTTGGCTGGTGGTGGCCAGAGGTATTCCCGAGCTTTCGTGACGTTTACAAGGGCATTGGGGTACCCATAGAATAACAGAATCTGTCGAAGAGTTTCAGGAGCAGGTCAATGGCCACCATTTTGATTCTCAGTATCTCTGTTAAGGGGAGGCAGACCGTTTGTTTGTTCTATTTATTCATTTATTCATATATATTTTTAGTTTCCTCCCTAGACCTCCATCAAACTTTAAAAAAACACCCCCTAGTCCCCCCTTCAAGATAAATTTGTAAATTTTTCGGTAGAAAAATTTCTCGGCCAAAGGCCGGTTCCTCTTAAAATTGCATGCTCGCTATCGCTCGCCAGGAAATAATCGACACCTAAATGGCACGAAAGGTCTTAAAATTGACAATAAAATGGGGCGAAAGGTGTTAAAATCGCCAAACTAATGTGCCGAACGTCTTATAATCTCAAAACTAGTGGGGCTAAACATGAGGGAGAAGGGGGTCCAGAAAAACGGTCATCCTCCCCTTAAGTAGCTTACTCCATGCCTTGAAAGCAGTTACAAAGATGGACAGATATATAATAGAGGGGTCTGATATATAATAGAGGGGTCTGATATATAATAGAGGGGTCTGATATATAATAGAGGGGTCTGATATATAATAGAGGGGTCTGATAAATTGTATGAGCAGCATAAGCTTAATAATGAAATGTAGAAACAATGGCAAGCTATCGAATAATGCACTGTGAAAATGAAAATCAAGATGGAATATTTTGATACCTTGGACGTACGCTCTTGTACTCGAGTACCTATGTACCGTTAGGGCAAGACCTCCTTTACACAGGCCGCTAACATTAGTGTTGCCATATGGATAGAGCTGCCAATACATATTTATTTGTGATTAACGAGACCAAACTATTAATATTTGTATTGATAGATACTTAAGGATAGACACATTTTACACCCACATGATAATATATATCAAAAACTGACTTCACATTACTTCATCATGTATGAAATAAATCAGGGTAAGGTAGCTAAAGGCAATATGAAAACATATTCGAATTTCCCGGTCTAATTCCGTTATCACTAACACAAGAGAGAGGCGACAAAGGCTGCCATCAACTTTCTAAGCTTAAAATATCTTGCATGCCTTTGTTTACTATTTTAGATCAAAATGTATGGTAAACCAAGACAACTGTGCAGTATCAATCATTCTTTAACATACTTTAGCCAGTGATAAAATGGAATGGGATATTGCATGAGCTATGCCGTTTACTGGTAGGATTATCCTTCACTAAAATGCATTGTAATAATCTACACTGGTCACCGAGAAGGGATCTTTAGGCTGTACTCCTATACTAGGCAAAGGAGGTGCATTTCTTGGTAAGTAGGGTTTATCTTGAAGTTGCTTACTTCGTAGTGCCATTTTCACCGTCTGGAACATGTGCGGGATCCACTTTTTCTTGCGCAAATAAGCTAGCAAATGACCCACACCATAATGACAACATACTATGTGACATAATATCTATCAACAAACGTGTTACTGTATGGTTAGACAGCAGAAGTGTGCAATGAACGACATAAGTTAGGGGCGAAGTTTTTTTCGAAGCTATCCTGAGCAGAATGGATTATTCTCATTAATTTGTTTACATCATATTTACATTTCGGAGGTTTATTTTGCAGTTCGAGAGTTCATATTAGGCCCGGATTAATGTCGGTGAGTGTACATGATAACACAAGAAAATACTATCACCTCATTGGTTGTCCGGCTGGCTCAGTTGATAGCGTCTCTGCTTCTCATCATGCAGACTCACGTTTAAAAATAGCTCAGGTTGAACACTTTATCTGGGATATAGACGGCGGTTACCATCTCCTTTTGAGCAACAGAGAAGGGTAATGATCTTTGGTTAATGAGAGGGCAAGTGCTTGTGAATCCTCGAAGGGGGAGATATAGGTACTGTACAAGTAAACAGACTATTATTATTATTGTTGGTTGATCATTACAGCATCACAATGACGTCCAATTGAAAAGATGACCGACCTCTCTGAACACAAGATCCGTACCTCCCCGCCATTCTTTTCTTCCCAGGTCCGCCTTGTAATACATATTTTTGAGTCCCCACTCTCCTCTGACAATAATACAAACTTCTTGCCTCCCTCAGACTTCGCTCCAGCACCATGATACTTTCAACTTTCATCAAAACTACGGCTTTTCTTTTTATCGCCGCTCTGTGCAACATCGCTGTGCAATTCTTGACGTCTATAGGGAGGAGGGAGCGGGTTTCTTTTTGCAGTTGCTACCATGTTGCAAATAATAGTTTAACCCTTTCGATATTCTAGGACGCCTTTTCACATAAATCTGACTAACGTCAAACTATATTCCTCAGTTTCGGAAGGCTCTCAAGGAATCAAATGAGTAAAATCGATTTGAATTAAGGGAGCCCACCTCGCTTTTTTGTTTTCTTTCTCTCCCTCTCTCTTTGGCTTGTATCCATTCGGCCCCTTTCAGCCTACTGGTTTAAGACGTTTACCCCCATCCAGGTGTCAATATTTTCCTAGCGAGCGGTAGCGAGCCAGCATATATATATATATATATATATATATATATATATATATATATTTGTTTTGACAGCAAGCTAAATTTGTACATTTTTCGATAGAAAACTTTCTCCGGCGAAGCCGGATTTCTCCATTCAATGCTGGCTCGCTATCGCTCGGCAGGAAGAAATTGACACCTGGATGGGGATAAACGTATTAACACAGTTGGCTGAATGGGGCCGAATGGATACAAGCCAGGGAAAGAGAGAAAAGGAGAGAAAGTTAAAAAAAAGCCGGTGACCCCACATAATCATCAGTATCCCACAATGGTTTCCTCAGCTGAATGAAATCGTGTAATGATAACCAGAATAAAAGGAAGAATGGCTCTCCCGTAGCTAGAAGGAGTTAACTGGGTCACTTTCATGATGTTTTTGTGTTTCATATATTTTGTGGTTATTGTAATTTGATTTGATTCTTACTTGGAAATAGTCAAGAGCCTAATAGAGATATAATGTAATTATTAATTTTCTAAACGTTTTTCCTTGGGTAAAAGGTTCATTAACACATTTTATCTCACAATCTGTTATGAATCGATTAGGTCCAATATGATGAGTAAATATGTAAAGGATAGGCACTTTATGTGCAATAGTTATCTTATGAAAATTGTGTACATAATTTAATATTTGTAAGACTCCACCAATAACGACATAGGGGTTAATACACATTGGTCATAATTATGTCCAATGACAATAACACAGATTTAGTTATGTTTTACGTTGTTCGGTGTCTTGGTCATATAAATGGCTTTGTAAAGATTATATTCATATTGCCTTCTTTCTGCAAATAATATTACTTCTATCATTGTTGATTAGTCAATGACGTATTAACGATTTGACATTTAAACAGGTTAATGAATGGTATTTTTTGATAAATTAACTATTATAGCACATAGTCTGATGTAAAAGGTATATATTCTACAATCTACATGTTTATATTTCCTAATGTGAGATTCACAAAGTTGGCAAGTCGGTGTCAGTGAATCACCCCACTAATGATTTTCAAATTTTGCTTAAAAGTTACCAGCTAACTAAAAATTTAGCTTCGCTATTAGCTGTTAGCTTTTTAGCGGAAACCTTGACCACCACTATATATATATATATATATATATATATATATATATATATATATATATATATATATATATATATATATATATATATATATATATATATATATATATATTGGCGTTCTTTTAAGAACATAAGTCAATGGGAGTCTGCATAAAGCCGATTAGCTCACACAAAGCAGATCCCTCTAACACCCTGTAGCTTTTATACCGAATATAAAAAAAAAAAAAAAAGGAAATTGCATATATATATATATATATATATATATGCAAACCCTTCTTTCTATCCTGTTTCTATTTATATTGTATAATCTCTAATTGTTAATAGGGGTGAACCAGAAATACTAATCCGCGGATATCCGCATATTTTACATCCGGATCCATGGATGCGGGTATTATGCAGATATCTTGGATGACTCATGAGTCATAGCTATTTATAACTATTATTAACAGTATAACCGTGAAGGTAACGCAAACAAATTGGGTACTGTGATAGTACCATACAGTTATAACATATATTAAACAAATGTGATCAAAATGTAATCATTCGGATTTCTAGATGAACATATGGCACTGAAGACTTTCGTTGGGTACTGTCCCACATCAATATTTTATTTACAACTTTTACTAATTTGAACGGTCAGGCTATGGAGATCGTCAGCTCTTTTAAGTATTTGGGCAGTGTGTTGAGTAAAGATTGGACTATGGATGAAGAAGTGCGGGATAGGGTGCAACAGGGGAAGAGGGTTGTAGGAACGTTGAAAGCAGTAACAAGAAATAAGGTGGTCAGTATGGAAGTGAAGAACTCTTTGCATGACAGTGTGGTAATCCCGACACTAAATTACGGAAGCGAAGCATGGACGTTCGGGAAGAGACTCAGACCAAGAGTGGGAGCGAGTTACTTGAGAAGTGCGTGCGGAGTTACATGGAGGGATAGACAGACGAATGAGAAAGTAAGAAGGGGGTGTGGTGTGGAGGTAGATGTGCTGGAAAGTGTGAAAAGGAATAACTTGAGATGGTTCGGCCATATGGAACGTATGGAAAGCGAGAGAATGACTAAGAAGGTGTACGAGAGCGAGGTGGAAGGACAGAGGGAGAGGTGGAAGGATGGAGTGAGGAAGTATATGGATGAAGGCGGTGCTGGTTGGGAGGAGGGGCGTCGACTAACTGGGGACAGAGGTGCATGGGGGCGGTTCGTTCGTGGCCACCCCTTCGGGGATCACGGCGTCAGGCAATAGATAGACAGATAGACTAATTTCCATGGGCTCTATTTATCTATGCTAGCTAGTTATAGGCAAGTAAATTATAAAATCGTGTTGGGATTGATAAATTAACCGAAATAAGAAAGCTAATGGACCAAACCATAAACGGTTTTACAAAAACGTACACACAAGAACAAAACACACAAGACACCACAAAAACAAGCACATATTCAATACGCACAAGTTTAGTACTTAGTTATGTTTAGTTTCCCAGGAATGTAAGATAAGGTTAGGTTATCCTGGTATCACAAATAATTCAAATTGTAGCATTATTTAATTCATATATTTTGGTTCCTCTATTATTTTAATATTTCTAAATATTCCCCATGTGACGGCGGTGGTGATTGAATGTGGTATGACAGGGTCAGGCCTCCTACAGGCCCCTTTATATGCAATCCTGGTGCATGGTGGGATGTTTTCCCAAGGGCGGCCTCCAATTGTATTGTGATCGGAATTCAGTCCAACAAGCCGGTTGTTGTCTGTCGGAGGGGGTTCGCGTCAGTCTGTCGGTTGCTTGCCGTTTCGCGGCCGTAAAGGTCATTGCACACTGACAAGACAGCCCCTTCAAGACTGGCACGAACACCCATGACACATACAAATCCTGTGTCTTGCCGAATTTACTAGAGATCGCGGCAAAAATGGCTGGCATCGTTAGAGTCGTATCTCTACCGTATCTCTTCCGCACGACTTGATAAGACTCTAGCGATGCCGATAAACGAATGCTACGAAGAAGATAGGAAAAGTCGTGCGAAGGGTACACGACTAATCCACGGAAAAGATACGACCCAAAAGACTGTGATACAACTCAGAAGAATCGTATCGACGCCGTGAGACGTGCAACCGGATTGAGGCTAGACGCGCGGTTGCCAACTCAACCGTTGCCAATGTTCCGCACGGCAGGCTTACGCACCAGACGACGTTGATACGGGCCATACGGCTTTGATACGGACCATACATCTTTGATACGGACCACACGATTGTGATATGGCGAGTTTGTGATGGAGACCAGACTCTGACGATTGTTTACAGTTGCCGGGGGACTCCCACAAACTTTTCAACAGCTCAAAATCTCGTATCGACCCCCGATTCGTCGCTTGGACCATGAGAGTCACCCACGGCTAATTTCCGATATCCTCGATAATGTTGCCGATTCGCCGTATCACGCTGAAATTTCGAGTCGGGAACTCGCCTGGAGGGGCTTTCGTGTCAGGGTGCAACGACCTTAAGGTTCCCTTGTGTGTCGGGCCGTTGCTGGACGGCGTTCCTCATTGTGGTCGGACGACTATCGCCCCAGGGCCTTTATCAGCCAGTTCGTCCGGTGATCGTATATATTTATACCCGACAGTGTGGGTATGCTTGGCCAGGGCTATAGGAATGGCTGTTTGAAGGGCCCTTTAGGCCGCCAAGAGGGACCTTGGAATGACTGTCCAATGTCTTTAAATCGTGTTTGACCCATCATTCCCCCATCGTACCCCCAGCACACACTTCTACTCCATGTCCCTCGGCTGATTCAGGGGTGTCCCGTGGGCGTCCCTGGCCAGACGGATGAGTGGGCATCGCGACCTCATATAAAAGGGTGGTGCTCCCCGGCCTTGCCACGACATAGCGCCGCCTACCACGCTTGTCACTACATCCCCCACCATGATGGACGACGAGGATTGCCACTTCAGAAGCAGCCATGTAAATACCATAAACAGGGTCACACACTTGTAGCTGTTAAGGATACAAGTTAAACAGTACACACTAAAATGCTGTATGGCATAAATAAACGGTAATATCAGGTATTGATAATTACAAGATTATACGAAATATGAAGATAATTTAGATTACAAAAACGTTACCTACGATATAATATACATACAACATAAGCATACTTATGAACAGAAACGTGACTAGGACAAATATATAGTGAAAAGGTTATACACAAAGCGAGGGTAATACCAAACTAATATTTACATTACGAATTTCGTACAATACATACTAGCTAGCATCATTATTTTACGATATGTAGTTGCGTTATATTTATATTACCACACTTATGCACAATATGATGGTATTAGTATACGTGTTATATATTACTTACCCTCAACGGTAAGTAAGGTGGTGGTTGCTGTTCTGGTTGTGGTGGAGGTCGTGTTGTTGGGGGCGTTGCTGGTTTTCCGTCATTTTCTCATGGTTGTGGAGGCAGTGGCTGCTGTTGTGGTGCTGGTGGTAGTTGAGGCATAGATGTTGGGGCGAATCAATGGTGGTGTGTCAGGTGTTCACAGCTGGCTTGATAGAAACCCTAGTACCCAACAGCCTCGCATTTCGGCACGTATAATGGGCGGGACATGCACGCTCTTGTGACTTTACCAATTTTTGAGAAAACGGGACAAACTGCCCAATTTGATGGTTCTATTCAGGGAGGTAAGTGTTTCTGTCCTTTTCCCATCCCCGTATCGTCCTTGTTTTATGAACAGTACAATGGCTGCACAAGGCCAGTTGATGAACAGTTAATGGACGGGAAGCTACCCATTCCTGTGTTTGCACGCCTCCAGCATGACCCACCCTGCCCAACCTCTGACCAAGTGGACCTCCATCCATTTTTATTGCGCCCCACCCATGTCGTTCGGCCACCTATTGACGGTGGTGACCCAGGGCCGACTCTTCCTACTTTTTTGGGCATGTTATAAAAATATGGGGGTGTCCACGCCTTGACTCATCCTTTCCATAACTCCGTTGATCTTGCAGACTTTGCAAAACACACGGTCATATTAAAGTGTGACTAGCCCTTAAGAGAGGTTGGCCGCTATGAGAAGATTATATTTGGTTAGGTTAGGTAAGGTACTGTATAAAGACACAGCGAAGTTCATCAATGGGGAGTAGGCAAGGATTGATATTGGTTATGTTACATTACGTAAGGTAAATATGCTTCAGCTGAATTTACAATTTGACAGCTTTTTCCTTGTGGGCGTCTGTATTTGAACATCATCTCATATATACCACTTGGTTGGAATAATGCCTATAATTCTTCGCAAGTGCGCCTTTTGTGTTCAAGTCATTTGAAAAATAGATTGAAATGTGGCACAGAAGCTTGTTGAACTCATTCAAACATTTATATTTTCTCAAACATCACCATCCAAGATCGATAAGTAGAAACAGTAATGATTTAAATGACATTGTTGAGCCGTGGGAAGGTATTTGAATTGCCAATCAATCAAAAAAATTGGACAAAAACAATTCGGACATTCAGCTTCTGTGAACTCTGCTATTGGCTTAGCGTTATTTTGATTAAGTATATCACTTCAGTGTTATTTGTTATATATTATTATATTAACTAACGGTACATGTGTTTCTATTTTGACGGCGAATTCATGCAAAAAATACCTAAATTATTGCAAAGTAGCTGAAATAACCAAAAACTTGTCAATATATTATATTTCATTGTCTCCATGCAACATGCACATTTTACAACATTTGGAATTCATGGTCTCTGTAATTTCTCTACATAATGGTTGCCTTGCTATATATACAGTATATTTAGTTTTCTTTAATAAGTATTTGATTCTCTCCTTTTCTGTGTGTAGCATATGTATTTTCCTTTCAACATGTGTATTTCATTGCTGTCTTTAGGGGGGTGACCTGCTTTTGTCTCTCCTTTTCTCTGGCTTCTCTGGCTTTTCTCGGCCCCATTCAGCCTACTGTTTTAAGACGTTTATCCCCATCCAGGTGTCGATTTCTTCCTGGCGAGCGATAAGCAAGCCAGCATTGTATGAAGAAATCTGGCTTCGCTGGAGACATTTTTATATCGAATAATGTACAAATTTAACATGTTGTCAAAAACATTATAAAATATATGCTGGTTCGCTACCGCTCGCCAGGAAAAAATCGACACATGGATGGGGATAAACGTCTTAAAACAGTAGGTTGAATGGGGCAGAATGGATACAACCCATCAGAGAGAGAGAGGGAGAGAGCGAGAACAAAAACGAGGTGGGGCCCCTTAACTCTTGCATCACGAGAATGTCTGCATCTCTCCTTCCATTATTTCGTAAGCTTTCCTCGTAACAAATGTATTAGGTATCCCCCCTTTACCCGTTCTAGATATAAGGATTCATTTCTTACTATTATTCTGGCTATTATTAGTCGATTTTCTTTAGCTTAGGAAGGAATTGTGGGTGTAAGAGGATTAAGGGGAGACGGACCTTTTTTTTTTGGGGGGGGGGGTCTATTAATTCCTTTATTCCTTTATTTCTTAGTTTCCTTGCTAGACCTCCATCAAGCTTAGAAAAACACCCCCAGACCCCCCTTCAAAATAAATTTGTAAATTTTTCTGTAGAAAAATTTCTCGGCCGAAGGCCGACTCCTCTCAAAATTTCAGGCTTGCTATCGCTCGTCAGGAATTAATCGACACCTAAATGGCACGAGAGGTCTTAATATTGGCAAATAAATGGGGCAAAAGGTCTGAAAATCGCCAAACTAATGGGGCAAATGTCTTGAAATCTCATAACTAATAGGGCTAAACATGAGGGAGGAGGAGCATTCGAAAAACCAATTGCCTCCCCTTAACGGAGATAGACTTTACCTCTTTGATTCCCAGAGGAAAGTTTGTCCAAAACTAACAACAATCATTTAATGTAAGCCAAAATAAAAGGAGAAAGCGTGCTCAAATACCGGAAGAATTAATTGTATTCATGCTGATCATTATGTTCGCCTACCAAAGGTTGTGGAGATTATATGATAGTCGTTGTATGTCTGTATGATTCTCTGTATATCTGTTTGTAAGTTAGATCTCTCAAAACGTAATGGACGGATTTAGATGAAACTTCTTCAATACCTTTGTTTGGTGCCAGGATTGAAACGATTGTCTTTTAACCAAAATCCAATGACCCTCCATGTCCCCAAAATCTCCAGAAATATATATATATATATATAAATTAAAATGACCATGGCAAGATATTGAACAATCCTCACGATATTCACTATTAGTTATACTCGTATAGTTATACTCGATTTCACACACACACATACACACACACACACACACACACTCACTCATATATATATATATATATATATATATATATATATATATATACAGTATATATATATATATATATACTGTATATGATGATGATGATGATTTCATGACACCAACTGAGGGGTTTGAAGATTAAGCCCTAAAAATTAGCATGTTGTTATCTCTTACATGCATAAACAGAATTGAACAATATTTGGATGCTGCGTTCACTGGATTCGAATTATTCAAATCGGCCGCTTACAGAAACGGTCACAAACCAACCCTACCAAGAGCCAAAACAGTTTACCGCCAAATACTGATCGGATTAAGGGTGGTCACCGCCTTTTTTTTTCTCTCTCTCTCTCTTTTTCTCTTTCCCTGACTTGTATCCATTCGGCCCCTTTCAGCCAACTGTTTTAAGACGTTTATCCCCATCCAGGTGTCGATATCTTACTGGCGAGCGATAGCGAGCCAGCATTGTATGGAGAAATCCGGCTTCGCCGTAGACATTTTTCTATCGAAAAATTTACAAATTTAGCTTGCTGTCAAAACAAAACTATATATATGCTGGCTCGCTACCGCTCGCCAGGAAAATATTGACACCTGGATGGGGGTAAACGTCTTAAAACAGTAGGCTGAATGGGGTCGAATGGATACACAAGCCAAAGAGAGAGGGAGAGATAGCGAAAAAAAGCGAGGTGGGCTCCCTTAAATTCAATCCTCAACTCTATTCATACTGGACACGGACCCATTCCTCCACCTTCCCAAATAACCGCGAACAAAAACTGCTGTGGAACAAACTTGCCGCGGACCAAAACGGCCACGGACTTAACCGGGCACGAATCACAATGACCAATCATATTTGAACACTCAGCCCATATTAGCTGCGTTCCA
Source organism: Paralithodes platypus (assembly GCA_032716605.1). NCBI lineage: Eukaryota > Metazoa > Arthropoda > Malacostraca > Decapoda > Lithodidae > Paralithodes > Paralithodes platypus. The sequence goes on from CM064554.1 coordinate 13,624,797, forward strand.
AAATGGCTACAAAACCAAAATGGTCGGGGTCTAAAGCGATCAACCAACAAATACCAATTGGAGTACTAAGTCTACTCGGCTCTGCCCATATTAGTCACGTACCAAATCAGCTGAGGATCAAGTTGGTTGCTAATTAAAATGGCGGTGACCAAAGTGGCCATCAACCAATTTAGCCCTTCATATTTTCACCGTATATAAATGACACTTCCATTGGGTTGCACACACAGCTGTGACATGTGGTCTACTGAGCGCGCTTGGTATAATCTGTATTTAATTTTTTATGTTTTTGATAATATTTGTTCTTACTCTTCATGCGTAATATTTTATTCCCTGATTGTTACTACACCTACTCCTTCAAAGTTTGTATTTGTTTACCTTTCCTTTTAACAGGGAGTGTTTCATTCTCTCTGTGCAATTGTCCATTCTAATAGATTGCTAACATACTCACTCCTCAGTTCTGTACCGTGTCACTTTGTTTGATTACTATTCTAGGTAATATTCCCTAACACTGTTGTACACAAGTGGCATCCTGGTCTCTGTACTGCTGCCAGTACGCCAGTCGAACTCTTTGAAGGTTAAGTTATTTCTTGTATTGTAACTAAATTACAAAAGCAAAAAAGTATGGTTAGAAATAATATACAGTCTTAGTTCTATTCAGTCACTGTTTTCGCAATTGAATGCGACATACTTTTTTGTATTTAATGTTTTCCAACTCTTCAGAATAATGTTAGAAATCAGAAGAATATATTCCAGTCTTTACACTTCAAAACACCTCTTTTCTTGGAGCTTGGAATATATATATATATATATATATATATATATATATATATATATATATATATATATATGATTTGCTTAAAAATTAATGTAATTTATCCAAGTCATTTTAATATTTGTTCTGCCTTTGAAGTTCCGTAGCAGTATAATTTTCACAATATGTATGCCAATTAATTAAAACAGTTTGTTTTCGTTCTCTTTGCAATGTAAAACTCAGCCATTCCCTAGCCGCCTGATATATTTAATTCATTGCACAATTAATTTCTCTCTTGCTGCCATTGTAATTAAAAGAGCATTCCGTATTTGTTATTCTTGTCTGCTACAGTATACATTTGTTATTCTTGTCTGCTACAGTATACATTTGTGCAATTTATTATCGCGGCAATGTACACAATCTTATACTGTTAAGGGGGGTCACCAGCTTTTTATTCTCTTTTTCTCTCTTTCCCTGGCTTGTATCCATTCGGCCCCATTCAGCCAACTGTTTTAAGACGTTTATCCCCATCCATGTGTCGATTTATTCCTGGCGAGCGATAGCGCGCCAGCATTGTATGGAGAAATCTGGTTTCGCCGGAGAAATTTTTCTATCGAAAAATGTACAAATTTAGCTTGCTGTCAACAACAATATATATATATATATAACGCTATATATATATATATATATATATATATATATATATATATATATGTTGGCTCGCTACCGCTCGCCAGGAAAATATAAACACCTGGATGGGGGTAAACGTCTTAAAACAGTAGGCTGAATGGGACCGAATGGATACAAACCAAAGAGAGAGGGAGAGAAAGAGAAAACAAGCGAGGTGGGCTCCCTTAAAAATCAGAGGTACAGGGTAATGAAGATGGTAGGCCTATATAATATAATTGGGTGACCTAGATGTGTGTGAATTTTGTGTTTTGTCTGTGTTTGTTCGTTGTTTTGTATTGTGTTTTGTGTTTTCCCTGTTCCTGCTCTGTCTTGAGTCGGCCACCCCCAAGAAAATACAAACATAAAAATAATAAAATAGAGGTAAATAAAAATACCAAATAGGAAAAGTGGGGCTTGGGCCTGAGCATATAGATAGATAGATATAGGGTATGTCGATAGATATAGGCATTATAGGGTATGTCGATAGTAATTCACCTTTCTCTCTGTATATCATATTATGGCTTTATTTTCATCAATATACCGTTAACCCCTTCTGTACCGGCGACGTATTTTCTGTATTTTATTTCAGCTACACTTAGACGACTTGAAGTAGCTTTGGAAGGATACAGTATATGGTAGCTAAAAAGATAAATTGAGATAGTCTGTTCGTTTTTAATTGGTAGACATCCTTCTTAGGCTGAATTAAATCGTATACTAGTAGCCAAAATAAAGTGAGAAGGACGTCGCTGGTACGGAAGGGGTTAAACGGACAGATAATTATGGACATATTAAATACCCTCTCCAATCCCTAAATTTCCTCCGCCAGGGAAAGGGGAGATTATGTTTTTGTCACAATTAGTCTGTCCGTTTGCCTGTAAACATGATATATCAAAATTTGTATTAACCAATTTCTACAAATTTGGATTGGCCGAAAGGATAGGCATTAATTAAAACAGTTAATACATTTAGGAGATAATCGGAAGAGCGCATACTTCCGCCAGCGTACGCGGCTCACAAAGTTATGAACCGACGTTCACAAAATTTGGTGGTCATATTGGATTTGCACCAAGGAAGTTACTCAATTTAAAGGGAGACTGGCCGTTTGTTTGGCCTATTAAATAATTTATTCATATGTTTTTTTAGTTTCTTCCCTAGACCTCCATCAAGGTTAGAAAAACACCCCCTAGACCCCCTTCAAGATCAATGTTTACATTTTTCGGTAGAAAAATATCCCGGCCGAAGGCCGATTCCTCTTAAAATTGCAGGCTCGCTATCGCTCGCCAGGAAATAATCGACACCTAAATGGTACGCAAGGTTTTAAAATTGACAACGAAATGGGGCGAAAGGTGTTAAAATCGCCAAACTAATAACTTATAATTTCAAAACTAGTGGGGCTAAACATTAGGGAGAAGGGGGTCCATAAAAACGGTCTGCCTCCCCTTAAGAGACGATCGGTAGACTGCATTCCTCCGCTTGCATTACGGAGGTATGCGCTCTCTCCACTGCCTCTCTACTAGCTTCAGGGTTCGCGACTGTGAATCTCATGATGTTAGTTGTTTCAATTGACCACTTGCGAGTTTCAGGCTATAAGGAAGTTGGAGCCTTAAACATCGATATTAAACAGAAATACAATAATGTAGGTTTCAGATGGCTAAAGGGTATGATAAATTGGGTTTTATGTATGTATGAATGTACTACGACCGCATTTTAGCTCGTAATTCTGTTAAATATCGATGTCTACAGCTCCAACTTCCTTATAGAACGAAACTCGCAAGTCGGCAATTGACTGGTATCGTTGTAACACTCCAATTCATATGTTAACTTATGATCAGTTTGCCATGTCCCCCTCGTTAATTCTGAATATGTACTGACATCTTCTCTAGTACACTCAAAAGACATAACTATACACCCATTTAATTAATCCCGTCTATTGTAATTGGTCGCGAGTCGTGGCAGAGCCAATAGAACGTTGGCTGCTGATCAAAGGGTCCGCGGATCGAGCCCGCACTGTCAAAATGTTATTGGTAGATGTCAAGCCCGGGCAACTTGACCTAGCGATTCGTGACAATCGTCTATGTTCATGGCCACCATTCCTCGGTAATTACGGTGTCTGGCAAAACACTAAAAAAATAAATCATATTTCCTCAAACACCTTTGTATTGCCTTCGTAATAATATCTATCTATTGCCGGACACCTTACTCCCCTTCATGAGGGTGGCTATACACAAAATGTCCCCAACTAGACCTCTCCCCCGCGAGAAGGAAAACCTTTGCCAGTTTATACAAGGATTGACAGGATTGATCACTCAATTTAGAGTCCGTCCGACTTCGAGGCCTTATATATTGAATCTTTGTAACACCATTTGTTCCAGTGGTGTGCGGCTAGTCCATCCACTGAATAATAATATGATACTATAAAAACACATAATATTAGTCCATTTGTTTATGTAGTCACTGTCACTATTCGTTAATGTTTGTATTTATTTTCTGGATTCATTTATTTATTTTGAGTTGCCTCCATCTTCATACCACTTTCTCTTCCTGCCAAGACTCTTTTTGGGGCCTGTCATGCCTTTCTCTCCGCAGGTCTAGCCAGCACACAATCCTCTTACTACTTCTGTTCCCCCCCCCCCCCCTCCGTTGATTATGTGATCTGCGATGTTGTTTGTCAAAATAAGTTATTTATAACTAATGAACGGATTTAGTTTAAATTATCCAGTATATTAATGTTTTACAGTATTTAAACCGATTAACTTTTGACCACGAACTATAAAAGCCACGGACCAAAGCTGCCAAGGGTCATATCGCACTCTGGCTAAATGGCTCTGGACAACATGAGAGTAAGTTACTATGTTTCTAGTTTGCACGCATGACGGAGATATATCCTCTATTGACATGTTAGTTCTATATATATTTGTCTGTCTACCTGCCTATTCTCGATATATATATATATATATATATATATATATATATAAATAAATATATATATATAAATATATAATTATATATATATATACTGTATAATCATTAGTACCTCCTTATTTATCTTTCTATCTATCTTTCCACACCCGTCCTTTATTAAGTTATTATCCACGTAATGTTATATTAATTATTCTACCCATATCCGTTTGATTTCTCTCTATAGTCTAAATATATATATATATACTATCTGTAGGTATCTATATTCCATATAACCTACTTTTGTATTATGTACCGTACCTACCTCTCTATGGCTTCTCAACACCTCTGCCACACCTTCCTCCCTCTCTTCTCTCTCCACTCTGACCAACCAGAAGTAATTATCCATGTTTGTCTATATGTATATATACCTATCTATCTGTATACACTCATCTGTCTACCTACCTACATATCTAACTATATATCTATCTATCTTTATATCTATATATATATATATATATATATATATATATATATATATATATATATATATATGACCCTGCAACGTCTCTTCATCCTCATCCTCCCTTCTTCCTTTCCCCTCTGCCACCAGCCTACTGTATTTATGCATCTGTCTGTCTAATGTCCTACCTACTTACCCCTTGTCCGTGTATCTTTCTATGTCAGTCTATCCATCTATCTATCTATCTTTCTGTGTGTATGGCCTTTAGCCCCTCCCCCCCTCTCCACTTTACGTTCGACCTACTATATACAGTATATCCAAATGTGTGTATGTGTATCTACTTAAAACTCTGTATGTACTGTATATCTCGGTCTCTGTCTACCTACCTATCTCTCTGTCTCCCTATGGCCCTGCAGCACCTGTTTAACACACACCCCTCCCCCCCCCCACCCCTTCTTCCCCCTCACTTCCCAATGTAACGCCTCTGCAACCAACCCAAACCCCCTTGCAACACTTCTGTAACACACTCTCTTCTCTATCCCCCCTCTAACACCCCCACTCCCCCTCCCCTCTCTCCGTCGTGCAACACTCTCCCTCATTCTTTCACCCCTACTGCAACAGCTCCGAAACACCCCTCCGTCCTTTTCTATCTCCCACCTGCAAGACCTCTGCAACACTCTCGCTTCCTATTTCCCTCTCACCCCTTGCAACACATCCTCTATCCATTTATCTCCCCCCCCCCTGCAACAGCTCCGAAACACTCCCTCTATCCTTTTCTCTCTCCCCCTGCAACCGCTCCGAAACATCCCCTCTATCGTATCCTCTTTCCCCTGCAACAGCTCTGCAACACTCCCTCATTCTCTCACCCCCACTGCAACAGCTCCGAAACACCCCCTCTATCCTTTCCTCTCTCTCCCCTGCAACATTCTCGCTTCTTATTTCACTCTCCCCCCCTGCAACACTCTCCCTCATTCTCTCACCCCCAGTGCAACAGGTCCGAAACACCCCCTCTATTATTTTTCCTCTTTCCCCTGCAACAGCTCCGAAATACCCCCTCTATCCTTTTCTCTCTCCCCCCTGCAATACTCTCGCTTCCTATTTCCCTCTCCCCCCTGCAACACGTCTGCAACACCCCGCCTCCTCCCTTCCACCAACCGGGTGAGCCTGTGCAATATACCTCTGCGTTATTTTTCTACCATCTCCTGAATCGTTTTATTATTCCTACTCCCATCCCAGCTCGTTCGCCTCTAAATGTTTTCACTATCTCTCCTGAATTGTTCTCTCTCTCTCTCTCTCTCTCTCTCTCTCTCTCTCTCTCTCTCTCTCTCTCTCTCTGTCCCTGTCCCTTTCTCTCTCTCTCTGTCCCTGTCCCTTTCTCTCTCTCTCTCTCTCGTCTCTCCTCTCTTCTCCATCTACTCTCTCCTCCCCCCCTCTCTATCTCTCTCCTCTCTCACTCTCTCTTCTCACCCCCCTTTCTCTGCTCTCTCTTCTCTCTCTCTCTCTACTCCTCTCTCGATCTCTCAGTCTCCCTCTCTCTCTCTCTCACCCCTCTCTCTTTTTCTCTACTTTCTCTTTCTCTCCTTTCTCTTCTTCTCTCTCTCTCTCTCTCTCTCTCTCTCTCTCCTCTCTCTCTTCTCTCCTCTCTTCTCCTCTCTCTTCTCTTTCCTAACGACGTTTTATTGGTATATCAGTAATCATGATAATTATACTTACCTTGGCTTCGATGAGGGCGTGTGTGTGCTTGTGTATGTATATATGTGTTTGTGCAAGCAGGCACTACGTATAATTAAGACCTCCACACCATGTCGCTGTTCAGAGATTAACAAAGACATTAAGGTGAGGCTGTTAGACTGTTGAGGTTAAGGGGAGATGGGCCGTTTTTCTGGTCCCCTTTCTCCCTCGTGTTAAACCCCATTTGTTTTGAGATTATAAGACGTTCGGCCCATTAGTTTGGCGAGTTTAACATCTTTCGCTCCATTTCGTTGTCAATTTTAAGACCTTTCGTGCCATTTAGGTGTTGATAATTTCCTGGCGAGCAATAGCGAGCCTGACATTTCAAGAGGAACCGGCCTTCGGCCGGGAAATTTTTCTACCGAAAAATTTACAAATTTATCTTGAAGAGGGTGTAGGGGGTGTTTTTCTAAGCTTGATGGAGGTCTAGCGAGAAAACTAAGAAATAAAGGAATACATGAATTAAAAAAAAAAAAAAAAAAAAAAAATCCGTTTCCCCTTAACATATCTATACGTTTATGTAATTATGACACACTAAATAGCCAAGTGGAATCCCTAAAAACAGGGTAAATTGAAGGTCTTGGCAGATGATTGATCTACACTTACTGACAAATTTTGAAACTACTATATCTCATTATTATAACGTCAAGCTTTCGTAACCAACAACATATTTCACTTCAACATCCGTATTGTAGCCAAGTACTCAAAACGAGAAGATTACAATTAACTGTCAGCTAAGAAGAAACAGACTTATATACTAGATTACAATTAACTGTCAGCTAAGAAGAAACAGACTTATATACTAGATTACAATTAACTGTCAGCTAAGAAGAAACAGACTTAAATACTAGATAAGGAACTGATGCACAAAAGTTGTGAACATTCCTTTAGGGGTAGGGTCTATCTTTTGGTCTATTTGTTTATGTTATATATATTTTTTGTTTCTCCCTCGCTAGACCTCCATCAAGCATAAACAAATTTCCCCTTTACCCTCCCTTCAAGATAAATTTGTACTTTTTTTGGTTGAATAATGTTCCGGCCAAAGGCCGGTTTCCTCCTAAAATTACAGGTTCGCTATCGCTTGCCAGGAAAAAAGACACCTAAATGACACGAAAGGTTCTAATATCAAGACAATAAATGGGGTGAAAGGTCTGAAAATCGCCAAACTAATGGACAAAACGTCTTAAATTCTCAAAACTAATGAGGCTAAACATGAGGGGGAAGGGTGGCTAGAAAAAAACCCAATCATCCTTCCTTAACCCTCTTAGTATACGGTGACGCATGTGTACACTATATTTGAGTATACGGTGACGCATGTGTACACTATATTTGAGTATCGTTAGATGCTTTTATTCAGCTTTGTTAGGAAAACTAATTATGACTATATCGTCTAATGTTAGCCTGAAGGAAGAGAACCTATCTTACTCAAATACTAAGAGGGGGAACCACTCTAGTACGATGGCGCCATTTTTGTTTTCTGGCTAAATGTAAGGTACGTAGCTATAGAAAGAATAACAGAATTCTGAATATTTTACAATTTCTCAATCAACTTGGTTTTCCTAAATTAAATTACATCACCTAATGATAGCCAGTAGGAAAGAAAGACTGGCGTTATCTTACTGAAAGGGTTAACTTGTTATGGATAGAGTTTTCGAGCTTTGATACACAATATTAAGGGGATCACCGTTTTTTTTATGTTTCTCTCCTTTTCTCTCTTTCACTGGCTTGTATCCATTCGGCCCCATTCAGCCAACTGTTTTAAGACGTTTAACCCAATCCAGGTGTCGATTTATTCCTGGCGAGCGAAAGCGAGCCAGCATTGTATGGAGAAATCCGGCTTCGCCGGAGAAATTTTGTCTAGAAAAATTTATAAATTTAGCTTGCTGTCAAAACAAAAATATATATATGCTGGCTCGCTACCGGTCGCCAGGAAAATATTGACACCTGGATGGGCGTAAACGTCTTAAAATAGTTGGCTGAATGGGGCCGAATGGATACAAGCCAGAGAAAGAGAGAAAATGAGAGAAATAAAAAAAAAGCAGGTCACCCCCCTTAACAATCACTATTGGCTGAATTACCGAGCTTGCCACACATGGATTACCCGGTACTCTAAAATGCCAATGTTTACCTTGGCCAGGGTAGTATAAGCCAGCAAGTAGTGTGGACTATGACGTGCATGTTGGCCAGTCCGGGAATCGATCCAGGGCCATCATAATCTTAGTCAGTAACCCTAACCACTGTGGCGTCCTTGAATCGCCTTAATCCTTTCAGTGAGATGGTGCCAACATATATTTCATTCTGGCTATTATTACTTTAGGAATTATACTTAGGAATGAGTTTTATACGAGAAGGAGCGACACACTTTCTCTATTCAGTGTTGTCCCCTACATGTCTTTCTCTATTCAGTGTTGTCCCCTACATGTCTTTCTCTATTCAGTCTTGTCCCCTACATGTCTTTCTCTATTCAGTCTTGTCCCCTACATGTCTTTCTCTATTCAGTCTTGTCCCCTACATGTCTTTCTCTATTCAGTGTTGTCCCCTACATGTCTTTCTCTATTCAGTCTTGTCCCCTACATGTCTTTCTCTATTCAATGTTGTCCCCTACATGTCTTTCTCTATTCAGTCTTGTCCCCTACATGTCTTTCTCTATTCAGTCTTGTCCCCTACATGTCTTTCTCTATCAGTGTTGTCCCCTACATGTCTTCTCTATTCAGTCTTGTCCCCTACATGTCTTTCTCTATTCAGTCTTGTCCCCACATGTCTTTCTCTATTCAGTCTTGTCCCCTACATGTCTTTCTCTATTCAGTCTTGTCCCCTACATGTCTTTCTCTATTCAGTCTTGTCCCCTACATGTCTTTCTCTATTCAGTCTTGTCCCCTACATGTCTTTCTCTATTCAGTCTTGTCCCGACATGTCTTTCTCTATTCAGTCTTGTCCCCCTACATGTCTTTCTCTATTCAGTGTTGTCCCCTACATGTCTTTCTCTATTCAGTGTTGTCCCTACATGTCTTCTCTCTTCAGTCTTGCCCCTACATGTCTTTCTCTATTCAGTGTTGTCCCCTACATGTCTTTCTCTATTCAGTGTTGTCCCTACATGTCTTCCTATATTCAGTCTGTCCCCTACATGTCTTTCTCTATTCAGTCTTGTCCCCTACATGTCTTTCTCTATTCAGTCTTGTCCCCTACATGTCTTCCTATATTCAGTCTTGTCCCCTACATGTCTTTCTCTATTCAGTCTTGTCCCCTACATGTCTTTCATGATCAACATAATCGTCGAATGTTAGCCAGAACAATTTTAACAAAAGCGTAATCATTTGAACGGATTAAGGGAGCTCAGACGGTATTGTGCAGCATCATTTACTGGTTCGGCTCAATGGTTTAAGGAGGGAGGTTAGTTTGCTCTCTAAACCTCCATCAAGCCTAGAAAAAAACACCCACAAGACTCCCCTTCGATATAAATTTGTACATTGTTCGGTAGAAAATTTCCCGGCCGAAGGCCGAATCCTCTTCATATACAGGCTCGCTATCGCTCGCCAGGAAAAAATCGACCCTAATGGCCACGAAAGGTCTTAATATTGGCAAAATAATGGGACAAAAGAAATCGCCAAACTATGGGGCGAATGTCTTGAAATCTCATAACTAATAAGGCTAAACATGAGGGAGGAGGAGGACTCGAAAACCAACTGCCTCCCCTTAAGTTGTCAGGGCTTATGTGAATCAAATTGTTACTTGGTTTCCAAGGTTGACAACAATATAACCTTTGTAATGGTTTGTATGTATAGATTTACATATTATTGTGCGAAACTTTGAACTAAAATGTATGACAATTTAATATACGGTATATATTTTTCAATCAGTAATTTGTTATGTTTACCATTATGCATGTTTTGCTTTCTGACAAATACTGCAGTATATACTTTACTTGTTTATTGTGACGTTAACCACTCCGTTAGAACCGCATGGCTTGTCCTACAGTGACTCGCTAGGATCGCCAGGGCAGTGGATGTGGCTACAGTTGATGTATTGTGTGCTTTATTTCATATGAAAGCTGTGTCATGGGCAGTCCAGAAAGGCTCTTTGTTTTCACCCATATCAAGGCTTTATATATTGAATTGCAAAGTATATGTTTTGTCATTAAGTAGTAATGATAGGATTTGAGAGAGAGAGAGAGAGAGAGTAGAACAGAGTGAGAGGAGGCGCGCAGTGTTTTTTGCCATGCTTGATGACGTCACAGCTGGCTGGCCTCTTGGAGGAGTTTTTAACATGCTTGGTGACGTCATGTTTGGCTAGCTTCTTTAGCATTGGCTAGAGGACTTGTTACCGCTTTTCTACGCGGCTCGAGCTAGTGCTAGTATATATACAGCTCTCTCGCCACTCTCTCCCTCAGATCTGGTTTCTAGAACGCATCCCTCTTATCCCTTTGATACCTGTACCCCTCTCTGCACCTGAGAACCTTTTCCTCTGCCTATCTCTCTCATTTTCCATATCTTTCACCACCTTTTATTAATATTATACCCCCTCTGGTTAACTCTGCATAATCAGCTTCATGCTGTCCAGTTGTATTGTGCGTTAAGGTCTTATATAACCCATGTATGTTTAGTTGTTAAGATAAGTTGATCACGAAGCATTGGTTGGCATTCATATTGTTCAGTACCGCTTCCTATAATTATTAGTGTTCTGCTGGATTAGATAATGCTAGACTAGGAGTCTGATACTATAAGGTATTGTTTCCGATGGGTGCTGGCTTTAGTTAAAAGCTGCACGACATACCTGAGAACTGGAGTTGATTGGGTAAATTCGAGTCTGTGTGCCATTGACAGTAGAGCATGCACGAATAAGGGCTTTTTGCCTATACCATTCTGCACTGTTCTAGGCTCGGTTGCTTGTCTTTGAGGTACGCCAGGAGAACGCTTAATACTTCGGTATTAAGGTTTCTCAAGAGAGCTACCCTTCCCTATAACGTAATATTTGACGCACAGACTTGAGATTTGCACTAGGCTATGCAGCATGCCATGCGCACCAGTATCTCGTATCATTGACTCTAGCTAGACTTTATCAGTCACAGTAGACATTAAGTATATTAAACCAATTACTCTTTTTATGCATACCCGTTCATGATTACACAAGCATTTCGCAGCCTAGTTTGATGTACTGAGACACAAACGACTTAGGCTCTTTTTGTTGATAGGAATACTGCATCGTCGTGGTGATTATTATTATTGTTGTGGCGTTTAGGATATTCTTGGCTCCGACTGCATTATATCTCCTGCCTTTTGTGTGCATAGCCTGCACGAGCATTGTTACGCTGCCTGCCTTTTTGGGTTCCATTTCCGATTCGAGCATCTTGATAGCATCTAACATTTAAAGAAGATTCCTTGTTGGTGTTGAAGGACTTTAGTGCACTTTCTTGCATGCAGGAGTGCCTGACATTTATTGATTAAAGTAACGTAAGCTGTAACTTCTCTTACCACCTTACTTTGCATACCATAACCAAGCACCTTCGGTTATAGGTAGTAATAGGCTGTTTTCACATAACATTAAGCCTAGAGTAGACGCACATTTATTGAGAGTTTAATAACCTATTATTGCATATAGAACTCTGGAGAGTATTTGTGTTCTTTGTTCACTGGGAATATACATCAGAGGTTGGATCTAGCGCTTTCCGTTGTAGCATTTATGCCATTACTAGTCCAATGAATAAGAACCCTGATATATTTAAACCTCAGTCGTAACATTATCTTCTGCCAATGTACCGTATATACAGTATTTGCAAGTCAAGGAAATAATGTGATTCTGTATATATAATTGTCATTTTATGGTTGTTTTACAAGGTTATATTTATGTAAGTGGCTGTATGTATTTAATTACATATTATTTTTGTTCTGATTTAGTGATTATCAGTCATGCAATATTTAATTAAGTGACGAGAAAAAGTTACTTCTTGAAAGCTTTTGAAATTTCTTTGGAATTTCATAAAAGGTTCGTTATTTTCCTCTTGGTCAGTTCAGACTTCCAGGAAAGAAAATCCTCCCCGGTAAAAAGTGAGAGAGAGAGAGAGAGAGAGAGAGAGAGAGAGAGAGAGAGAGAGAGAGAGAGAGAGAGAGAGAGAGAGAGATGAATGCCTGCCTGGGTCAGGGTCACCGCACTTGAGCTGTGTGTGGAATAGGTACAATCTGTCTTCTATTCAACAAGTGAGCTCTGGAACTCTCCCTCAATCAATCTTTCTTTCATCCTAGACTGCTTTAAACTTTGTGTATCCAGGCATTTTGACCTCAACGGCCCTTGAATTTGGCGCTCTGTCACTCGTTTGGCTCTGGGGGGAGACACTCGTTACATGCAGCCTGTCTTTTGTCTCCTTCATACAGATAATCTATTTTTTATTCATTTCACCACCCCACTAAACACCTCCAATGAAATTAATGAAAGCAGATATGTGATCCACCGGGATTCGAAGATTGTTTAGGCACCTTAACCATTACACCACCAAGACGGTAGATGAAGAACAAAAATAAAGTATATGGTAGCACCTTATCAGCACGAATGAGCACACTACACTGGTTACAAGTTACTATTACATTCACATCCAAAGCTATTCCAACAATATGATAACCGTTCCCCATGCACCTCACACACTATGTATAATACCAAACAATAGGTGGTTGGGCAAGTGAACCTCCCTCGTGAAATGGTAACAACCTAGAGATTTAAGGGGGGTCACCGGCTTTTTTGTTATCCATTCGGCCCCATTCAGCCCGACGTTTATCTCCATCGAGGTGTTGATTTTTTCCTGACGAGCGATAGCGAGCCAGCATTGTACGGAGGAATCCGGCTTCGCCGGAGACATTTCTCTATCGAAAAGTGTACAAATTTAGCTTGCTGTCAAAACAAAAATATACATATGCTGGCTCGCTATAGCCGCAGGCCAGGAAAATATTGACACCTGGATGGGGTAAACGTCTTAAAACAGTAGGCTGAATGTGGCCGAATGGATACAAGCCAAAGAGAGAGGGAGAGGAAGAGAAAACAAAAGCGAGGTAGGCTCCCTTAAAAGACTTGCATGGGAATGTGGAGACGATTCATTCCTGACCGGGACCCCTTTAACCCCTTTTCTACCGGTGACGTTCATTTAATTAGATTCTGACCATTGTTAGATGATTATGTTCAGCTTAGGAAGGACCTCTACCAATTCAAAGGCTACAGACTATCTCAATTAGTACTTTTAGCTGCCATATATACTTCCCAAGCTTCATAAAATCGGCCAAATGTAGGTGAACTAAATACAAAATGACGTAGTTGGTAAAGAAGGGGTTAAGTATCAAGGGGTCTGGCATGAGATACATAGATAGATAAAGAGATAAATAGATAAACACCGTGAATAGACATATGGTTGATAACAAAATGACCAGAGAGAAAGAGAAAGAGAAAGAGAGAGGGAAAGAAACCAAAATCCCACATTGTTGAGGGTCCAATTTGGGTTCTGCGAAATGGTCTTTGTCTCCCACAACTCATTATTTGTCTGTGTCTTTTTATCTCAATGTCTATATATGTTATTGATTTTAAAGAATGTAATATGTTTTATGTGGTGTTATTCATATTGTTATCCTCCAATGTTCATTATTCTTTATTTTTCGTCACGTCTCTCTTTGAATGTATTTTTCGTCACGTCTCTCTTTGAATGTATCTCAATATTTAGTCTCTATATTATTGATTTTAAGGGGAGATGGGTCGTTTTTCTGGTGCCTTTTCTCCCTCGTGTTTAGCCCCATTAGTTTTAATATTTTAAGACGTTCGGCCCATTAGTTTGGCGATTTCAACTCCTTTCGCCCCGTTGTGTTGTCAATTTTAAGACCTGTCGTGCCATTTAGTTGTCTATTTTTTCCCTGGCGACCGATAGCGAGCCTGTAATTTTAAGAGGATCCCGCCTTCGGCCGAGACATTTGTCTACCGAAATTTTTTACAAATCAATCTTGAAGGAGAGTCTAGGGGGTGTTTGGCTAAGTTTGATTGAAGTCTAGCGAGGAAACTAAAAAAAATATATGAATACATGAATTAATAGCCCCCCAAAACAGCCACTGTCCCCTTAAAGAACGTTGTATACTTTCAGCACCCTTGTTCGTCTCTTTGTCTTTGCGTTCTATAATTCTATATTTGTTCCATTTGTCTCTATACAGTATATCTTGTTGATTAATAATGATCATAAATAACCTATATTTTCAGTACATTCCTTTATTTAATCCTGGCATTTTAATGATATAGTATCGATTAAAAGTTACGCGCGTTTTCACTGCAGTCCTTTATATTTAATTATGAATATCTCTTGGTAGCAATTATTCATTATTAAGTGTAGACACCTCCATTCTAAAATAATATTCATTATATATATTTATATATCTTAATGTAACCTTCATTTTTGAAAAAAATTATGGTATTTAGAATAGATTGTACTCGAATTAAATAATGAGACTTAATTTAGCAATTCACCACTTGCGAGTTTCTGGCTATAATGAAGTTGGAGCCGTAAACATCGTTATTAAACAAAACATAAATTATAATGTAGGTTTCTGATTGATAAAAAGTATGTTAAATTATATTATTGTATATATAAATTGACTATGACCGTATTTTAGCTGGTAATTCTACTAAATATCGATGTTTACAGCTCCAACTTCCTTATAGAACGAAACTCGTAAGTGGTCAATTGTCTACCTCTATCATATTACAGATAGCATTGGTTATTATGTAGTAATGTAAGTTGTCAGTACATTTGTTGCACATTTTACTTACTGTTTCTATATGAGTGTATCCATTACTATTATAAATCCATAGATAACTTTGATCAATTTCCAGACTATTTCGTATTTCAGTCACACTTTTGAAACTTCGAAGCACTATCAGCTTCTGAGTAACATCGTCTATTGTAAGCCAGGATATAGTAGATTAAGGGGACATGGGCCGGTTTTCTGGACCACTTTCTCCCTCATGTTTAGCCCCATTAGTTTTCAGATGTTAAGATGTTTGCCCCATTAGTTAGTCGATTTTAAGACCTTTCGCCCCATTTCTTCGTCAATATTTAGACCTTTCGTGCTATTTAGGTGTTAAGTTTTTTCCCTGGCGAACGATAGTGAGCCTGTAATGTTGGAAGAACCGGCCTTCGGCCGGGAAATTTTTCTACCAAAAAATTTACAAATTAATCTAGAAGGGGGATCTAATGGATGTTTTTTGTTTTTATTTGACGGAGGTCTAGGGAGGAAACTAGAAAAATGATGAATACATGCAAAAATCGCCCAAAAAGTGAACCATCTCCCCTTAAGTGACATGGTGCTGTAAGGATTATAAACAGTTGTTAGTTAATCTGACAAACTAAATTAAGTATCATCTAAATACATTTTTGTTGGTGATCCAACACTATTGTTTTTGGAAGTATTGATAACAAATAGAGACTGAAATTTTACATATTGCAGTAATCAATATAGTTTCAATCTCTCTCTCTCTCTCTCTTTCTCCTCTCTCTCTCTCTCTCTCTCTCTCTCTCTCTCTCTCTCTCTCTCTCTCTCTCTCTCTCTCTCTCTCTCTCTCCCTCTCCTCTCTCTCTCTCATTTCTTTCCCTCCCCTCCCTCCACAAAGTCCTTCTCCTATCCACCATTCCTGTCCACTATTCTCTCTCCCCTTCCTCTCTCTCTCCTGTCATTGTAAGAAAACTATTCGTCAAATTAATAGTATAAGATAATAATGATTATGATCAAAATCCGTCTTTGATATTCAGGTTTGTGGACTGTAGTTTCCCTTTAGATTTAGAAGGGTCTTTTTGGCCTTCCCTTGTTTCGTTCTATTCTTTTAGATATTTTAAGGAGAGATGGGCTTATTTAATTGCTCCTTTATGTATCTTTTTATTATTTTTCTAGTTTCCTCCCCAGAATTCCATCAACTTTAAATACCATCCATTAGATCCCCCCTTCTAGATTAATTTGTACATTTTTCGGTAGAAAAATGTCCCGGCCGAAGGCCGGTTCTTCCAACATTACAGGCTCACTCAGGATCAGGATCCTGGGCTCACTATCGTTCGCCAGGGAAAAAATCGACACCTAAATAGCACGAAAGGTCTAAAAATTGACGACGTTATGGGGCTAAAGGTCTTAAAATCGACTAACTAATGGGACAAACATCTTAACATCTGAAAACTAATGGGGCTAAACATGAGGGCGAAAGTGGTCCAAAACCCGACCCATCTCCCCTTAAGATGTTTCAACTCATTAATTTGGCGATAATATGAAGCTTCATCGCATTCAGGTGCCGCCATTTTAATGGGCGAGTGATAGTGAGCCTGTAACTTAAAATAAATAAGCCTTCATCCAGAACATTATTTTTTTCCGAAAAATTTATAAATTTAGCTTGAAGGGGATCTGGGTGGGCATATTATTAGTTTCAAGGAAGTCTAGGAAGGCGATTTTTTGTTAGCTTCACCATCCCCACTTCCTCCCTCTTGCCATCACTCTCGCTCCTTCTCTCCCTCACTAAACACCCTTCTTTCCTCCATGTTCACTCCCTCATTCATCCTCACTCCCTTCCTTATTAAACACCCTCCTTTCCTCCATGTTTACTCCCTCATTCTCTCTCCCTCACTCATCCTCACTCCCTTCCTTATTAAACATCCTCCTTTCCTCCTTGTTGATACTCCCTCATTCTCCCTCCCTCCCTCATCCTCACTCCCTTCCTTAGTAAACACCCTCCTTGTTGTTTACTCCCTCATATTCCCTCCCTCCCTCTCCACCTAACTAAACACCCTCCTTTCCTCCTTGTTCACCCCCTCATGATCCCTCCCTCTCCACCTCATTAACTCCCTCCTTTCCTCCCTGTTGATTACTCCTTCATTCTCCCTCTTACCCTCCCTCATTACCATCTTCATTTATCTTCCCCTCCCCCACTCCGTTTTTTCATCTCTACTTTTTTCAACCATTTACCCTTCATATTCTTTCCATTCACACCTTCATCCTTTAATTTCCCTATTTTTCTTCTCTCTCTCTCTCTCTCTCTCTCTCTCTCTCTCTCTCTCTCTCTCTCTCTCTCTCTCTCTCTCTTTCCCACCTCCTCCCTCCTTCCTTCCCTTCTTCAGACTAGCTCTCGATCGCATTCTTCCTCCCTTCTTCCCTCCTTTCCTTCCTTCCTTCCTCATTTACTCCATACCTCTTTCTTACCCCCATCCTCCCTTCCTTTCTTTTCATTAACCTCCCTCTTTCTCTCTATTTATCTCATCCTTCCCTCATCCTCTACCCCTCCCTCACTCGCTATCCCTCCCTCATTATCTTCATCCCAGCCTCATTTCATTTTGTTCACCTCTTTTCATTCTCTCCTCCACTCCTTCCTCCTTCCTGGCCTTATTACAGACAACCATTCTTTCCCCTCCCTTTCCCATAACCCTTTTCTCTCACATTCTCAGTCACCCGTCCTTCAATCTCAAGCCATTCCTTTTATTTCCCTCCCTCCCTCCCTCTCTCGTTGCCACATTCTCCCTCCATCCCCCTTTACCCTCCCCCCCACTCACTCCTTTTTATCCCCCTCTATTCTCTCCTTCCCTCCCTCCTTTTCTAATTCCTTCCCAACATTCTCCCTCCCTTCCTCGCTCTCTCATGTACCATCCCTCACTCTCCCATCCCTCAACCTCCCTCCTTCACTAACTTATGCTCCCCTTCTCCCTGTTATCTCCCTCTTCACATATATCCTTCCTGTTCTCCTGGCCTCCCATCATTTTCCCTCCCTTCCTGGCTCCCTCATGCTCGCTCCCTCCCTCCTTTTAGCTTCCTCCCCACATATATATCCTCCCCCCCTTCCTCCTCCTCCCTCCCCTCCCACCATCCCTCCCTCATTCCAGACAACAATGCTCTCTCCCCGCCCCCCTCTCCCCGCCCCATTGTAGTTCACTAGTTGCAATATCTTCCCTACAGCGCACATTCCCCCATTCCAATTTCACTCTCTGCCTTGCCTCTTCTCACTCACTCACTCTCTCTCTCTCTCTCTCTCCTCTCTCTCTCTCTCTCTCTCTCTCTCTCTCTCTCTCTCTCTCTCTCTTCGTCTTATTCGTATTACCCTTGTCTCTCGCGGTCTTTGCTGACTTTCTTGGTTCAGTTTTCATCAACAAATAAGAAAACTTCCCATTATTTGTTTTGTTTGTTTTACCTTTCTATCTAGTTTTACCATCCGGATATTTTGTGTTATATCTAGAATATGATTGACTGATATATGAACTTATTTTTTTCCTGCTATATGTACAGATTAACCCTATCAGTATTGGAAAAGGGCACGTCTTCTCGTTCTGGTTATTATTAGACGATTTCATTCAGCTTAGAAAGAAACTATGCACGTCCGAGGGTTAATAGGGTTAATAGATACATACAGTAATTTACCCCTTTCATTCCTAGAGAGCATTCCAAAGTTGGGTAAAATCGTTTAACAGGGGTCACCTGCTTTTTTTTCTCTTTCTCTCCTTTTCTCTCTTTCTCTGGCTTGTATCCATTGGGCCCCATTCAGCCAACTGTTTTAATATGTTTATCCCCATCCAGGTGTCGATTTCTTCCTGGCGAGCGATAGCGAGCCAGCATTGCATGGAGAAATCCGGCTTCGCCGGAGAAATTTTTCTATCGAAAAAATGTACAAATTTAGCTTGCTGTCAAAACAAAAATATATGTACTGTATATGCTGGCTCGCTACCGCTCGCCAGGAAAATATTGACACCTGGATGGGGGTAAACGTCTTCAAACAGTAAGCTTAATGGGGCCGAATGGATGCAAACCAAACAGAGAGGGAGAGAAAGAGAAAAAAGCGATGTGGGGCCCCTTAATGATACCAATTAGTACCCTGACTGTACACCTGGTCTTCCTCTCTAATTGTAAAAGCTTCTTTCTCTCCCTTGCACTTAGTTTATCTTAACCCTATTAACCAGTGGAAGGTCTGTATTGCCCTTCCATCTTTCGCTCCGTTAGTTTGGAGATTTTACGACGTTTCGCCCCATTAGTTAGGCGATAAAAATAGGTTTTGTCCTATTAGGGTATCGATTTTGTGTCTTAGAAGAAATCAGCCTTCGGGGGGGAAATGAGCCTCCTAGCGGGATTTTATATACAGTATAATTATGTGTTTATTGATTTATGTTATTATTATTTTATATACAGTATAATTATGTGTTTATTGATTTATGTTATTATTATTTTATATACAGTATAATTATGTGTTTATTGATTTATGTTATTATTATTTTATATTCAGTATAATTATGTGTTTATTGATTTATGTTATTATTATTATTATTTTTTTTTTTCGAAAAAAAAAAGAAATGTGGGTGGGCCTTTATTTACATATTTTTCATTGCATTTTATTTTGAGTTTGAAAGTAGTCTAGGAATGCGTTTATGAGTATTAATGGTATATTATAAAATATACTGTATACAAGGACATATATAATGTAATGTGAAGAAAGTCATATTTATACGAAACATGACATACCAATATACACAATTAAATGTACATATTTTTTTCTGATTACATTATTATATATAAATCTTCTAACTATTTGGAAATTCATTCTGATTTACTCATGTTGCTAAATTTGGTATTTTAAACACCATAATGTGTCTATAATTATTTGGATCATATCGCAGGGGAAAAAAATCACAATTCTATGGGAGTTCATCTCCCGTATACGATGGCATTATTAACCCTTTGAAGCTTACGAGGCATTTAAACTGTATTATGCCTCTTATTGCACGATTTTATTCAGCTTAACCCCTTCATTACCGGTACCGTCCTTTTAACTTTCTTCTGGCTACTATTAGAAGATTTTATTCAGTTTAAAAAGGGCCTCTAGCAACTAACAGGCATCCAAATATCTCACTTAACCCTTTTTACTACCACAGATCCTTCTTAAACTGCGCAAGAACGTCTAAATTTAACTAGAAAATACAGTAAAGTAACGTCGTCGGTACAGAAGGGGTTAAGAAGCATATGTGGGAGTCTGAGGCATAATCGAGTTGAATTGGAGGAGCCACTTGTTACAGAGAGCTTTGCCTTTTGTCTCTTCCATACACGTATAAAAGAAACTGAATACAATGGCAAATTTCTCCGGTGAAGCAGGCTCGCTATCGCTCGCCAAGAAGAAATGGACACCTGGATGGGGATAAATGTCTTAAAACAGTAGGCTGAATGGGGCCGAATGGATACAAGCCAGAGAAAGAGAGAAAAGGAGAGAAAGATTCAACCTTATAATGAGAGCCAAATAGGTTGACGAAATGCGTCACCGTGTTTTGAGGAGGCTGATAATTAATGTGTTCTGGCCAACATTAGACGATTCTATTCAGCTTAGGAAAGACCTCTAGGGATCGAGTGGGGTACAAACGCATGGCTCCATTGACCATATATCTCCCACAGTATCCTTTATGATCTCAGTCAAACATATATAAATACTCTGTTTCTTTCCATCTGACGGTAAATTGCCATGTATTCCTCCTGATGTCTTACCTACTGTGAAGATTGTGTTGTGAAGTGTGATCTTAACTATGAAAGCTTGGTATTACTATAATGGAAGAGACATAATAGTTCAAAACAATGTCCATTAACTATCGAGAAATAAGTTGTTAAGGGGGGTGACCTGCTTTTTGTTATTTCTCTCCTTTTCTCTCTTTCTCTGGCTTGTATCCATTCGGCCCCATTCAGCCAACTATTTTAGGACGTTTATCCCCATCTAGGTGTCGATTTCTTCCTGGCGAGCGATAGCGACCCAGCATTATATAAAGAAATCCGGCTTCGCCGGAGAAATTTTTCTATCGAAAAATGTACAAATTTAGCCTGCCGTCAAACAAAAATAAAAAATATGCTGGCTCGCTACCGCTCACCAGTAAAAAATTGACACCTGGATGGTAATAAACGTCTTAAAACAGTAGGCTGAATGGGGCCAAATGGGTACAAGGCAGAGAAAGATAGAAAAGGACAGAACAAAAACAGGTCACCCCCCTTAAGGGACTCAATTTACCGTCAGTTGAAATGAAACACAACATATAGTATACAATTAACCAGAATAAACAGCATATAGTATACAATTAACCAGAATAAACAGCATATAGTATACAATTAACCAGAATAAACAGCATATAGTATACAATTAACCAGAATTAAAAGCATATAGTATACAATTAACCAGGATAAACAGCATATAGAATACAATTAACCCGAATAAACACCATATAGTATACAATTAACCAGAATAAACAGCATATAGTATACAATTAACCAGAATAAACAGCATATAGAATACAATTAACCAGAATAAACAGCATATAGTATACAATTAACCAGAATAAACAGCATATAGTATACAATTAACCAGAATAAACAGCATATAGTATACAATTAACCAGAATAAACAGCATATAGTATACAATTAACCAGAAATAAACAGCATATAGTATACAATTAACCAGAATAAACACCATATAGTATACAATTAACCAGAATAAACAGCATATAGTATACAATTAACCAGAATAAACAGCATATAGAATACAATTAACCAGAATAAACAGCATATAGTATACAATTAACCAGAATAAACAGCATATAGTATACAATTAACCAGAATAAACAGCATATAGTATACAATTAACCAGAATAAACAGCATATAGTATACAATTAACCAGAATAAACACCATATAGTATACAATTGCCATAGTATAGTCTTGCCACTGGCCTGGTAATCCAAAGGTCCCGGGTTCAAATCCCGATGTATCAATGGGAAGATATTATTGGGATGGAATTGGTGC
Organism: Paralithodes platypus; assembly: GCA_032716605.1. Lineage (NCBI taxonomy): Eukaryota > Metazoa > Arthropoda > Malacostraca > Decapoda > Lithodidae > Paralithodes > Paralithodes platypus. The sequence goes on from CM064554.1 coordinate 13,647,109, forward strand.
TGTACCTAGTATCAGTGCATTACCACAAGCCCACCGAAACGTCAATAAAATACCCTCATTGTTCCCTGATTAAATAGCACTGTATGAATATTCCCATATTCAAAATATGCTATAGGGGTGCTATGCCTGGTGAGTTATCTGCTCAACAGGTGGCGTTGTGTGTGTGAAAGTGTCATAGTCCGAGTGTAAGGGGTGAGACAGTGAAGCACGGGAACGAGGTGGCTTCAGAGATGGGGTCGTTTCGGGCCATGAGTGAGCACCGTGCCTCATGTGAAGGCAAGATGGCAGGTGCTCGTTGTACTCTACGTGCTTCACATGTCTCACTCCCTAGACTGGAACAAGACCTCACGGGCTTCACTGTTCATTGTAAAGCGGTGAATGTTAAGGCTCTCAGCCTATGCCCGAGAGGAAGTAAGTTGGAATATAGAAAAAAAAAAAAAAATAAATAAAAATTAACCAGATTTTTTTTTTTCTATGTGATTGAGGGAGGCAAAAGGCATAACTGCCTATAGCGAGTGCCTCCCCCATAGTTGAAAGAGTGACAGGGCCAAAATCAAGGGACGTTCGAGCCAAAATGCCTGGACACACGGAGTTTGAAGCAATTCAAGTCATAGGAAGAGGGAAAGACTGATTCTGGGAGAGAGTTCCAGAGCTCAGCTGTTGAGTAGAAGAAAGTTTGAGAGTAACGTTTCACTCTTAAACAGCATATAGTATACAATTAACCAGAATAAAAGCATATAGTATACCTCCTTTCGGGACTTCGGTGAGAGTTTTTCTATTGCACTAGACATATCGAAAGCCTTCGATAGAGTCTGGCATAAATCTTTAATTTCTAAACTACCCTCCTTCGGTTTCTATCCCTCCATCTGTGCCTTTGTCTCTAATTTCCTTTCCGGCCGTTCCATAGCCGCGGTTGTGGACGGCCATTGTTCACTTCCTCACCCTATAAACTCCGGTGTTCCTCAGGGCTCTGTCCTATCTCCTATTCTCTTTCTAATTTTTATAAATGATCACCTTAACTGTACCTTAATTCCCATCCATTCATATGCAGACGACTCAACCTTACACTACTCCATTACTTTTTCAGAACGCCCCAGCCAGCAATCCCTCAACGACCCAATTGGGGCAGAGAAAACCTTGTTAACTTTAATGCTTCCAAACCCCAATTTTTCCATCTATCTACCCGTCAGGATCTCCCAGCGGACTATCCCTTATTCTTCAACAATACAAAACTCAACCCTTCATCTTCTCTCAATATTCTTGGTCTCTTTTTCTTCTGCTCTCATTTGGAAGGACCATATTACCAGTCTTGCTAAGGCAGCCTCCCAGAAGCTGGGTGTGCTCAACCGCCTTAGGGGGTTCTTTTCCCCTGCACAGCTTCTTGCTCTGTACAGGGGCATAGTGCGCCCTTGTATTGAGTATTGTTCACATGTGTGGGGAGGTTCCTCTCACACCGCTCTTCTAGACAAGGTTGAAAGGAAGGCCTTTCGTATCATTAACTCCCGTCCACTCACCAACTCTCTGCAATCTCTCTCTCTCCGCCGCAATGTTGCATCTCTCTCGCTATTCTATCGCTACTATAATAATCACAGTGTTCCTCAGAGCTATCCCAGTGCATACCACCTCCTTTACGTAGGGCATGTGGTACCCGTCTTGCAACTCAATCCCACCCCTACTCTGTGCAACTCTCCAACCCAAGAGTGAAACGTTACTCTCAAACTTTCTTCTACTCAACAGCTGAGCTCTGGAACTCTCCTCCCAGAATCAGTTTTTTTCCCGCTTCCTATGACTTAAATTGCTTCAAACTCCGTGTGTCCAGGCATTTGGCTCGAACGTCCCTTGATTTTGGCCCTGTCACTCTTTCACTATGGGGGAGGCACTCGCTATAGGCAGTTATGCCTTTTGCCTCCCTCAATCACATAGAAAAAAAAAAAAAAAAAAAAATTAACCAGAATAAACAGAAGAAATGCTCCATAATACTGGCATTGTTAGGAACTGGTATTTGTTCTCATGCTGATATTAAGGGGAGACTGACTGTTTGGTCTATTAATTAATTTATTCATATATTTTTTTAGTTTCCTCCCTAGACTATCATCAAGCTTATAAAAATACCCCCTAGACCCTCCTTCAAGATCAATTTGTACATTTTTCGGTAGAAAAATTTCCCAGCCGAAGGCCGGTTTCTCTTAAAAATGTAGGCTCGCTGTCGCTCGCTAGGAAATAATCGACACCTAAATGGAACGAAAGGTCTTAAAATTTATAACGAAATGAGGCGAAAAGTGTTAAAATCGCCAAACTAATGGGCCGAACGTCTTATAATCTCAAAACTAGTGGGGCTAAATATTAGGGAGAAGGGGGTCCAGAAGAACGGTCTTCCTCCCTTTAATATCTGAGTTTGACTTTGTAAAAAGTATGTCAAGTGAAAATGTCATAGTGATTGCATACTGTAGCAGATGTTAATTATCTGACGGCTGGTAACGTAACGCTTATGGGTAATTTTTATTTGAAGTACTGTACATGGTCGTTTATAATACAGTATCAGTAAAATATACAACTTACTTAAAACTATATATCATGGTTACTACATGTGTGTGTGTGTGTGTGTGTGTGTGTGTGTGTGTGTGTGTGTGTGTGTGTGTGTGTGTGTGTGTGTGTGTGTGTGTGTGTGTGTGTGTGTGTGTGTGTGTGTGTGTGTGTGTGTGTGTGTGTGTGTGTGTGTGTGTGTGTGTGTGTGTGTGTAATGCTTTCAATACACAATTTATATGCCTGTCTCACAACCACTGTACTATCATTTGCCTGGCAAAGGTTAAGTAAACTGTATAATTATACAGTATATATTATATATATACAGTTTTTGCTTTTAATTATGGACGGTCTACCCGTCGTGAATATATCAAGATCATCTCTCTCTCTCTCTTTCTCTCTCTCTCTCTCGCCTTTCATTTTTTCTACCCTTCCTTTTCGACTCTATTACCACTACCACCAACATTCCTCACATTCCAATTTACGGATTTTTTGTCATCAATTTCTTTTTTTTCTGAGCACTATTATCTCATCTCTCCCGCTCGCTATCTCTCTCTATGTTTGCCTGTTGGTCTAACAATTTGTTTAATATGTAGTTGTCTGTCTATCTCCTTTTATATATACTGTATATACTGTATAATGTATAATTATATACTGTATATAGTATTTTTTTTATTTATTCTATCAATTTATTTATCTATTTGCCTGCCTATGTATAAGTGTAATTGTGTATGTTTATTCATCTGTCTTGTTTTTGTTTTCTTTCTATTTTTCTTTCTATCTATCTATCATTATTCACTTATAGCTGCCTGTGTATTGATCCATTCATCATCCTATCAAGCAACCTATTTGTCTATGTATAATAATGTCTCTTGATTTTCCTCTCTAATTCTCTCATATATGTTTTCATTTACCTTTCGCCTTATTTCTGTGTTCCTTCTTTTGGCGTTTCTCCTTCTTCTGTTTGTTATCATTGCTCGGTGTTGTATTACGGGGGTGTATTTTCATCTTCAATTTTCGATATACATAAAAGTATCCGGCAACATTCCAGGGAATATTTGCACTGGTATCGGAGACTAGACTGAAGAGAGATTAATTTTATTTCATAGTTATTCCAAACGTTTGCCTCATAAGCGGCCAGTCCCGTGTCAAGTATAAAAGCTGAGGGCAAATACCGACTTTAGTTTGTCATTTGTTGTTGTTCGTATGGAGAGGTTTATGGAAGCCGAATTACTCTTATTTTCTGTTTTCTTTCTCTTCATCTAAGCCTTCTTCTTCTCTATCTGGATTAGCAACGATTACAATTTATTACAATGTAAAATGAAACAAGTAGATTAATTGATTTCCACTCAAAATTTGGTTTTCTTTCAGCTGACGGTAAATTATATATCTTAGCAACTGATTTATCGAGACTAAAACCGGTATCACACGAGAGCTTTTATAGTCAACGTTCGATAATAAACATTTTTCTGGCAACATTTTTGGAATATTTTGCACTGTTATCGGAAACTAGACTGACGATAGATGAATTTAGGAAACCGAAATATATTATATGTTGACCACATAAGCTGCCAGACAAATGTTGAGGGAAAAAACGCTCGTGTGATACCGGCTTTACTGGACAAATATAAAACTACTGCGTGTGTGCCTCTTATTTCGATGTGAGCATCCTAGGTTCGAATCCCCGGACTGCCACATGTGTTTGTTAATTTCATTAATCGAGTTTAGGAGTAAAGTTGGTTGGTGGAGAGAACATATTAATTTATGTCATGTGTTCATAGTTGACAATATAGTTCACTACTAAGTATTGGTGATAGCCGAGTAATCATGATAAGGACATGGCAATTTACCGTCAGCTGGGAAACAAATAGACTATACAGTAGATTGTCTTTGGCAGGTATAAGAGTGGGCATCCAGGCAACACTGGCAGGTTCAGGGTTTGGAGAGCGTTTTAGTTATCATTCAGGCCTGTGAGCAAATTAACATTACTCGAATACAAGCCCAGCCTGCGTTTTATTTAAGGGAGCTCAGACGGTATTGTTCAGCATAATTTACTGGTTTGACTCAATGGTTTAAGGAAGGGGTTTAGTTTGCTCTCTAAACCTCTATCAAACTTAAAAGAACACTCACAATAATATAAATGTGTACATTTTTCGGTAGAAAAATGTCCCGGCCGAAGGCCGGTTACTTCTATAATTACAGGCTCGCTATCGCTCGCCAGGAGAAATTCGACACCTAAATAGCACGAAAGGTCTTAATATTGGTAAAGAAATGAGGCAAAAGGTCTGAATATCGACAAACTAATGGAACCAACGTCTTAAAATCTCAAAACTAGTGGGGTTAAACATTAGGGAGAAGGGGATCCAGAAAAACGGTCTGCCTTCCCTTAATATGGAAAAGAAAATATATTTAAAGTGGCGAAGGTGGGACAAAAAGTTTTAGCGTGACTGTATGTAGGCATAAAGACTAGAATGTACACTGAATTACTATGTTCTGATATCTAAAAATACAATAAAATAAAATGCTAGATTTGTATACGCAGGATTGTAGATGAAAAAAAAAAAAAAAATCAGATATTGTTGGATGTTTCGGGGTGTGATTTTTCTCCGTTGGTTGGTTTGTGTATATTTGTTCTTGTGATGTTCAGGTTGTTCTGATATGATCACCCTACCAACACTACCTATTTTCATCGTTCCACATACTCACCCAACTACTAACCCATCTATGTATACATCCACCCATTCACTACCTCACTTATTCATCCTTCCACCCACCTATTCATCCATTCTGCCATTCACCCACTCTTCCACCCACTTACCCATCTATCCATTCATTAACCCACCCCTCCATTCACACATTATATCACTCACCCGACCATTAGTCTTTCCAACCACTCATCTTTCCACCCATCCACCCTCTGCACTCACCTACGCGTTCTTTCACCCACCCTTATATTTATTTATCCACCCATCTGCCTACTTTTTCATCCACTAATTTACACATCCATCCACTCACCCCCCACTCGTCATTGTACTTACTCATTCATCCATAAACACACCTCTCTACTCATCCATTCATTCATCTACTTACACACAAACCATCTACCCCTGGCCTATCCACCCAGACACCAAACAATCCACTTAGCTATCACTCATCCTTCCATCTATCCATCCATGCACGAACTCACGTATCCACCCACCCATCTTTCGTCCCATCAATACACTATTCCTTTCATTCATACATCCACTCACTCGTCTTCCACCAACTATTTTTTTCATACACCCACCTAGCAACCTATCCACCAGTCTATCCATCCATCTACCACCTATCCACCAATCAATCCATCCATTCACCAACCCAACCATATATTATCTCATACGTCTAGCCACCGATCCACCCACCAATTACTCCATCCATCCACCAAAGGCATCGACCAAACCATCCATCAACCAACCCCTCTAATGCATCCACCTATCCTTCACTCATCCACTGTCTACCAATCCATCCAACCACTCAACCAATCGTTCTTCAGCCCACCAAACCATCTACCAACCGCACTCCTCCACCAATCCATCCACAAATCCCTCCTCCACCCTATCCACCTATCTCTCCTTCACCCCATCCACCCAGCACCCCATCCACCTATCCCTCCATCACTCCATCCACCTTCCTCTCCACTACCCCATTCCCTCCACCACCCCATCCACCTATCCCTCAACCACCCTATCCCTCTACCAACCCATCCCACCTATCCCTCAACCACCCTATCCATCCACCATCTCATCCACCTATCCCTCAACCACCCTATCCATCCACCACCCCAACCATCTAGCACCATATCCACCTATCCCTCCAGCACCCCATCCATCTTCCTCTCCACCACCTCATCCACCTATGCCTCCACCCTTCTATCCTTCCACCCCTCCATCCCTCCACCTATCTCTCCAGCCCCCCATCCACCTATCCCTCCACCCACCCATCCGCCTATCACTCCACCCCTCCACCTATCCCTCCACCCCCCATCCACTTACCCCTCCACCCCTCCATCCCTGCACCTATCCCTCCACCCCCCCCCCCCCCCCCCCCCCCCCACCATCCACCTATCCGTCCACCCATCCATCCCTGCACCTGGCCAATATTGCCTGTTGGGGTAAAGTTGTCCCAGCAAAGTTCCGTCAACTTTTACATGTTGGCGTCCCCCGGTTGTCATGGCGACCACCTCCCGCCTTACTCAGTGGGGACTGGGGAAGCTTAGGGATTGGGGATTATAGAGATGTAGGGATTGGGGATTGGGAACTTATAAGGATTGGGTAGGGACAGTGATTGGGGGTTAGATAGGGAGAAGCTAGAGGGATTGGGGGTATGGGGGGGGGGTGTAATAAGGATTGGGGAAGTATGTGGATTTGGAAGCAATGTGGGATGGGAGATTAGGAAGGAAGAGATTTTGGGCAGGAACAGGAATTGGAGTGGGGCAGATATATGGGTATTGGTAGGATGTATAGGGACAGGGTAGGCATTGATATTAAGGAGGCATATATGGAATGGGCAAGCATGGGGCTTCATATGAGATTTGTAGGGTTGGTGGGGTACACGGTTTGGGGAGGCATAGCGATTGGAGAGACGTGGGGATTGGGTGTATATATACATTTGGGACACTTGGAGATTGGAGAGGTATTTGGAATTTGGATTGGGTAGGTTTTTGTATTGGGAAGGGATAGGGATTCGTGATTTCTGAAACATAGTAATGGGGAGATATAATGAAAAAGAGACGTATAGGGAATGGAGAGGTATGGGTATTGGGGATATATAGGGATTAGAAGGGCATAGAGATTGGGATTGGGATTGGGAAATGAAATAGACTGGGGTAGGTATAGAGATTGGGGAGGCTTAGAGACTGGAGATTTTAAAAGTATTGGTATAGGATATTGAGGATAAACGGTATTGGGCTTGGAGATTGGGAAGAAAGAGGGATTTGAGGGGACACTAATTAGAGATTGGGGAGCTATAGATAAGGATTGGAGATTGGGCAAACATAGGGATTGTAATGAGACAGGGATTAGGGAGGGACATTGATAGAGATCGAGGAAAGACAGGTATTGGGAATTGAGGAGGGATATTGTGTTAACCCGTTGAGTACCAGGGACGTCCCTTTAATCATATTTTGGCAACTAGTAGACGATTATATTCAGCTTAGGAAGGACCTCTGGCAATGATAAGGCTTCAAACTATCTTAACCAACCATTGCAACTACCACAGATCCGTCCTAAGCTGCATAATATCGTCTAAATATAGCTAGAATAAAATGTAACACGTCGCTGGTACTCAAAGGGTTAAGGATGATGATGTACGCCCACCAATATATATATAGCAGACTAATATAGCTAATATACCCTATGATGTCAAAAGTATTTAAAAGTATATAGTGAAAAAACATAATTTATAGCCTTATCCATCTCCATATACTGTAATAGCATAAATTGTGGTGATTCAGTGACAGGAAAAGGTTTTTGATTTAGAGGTAAGAGTAAGAGAAAAAGTGGTATATTTTATTATTATGTAAAGTGACTGGGAGGGGAAGGCAGAATCTTTGTGTGTTCAGGCAAATCAAACAGTGGAGTATTTCAAACAGTGTAGATCATAGGGGCGCGAACTCGACTAAGTACTGTTTGAGTATGTTAGGACATTGGTGTTAGTTGAAATAATCTACTGGTTCATTTGCCTCATAACCGATAATTGGTGTTTGTAGTGTGAAGTTTGGAAGGGAATATAGATTGGAGAAGTGGTAAAATGGATACTGCTTAAGGTTATAATTGGGAAGGATATAGCATTAAGAATCGCCAGTGGCTGGTTTTGGATATCATAATTTAGGATTAAAATATTTTAGAGAGTTAGTGATTGCACATAATTTGATTGGGAATCTATTGTGATGGCAAATATGACGCTTGATGAAAGTTTCCCATCTATAACTATATTCCAGTACAGGCAAGGCTAATGATAAAGCAAATATACGATATGGACGAATTGTGAGAGTATACTGAATATTGGGGTTTGTTAAATGATGATTTATGTGTTCCAGAAAATTGAAACTTAAGGTTCGTGGAACAAATCCAAGTTGGCATATATTTGTTCAACTTCCGTGTCTTTGTTTGGCACACACAATACACGCACAAACACACACACTTACTTATGGCAGTCCGTCAGTAGACGACGACGACAATGTTCTGATGAATATGGCGAGATGATAACGCTATGGATGCTGATTTCAATGCCACTGGAGATGACAGTGGAGCCCAATTTTTTACCCGCACATCCTTCTACACACTGGGCAGATCAACTCTGGGTCAGGTGGGCGAGCTCTGTTGAGTTACTGATATCTTCTCTCCCATCGGTTGGTACGTACTTGGTTGCGAGCAGACTGTAGGTGTCTGACCCCTTGTGCTCACGTCGATTGCCATAAGGTATGATCAGATGCGATGGTCTCGAGGTCAGTTAGTGGGATGTTACATTTCTTGAGTGTAGTTTTTAGCTGATCTTTGTAACGTTTTTGTTGTCCCCCTACATTGCGCCGTGCATTGGGTAGTTGTCCATAAAAGATATGTCAAGGAAGGCAGTTCTCAGGCATGCGGATGACATGACCTGCCAATTGCAGCTGTTTCTTTGCCAGTGTTGCCTCTGTGCTGGAGATTCCTGCACATTGCAAGATGTCGGTATGTGGTACTTTGTCTTGCCATGTTAAGCCAAGAATTCTTTGGAGACAACGAAAGTGGAAGGCCTCGAGCTTTTTTGTGTCGACTGTAGGTGGTCCACGTTTCTGAGCTGTACAGAAGGGTGGATATGCAAGCAGCTCTATAGACGGAGATTTTGGTTTCAATTCTAAAGTTTGCATTGTCAAAGACTTTGGAGCTCAGATGGCAAAAAGATGCAGCTGCGAGGTGGATTCGAGACTGAATTTCATCATCTACATTGTGTTTTTACATTAATATGCTACCAAGGTAACTGAACTGTTCGACTTGCTTGAGATGTATACCATTGATTTGATATACAGGAGGTGGATCTGGAGCTGCCCTATGCTGTGCAAGTATCTCTGTCTTCTGTATCTTGACTTGTAGACCAATGGACTGGTAAATGGCGGAGACCACAGAGATAGTGTGTTGGAGGGCTTCTGCGGAGTGAGCCAGCAGGGCACAGTCGTCGGCATACTGCAACTCCATGAGGTGCGTATTGTTAAGTTTGGTGCATGCCTTCAGGCGTTGGAGATTAAAAAGGCTCCCATCCAAGGGGAACTTTAACCCCACTCCATCCTCATCATTGAGAGAGTTATGGTTAAGAATGGTCACAGCGGTGAAAAACAGGTTGAATATCACAGGAGCCAGGACACAACCATGTTTAACTCTCACTTTAACAGTGAAGGGCTCTCATTTTTGCCCACCCGCCAGTACACAAGCATTCATTCCTTCGTGAAAGCTTTTGAGGATGTTGAGAAAAGTCGGGGGAAACCAAACATATCGAGGATACTCCAGAGGAGCTCCCTATTTACTGAGTCAAAGGCCTTCGATATGACGATAAAGGCCAGGTAGAGATCACGGTTCTGTTCATGGGATTTCTAATGTATTTGGCGAACTCAGAAAGTCATGTCTGTGGTACTTCTATCTTTTCTGAAGCCGCATTGTGTCTCAGGTAGGACAGATTCTGCAATGTGATGAGCCAGTCTGAAGAGCATGACTCTGGCAAGAACCATTCCTGCAGTGGCCAACAGAGGTATGCCTCAACTGTTTCCACAAAGTGACTTGTCTTTGCCTTTCTTTTTATAGATGGTAATGATATTGGCATTTTTTCATTCTTGAGGGACAGTTTCTGTTGACCACACGGCTAAAATCATTTGGTGGAGTCGTTGATGGAGAAGATAACCGCCATTTTTTAGGATTTCCGAAGGCAAACTATCGGGTCCTGCACAACACACACACACAAAAATACACCAACACACACATGTATAATATATATATATATATATATATATATATATATATATATACAGGGTCATAACTTCGGAAAATGATAATACAAGGTATTCTAAGCATGAAATGATCTATAAGAAAAAGTCCCAATCTCAACCATTATCCCCTTCACCAACATTACGTAAAATTCATCATATTCTAGTTACCATTAGACGATTTTCTTTACTTTATAAGCTACCTCAACGACTATAATGGGTAAATACGATCTCAATAAACCCTCTGATTAATATAGGTCCTTCTTAAACTGCATGCAATCACCTAATTATAGCCCGAATCAAAGGTAAACAGACGTCCTGGTGCTGAAGGGGTTAAATAGATATTGAACTGTTATGTAGTGTCCTCCCCCACATCATTGTAATGGACTCTTCCATGTCAAATAGTCTCCAACTGGTTCAAAGTGAGCTAATGTGTGTATAATCATTTTGTAGCTTACATATTTATAATAGCTTTATAATAACAGGGTAAAATAATTGCAGTTAGATGGAGGTATGGTAGGCACTGGGACAGCTAGTCCAGTCTTATAGGGAAATACCGAAATACATAGGAAAGTACCCTTTTCAACATGCAATACATCTATACCAGTTGAGATTTGGAATATTACATATAAAACATCTTCGGCTTAGAATACCTTGTTTTATAATTTCCCAAACGTATGCCCTTTTCCTCCTGGGATCCTGTTTATATATATATATATATATACAGAGAGAGAGAGAGAGAGCGAGAGCGAGAGAAGGGGGGAAGGAGCGAGGGAGGGGGGTACATAAGATAAGGATTTGTCAAGCAGTCAGAAGCCTTATAATCTGTCGCTCTCCCCTCCACCCCACCTAACATCCCCCCCCCCCCCCCCTCTCTCGCGCTCTCTCTCTCTCTCTCTCCTGTTTAGTTATCTTAACACCTCATCTACTCACACATTTTGTATTCCTGAGTCAGTCAAATATTGCTTTTAATTGACTTTTTACTATACTTTACAACAGAAGACCTCAGTGATATCCCTACACCATCGCCGATTCAGATTGATAATTCAGATGTTCTAAGCAATATCACCATTACAGAGAGAGAAGTATTGAATTGTTTAGATAAACTCAAGGTAAATAAAACGCCTGGACCTGATACAATCTCGCCTAGAGTTCTAAAGGAAGCTAAGGATGAGCTCTCCAAACCACTGACATTACTATTCAATAAATCCTTGCAGTCTGGAACTATGCCTGATCAGTGGAAGCTAGCCAACGTAACGCCGATATTAAAAAAAGGCAGCAAATCCCTACCCAGTAACTATCGTCCAATTAGCTTAACCTCAGTTGTATGTAAAATGCTAGAAACGGTCATAAGAGACAGACTCGTAAATCACTTAGAGGAAAATAACATACTTAAAGATACTCATCACGGCTTTCGTAAAAAAACGTTCCTGTTTAACAAACCTCTTAGACTTCTTCCACGATATCCTCAACCTCTACGATGAGAGTAAAGCTGTAGATATTATATACCTTGATTTTCAAAAGGCCTTTGACAAAGTTCCCCACAAACGTTTACTGCTAAAACTAAAAGCGCATGGAATACAAGACGGTGTGTTGAAATGGATAGAAAATTGGCTCAGCGACAGAAATCAAAGAGTAGTCATAAACGGTAAGGCATCTAAATGGACCGATGTGAGTAGCGGGGTACCCCAGGGATCGGTATTAGGACCAATTCTCTTTCTAATTTACATCAACGACATACATGAGGGTCTCACCTGTACAATCTCAAAATTTGCTGACAATACAAAAATTGCAAATAACGTACTCTCAAAAGAACAAGTTGACGATATGCAACACAATCTAGATAAATTGTCATGTTGGGCCCAAATTTGGCAAATGAGTTTCAATGCGGATAAATGTAAAATACTACATATCGGATACCTAAATGAGAAAGCAAACTATTCGGTGAATGGCACTCAGCTTAAGAATGTAAACCGAGAAACCGATCTGGGAGTAACAATATCGAGTAACCTAAAACCGAGTCAACAATGTTCAGAATTTGTTAAGAAGGCAAACAAAATAATTGGCTTTATAGGCAGGTCATTTGAGCATAAATCCAAAGAAGTTATCCTAACCCTTTCCAATTCCTTAGTCCGCCCTCTTCTGGAATACTGCGTTCAATCTTGGTGCCCTTATTACCAAAAAGATATAAACAAGCTAGAACGAGTTCAACGTAGAGTTACCAAAATGATACCTAGCCTAAAGAAAAAACCATACGAAGAGCGTCTTAGAGAATTAAATCTATTTCCTTTAATCCAGCGCAGATTAAGAGGTGACTTAATTCAAGTGTTCAAAATCATCAAAGCCATCGACAATATGAACTGTAGTAAGTACTTGACTATCGACCAATCCAATTACACGCGGGTAAACGGTTGCAAAATTATTGGTAAATCTTTTAACTTACACTAATCTAAGAATTTCTTCTTCAATCGAGTTGTCAACTTGTGGAATGGGCTTCCCCGAGACGTTATAGACTACAGCACCGTTGATTCATTTAAACTCCGCCTAGACAAATATCTCTCATCAAACCTGCGACTGACTGCGTTTGTAAATGAATAACTTTATTTTATCCCCCCCTCAGTTACTAACCCATCTGTCCCCTACTAACTTCCTAATCCTGCCACGGACATTAGTTCAAGGGCAGTAATTCCCTTTCCAATGTTCCCTTACCCACTCTAAACCACAGTTTGGACATTTGATCCTCAGTGTTTTGGAGGGCAAGCAGCCTAGAAGGGTCACTATATCTGTTGTTGCTTGATTTCCTTTGTACTCCTTTGTACTTATTATTACTATACAATGTGATTTTGTTATATCATACTTCCTCTTAGATTATGCCTTCCTATCAAAATATGATCTTATATTTGTCCTAACTTTTTTGTCCGTACTCCCATAACTTTATTAGTGTACGCTCTTACCAAGGCTGTTATCGACTCCTACTCACTTTTTCCTAAATAAATACTCTTTTTACCAACTCTTACACGACTCCTTACTCTGTTATTAATATTTTACTAGTTTTTATTATGAGCACTTAGCTTACATTAATCCGTATACTGTCTGTAATTACTCGCCAGCATTTTATTTATAACTGTTTCTTATTACTCATTTTTATCATTAGGTCTATTTACCTTACCATTATTGACATTATATTGTGATATTATTTCGTATATGATTCCGTGTACTCAGTCTTTTCCTACTCGCTCTATGTAACTATTATTTGTATTTCTTTGTCGATTCTTACATTATCAAACCTACTTACTCAGTCACTATACTATATATGCTTATGTGGGGTATTTGTCTTACGTGATTCCTACTATGCTGTCTCTTCCTACTCGCTCTATTTTTAGTTGTTCTATGCGAGTGAGGGAAGCAAAAGGCAGAACTGCCTGTAGCACGTGTCTCCCCCAGAGTTGGAAGAGTGACAGGGCCAAAATCAAGGGACGTTCGAACCAAAATGCCTGGACACACAGAGTTTGAAGCAATTTAAGTCATAGGAAGAGGGAAAGACTGATTCTGGGAGGGAGTTCCAGAGCTCAGCTGTTGAATAGAAGACAGACTGAGAATAACGTTTCACTCTTGGGTTGGTGAGTTGCACAGAGTCGGAGTGGGATTGTGTTGCAAGACAGGAGCTACGTGCTCTACGAAGAGGGGGTGGTATACACTGAGAGAGCTCTGAGGAACACTGATTATTGTAATAGCGGTAGAATAGTGAGAGAGATGCAACATTGTGGCGAAGAGAGAGAGACTGAAGGAAATTGTTGAATGGACGTGAGTTAATGAAATGGAAGGCTTTCATTTTTACTTTCTCTAGAAGTGCTGTGTGAGAGGATCCTCCCCACACGTGTGAACAATGCTCAATATATGGATGCACTGTGCCCCTGTAAAGAGCAAGAAGCTGCACTGGGGTAAAGAACCCCTGGAGGCAGTTGAGCACTCCCAGCTTCTGGGAAGCTGTTTGGTAAGCTAGAGTGGTAGTATGATCTTTCTAAGAGAGATCAGCTGAAAAAGAGACCCCAAGAATATTAAGAGAAGATGAAGGGTTAATTTAATGTTGTTGAAGAGTAGATCATAGTTTCCTGGAAAGGGTGACGAGTAGACACATGGAGAAACTGAGTTTTGGAAGCATTGAAATGAACACGGTTTTCTCTGCTCCAATTGCAGATGGTAGAGAGATCAGAAGATAGGTGTTTTATGGCCTCCTTACGTGAGTTTTGGAGTTCCTGCTGTGAGTAATTTTGTGCAAGGCTAGTTGAATAGTGTAATGTGTACTGTAAATAGTGTAATGTATGAGTGGATAGGACTGGAGGTGCAGTTGAGAAGGTTGTTAATGAATAATAGGAAGAGAATTGGAGATAGGACAGAACCCTGAGGAACACTGCAGTTGATAGGTTGGGAAAGTGAACGGTGGCCGTCCACAACCGCAGCTATGAATATAACAGCTTACTCGTTTTTCTCACCCTTTACATAACTCCTTACTCTGTCATTACTTACTCTTCTATGATCCCCTAGCTTACATGTTTGCTTACACTCTGTCTATTCCTAACCGCTCTTATGTAACTCCTTAAGGGGGGTCACCGGCTTTGTTTATCTTTCTCTCCTTTTATCTCTTTCCCTGGCTTGTATCCAGTAGGCCCCATTCAGCCAACTGTTTTAAGACGTTTATCCCCATCCAGGTGTCGATTTCTTCCTGGCGAGCGATAGCGAGCCACCATTATATGGAGAAATTTGCTATCGAAAAATGTACAAATTTAGCTTGCTGTCAAAACAAAAATATATACTGTATATGCTGGCTCACTACCGCTCGCCAGGAAAATATTGACACCTGGATGGGGGTAAACGTCTTAAAATAGTAGGCTGAATGGGGCCGAATGGATACAACCCAAAGAGAGAGGGAGAGAAAGAGAAAAAAAGCGAGGTGGGCTCCCTTAACCCCTTATTGGCGGCGCGCGACTTATGTCGTGTGAAATCAATTTGGACTATGTGGCGGTTCACAACTTATGTCGTGCGCCATTTTCAGCACGTAATGTTGCTGAGAGAGAGAGCTGAGTGGTGGGAAGAGCGTAGTAAGCTTAGGACCGCTCCGCACGACCACCGTGGACCTACTGAACTGTATCCCACCCTTCCCTCCCCTCTCTCACTCGCTACACAGGGAATTATGTAAGGAAATTACCTAATTGCAGTGTTTTTGCACTCGTGTTGCACGATCGTTGCAAGAGAACCAATGGTCGTACAAGGATGGTTCGGGTGTCATTGGAAAGCTCTGTTTATGCCCTTTCAGAGATAGATACTTGTTTTACGCTCTGGGTCTTATTTAGGCATGAAAATGATCACGTAAACAACCCTATTTAGGGTAAAAACCCCTACGCTACGGTCAAATAGACCACCTAGCCCGCTAAATAAAGGTTAATGTCTCTCCTTGCTCATTCTTCTTTTATCGTGCCTACTTTCTATGATTTCCCTGTATTATATGATAACTTCTAGTCCGTTATTCGTAGTTGCTCTAATATAAAGCCGGAGTCACACGAGCCGTTTTTCGAGAAATTTTTACTGGCAATTATGGTCTGGCAGTTTAAAAAATTACGCTATATCAGAATTCAACCGCCTAACATACTCTATCTTCAGTCTAGTTACTGATACCAGTGCAAAAAAGTCCCGAAATATAACCAAAACAAACTTGCTCATGGAAAATTGACGGAAAAATCGCTCGTGTGACAGCGGGTAAAGTCTGTCTTTTCTTACTCGTTCTTATAATTTGATAAGGTCTGCTTGTGCTGTCGCTTGTTTCTCCTATATGATTTCCTTGTCTTAAATTTGTCTTGCACTGTGTTTTCCAATGCATTATCACAGTATATTAATATTAGCTGTCTTTTCATACTCATTATTATAAGATTAGTCCTACTTACTTTGTTAATCCTTATTTGTATATGATTCCTTAATATTTCTTTTTAAGTCAATCACATTTGGTTGTCCCTACATTGTCTTCTATTAGCCCTTTCACGCACAGGACGCCATTTGAGCCTGTTCTGGGATACTTTAAAGCCTCTGTGACCATCAGGGGTGTTTAGAATCTTTACTTTATTTACTTCAACCTCTGCAGTTGTGTTTGAGTTAGCTGTGGGCAGAAAACTAATTTTGGAGAGGTAATTATAAGATTGAGAGAACTCTATTTCTGATTGCTAATCGGCAACACTGGCGTCCATACGTGCGTTAAAGGGTTAAGGGGAGATCTCCACTTGAGGGATTTTTTTCTTGACCCCTTTCTCCCTCATGTTTAGCCCCATTGCTTTTGATATTATAAAACGTTTGCCCCATTAGTTTAGCGATTTTAAGAACTTTCACCCCATATTAAGACCTTTCGTGCAATTCAGGTGTCGATTTTATCCTGGCGAGCGATAGCGAGCCTGTAATTTAAGAGGAACGGACATTTTTCTACAGAAAAAATGTAAAAATTTATCTTGAAAGGGACTCAAGGGGGTGTAATTTTAAGCTTGATGGAGGTCTAGGGAACAAACTAAATACCTCCCCTTAAGGCGGATTCACATGCGCTCTTTTACCATCAATACTAATTTGCTAAAGTATTCTGGCAGCATTTCGTGAGTCTCGATTTATATTTATGTTTCCTTAACTTGCCCGGACATTGCATTATGTCTTGTTTCCTTAGCTGCTTCCGTTTTGCAGACTTCACGCTCTCAATATCTCCCTCCATTTTTCACCTTAATTCTTATATAACTTCATCTTTTTTATATCTACTTTAACTCTGTCATATTTGTGATTCTTCCCTTCCATTATAAGTTGCCAGTTTCCTTCCATCTATCCTTCCTTCCTCCCTTCCCCCTTACCCTGCTCCCTTCTTCTTTCAGTTCCACCTTCCTTATCTCATTCCTTCATATCCTCTTTGGTTTTTTCCCTCTTTCTTACGTGTCCTCCTTCCTCAGTTTCCTCTCTTCTTCCTTCATTCTGTCTTAGCTTCCATCATACCCTCCTTCTTCTTCTTCTTGGTATTTGATGTGCAGTTTGCTCGGAGTGTTACAAGATCTCCAGATTACTGCGCAGACGTTCGCATGTGGGTCGCCGCACAGAGGGGAAAGGCAAAAATAATACGTTAGTATAATATGAGTATAAGGGTTATTCTAGATAGGTCTTTCAGATGAGATGTTGTTATCAATTCAATTGTGCAAAGTTTAAGGGTTCTATATAGTGCATTATTGTGATACAGTGCAACACTGTTTGGAAGAAAACAGATATAATGTTTGAATGCTAGAGGGATAAGGATTATTGACTGGAATTCCATATTCAGTTTATTTTTTCCTATGTGTATGAAGGAGACAAAAGGCAGGTTGTCTGTAACGAATGTCTCCTCCAAAGCCAAAAGAGTGACAGAGCCAAATTTAAGGGACGCGGGGTCAAAATGCCTGTACACACGAAGTTTAAAGCAGTTTAAATCATAGGATGAAGGAAGGGTAGATTGAGGGAGAGAGGTATGCCCTTCTTCCTTCAATCCCTCGTTTACTAATGTTCACACTCCTTCAACCCCTTCTTTCTTCCTTCCTTCCTTCCTTCATTTCTTTCTTCCTTCCTTCCTTCCTTCATTTCTTTCTTCCTTCCTTCCTTCCTTCATTTCTGTCTTCCTTCCTTCCTTCCTTCCTTCATTTCTTTCTTCCTTCCCTCCTCCCTTCATTTGCCTTTTCCTTTTCTCCTTTAATGTTTGTTCTTCCTTCGCTCCTCCCTTTATATCTTTCTTCCTTCCCGCCTTCCTTTATTTGTTCTTCCTTCCCTCTTGTCTACCTTCCCTCCTCCCTTCCTTTGCTTTTTTTCTTCTCTCCTCCCTTCATTCCTTTTGTCCTTCCCAGCTTCCTTTATTGTGTCTTTCCTCCCCCTTCCTTCATTTGTTTCTTCCTTCCCTCCTCCTTTCATTTGCTTTTTTCTTCTCTCCTTCCTTCATTCCTTTCTTCCTTCCCTTCTCCCTTCATTTCATTCCTTCCCAGCTTCCTTTATTGTGTCTTTCCTCCCCCCCCCCTTCCTTCATGTGTTTTTTCCTTCCCTCACCGGCCCTTCATTTCTTTCTTCCTTCCCACCTTCCTTTCTTTTGTCTTCCTTCCCCCCTACCTTCACGTCTTACCTCCCACCCCCCCCCGCACGCACGCGCGCACACACACACACACACACACACACACACACACACACACACACACACACACACACACACACACACACACACACACCTTTTTGTTGCTCCCCCTTACTAAGACTTCCTAGTGCAGTGATACAGTTACTGACACCGCAGTAACTCCCCAACCTCTCTCTCGCTCTCTCTCTCTCTCTCTCTCTCTCTCTCTCTCTCTCTCTCTCTCTACGATAATTGAGTTACTATCTCTCATCTGACATCCAGTGACAGACCGATGATTTCCGTATCGTCAGGGTTTTTGTAGTGTCCCATAGAGCTCTTTCCACCAGCTCTTTATTTGATTTGTGTCTTTTTCTTTCAACTGTTATCATTTATCATGCCTTGTCTAGCCAATATAATAGAGGTTCATGCATTTCACGATTTATATTTATATCGGAATTAAAGGTAGTTCTACATAATGTTTTAGCAACTAATCAATTGTGATGGATCATTATATACATATTTACATGTCCTGGCAGGTAACCAGGACATTTAAATATTTCAGGACATTCCTTTAAAATCAGAATGATCGAGCACCTTGGAAATAGTTGCAGACTTGGACAAGCTTTGGCGAAGATGAATCACCCATATGTATATACTGTATCATAGATAACTGTATATACTGTAGCCTATATATAGAGTATATATATATATATATATATATATATATAAGAGAGAGAGAGAGAGAGATAGATAGATAGATAGATACAGAGAGAGTGAGAGAAATATAGATATATACAGAGAGAGAGAGAGAGAGTCTTAACTTATATGAAAATGCTATAGTTATTGTTTTATGACGATAGATGATAATGTTCATGGTCTGAAGGCTACGAATAACCCTCGGTCAATATTTTCAATCTGCCCATGTCACCTTTACCAATGTTGATTTTCAGTTAAGGGAGCCCACCTCGCTTTTTTTTCTCTTTCTCTTCCTCTCTCTTTGGCTTGTATCCATTCGGCCCCACCCCTTTCAGCCTACTGTTTTAAGGCGTTTGCCCCCATCCAGGTGTCAATATTTTACTGGCGAGCGGTAGCGAGCCAGTATATATATATTTTTGTTTTGACAGTAAGCTAAATTTGTACATTTTTCGATAGAAAAATTTCTCCGGCGAAGCCGGATTTCTCCATACAATACTGGCTCGCTGTCGCTCGCCAGGAAGAGACACCTAGATGGGGATAAACGTCTTAAAACAGTTGGCTGAATGGGGCCGAATGGATACAAGCCAGGGAAAGAGAGAAAAGGAGAGACAGATAAAAAAAAACAGGTGACCCCCCTTAATGCCAGATGGTTTTGCTCGATTTGGGAGAGGCATCTCATGTTCATCCAGTAAGAGATAATTTATCGATACTCGGTGTCAAAATAATGAACTGCTTCTGATCGTCATCCAATAATCTCCAGGTTTTCATAATTACCCCTATATTTACCGAGAAAAGGTGATTAATCAATATGGTTATAAGACAATTCATCAATAATTGAATAACAAGAGTACCATATTTGTTTTATTCCAGAAATAAGTTATTATGCCTTGTTGTTGTGGTGATTGTTAACCCTTTCATGGACTCCCAATTGATGGCTTTATGTAGCTTAGAATGGACCTATAGTAGTCAAATGGTTAGTATAAATAGCTGTTGCCTAATTCATTTGTAGTGAGCCTTTTTAAGCTTAAGGGGAGATGTTAATATATTTGTGTTTAGTTATTTATTTATTACTATATATACCTGTGTAAATCTATAGACTGTACAGTATATATATAGCTATATATTAATATATATATAGATATATATATATATATATATATATATATATAGTTTTCTACCTAGACCCTCCATCAAGCTTCAATAATACCCCTACGACCCCACACCCTACTCTCACCCATGCTTCCCCCTTCGAGTTTAAATATGTGCATTTTTTTTTTTCTGTAGAAACAATGCCCAGGGCGAAAGTTGGATAATTCTAAATTGTTGATTCGCGAAGACAAGTCGGCACCCTAAATGGTACG
>CM064554.1:13667921-13747404 GCA_032716605.1 Paralithodes platypus
GGGGGATGCAGGAATCGAAGGCTGTGGAAAAGAAAAAGTAAAGGATGAAAAGAGTGGGACAAAATGAAGATAACTGAATATAGGATACGGTCAAGCAATATGATAGGATGGATACAAATGAAAATGGAAAGAAGGCTTAGGAAAAAAAGAAAGAAGGTAGAGCATTCAAGAGAGAAGGAAAGGAAAAAGGTGAAGGGGAAGATTAAAACAAAAACAAAGTGGAATACGGAGGAGGAACAGAAGGACAAAATAATAAATTAATAAATAATGATACAAGCTAAAAAGGGGATGATAGAAAAGTAAATAGAAAAAAGAACAGGATATTAGTGAAAGGAGGTAAATATATTAAAACAGTGGAGACAAAAAATATGTTTGACAAAGTAACAAACAGAAAAAGAAAATATTGGATATTTTCTATGAACTGCAACATTTAATAACAAACTAGAAGCACAAGGTAAACTAAAGGGGTACTCGGGAGAACAAATAACTCCGCCTACGCTGGCAGAGGAATGAACTCTACCTATTGCCTACATGGAATCACTTCTTCTTAGGCACATATCAAATCTGCCCACCAATTTTCATGAACATCGGTTTATATCATTGCAAACCGCGTATCCTGGCGGAGGTATGCTCTCTACCTATCGCCAAAATTGAATGGCTTCTTAGCGCATATCCTATCTGCCCATCAAATTTTGTGAAAATCAGTTCATAACTTGTTGAGATCATTTCTACAAACACTGTGCGTCTCTTAAATTACAGGTTCGGTATCGCTCTCCAGGAAAAAATCGACACCTAAATGTCACGCAAGATCTTAAAAACTACAAAGAAATGGGGCGAAAGGTCTTAAAATTGCAAAACTAATTGGGTGACCGTCTTAGAATATCAAAACTAATGGGGCTAAGCATGAGAGAGAAGGAGGCCCAGAAAAACCCAATCCTGAAAGTTAGTGCCCTTCGATGGATGGTGATATGGGTTATTATCTTTTAGTATAAAGAAATTTTTAATTTCTTTAACTGGCAGTAGCTAATAATACATTTTTTTTAGGTTTCGAAGCATCGTATCTTTCAACAATACCCTACGTAAAATCGTTTGATTGCAAGAATACAATCTAAGCGACGCAAACATAATTATTAACCCCTTCTGCACCATTACGTAATTTTAACTTTGATTCTGGCTAAAGTTAGACGATTTTATACATATTAAGAAGGACCAATGTTACTAAATGGTTTATTGAGATCGTATTTACCCATTTGAGTCGGATAGGTAGCTTACAAACTAATGAAAATCTTCTAATGGTTGCCAGCATATGATGACAAAATAATTATTACGGCATGGTGGTAAAGGGGTTAAAGGGCTTAATCTAAGCAGCGCGTAGGTATGGTATTTGAAACGTCCCGCCAGGCGAAGGTAATTTGGTTCATTCCTGACTAAAATAGTCATTTTACCATTAATATAGTTATTACTTATTCATATGCGCCTATTTTACATTTACTATGAAAATAATGACATGTAACAACAATAAAACAAGTGGGAATAGTGTTTGGATGGTCAAAATCGCAAATTATTGCCGACTGGTCATTCATGAAATGTGGAGCAGAAGCGAGGCAAACCCTACCCTCGCGATGCCTGAAGGCAGTCTGACTCACTCCCTCACACTCTCTGATACACCACACACTCGCTAGTCACATGACCACGCCTTAGAACCGGTTTGGAGATATTGGCATGATAAATACACCAATAAATATGGGAAGAAGAGGACAAATAGGTGAGAATTGAAGGGGGGGAGGGAAAGGGGGGAAGGAGGGGATTTGGGCTCTTATGAGGATGCTCGCCGTCGCCCAGTACGGACTCATATGAGGACGCTCGCCGTTCATGGGTTAATAATTGGATGGCCATATGGTTGGTTCAGCCATTCATGTTGCCTCGTCAGTTTCACATGCACCTGATTATACAGTATATAAAAAAATAATTTGCTCTAAACTAATCGATTATATAATTATGAACAAAAACTAAATCACTCAACCAACCATACTTGTACATTTTTAAACATTATTACTAAATTGCATTCTGACAAAAATAAATAAATAAATAACCCTTCAATCATCTGTTCACCCAATCCCTTACCAAAGCTTCTATACCACGGGTCCCTTTCATGACTCCACAGTACATGAGAGAGAGAGACAGACAGAGAGAGAGACAGAGAGAGACAGAGACAGAGACAGAGACAGAGACAGAGACAGAGACAGAGAGAGAGAGAGAGAGAGACTTAAACACGCACATTATAATTATAGCAAGATAGGAACATAAGTAGATAGACTGACACATGGATAAAATAGAGAAATAAATGATAGAGATAGATAGATAGATACAGATAGATATATAGACAGACAAAGAAAGATAGATATATAATATAGATACAACGAGTGGCAGAGATAAAGGAGTATTAATATTAACAGTGAAAGACAGAACACACCCGGGACAATTAATAACACCATAAGATCTGATCCCGCCAAACTTGAGGGGAGTCACGTTTTTCTTTTTTTTTTATCTTTCTCTCCTTTTCTCTCTTTCCCTGGCTTGTATCCATTCAGCCAATTGTTTTAAGACGTGTATCCCCATCCAGGTGTCGATTTCTTCCTGGCGAGCGATAGCGAGCCATCTTTGTATGGAGAAAGCCGGCTTCGCCTGAGAAATGTTTCTATCGACAAATTTACAAATTTAGCTTGCTGTCAAAAAAATATATATATATGCTGGCTCGCTACCGCTCGCCAGGAAAATATTGACGCCTGGATGGGGGTAAACGTCCTAAAACAGTAGGCTGAATGGGGCCGAAAGGATACTAGCCAAAGAGAGAGGGAGAGAAATATAACAAAAAACGAGGTGGGGCCCCCTTAACGCACGAAAAGAGAGACACAGACACGGATCAGACCCTCGACTTAAAAGATTTGATGAATATTTGATGATTCGGTCGGGCGCGAGCGATAATTAAATGGTACCACTTTGATACGAGGCTCGATAATTTGCGACTCGAGGCAAAACATAAAAAAGGGACTCCGGGCGATGGTCATTGGAGCGTGTATGGGTGAGATGGAGAGAGGAGAGATGGAGAAGAGAGGAGAGGAAGAGAGCTGGTGGACAAGAGATTACGTAAGAGACACAGACACAACTATAGTCTATTCGCTGTAAGTAGGCGAGAAATCATGACCTCTAACCTCTGTAACTAAAAAAAACGACTAGAGTAATCGAGCTAATATTTCTACTATTTGGGAAGAGTCAGTCAACGAATAGATGTGAACATTTAAAGCCAATTTGCTCTAGCCCATTTTGAGTTACAGAGGATAGAGGTCATGATTTCTCGCCTACTTACAGCGAATAGACTATAGCATAGATAAACAACAATGTGAGAATCCTGGCGATGGTGAGTGTATGGGAGAGGGAGACAGGAGAGATGGAGAAGAGAAGGGAGAGAAAGAGGTGGTGGAGAAGAGGCGAACAGAAGCAATAACAGTAAACAAATAAAAAGGGACTTATGGGATTGGGTAGTAGAGCGTGTATGGGAGAGGATGATAGGAGACATGGAGAAGAGAAGGGAAAAGTAGAGGAAAGGAGAAGAGAATAGAGGAACATAAAGGTGCCAAAATATAGTACTAACCTAACCTAACCGTATTGGTTGATTTGGTACTGGTTGAGAGCTACTGGTTGAAATGGTCTACTGGTTGAGTTGACCGGTCACCACATAAAGCAAAACATGAGGGATTTTTTTTTATGACTAGTTAAGCGTGTATGGGAGAGGAATATAAATGGAATGGCTAAAAGAGAAGAAGAAAGAGGAGAGAAATAGACGAGAGAAAGAGGTGGTGGAGAAGAGAGGAATATAAATAAAAACAGTAAACATATTCAAACACAACTATAGGATACTGCTAGCGATGGCTAGTGGAATAGGAATAGGAGAGATGAAAAGGAGGAAGCAGAGACATAAGAGAACAAAGAAATGGCTGATGGAAAAGAGAAGCAGAATATAAGGCATTTCGGGTATTGAAGAGATGCAAAGAGAAGAGGTGATGGAGAAAAGAGGACCATATATAATAATAATGAACATAGAAAAAGGGAGGGGGGGGACTCCTGGTGATGGCTAGTGGAGCGTATATAGGAGAGGAAGATAGGACAGATGAATAAGAGGGAGAATAGCAGAAGAAGAAGAAGGGAACATAGAATAGAAACAAAAACAAAAGGAATTCTTAGTGATAGTTGGTGGGGTGAGTGCGGGAGAGGAAAATGGGAGAGATTAAGAAGAGGCGAGGATAGAAGAAGAGGAGAAGAAAGTGAGAAGATAAACAAGGAATAGCGGGACATACGAGACATACAAAATAATGGATTCCTGGTGATGGCCAATGGAGCATATAATTATGGGGTTGTAGGTAAGAGATAGGAGAAGAACAGAGTAAAATTGAAGAGAGGAGAAGAGAGGAGTACTGTTGGAGAAGAGAAGGGACATAGAAGAGAAGCAAAACGGAAGACATTACGGTGGTGGAGCTTTTATGGGGATTTGGGAGATGAAAGGAAACAGAAGAGAAGAACAGAGAAAGAGAAAGGTGGTGGAGAAGAGAGGAACACACACACACATTGCTAAGAAAGCTAGTATGAGGACTGGGAGAGAAAGATAGGAGAGATGTAGAAGAGAGTGATGAAGAGGAAAGGGAAAGGAGATAGGAATGGTGGAGAATGATGGTGAGGAACAGGACAAAAGTAGAGAGAACAGGTGTAGAAGTGAGAGAAAGAAATTATGGATGGGGAAAAGAGAAGAGACGAAGAGAAAGAAAAAAGAAGTACGTTGACAAAGAAAGGTGGGACGGGAGGGAGAGGAAAGGTAAGGGAAGACAAGAAGAGCAGAGAAAAATATAGAGAACAAGAGGAGAGACGAGGAGGCCAGGAAAGAAAAAGAAAAGAGGAAACAATGGAATATCAGAAAATATCAACGGAAACAGGATAATAGCGTAGGAGAGATGACAGGGAGAGAACAGGAAAACAAAACAAAATAAGAACAAAGGATTACAGAAAGAAATTATGGGGAAAATACAACAAACAGGATATAGCGTAGGAGAGATGACAGGGAAAGGAACATAAAACAAAACAAAATAAATAAGAAAAAACAGAAAGAGATACTTATGAAGAGGAGAGGAAAGAAGGCCAGAAATGAGGACAAAGGCAATCTAAAGAAAACATAAAACAAAAACTTCAATATGACAAAAGTAAAATGAAGACGCTAAGTACAAAAGTAAGGATATTATATCAAACGAAAATACAAAATAAGTTATAAGTGATGACAGATTATGAGAGATTGATGTAGTTAATATTCAGTTATGTACCCAAGGTGTTCTGCGGACCCTATATAAATACGTACTTCAAGGTGGAGTCACATGAACGTTTTTTTAGGCACTTGTCGATCAGCAAATTGGGGAGACAATTTCAAACCCTTTCGATTTGTTTTCCAGCTGACAGTAAATTGTCGTGTCACCATCTTGGGTTCTCATTTTGTAGCAGAATATATTGTTAGTTGTAAAAATCTAGCATTATTATGATCCAGAGATGCAGTACCTCCAGATTTTCCCATTAGGTATAAAAAAATGCTGAAGTAAAGCCGACAATCCAGTATTTAAAAAGTGGAATTATCCGAGGTTGCTGTGGATACTTGACTTCAACATAAACCAAACCAAAAGATGAATACTAACTAGCTGAACAAGCAAACATACATTTGGGTAACAACAAAGGTTCCGTTTCAGAATAGGCATTCGTGGTTGTTTACAACTGGTGCCTTAAACTACTCTGCTATCCTTCTTTGTATAATATTAAGATAGATCGATAAATAGGTAGATTAATACAACTAAATAGATGGATTTAGAGATAGACAAATACAGTAGATAGATATATACAATATATAGGGATGAGTAAGATAGTCTGTGAGGAAGAGAAGACGAGAACACCGGGCCAATACAAATACTGGTGGGAAAACAGTACCTCGCCCCCTCCCTCCCTTGAGTGAAATGGTGGTGGTAATGGTGGTAGTGATGTATGGGGGACAGCCAGACGTCATGGTGGAGCAGTGGTAATCCCAGCACCAGACGTGAGGGGGCCTAACACTACGGGATTACCACGGGGAACAAACAAGAAGAAGAGAGGTAAAAGAGAAGAGAGAAAAATGTGAGATCTACATAGGCTTACATACATACACCTTGACCACACAGACCCTACGACCCGAGCAAGGTAGCCAGAACAAAATATACCACGGAAGAGAGAGAGAGAGAGAGAGAGAGAGAGAGAGAGAGAGAGAGAGAGAGAGAGAGAGAGAGAGAGAGAGAGAGAGAGAGAGAGAATCATAAGAGAAAAGGAGAAAGAGAAGAAGAGAGCAATGACAGAAGCATACTTTGAAATACGAGCGTTTCTAAAGATCTTACAAACCGTTTCCTATAGACGAGTAAATTGAAGTGAGATTGTGAATTTGCATGGTTACAAACATGATTAGATACAGATTAGAGTTAGATATCTGTTAACGAAAAGTTAAAATGTCTAATCATTACATTCCACGAAATATCTACAGTATATAATTCATGCGGCAATTTCATAAACTCTTAAAACAAAAATCAACTACGGGCTAAGCCTCAGAAATAGGTAAATATTTTTGGCTCTCATGTAGCATACGAGTTTAGTTATATCTACATGCATACTCAATGTCAGCTTAATTTTGTTGTTATTTACAGGCCACGTCTTATTACACGACACAACTACATGAAATTAAATAATTCACAAGCCTTTATCTTCGACAAAGGCGAAATATGCTTTGCTTCTGGATTTGAAATCTTTTACCAACAGTCTTATAACCATGTCCACCAGTGATAAGTGGATAGTTAATCGAGAGTATGTTTATTTATACTTTACTGGCATGTCCTTCAAATGTCGTGTATACCTCATTTTCTGCATACTGTAACTATTCAATGCATTTATTATAAAGGTTATCGCTATGGCCATTCCTAAATGTATTTTCTTCAATTAGTTAACCATAATCACTGCAAGTTATCGTATTGTACAGTTGCCTTCAGCTCTAAGTTACCCACCATAAATGAGTAACTTTGAGATGAAAGCAACTTTACCTGCATGATTCATTAACGAAGGCAATATTCTTTTCTGATAATAATCATGTAGCTGAGAGAGAGAGAGAGAGAGAGAGAGAGAGAGAGAGAGAGAGGATAGAGATAGAGAGAGAGAGAGAGAGAGAGAGAGAGAGAGAGAGAGAGAGAGAGAGAGAGAGAGAGAGAGAGAGAGAGAGAGAGAGAGAGAGAGAGAGAGAGAGAGAGAGAGAGAGAGAGAGAGAGAGAGAGAGACTCGATTTACTCCGTAACGATGGGAGACAGAGCGTGTCCTGGGCGAGAGTGAGAGCAGAAGTTTGTGTGAATATAGAGGTGGATGCAAATGCACGCAATAGAGTATTTCATGTGAATAAAAGTGGGTGAGAATATAAATAAGAAAATAAAAAAAAAATTGATCTAAGTGAGGCGTTTGGTTTGACGTTTTCTTTTTCACTGTCTTAGTATATGGGAATAGTTTGCTTGCCAATAATGTTGTAAGATCATATCGTTGGGACAAAATGTTCTGTGTTGTGTGTGTGTATACATAGCTACGTAATTGTATAACTCATGTAAGCATCATATTAGGAAAAGTACTTGAAATATGACTTTAGGTCTATAGACAGTAGAGATACTATTTGACAATTAAACACTTTCAGAGACATTATGGATTTATTATCCAATTTATGCTATAATAATGCAATAATGTGAAATGTGGAACTTAAAAAAGAACTTCTGGCAATAACAGGGGTAAAACCAATATTACTTCTCCTTTTAACTCACACACTGTGGTATCAAATATCGTCTTATTTTACTGATAAAAAGTAAATATTTCGTCATGGTATATTGAGAAGATTAATGCAAGCACAAAGGCTACAGACTGGGCCAGTAATAAAATTGACTTTTTGTTTTGCCATAACTTTTATAAAGAGTGCAGATTATACCAAAAAAAAAAAAAAAAAAAATCGGCCTTGGGTAGAAGACCACCATAAGTTTTTACAGAGAAAAGAGTTTTCATAATAACCAATTTATTCCTCAATTTTTCAAATAATAAATAACATGCTTAATCCAAGCTCCTCGCTTATGAATGAATCACTGCTCCCTCTCTAACATTGAAGTTCTTTATAACACTCTCCACCATGTCTGTTGGAAGTCTCTTCATTTCTCTTTAGATGATTTCTTTCAGTCTCTCGATTGAGTCAAGAATGCTCTGGCAGACTCTCTCTTTCAGGTCACCCCAGAGAAAATTACCTGCAGGATTGAGATCAGGGGAATATGGGAGCCAGGGGTTGTCGGTCCTCCTGGATATTAGCTGGCTCTCTGGAAACCACTGTCTCAGGTACACAAGTGAGTGGTTTGAACAGTGAGGAGGTGCATCATCCTTTTGAAACACAATGGTGTTCTTGCCTCCATAAAGCCGAAATGAAGCGTCTCTTCAACATTTCAATGTTACCATTTAGAGTCATCAGTCACATAGCGACCTTCAAAAAAGAATGGACCAAAGATGCCTCTGTCCTTTTGCACACGACTCAGTTGTTTTTTCAGCACTTAGGGGTGTTCGATTATGCTCATGAGGTTGTGCTGCAGTCCAAAGCCTTATGTTTTGCTTGTTGATATGCACTCTCAATTGAAAATGAGTTTCATTGCTAAAGATTAATTAACATGTCCAAGAGACCAGGATCGTTCTCAACTTGCTCAGTGATTCTCTGGCAAAACATGTATCGCTCGTTCTTGTTGGACTGGATTTTAGTATGAAGAATCTGCATTTTGTATGGAAACAGTTTTAGGTCAAAATGAATGGTTGTCATCAAAGAACTCCTGGACATTTTCATTTCATGTGACAACTGTCTGGTGGACTGTTTCAGATGACTCCAAACTTTCTAAAAGTGTGCTGGTGTTTTGGCAGTCATAGGTGCACCACTGTTGATCCTGTTGGTGTTAGCCACACTACCAGCGTCTTTGAACTTTTGTATCAAGCTGAAGATGGTGTTGCGATTCGGAAACGGCGAAAGACAACTGATTTAGTTGCAGAAGTACAGTTCAACTATTTTGTTTCTATCCTGGACTGAAAACTGGTCCTTGGCATTCATCTTGCTGTCCAATTAAACTTACAGCATCACTCTATAATTCACCTGAAAATACACAGCATATGTAAACTTCCCTGGAAAATTTGAGGTTTTTGAAAGCGTTATTTTTTTCTGGATCACCCCAGTATCATAATTTCCTGTGACAGGTTGCAAAGCCAAACACTTTCAATTTGGCATAATGGAGAGTGATAGAATGACTAAGAGAGTGAGGTTGAAGAGCAGAGGGGGAGAAGCAGACCGGGAATGAGATGGAAGGATGGAGTCGAGAGGCATAAGAGTGGAAGAGGTGTGGGGGCGAGATGAGTGACACTGGTTGACAAATGACAGAGGAGCATGGAGGAGATCAATGTTGGTCACCCCCTCATGGATCAAGGCGTATGCTAATGGATAAATATATATCGATATGTATTTACACTTTACTGACAATTTTTTTACTCTCTTCGCGATTTTTTTTAATCCACGATATATGCACAATCAACTTACCATCATGCATATTTATAGATCATTCTAAATAAGTCTTATTAACCTTAGAGAATATAATTATATGGAAATCAATGTTAATTTATTTTTGTTTAAAATCACTAGACTAAAATGAGACCCTACAATGTTACCTATTGCCTATGGGAATGGTCTAAATATGTATATTGTATGAACATGGTGGATACTTCGCACTTTAATAACTGCGTATATAGGATTTAGAATATTATGGAAAGGAAAACAAATGTGGAAAGAAGGTAATCGGCTTATGGGAGCGTAGGCGAGCATAATCGGATGTAGGTGAGCGTGTAATGATGTGAAGAAGAGCGTGATGGTGTTAGGAGAGTGTTACAGTGCCTTTATAGTGTAATGATGTGAAGAAGAGCGTGATGGTGTTAGGGGAGTGTTACAGTGCCTTTATAGTGTAATGATGTGAAGAAGAGCGTGATGGTGTTAGGGGAGTGTTACAGTGCCTTTATAGTGTAATGATGTGAAGAAGAGCGTGATGGTGTTAGGGGAGTGTTACAGTGCCTTTATAGTGTAATGATGTGAAGAAGAGCGTGATGGCGTTAGCGGAGTGTTACAATGCCTTTATAGTGTAATGATGTGAAGAAGAGTGTGATGGGGTTAGGGGAGTGTTACAGAGCCTTTATAGTGTAATGATGTGAAGAAGAGCGTGATGACGTTAGCGGAGTGTTACAGTGCCTTTATAGTGTAATGATGTGAAGAAGAGTGTGACGGCATTAGGGGAGTATTACAGTGCCTTTATAGTGTAATGATGTGAAGAAGAGCGTGATGGTGTTCGGGGAGTGTTAAAGTGCCTTTATAGTATAATGATGTGAAGAAGAGTGTGATGGTGTTAGGGGAGTGTTACAGTGCTTTTATAGTGTAATGATGTGAAGAAAAGCGTGATGGCGTTAGGGGAGTGTTACAGTGCCTTTATAGTGTAATGATGTGAAGAAGAGCGTGATGGTGTTAGGGGAGTGTTACAGTGCCTTTATAGTGTAATGATGTGAAAGAGCGTGATGGTTTTGAGTGTTAAAGTGCCTTTATAGTATAATGATGTGAAGAAGAGTGTGATGGTGTTAGGGGAGTGTTACAGTGCTTTTATAGTGTAATGATGTGAAGAAAAGCGTGATGGCGTTAGGGGAGTGTTACAGTGCCTTTATAGTGTAATTATGTGAAGAAGAGCGTGATGGTGTTCGGGGAGTGTTACAGTGCCTATATAGTGTAATGATGTGAAGAAGAGCGTGATGGTGTTAGGTGGTGATGGTGTTCGGGGAGTGTTACAGTGCCTATATAGTGTAATGATGTGAAGAAGAGCGTGATGGTGTTAGGGGAGTGTTACAGTGCCTTTATAGTGTAATGATGTGAAGAAGAGCGTGATGGTGTTAGGGGAGTGTTACAGTGCCTTTATAGTGTAATGATGTAAAGAAGAGCGTGATGGTGTTAGGGGAGTGTTACAGTGCCTTTATAGTGTAATGATGTAAAGAAACGTGATGGTGTTAGGGGAGTGTTACAGTGCCTTTATAGTGTAATGATGTAAAGAAGAGCGTGATGGTGTTAGGGGAGTGTTACAGTGACTTTATAGTGTAATGGTGTGAAGAAGACCGTGATGGTGTTAGGGGAGTGTTACAGTGCCTTTATAGTGTAATGATGTGAAGAAGAGCGTGATGACGTTAGGGGAGTGTTACAGTGCCTTTATAGTGAAATATATAGATATTTCATTCTCATCTCGTTCCGGACATAGGTCTAAGCCATGTATATTCGACTGTTTAGCATTATAAAGTCGGAGTTATTTTTCCTGATACAAGTCAGTTGAGGCGTTTTGCAACTGGCCTGAAGCACTATCGTCTCTTTAGTTGTCTACCAAGGGGAGTAATATAACTAAAATTAATAAACATAATAATTATAATGATAATAATAATAATACAAATACAAATAATAATACTTGTACTAATAGTAATAATAACAATAATAATTAATAATATTATTATTATTATTATTATTACAAGATATTTCATTGTTATGCAATTCTAATAAGGGTGGGGATTACTGCATGTTCAGTTGAATAACACAAACAAATGATAACGTAGATATACAAATAGTTTATAGGCACGAATATCAAGGACACACTTATAGACGAAACATATACAAAAACACAGAAATACGCAATATGGTGTCTGGATGTAAGTGTATATTGTCTGGAACCCGTGGGCCACATTCAGTATCTCAACTAACTTTGCAACAACGTCCTATTCTCGCAATATATGAGGAATATAAAACCAGAATGCCTCATAAGCCAGTGCCCCTAAATTCATTAACCACATTTAAGTGGTGCCCTAAACCTTACTGAATGAAACACGCAGACAAAAGTGATTTTTCTGAAACTAAATGATATTACCCCTTTATCAAAAATTAGGACAGTGTTTGTATCTTCGTTCGAAATAGAGTTAGGGAAGCACTAAAGTGTTGTTCTAATTTGTGATAAAATGCTAACTATCATTCAATTTCAGAAATATCACTACCGGTATATTCAGTTTCTGTTTATTTCGTTCATGAAGGTTTAGGGCACCACTTAAGTGTGGTCTTAAAATACAGGGGCATTGGTTTATGAAACCTGATTCTATGCTCCTCATATACGGTAAAGAACTTAGCCTAATCTCTTATCATTACAAAAATATTCAATCTCTCAGGATGGGGATCTTGGGTTGCTCCTTTTGAGGTTGCTTGCTCTGTTTGGACCATCTTCCAACAATAACAATAATTGTAATAATGATAATGCAAATACAAAACAAAACTTATATATACTGTACTGTGTGTGTGTGTATATAATTTATTGTATATATGTATATATGAGAGAAGATAGATAGATAGGTGTAGAGTTGTCAATATGGTGTACAGCAACAGACAGGCCGAAACATGACCGGGATATAACATACCAAACTATACCAGGAATAGGACAACATGCACCCAGAACAAATCACATTATTATTACAAAGTGTTTATAATAGTTTATTTTAATCCACATTCATCGTTTTATAGTATGCCATTTAATCAATCAACATCTAGTTATGTGCACATCGTATTATGTATTTCTAATATTACTTCATACTCCATAATTGTTGTTCAAACTTTGGTTCCAATGTTTCTTTATAGTCAGGGTACTATATTCCTGTCATGAGAGAGAGAGCGCGAGCGAGCGAGCGAGCAAGCGAGCGTGTGTGTGTGTGTGTGTGTGTGTGTGTGTGTGTGTGTGTGTGTGTGTGTGTGTGTGTGTGTGTGTGTGTGTGTGTGTGTATAATAATAATAATAAACGGTTTATTAAAGAATGGCAGCCTCATGAGCTGAAAATACACATTTTACAATTTAGTGGATGAACATGAGATGTACAGATATGAGGATGGTAAGCTTAGTTTACAAACAAAATAAATAAATACAATAATGATGCATGTGCAGAATACAAATTATCATAAAATAACCATGAGAGTAAGTGATATACAGTACATATACACATTTATTTACTTACTCATATACAGAACATACGTATATACACGTACGTGCGCACATACATATACATACATATATAGGATCATAAGAACATGCAGTAAGTGTGCACATGTCCGTATACACAAACGCTCACGTATGCACACAAACATACATACATACAGAAACTGTTTTGGTAAGTCAGGTAAAGAGGGTGCGGGTACTACAATGAGAGGTTAATCCTCGGTAGTGTAGGTGTGTGTGTGTGTGTGTGTGTGTGTGTGTGTGTGTGTGTGTGTGTGTGTGTGTGTAATATGTTCTCGCTCATATGTACGTATATTTATATACATATGTGCATATGACCATATAAATATAAATACACGTACAGTACATATATATATTATATACCTTATATTCTCAACCGGGCTCGAACCATTGACAGCACGTACACACAGACATACATATACATAAATATATGCACATTACATGCATATATGCTCTTCTCTTATCCTACCTGATACTCTCAGCCGGGCTCGAACCACAAACAGTATACACTATACACATATATATATACATAAATAACATAAATACATATGTGTGTGTGTGTGTGTGTGTGTGTGTGTGTGTGTGTGTGTGTGCGTGAGAGAGAGTTGTTAATCTGGAGTACTGTAACAGACAGGCCGGAACATGACCGGAATATAACCGACCAGTCTGAACCAAGGCCACGACAACACTTTCAGACACGCTATTCACAAACACTATTTTTACACCGTGAACTTTTATTTTCACTTTCACTGTTATGCCATGCAGTTATGTTTGATTGGGCATGCATCTTGTTAATAATGTGTTTTATATCATAGATCTTATATTATTCAAACTCCGTTTACATTATTTGACTTAATTTGAATACTAACCAAATTGTACACTGATTGTTTAAGTAAACGTGTGTGTGTGTTTGTGTGTATATATACAGTGTGTGTGTGTGTGTGTGTGTGTGTGTGTGTGTGTGTGTGTGTGTGTGAAATACATACCGCAAGGAAAATGAGCGTCAACCCCGCACTTGTATCCCATATAAACCAGTGAGACTAAAAATATAACGCCGTATCTTTAAAGTTGTGGCTGGAAACAACTCTGCCAACCACAGGCTTCTAACCACCAGAACCAACTCAAACCAATACTGGAATTAAGATACTGCCCACAATAAGTGTAAAGTCTCGTTTAATAGGCGATAGGATATTTCAACACGGAGACTAACAATACCAACAATACATAGTCCAAGATTTACAAGGTTTATTATTAAAAGAAATAAACACATAATAACAAAGCAAGGCTTGTACAAAACATCGAATTGCTTTAGGAATGTATAACTCGAATAATAACAAAGTAATAATTATATGTGCTGAGAGCTGAGGTCTAAACTGCTGAAGGATCACAAGGTAGTTGTTGAGTCACTAATTATCGATGAAGTATGGAAGCACAGACAATTAGAAACAGTAATGGCTGAGCGATATTAACAAGTCAAATTAAGAATAAATAATAACTACTGTAAGTTATATATCTGAATATGATGTCTGTAGTATTAAAGATAATAATTACAAGTCGTGGCGAATAATATATCCTGACAGTGGACAATTAATTAAAAAATTTGAAACAATCAGAATGTACAGGGAAATATACATAACAATCCTAAATATCATTAACACGGTATCACAAGTGCATAGCTAGCTAAACTTCACTTCCATGGTATCTGTAATGCTGTGTTGTAAATTGCAAAGCAAGATTGATAATATTCCATATCCAATACTAAAACGGAACCGTAAGAGTATTGTCAGATCTTGGTATTAGGTATTTAGGTGCTTAAGTTCTGGGTGTGGTGTCCCGAGTTCGAATCCCGGGAGGACAATTTGCTTTCTTTAGTTTATTAAAGTACATTGAGGTTT
This sequence comes from Paralithodes platypus, assembly GCA_032716605.1. Lineage (NCBI taxonomy): Eukaryota > Metazoa > Arthropoda > Malacostraca > Decapoda > Lithodidae > Paralithodes > Paralithodes platypus. Next base: position 13,683,030 of record CM064554.1, read on the forward strand.
GTAATTGATGATTAATGTTAAGAACGGGGTGTTACTTATTATGACTGGTATTTTACGATAGTGTGAGTTTTGTGCCAAGTTGTTTTCAAATAATTCTGGAACGGTCTCGATATCCAAAACAATAGATTTATCACTCGACGGAAGGGGATATCTATTCCGGGATTTGCAGGACAAGGCTTTTCCTTTTGGTTTTTGATATGCGTGGTGGGGCGTTCTTTCGTCTTCCTTTTCCGGGATTCCTTGGATTCTTTCTACCTCTACTTATTTTTTGTCTTATCTTTCTTGGCCTTCTTTTGATGGAGGTGCATGCTAGCTGCGATGGACGTGCTAGCCTGCAAAGAGGTGACTGCGACAGGGGTGTCACGGTTTCTCTAAATTACTATATGATAGGGTTTTATATCTTCGAATAATTTGTATATCACTTATATGTAGTGTAAGCTATTCATATTGCAGTTGGGTAGAGCAAATGATTAGGTTGATATCCAGTATTCGATTAAGGGATATTAATTGTGGTCATCTGCTGAACCTGTAAATGTCTTGGCGGTGTAATGGTTATAGTGTTTGTTCAGGTCTGTATGTGGTATCCCAGGTTCGAATTCAGGGCGGATCACAAGCTTTCATTAATTTCATTTGTGGGTGTTTGGTGTTGTGAGATAAATACAGATTATACCCAAACTCTAATTAAAGCGTTATTTTTAAGCTACAACCAAATGCAAATGTAGGTCACCGTAGTAAAGGGCTAAAGATAAAAGTACATAAACCAGCTACACTAACCAAAACAGAAAAACTCCAAGTCTTCCCAAACCCATCCTGAGTAGTGGGTTTACCTCAGACCAACAGCCTCTTTTTGTCGTCCCTTGTATGTGTCCCCCCCCCCCCCCCCCCCCACACACACAGGGAGGAGCCCAGGTTCACACAGGTTTTTCTTCTACGAGGAGAGTTTGGCCATTTGCTTACTCACAGGCGCCTTATTGTGTCCCTTAAGGGGAGGTTTTTAGTTTGTTTCCTAGACCTCAAACAAGCTTAAAATTACACCCCCTTTCAAGATAAATGTGTACATTTTCGGTAAAATTATGTGCCGGTTCCTCTTAAACTATAGGATCACTAACGGTCGCCAGGAAAAAAACCCGACACCTACATGGAACGAAAGGTCTTAAAATTGACGGAAATGGGGCAACAGTTCTTAAAATTGCTAAACTAATGAGGCGAACATCTTAAAATTTAAAAACACAATTAGGCTAAAAACAAGAGAGAATGGGATCCGAAAATATTCCTTCAAGTGGAAATCTCTCCTTAAATCCCATCCCGTCGACGAAAGATGTAATCCTTCCTATCGAAATGGGTCGGTTCTCTGACAAATCAACCAGTAGACCATTGGAACCAGTAGATCTCAACCAAATCAGTGCCAAATTGAAGATGTAACCTAACTTTAACTAACCTAACATAACTGTGTGTGTGTGTGCGTGTATGTGTGTGTGTGTGAGAGAGAGAGAGAAAGAGAGATATATAGTTTTGTTATGATAAACGTGGGTATGACAATTCGTGTCCCGTCTTCCCCTTTGACTAATGTATTTACTGAAGAAAATATCATCACTACATAAAGCGCCTTCAAGTGCAAAAACAATAGCATGCCTTCAATGGTAACATTTACTTACTAATGCAACTTAAGTCATAAAGAACCTGGAAAAGTATGTACATTTATAAGCTGATTACACATGTAACTGTGAGTGATTTATTTTAGTAATTTCCAAGAAAACAAACGCTGGCATTCTAGTTATTTAGCAAAGTTTGATATATATATATATATATTTATTACACATTAAATCAAATCACAAGAAAACTAAGCAGTCATTCATGGTAAACTTTCCCTTTTATTTTTGTTTTATGTTTTTATGAGACCAAAATCATTTTTTATTTTTTTTATTTTTTTGGCTTATTTAAGTCTACCAAAATAGGTAATTCGTTTTGTTTTCGAGTAAACATTGTGATTGTGAATCTAAAAATGTGTTTAACAATAAACTAAATGCAATAAAGGAGCAACTCTTTACTTAAATTACCTAGTGTTACTTTTATATAAATATAGAAAAGTAAGTAAACAAAAAACATATCTTTTGACAACACTCACCATGTGAATCGTCAGATTCGTTCCTCAAGCTGCATATCATTGTCGAATTATAATCTAGATGATATTTTGTATCTATATTGAATATAAACAAGTAAATTGCAGTGATATTATTATTTATTTATTTTTATTTTTTTAAGAGACAATGAACGGAGGAAGGAAAAACACAGATAAAACAAAAAGGTCCATGTGCCTAAAGGCATCCTCCATTCATAAAATGTTTGTATCAACTGGATTTAAACATTTGTAGATTGTAAGTTTGTGGAAAGCAATTCGAGGGAAGTGAATTCCAAAGAGTAGTAGTTCTAGGGATTAATTAATTTTGATAAGCAGAAGTTCTGCATTGTGGAGGAGAAAGTGTAAATTCATGGGTACTCTCAGATGCCCTATTTCTACGGGGAAAGATGTGGAGAGGCGGCACAATTGAAGCAAGTTCCTCGGAACAATTGCTGTGAAAATATCTGTAGAATAATGCAAGGGATGCAACGTTTCTTCGTATGGATAATGTAGGAAGGTCCTGTGTGATTGCAGGGTTATTGATTAATCTAATAGCTTTATTTTGAATTTTGTCCAACTGCCTCAATGCAACCACTCCACTTCCACTCCACAGAGGTGAACAGTAATCCATCTGAGAACGCACATGACTTTTATATTACGGCCAACTGCTCGTCAGTGAAGAATTCTCGAACTCTGTACAGGAGTCCCAGTTTTTTAGAGGCATTCTTAGCAATGCTTCTAACATAATGTGTCCAGCTCAAGTTAGTAGTTAATGTTACACCGAGAATGTCAATACTAGGGGAAGTGGGAATATTTACATCATTAACAAATATATGGGAGTCAGTGAGATTCTGTCGGTTAGAAAATTGAATGTACTTGGTTTTCTGTGCATTAAAGGAAACTAGATTCTTTTGTCCCCATTCTTCAATTCCAGAAAGGTCCTGGTTCAGAGAAATTGCAGTGCTTCTTTTTGAATTTATAAGATCGGGTTGGGTGAAAGAATTGGTAAATGTGAAGGAACTGTGGAGTGTTGAGTCATCTGCGTAGGAATGTATTGGATTATGAGTGGTAGATATGAGATCATTGATATGAATGAGGAACAGAGTTGGGGCCAAAACTGATCCCTGGGGAACACCAGCATTTATTGAGTGAAATTGAGAATAAAGGCCATCTACCATTACACATATGTTTCTGTTATGAAGATAAGAAGAAATTAGTGGAACTAATGATGCAAGGCCGTAGTGTGACATCTTCGACAATAAGGATTGATGCCAGACTCTATCAAATGCCTTTGATATATCCAGTGCTATTGTATGTGTTTCACCATGTTGGTCTGTAGCTTGGTTGATTTGATGCGTAAGAAGGCAAAGAATGTCTGCAGTTGATCGACATCGTCTAAAACCATATTGCCTATCACTGATTAATTTATTATTCTCAAGATGCTTAATTATGTGATTATTTAATATAATTTCAAAGACTTTACCAAGAGTGGAAGTTATAGCTATTGGTCTGTAGTTTGATGGATCTGAAGAGGCACCTTTTTTAGGAACTGGATGGATGTTTGCTTCTTTCCAGGGTACTGGGAAGCATGAGGTATGAGTACACAGACGGACAAATTTTGCCAATACAGGAGCGAGCACCAAGGAGCAATTCTTAAGTACTATTAGAGGAATTTCATCATTTCATGATGAAATATCCCTAGTAGTTTCTAAATATTGTGCCAAGTAAAGTGTGTTAGCGGTGACTGCACTCTCACAAATCCTTATAACTAAACTATATAAATATTCTCCTAACGTAAGCTTAGTTCCTTTGCAGCTGATAACTCGATAGATCATGTAGAAATAAGAAACTAGTATGTCACTGAATCATATTGATGCAAAGTTTTCAAAAGTAACAACACGCCCCTACAAAATCTTCGAAATTACTGAATAATGGAGATAGTGACATATTTATACCGTCAGAGATAAAAACAAAAAATATAAATAAATAAATATATATGTATACATACTATATATATATATATATATATATATATATATATATATATATATATATATATATATTATTATATATATATAGGCATATTATTTTATACAATATTATCCAGTTTCGAATCAAAGCTTAGAAAGCACACTCAAAGATACTTATGAATGAACAAATGTCTAACTCTTAGACACAAATCTTGTCCCTGTAAAACCCTCGAACAGCAGGACGAACTGCCGAAATGTAAACTAATAATATTAGTTTTAGTTCGAGATAGCTTCGAAAATTTAAAGTCACGATTTATGTCCTGGAGTGTACATTGCCATATGATATGAATATTAATTGAAGGGCAACACTGATTTGGGGTATTTAGCTGACAAAATATTTCATACTTCTTTGTGTAAGAATCGTTCATGAACTTTATTCCATATATTACTGCAGACAATTGTACATGAATGATTATAACGTAAGAGTGTTAAGGATGCCGCTTCTGTAAGTAATTTCCTGCGATTCTCCCTGTAAATGGGCGGCTCCGAGTCCCACCTTCAAGAAAAGCTGCGCCTTAAGGAGGATTCACACGAGCTCTTTCCCTGGCAACCTTTGATCGACAACTATATTTTACCGTCTAAATTGTGAGACTCTTTGACCCAGGTACCGACAACTAGATTGGAGCTAGCCAATTTTCGGACGTAAAGGAGTCATATATTTTGAGATGAGAAGCCGCCCATACCTGAATTGCCGAGGGTAGTTACCGGGGGAAATAATGGCGTGTGTGAATCCGCCTTCATACACCATGGCCAGGACACAAGCCGAACAACGGGGGTGTAAACAGACGCGGACGGCAGGCAAACACACGCACATAAGCACATTAGGAACGCACACACGACACATGGGGGGGGGGGGGGGTTAAGGGGAGATGGGCGCATTTATTTCCTCATTTATATACATGTTTTATATTTGTATTAGTTTCCTCAGACCTCCATCAAGCTTAACACCCCCCACCCCCCTACCTCCTTCAAGATACATGTGATCAATTACAGGCTCGCAATAATATCGACACCTAAATGAAACGAAAAGTCATTATACTGAAAACATAAATGGGGCGAAAGGTCTTACAATCGCCAAACTAATGAGCCGAAAGTCATACAAACTGAAAACTAATGAGACTAAACATGAGGAAGAAGGGGGACCAGAAAAACAACCCATCTCCCCTTAAGCTGTATCTGTGTGTGTGTGTGTGTGTGTGTGTGTGTGTGTGTGTGTGTGTGTGTGTGTGTGTGTGTGTGTGTGTGTGTGTGTGTGTGTGTGTGTGTGTGTGCAGTTGCTAAGACCTGAGCCTGGTGGAAACATTATAGTTCTTTTTAAGGGGAGATTTCCACTTAAGGGATTTGTTTTCTGGACCCCTTTCTCCCTCATGTTTAGCCCCATTGCTTTTTAGATTTTAAGTCGTTCGCCCCTTTAGTTTGGCGATTTTAAGAACTTTCGCCCCATTAAGTAAATATAAAAACCTGTTCTGTCATTTAGGCGTCTATTTTTTCCTGGCGAGCGATAGCAAGCCTGTCATTTTTTGGCCGGGAAATTTTTCTACCGAAAAATGTACAAATTTATCTTGAAAAGGAGTCTCAGAGAACATAACCATTCTTTACTAATTCACACACCCACACACACACACTGTCTTAATAAAGACACTCATACAAAACACACGAACATAATTATGCAGACAAGCATCAATTATACTTACCGGTATTATAACTTTTTGTACTCGAGTATTATAAATGTAAACGGTTTAGCAACAGAACTAAACAAAAGAGAACAAAGCAAACAAATTACAAACTAAACTCACATTAAAGTGTACTTAAACATGTCCAACAATATGAACGGCAGCCTATTCCATTCAGTACCTATGTCCAGAGGTAGAATTGGAAAACAATTATTCCTACGTGCATGAAGGAGACAAAAGGCTAAGCTGCCTGTAACAAGTGTTCCACCCCCACCCTCCAGGGTTGAAAGAGTTATGGAGAACCAAAATAAAGGTACAGTTTGCCGCACATATTCTATAATGATAGGGTCGTGATTTGGCACAGCTGCAACCACTTCCCCAACCACCCTCCCTCGCTCCACCCTTACTCTATTGGTAGGAGGTGGAATGAGGGAGGGGGGTTGGTGCGGTGCTGCGAAGTTACGATTTGCTGGGATGGTTGAGACATGGAATATGTGCAGCAAACTGTACATTAGAGGTAATTTAGGTGTGTTGGAAAGAAGCGAGGTGTGCTTGTTAAGTATAATGAAATTAATATGACAAACGGCAGAACTACCTGTAGCGAAAGCCTCCCCCAGAGTTGAAAGAGTGACAGGGCCGAAATCAAGGGACGTTCTCGCCAAAATGCCATACAACACACGCTACCTTACACTATTTTCATTGAGTTAGTTATATCTCATTTACTCCCCAACTTATATCACGGTGTCTTCCCGGGTCGATCTGTTTCGCAATTTTATAATTATAGATTGTCCAAGTTTGTTAATTATTATTGTTTCTCCTGTATACCTTGCATTAGTATGTCTCACAATTGTGATTGTATAAATAAAACGTTATAGACAGTTTAACGACCTTCCACATACACAGATAAGCTCAAATAGATAAGCATACGCGACCCAAATAGCGGGGAGTCGGTATCTTAAGGGGGGTCACCTGCTTTTTGTCTCCTTCTCTCCTTTTCTCTCTTTCTCTGGCGTGTATCCATTCAGCCAACTGTTTTAAGAAGTTTATCCCCATCCAGGTGTCGATATCTTCCTGGCGAGCAATAGCGAGCCAGCGTTGTATGGAGATATCCGGCTTCGCCGGAGACCTTTATCCATCGAAAAATGTACAAATTTAGCTTGTTCTCAAAACAAAAATATATATATGCTGGCTCGGTACCGCTCACCAGGAAAACATTGACACCTGGATGGGGGTAACTTCTTAAAACAGTAGGCTGAATGGGGCCAAATGGATACAACCCTAAGAGAGATGGAGAGAAAGAAAACAAAAGTGAGGTGCGCTCCCTTAATGAAGACAGATGGATAGATAGAGACAGATAACTACAGAGAAAGATAGATACAGAGTAAGCACTGGACGTCCAGGTTTAACAAGAACCCATTAAGATACGAGGTTTACTTAGCTTTTCTTTGCTCTCACTAACTCTTTCTCACCTCTCGCTCTCTCGCTCTCTCGCTCTCTCGCTCTCTCTCGAACAAAACTAACCATAATAAAATCGTATGTGCTTAGCATGTTCAAAGAAACATTTACGGAAAAAATGACATAGTATTATTTATTCAACATATCTTCTTTTAATTATTTAGGAAATAGACAGTTTCATATGCAATAATTATTATGTATGATGTTTGTCAATATATATTAATCCATTACATTAGATCGTGTTGTATTAGCAGCTTATCCTTCCCGATTCCCTCTATGCTACCATCTTCAACATATAGTCCATCATAACTATTGCCATCACCACTATTATCACTCATTTTAACACCACCCTCATCATGATGTTTAAAATACTGCCTCACAATTATTGGACAGGCTCGTACAATAGGCAATAGGTATTTCAACAGGGAACTATTATTGCATAACAATGCACAGTATAAAGTTGTCAATGTTTATTAACTTATAAAATACCACACTATATAAGGCAAGGCTCACAAAGTTCATGAATAAAGTCTGGAAATAAGAGTTATATAATTATGTAATAGCTCAGTTACAAACATCCATGGATGCTGAAGGCTACAAGTATAAACTGCTGAAGGCTTAACAAGATAATAATAAGTAATCTCAGACACGCACACAGAGATTAAGTCTTTACAGAGAATGTCGATGATCACTAAATGTCGGGGTCACTAAAGGAATAGAGGAACGGTTGTCTCTTTAATGATGTTATTCTATGTGTATCACTAGGTGTATGTAGTCTAGCTGGAAATAGTTTTACAAAATAACATTGTATTTTGGCTAACAGCATAATTAGAAACCGGTAATATGACTGTTAGATCGAAGATTCCCATTCCGAGGTATAACCCTGAAGTTTATAACAGAGCCGCGGTGGTCGAGTGGAGAGCACGCTCACGTGTGAATCGGCTTGACCTGGGTTCGATCCCAGCCAAGGCCGACATTTAGTGGGTGTGGTAGTACGTCCTAACGTGCTTTACATGCTCGCTCCCAGTCGGGGGACACCTCGACGACGTATACAGACTAATAACACACATAAAGCTACTCCAATAGCTCCCTCGCTCTCAAACACCCCTTCTCCCCTATCTACACTCTTCAGAAAATAGGAAAAGTAGAAAGTAGCAACGAGGTGCCGTTGTAAAGGCTTATCCCTCAATACCTTCACCTGACCTGGCAACATCCACACATACTTAGACATAGTGAAACCCGTTCTTTAATATTGCTTATAACACTGACGGGGAGAAAATTACAATTCTAGTAACACATTTAGGTAAATCAGTTGTTTTAATTGCAAGTAAAGTAAAACCTGAACTGACCTGGGATGTATTAAGGTGCATATTTATCGATGCAATACATCCTGCTCTCGGCACTGTCGTCGCATTTAAATAAGATACTTATATGTAGATACATTTATACAATAAGAGTTGAAGCGAAAGCAGAATATTGATATCAGTTAAAGTCCTGATATAGAAATGCTGAGGGCTGAGTGGTCATATACAAAGATAATTAATCACTAACAATGATTATAAGATAGTGAACTTATATATTATATAAATGAGCAAGATATCTCAGAGGTGTAATATAATACAATACAATCAAAAATATACAAATATGACGAGACGTTTATTAAGACGAATATAAAATGGATTAAGAGCCTTGGTACAATCAAAACGCACAGCAAATATACCTGTACATACAAATCCTAAATAACATTGTACATAAAATAAGCAAGTGTAGCCTATAGCTAGGTAAACTTAACTCCTAAGGTATCTGTAGTGCTCTGTTGTATTGTAAGATCCTGGTATTAAGTCTAAGTTACATTATTGATAGCGTGCGTATTGTATTTCGCGTCGTAATTAATCCTGCTCCTCTTCACTTTATGTTGTCAACTTCAACCCAACTTCCACCATCAATATCAACACCAACATCACCACCACCTTCACCACCATGACCTTCTTAATCATCACTTTAGACATCATATTCATCTTAAGGGGGTACTACTCGCTTTTTATGGACCTCCTTCTCCATCGTGTTTAGCTTATTAGTTTTGAGATTTTAAGACGTTCCTTCTTTTAGTTTGGCGATTTTAATATCTTTCGCCCCATTTCGTTGTCAATTTCAAGACCTTTCGTGCCATTTAGGTGTCGATGTTTTCCTGGCGAGCAATATCGAGCCTGTAATTTTAAGAGGGCTATCGAAAAATGTACAAATTTATCTTGAAGGGGGGTCTAGGGGGTGTGTTTTAAAGCTTGATGGAGGTATAGCGAAGAAACTAAAACAATAAATGAATTAATAGCCCCCAAAACAAGCACTACCGGTACCTCCTTAAGCACCATTATCATCAAAATCATTATCTAGAACAATAACATCACCATCATTATCATAATCATCATCTAGAATAATAACATCACCACCACCGTGGTACCACCATCATCATCATAATCATCTCTAGAACAATAACGTCACCACCACCATCATCATAATTAACATCACCACCACCATCATCATAATCATCATAAAAAACAATAACATCACCACCACCACCATCATCATAATTAACATCACCACCACCATCATCATAATCATCATCTACAACAATTACATCACCACCATCATAATCATCATCTAGAACAATAACATCACCGCCACCATCATCATAATCCTTATCTAGAACAATAACATCACCACCACCATCATCATAATCCTTATCTAGAACAATAACATCACCACCACCATCATAATCCTTATCTAGAACAATAACATCACCGCCACCATCATCATAATCCTTATCTAGAACAATAACATCACCACCACCATCATCATAATCCTTATCTAGAACAATAACATCACCACCACCATCATCATAATCCTTATCTAGAACAATAACATCACCGCCACCATCATCATAATCCTTATCTAGAACAATAACATCACCGCCACCATCATCATAATCCTTATCTAGAACAATAACACCACCACCACCATCATAATCCTTATCTAGAACAATAACACCACCACCACCATCATAATCCTTATCTAGAACAATAACATCACCACCACCATCATCATAATCCTTATCTAGAACAATAACACCACCACCACCATCATCATCATAATAATCTAGAACAATAACACCATCATCATCATAATAATCTTCTAGAACAATAACATCACCGCCACCACCACAATAATCATCATAATCATCATCTAGAACAATAACACCATCATCATCATCTAGAACAATAACACCATCATCATCATCTAGAACAATAACACCATCATCATCATCATCATCACCTCCAGCTTATACGCCTGCTCTTCCCTTTATGCTATCAACTTCAACATAACTTCCTATGACAAGTATAATCTCTTGGCCCTTCCTCCTCTCTCTCACTCTGATCCTTCTCTTCTCTCTCCCTCTCTTTCACTCTGATCCTTCTCCTCGCTCTCTCTCCCTCACTCTGATCCTTCTCTTCTCTCTCCCTCTCTCTCACTCTGATCCTTCTCTTCTCTCTCTCTCTCTTTGCCATCAACTTAAACTATTTCACCAAAAATTCGCTCAAAAATGATAAAAGTATATATATATTAACAAACAAGTGAACACAAAACATGGATACAAGATACATCACAATTAATCTAAGAGTTACGACAATGATCAAGATAAGGAACATGATATTAACCCCTTCTGTACCGGTACGTCTTTTTAACTTCATTATGGCTACTATTAGATGTGATGCAGTTTAATAAGGGCCTCCAACAATTAACAGGCTTCAATCTATCTCATTAACCCTTTTTACTACCACAGATCCTTCTTAAACCCCACAAAATCATCTAAATATAGCTACAATAATATTTTAAAAGTGTCACCGGTAAAGTAGGGGTTACTATCATAGTAATAGGCTACTGATGGTGATGATGAATATAGTTAAAAAGAAATACAATAACAGTAAGCATGATAAGACGGACGGCAAACAAAGGCGATAATGATGACATTGACACTGATGATGAAGATTCAGATATTGATGAAACTAACATTATATTAACAAAATTATGATAAAACGACGGCAACGTTGGTTTAGGTGATGTTAATGGTGATATTAATGAGTAAAGGAAAACTATATACATATATAGAGAAGGTGATAATGAAAGGAATAAATAAATGAGGAGGAGGGTGATAGCGAACCTGGTGGTGTTTTCCGCCCCGTAGACTTTTATTCAATTATTCTCGGTTGGCTGCGAAGGGGAAATAAGGGAAAGGGTGTTTGGAGAGAGAGAGAGAGAGAGAGAGAGAGAGAGAGAGAGAGAGAGAGAGAGAGAGAGAGAGAGAGAGAGAGAGAGAGAGAGAGAGAGAGAGAGAGAGAGAGAGAGAGAGAGAGAGAGAGAGAGAGAGAGAGAGAGAGAGAGAGAGAGAGAGAGAGAGAGAGAGAGAGAGAGAATCTGAACAAAATACTGTACAGTGTGTGTGTATATACTAGCCTTATATCTTACTCTGTGTGTGTGTCTGTGTGTGTCTGTGTGTGTGTGTGTGTGTGTGTGTGTGTGTGTGTGTGTGTGTGTGTGTGTGTATGTGTCTGGAATGGAGATGCATTACACAATTAAGAGATTATATCGAGGCCCGTAAATTAGGCCTATATACCCAGGTAATTGTCTGCGTTCAACTATGAAGATGATAATGATACTATCAAGCATCACCATAACAATAATTATTGTTGACATTATTTTCATCATAATAGCAATAGCAGTGTTATTATTTGTGTTATTAGCAGCAGGAATTGTAATATTGTTACTACTACTACAACTAATACTATTACTAGTACAACTACCAATACTAATACCAATTATCATAATCATATGTTTATAAATATTAGTATTAAAATTTGTATTGATAGTAGTGGTAGAACATTGGTGTGCTCGCAAACTAACCTTGCTTCTAACATAAATATGTCGTGGTTGTCATATAGAATACCATGTTCTGCATTCTTTAGTTGAATTTCTTGAAACTTAGCCTGCAAAAATCCTAATCTTTAATGTTCTCTATATTTAGCATATACTGTACATACAGTAGCGGTCATTAATTGATCAATTTTGAAACCTCAACAAATTTCAAGGAACCTCCGACATACAAATAATATACAAGGTAAATAATTAGTAAGAATAAGCAATTCAGCCTTCTGACGAAGGTGCTGCCGATCAACCCGAGTGGAATTGGGTGGATGGGGAAAATGTTGTGCCCACCTATTACAACTATGTGGGTGCGAGGGATGACAGCTCTGCGATCCCCAACCAAGGACGAGAGACAACTAGACTTGCTGTTTTCCTACAGTTCTTCACTGCTAACCTCATGTCCCTGATTGTTGACCAGACGAACTGGTACAATTACTGTTGCATGGCTGGGAAAGAGCAGTTGAAACACTGCACGACTGACATGGCAAACCCTTGATGTCTGCAAATTCTACACGTTCCTGGCCATTGTTATCCTGATGGGGGTGATCAAGAAGTCGTCGATCAAGAAATACTGGTCCTGGGATCCCCTCGTCCAAACTCCCATCTTTGGCAAAATTATGAGTAGAAACAGGTTCTCGGCCATAATGAGGTATCTCCATTTCATTGACAGCCTGGCAAGCCACACACAAAATCAGGACCAACCCAGGGCTATGAAGGACCTGACATAGAGGATACGACCTATCTTCGAGTACCTGAAGGTGAAGTTTGCTGCCGCCTTCAGACCCCATCAGAAGCTGATTATTGACGAGAGTTTGCTACTGTGGAGGGGAAATATCGGCATCCGGCAGTACATGCCCAGCAAACGTCATCGTTATGACCTGAAACTATTCGTGATGTGTGACTGTCGCACCGGCTACACCCAGGACATAATTCTCTATATGGGCAAAAAGACAGAACTGGTGGAGTCAAGGACGTATAGAATTTCTGGGGCCGTCATTATCACCATGATGCAGGATTACCTAGATAGGGCCACATACTGTACAAAGTTAATCAAAGGAAATCAAGCAACAACAGATCTAGTGACCCTTCTAGATTGCTTGTCCTCCAAAACACTGAGGATCAAGTGTCCAAACAGTGGGTTAGAGTGGGTAAGGGAACATTGGAAAGGGAATTACTGCCCTGGAACTAATGTCTGTGGCAGGATTAGGAAGTTAGTAGGGGACAGATGGGTTAGTAACTGAGGGGGGAAAAAAATAAAGTTATTCATTTACAAACGCAGTCAGTCGCGGGTTTGATGCGAGATATTTGTCTAGGCGGAGTTTAAATGAATCAACGGTGATGCAGTCTATAACGTTTCGGGGAAGCCCATTCCACAAGTTGACAACTCGATTGAAGAAGAAATTCTTAGATTCGTGTGAATTAAAAGATTTACCAATAATTTTGCAACCGTTTCCCCGCGTGTAATTAGATTGGTCGATAGTGAAGTACTTACTAGAGTTCATATTGTCGATGCCTTTGATGATTTTGAACACTTGAATTAAGTCGCCTCTTAATCTGCGCTGGGTTAAAGGAAATAGATTTAATTCTCTAAGACGCTCTTCGTATGGTTTGTTCTTTAGGCTAGGTATCATTTTGGTAACTCTACGTTGAACTCGTTCTAGCTTGTTTATATCTTTTTGGTAATAAGGGCACCAGGATTGAACGCAGTATTCCAGAAGAGGGCGGACTAAGGAATTGTAAAAGGTTAGGATAACTTCTTTGGATTTAAGCTCAAATGACCTGCCTATAAAGCCAATTATTTTGTTTGCCTTCTTAACAACTTCTGAACATTGTTGACTCGGTTTTAGGTTACTCGATATTGTTACTCCCAGATCGGTTTCTCTGTTTACATTCTTAAGCTGAGTGCCATTCATCGAATAGTTTGCTTTCTCATTTAGGTATCCGATATGTAGTACTTTACATTTATCCGCATTGAAACTCATTTGCCAAATTTGGGCCCAACATGACAATTTATCTAGATTGTGTTGCATATCGTCAACTTGTTCTTTTGAGAGTACGCTATTTGCAATTTTTGTATCGTCAGCAAATTTTGAGATTGTACAGGTGAGACCCTCATCTATGTCGTTGATGTAAATTAAAAAGAGAATTGGTCCTAGTACCGATCCCTGGGGTACCCCGCTACTTACATTGGTCCATTTAGATGCCTTACCGTTTATGACTACTCTTTGCTTTCTGTCGCTGAGCCAATTTTCTATCCATTTCAACACACCGTCTTGTATTCCATGCGCTTTTAGTTTTAGCAGTAAACGTTTGTGGGGAACTTTGTCAAAGGCCTTTTGAAAATCAAGGTATATAATATCTACAGCTTTACTCTTATCGTAGAGGTTGAGGATATCGTGGAAGAAGTCTAAGAGGTTTGTTAAACAGGAACGTTTTTTACGAAAGCCGTGTTGAGTATCTTTAAGTATGTTATTTTCCTCTAAGAGATTTACGAGTCTGTCTCGTATGACCGTTTCTAGCATTTTACATACAACTGAGGTTAAGCTAATTGGACGATAGTTACTGGGTAGGGATTTGCTGCCTATTTGAATATCGGTGTTACGTTGGCTAGCTTCCACTGATCAGGCATAGTTCCAGACTGCAAGGATTTATTGAATAGTAATGTCAGTGGTTTGGAGAGCTCATCCTTAGCTTCCTTTAGAACTCTAGGCGAGATTGTATCAGGTCCAGGCGTTTTATTTACCTTGAGTTTATCTAAACAATTCAATACTTCTCTCTCTGTAACGGTGATATTGCTGAGAACATCTGAATTATCAATCTGAATCGGCGATGGTGTAGGGATATCACTGAGGTCTTCTGATGTAAAAACTGATGCAAAGAAGGTATTGAGGGCATTACTCATTTGTACTTCGTCTTTGGTGTATTCTCCGTACCTCGACAATTGGTACACCAGCCATGCCCTTGCCAAGTACCTGCATAGCCGCAATGCAGGAGTCTGTGGCACCGTCAGGAGGAATATCTCATTCATGCCCGATCTACCAAACAGGCGGGAAAAGGGCTCCATCATCAACCTGCAGGCAAACAATGTCCTTATGTTGTCCTTGAAGGATACCCGTGATGTGAACGTCCTCACAACTGTACACCGTCCCATCTTCCAAGACAGCAGACGTTGTGATAGAGTAACAGGAGAACTAGTTAAGAAACCTTTGGCTATCTGTGACTACAATATAAATATACATCTGGTGGACAAATCTGATGCTGTCATCTTGTCATTCGAGTGTGCAAGGAAGGCGATGATGTGGTATAAAAAGTTATTCTTCCACCTCCTTGATATCACTCTGTACAACTGCCACATCCTCCAATCAACAATCACCGGCAAACAAGAAACGATGAGGAACATTTGCATTGAGTTGTTGGGCGAGAACATGGATGTGCCCCGCAGCAGAAGGGTTTGCAAGGCTGACAGAATGCCACTTCCCTGACTGAGTGCCGCCCGCGTCTAGAAACCCCAAACCCCGCAGAAAGTGTGTGCCAGAATAAGACACAGAGGACCCCTTCAAGACAAGATACCAGGTATATGTGCCTAGAATGTCATGTGGCATTGTGTTTCCTTGACTGCTTCAGGCAGTATCACACCATTGAGCACTTCTAAAACAGTGTGTGCAAAGACTGCGGGGCTTGCCACTCGTCGGCACTTATGTACACTTGACTTTATGCACTTATTACACTGTAACATCACTTACAATGACATTCTGTGATACATATTGCCATTTGATGAACTATGGAGGCACACATGATGCTCGGGTGGTGAACAAAATAAATGCCACTTGAAAGCTGGAGGCATCGTACATCAGCCATGCTACCTCATTCGGCTATCGTCTGCAGGCGTGGGAGGTTTGAAGAGGCGCCCGGCACCCAGACAATTTCCTGGAGTACTGTCAGAGGGCCCTAAAACAAAAACAATCCATTGCGCTCCTCTAACCCCCACGGAAAAGTACCAGGACTCACCAGAAGGAGTAGAGACTATCCTAGCCAAATTGACTAGGATAAGCCAGCTACGAGACTAGCTGATCTTGGTCTAAAGACAGGATTTCTCACAAGTTCGAGACTGAGCTTTTGGTCCAAAGGCAAGACATTCTTCCCTCGGTCCAACGACAGGAAAGTGATAAGTGTATTGATCAGCCAGCTACATACAAGAGTAACTATGCTGGTCCTAAGACAGAACCGCTAGGTACGACATCAGCTAGTGTGAAGGACAGAACGAATATGAGGCTCAAAGCTCATCCCTCTGCTCAGCAACATATTGCATGTGTGCTATTGATCCAATACCTAGCCTCCAGGCTGTACAACACGACAGGAAGCCCCTGCAAGAGAAAATCCAAGTCCAGTCAGATACGAGAGAAAACACAAGGAAAGGAAAACTCGGGTAGAAGAGCCACAAGTAAAATAATTAACTCTCCCTACGACGCCAGGTAAATCGACAAAATAAAAATATACATTTATTTTGTCTCTACCCGAGAGACGCTTCTTAACCCCTGCTGTACCATAGGGTACTACGGTCTATTCAATCGAGAAATATCTATAAGCCCCGCCCACTTCCCGAACCATTATCATACGGCTGGCGCGCCTGTATCATGTAGCGGTGTCTAGCAAGGTTACCAAACCAAAGAAAAAATACTGCTCGATCAGTTTACAAACATTCCTAGAAGGTTATACAATAGTTAATGGATGCCTAAAATTGCTAGAATAAAATCACAATGTTGACCAGAAAAGGCTCAAAGTTTTAGAATACTATGAGAATTCTTATCGCTAGGTATAAACTTTGCCGCTGGATCAAAGTAAACATTTATTTATCATTAATATTTGTTAAGAAAGGCTTTCAAAGCTATCAACCCATCTAGATTATCAAGTCAGGATGGAAATTCAAGACTGGAGCCTATTTTCAATGCCTCCATTCCCTTGATCAAGTAAATACTTCTAGATTTAGCGGGAAGGTAGCTACATTGACAACACTGTTGTCTTCTACACGGGGGTGACACTCGTCGTTCAAGTCAGTCGTCACCTGTCTTCCGAAGAGGAAGGATGCCGTCTCCCCTTAGCAGACCATAGCTATTTGTGGCAGACCGGCTGGTGTGCCCCAACGTTTTAGTCAAGCCAGGGATATTGTAGTCTACATATTCAAATACTTTGACAACAAATAAAGTCAACCAATTAGATGTATTATCATTATTGACAGCTAAGTGGATCATAAAAGTATTGGCTGTAGCAAGTTGGCGATATTTACACTGTATCCACTTTACATTAAGAGAGAGAGAGAGAGAGAGATAGGGAGAGGGAGGGATGGAAGGGGGGGGGGGGGAAGAGAGGGAAGGAGGATCGAGATACAGACACGTACAGAGAGCGAGAAAGTAGAGTTCACCAAAATCAAGTCCATGCGCTCGCAAATCTTTGCATATAACATCATCTACCTCAATTCTGCCATACTTTCCATACAATTCGAAATGACCATTGGTATTGGCAATCATTTTCCGTCTAAGAATATTTACTTGCTTCATGAACTGATTCAATAGTTGGTGCAAATATCGACGATAAATAAACAGTGGTATGAACATTTTTCAGCCAATCTTCCACTTATTCTTGTTCTAATTGTATTACTGTAGTTTCTCTTTACCTTTTGGGAATCAATTTCCATAACACACACATTCAACAGTATAGTGGTGTAGAGGAAAATTGTGCAGTATACAAAATAACTGCAGGATCTGTCCTGCATTGAATGTTATGAGACCTTATCAGCTTCATGGTAACACGTCAAGTGATACAGCCGAGACTGCGGTACGATAACCTTTATGTAATCTACGGCACTGGTGGAATGGGGCGGGGCTTACAGATAGTTCTCGATTGAATAGACTTTACCATAAATGTACTCCCCAGTCCTAAGCAATGTGGCCAAAATGGCTTCAGAGGCAAGATATAACAATTTCCCACCTCAAAAGATGGAAGAATACTGCCTCTCCCAGCCTGAGGGAGCATGGATATAAGCTGAGAAGTGTTGCCAAGGTCTTATGGCAGTGCTCAAATGTTGCGATACCAGGCACTGCCTTATACTGGCAGCTACAAGGATCGTATATTACTGACAGCCGGCAGCCGTCGCTGGGATTGAACGGGTTAATTGCCTCCTAGTAATTTCCCCCCTCTGGGAAACCAATATACAGTACATATCCCCTATCCTTTTATTCCCGCTAAATAATTATTATGATGTTATAGCCCGACATTCTGGTTCAATATAATTATAATAGAGAAAATTAGATACTGAAACTTAAGTTACCATCACTCCAACACCCACTCGCACACACGTCTATATTTAGTGAGTTTTCCAGATACATAAATATTCTTCTATAATAAAGCTAAAATAAAAATATAATTTAGAGATATACGAGAAAACGTGAACTCGTGAGCAACAGTAATGTGACTCACTTCGCTAAAAAATCTGACTGATATAATTAGTCTAGATAGCTTGTTTGCCATTTCCATGTGTATGAAACTATTCAGTACATTCAAATTTGATTTAACCTGTACAGTACCAGTGACGTCCTTTTCATTATATTATGGCAACTAATAGACGAGTTTATTCAGATTAGGAAAGACCTCTAGCAATAATATGGTTTCAAACTACCTCAACCAACCCTTTTAACTACCGCAGATCCTTCCTAAGCTGCATAATATCGTCTACCTATAGCTAGAATAAAAGATAACGCACGTCGCTGGTATTCAAGGGGTTAATGTTATAGTTTGCTGAACTTAAGAACTCACAAATTCAAATGATTGCATAAATACCCTGATCACGTGTATCACAAAGCTAATGTATTAACGATTTCAGTTTATAACCAAAGTAAAATTCCGGAAGTACTACGAGATCAGATATATTTTCCCTTACTTAAAAATATTTTTCTGCCGATTTTTAGAACCCAAAATAAATAGTAATCGTACACATACATTGACCGCGTGTAGTACTCACCTACTGTATTTTAGAGAACGTACTTAAAGGAAAACGAGGGGCTGTACATTTCAGCTCAAACTCAAGTAAAGTGATATTTCAGGAACTTTGTGACTTTCATCTTTAATATTTGAGCTGTAACTTAACTAAACATAATCCCCTTATATTGTGAATGTAATATTGTATTTGCATTTATGTATTATTGTAGTATTATTGTGTGACCTATTATGCTGTGCATTACTGCACTTCTCATATTGTTAATTTCGTATATTTTGCCTTGTGTTTGGTTGTAGATATATATTAAGTCTTAAAACTCTTCCTGTTAGTAGAACTCACCAAATTACTAGATTTGATGTAGCAAATTAACATCATAGGCTGTTCATATATTCAAACTGATTGTGCACAATTACCCCAAAATGCCAGGTTCAGTAAAGCTATAGTTTGTAAAATAACAAAATTGAGTTTAACGATTGCCTGTAGTAAAACAAATACAGGAATCTTCCGGACGCATAAGTATACATAATATTATCAATTTATGACAAGCACTATCTTAGTTTTAGTTAAAATAGGACTTCAGGGGCTATCAACCCTTCAGGCTTATTCAGCCAGCACACTAAACGTCAGTGGTATCATCAGGACTGAAACCCGTTTTCGATAACTTTAGCCCCTGTAGTGTGGCAGCCAAGTGTGAACATTTGTGTGAATTGTGCGTTTCTTGATAAAAGTGTCAAAATTGACACATGCAATAAAAAAAAAACAATACAATCAAAATTAGACATGGAACCATCGTAAGTTTAGCCTACTGTATGTTGGCTTTGGCAGCCCCGTTCCAATTAATTTCCATTAGAGTTCTGAAACACTGATATTTCCCCCAAACTGTATACCGTGGTAGAGATGTCAAACTAGTCTCAAATGACTCTTATGAGCAAGGGAAACAACATAACTCAGAGAATGTTTGGATAATGTTGACCGTTGAATTGTACTGGTTCCTGTAGTTCAGTAAATTAGTGACAATTGGCAACATTTATTACCAATTAGTAGCATGATAAACTATGAAAACAGAACAAAATAAAATATGAACATTCATAAAAAAAACGGCTTAAAACAAATTACGAAAATATATGAATGAACAAAGGAAAATTGATAGGAGGCGATGAATATAAATAATTAAATAGTAAATAGATAGATAGATAGATAGAAAGATATAATACAAACAGTAACTGTATTCCCAGTAATAAGCAGTTGAATATAATCATTCCACAGACATTGTAAGTGACTAAGTTGTGTAATTTCTGTCTTAGAATGTTAGATATACATTAACCCTCTCCGACATATGAAGCGATTTTTAGCCTATTGGGGATACTTTAAAGCCTTTGTTACCATCAGGGGATTTTAGAAACCTTTAGTTTAGTTACTTCAACCTCTGCAGTTGTCTTTGAGTTACTGTAGCTGTGGGCAGAAAACGAATTTTGGAGAGGTAATTATAAGAGTGAGAGAACTCTATATCTTATTGCTAATCTGGTAACCTCTGCGTCATATATGCGTGAAAGGGTTAAGGTTTAGCTAAACGTACAGAGGTAAAAGGTGAGTTTGCTTTTCTTTTGTATTTAATTTACATTAGGTTAAGCAACGAATGGTTATATGCTATGCTAGTTTAATTTTAAGCTTGGTTAGGGTTAGATATGGTAAGGTTAAGCTTGGGTAGATTAGGCTAATATTGGCTAAAGTAAGTTAGGCTACTTTATGGTTAGGTCAAAGGAAGTGTGGTTTAGCCTGGTTAGCTCTGGCTAGATGAGTAATAGGTGAGCTTAGGCTAAAATAAGTTTTTGGTCATTATTATTTATTTCACACATTATAAATTGGCTCAAAAATACAATATTCATTACAATTTTACTGTAAACCTTTTCTTACTCATTCCAGTCTTGAAACCTAACTGTGTTGGTGGTCTAATGGTTTAGATGCTTATGTTCTGGGTGTGGTGTCCCGAGTTCGAATCCCAGGAGGACCATATGCTTTCATTTGTTTATTCAAGTGCATTAATAAATTGTTTGTTTGATCAAATTGCCTCAAAATATGAGCGAAATTATTGGTGGACAAAGCAACAGTAAACTCAACAGAGCCCCCGAAAATTAATCAGACTCTATGCGAGGTAAACATTCAGTCCCTCACACAAAACAATAAACTACACGAAAGTCTACGCTGGACGCTGCCAACTTTAGGCCTCCAATTTCAACTCACCTAAAATATGGATAGTAGATTTTTATAGAAAACAAATAAAAATAATAAAAGTAAATAATACAAAAATAGTAAACAAAATTATATGTTTAGTTCACAAATTGTAGCCAACAATTCTATTGTGCCTCACAGGTCTGCCATACCCTATAATTCAATACTATATTTGTCATGACTGATGCCAATTAGATTATCTTCATTAGACTTTGTGGGTTAAATCAGGGTGGAAGCCAGAAAGGCGGCTAACGTGATCCGGTGGATACATTTTGTTTGTTTTCACTATTCCACCATATTATTAACCTTCCAAGGTTCGGAACCGGGATTAGCGTATTCAAGAAGGGTGTCCCGAAATGCATGGATATGTAATGCACAAATTGGATACTATAAAAATGTATTGAATGACAAATGAATGCTTGAATTGTGCATAAACTGGGCTATAAAAGGGTTAGGTACTGGCATGCTGAAGGAAAACCTGGGCAACACTGCTCTCACAAAAATTCATCCCCCAATCAATGCAAGAGAGTTCGATATCAATGTGGCAGGCAGAGCAGGAGCATGCTACGTGAGGCATTTTAATTGTTTGTCTGGAACTACAGGTTAGTGTATCTAAGATACTATACTGTATACAAACCTATTGTCGTTGCTATAAATTTGTAGTTATAACCGTGCAAAAGGATGTTGGAAAATAAATATATTTTGCTCAATATCATATTTATCGATTTTATAAATATATATATATATATATATATATATATATATATATATATATATACAGTATATACAGTATATATATATTTTTTTTAGGGCAGCTTTTGCTATGGTAAAATTGTAGATCAACCTTTCCTCGGTATATTAATATAGAAGAGATTATACTAAATGCAATTGTTGATGCCTAAAATCGCTGTATAGTGAATATTTTGGTTGAACTTTCATAATTTTCGGGTAGAATGTAGAGTTCGGGCGTACCGCCAGCCTTGTTTACACTACGCGTAGTGGCGTCGGACCTTTGCCATCATGTTCCCGTCTATTTTGACTGCCTTTGGATACAATAATATGTTGAGGGGGGCACCTCCCCGCCCCCATAACATATTGTCATCATAATATATATTGCCAGCAGGGGGCAAATTACCGAAAACAATCGCCGTCAAAATAGACGCAAAGTTAACCGCGGCGATCGCCCTATGTAAACATGACGACCGTACATCTACATCCATCCCTAATTTTCTTCCCCAAATTTGGAATGAACATGACAAATACTTCTCATTAAAGATTAATCAATAAGTAAAATTGCTTCAAACTCCGTGTGTCCAGGCATTTTGGCTCGACGTCCCTTGCCTTTGGCCCTGTCACTCTTTCAACTCTGGAAGAGGCGCTTGCCACAGGCAGTCCTGCATTTTTTCTCCTTCACTAACATATAAACAAAAAATTACGTAGTCATCATCATATATATTACCAGCACGAGGCAAATAACAGCTGTCCGTGAGATAATTTTGTAAAAAAAAAAAAAAAAAAAAAAAATAGATGCGAACTTATGTAAACAAGGCGGCTGCACGCCCACTAACAAAACCTGTACCAAAAGTTGTTATGTCGAATGTGTATTAAAGTTTTACCTAAAACACCTGTATATTTTGTTGAAGAATATAAGAACATAAGAACATAAGAACATAAGAAAATGGGAGTCTGCAGAAAGCCGATTGGCCTAAGCAAGGCAGATCCCTGTCCCACACAACCCCAAATCAATTACAAAGCCCAATTATAGGCTCAACACTCTAATACCCTGAGGATCATCTTACCAAAACGGTTAGAGATTAACGCAGGATTATGGGGGTCTGCAGAGCGCTGATTGGCCCAACCCGGCTGATCCCCCTTCACACCCAACCCTTCTCGTCCATATGCTTATCCAATTTTATCTTAAAGCTCCCTACAGTTTTAGATCCCACTATAGCACTTGGTAGTCCATTCCACCCATCTACAACTCTGTTACCAAACCAATATTTGCCTATATCTTTTCTGAAACAAAATTTATCTAATTTGAAACCATTGGTACGAGTTCTTTCGCTATCACTGAGCTTTAGTACATTTGTCATGTCCCCTTTGTTAATCCCACTAACCCACTTGAACACCTCTATCATATCCCCTCTAACTCTGCGTCTCTCTAACGAATGTAAACCTAATTTCTTCAACCTTTCTTCATACGGAAGATTTCTAATATTATGGATCATTTTTGTCATTCTACGCTGTACTCTCTCCAATGAATCTATGTCCATTCTGTAATAAGGACACCAAAATTGGACAGCATAATCCATATGGGGTCTCACTAATGACAAGTAAAGTTTTAAGATAACATCAGCAGTTCTGTTACTCACACTCCTAGAGATGAACCCGAGAATCCTGTTTGCCTTATTACGAACGCCTATACACTGTTTTCTAGGCTTCAAATCATTGCTAACAAACACACCTAGATCTTTCTCGCAGTCTGAATTTTCTAATTCTAAATTAGCTAGTTTATATTTAACATTTGTTTGCATCTTCCCTATCTTTAATACCTTGCATTTGTCAATGTTAAACTTCATCTGCCAATTTACTGACCATTCATGTAAGGTATCTAGATCCCTTTGGAGGCACTCTATATCGCTATCTGAATCAATTGATCTCCCCATTTTAGTATCGTCTGCGAATTTACTTATCCTACTAGTTATACCTAAATCTAGGTCATTTATGTATATAAGAAACAACAGGGGACCTAATACCGATCCCTGGGGGACACCACTTTTGACTGCTCCCCACTCTGACTTGGTACCATTTATGCTGACTCTCTGTTTCCTACCAATTAGCCATGACCTAATCCATCCCAACAACGCCCCACCTATTCCATGTGCCTCAACCTTTCTCATCAATCTCTCATGAGGGACTCTGTCGAAAGCTTTACTGAAATCTAAATATATAATATCGTATGCCTTGTCATTATCTACTGCTTCATATACCTCTGAGAAAAAACTAAGCAAATTAGTAAGGCAAGAACGTCCCTGTGTGAATCCATGCTGAGAAGAATTGATTAAGTTAAATGTTTCTAAGTGGTTTCTCATTTTCCTAGCAATAATTGACTCTAGTAGCTTTCCTATGATTGAAGTGAGACTAATGGGACGGTAATTGGATGCTATTGATTTATCACCTTTTTTGAAAATCGGAACTACATTTGCAAGCTTCCAAGCTTCTGGAACTATACCTGTTTCTAATGAATTGTTAAAAAGAAATGTTAATGGGTAACTTAACTCATCTCTGCATTCTTTTAATACTCTGGCATATACCTCATCGGGACCAGGCGATTTCTGAGGTTTCAGTCTGTCAATTTCCTTAAGCACATCATTTCTACTTATAGTAACCGTACTTAACCTATTTTCTATACTATCTCTATATACCGTATTGACTTCTGGAATCTGTGCCAAATTTTCATTAGTGAAAACGGATAGAAACTGACTATTTAATGTACTGCACATTTCTAAATCATTTTCTGTCATTTCTCCTATCGAAGTTTTAAGGGGGCCTATTTTATCTCTAACTTTAGATTTATATAGCTGGTAAAAAGCCTTAGGGTTATTTTTTGAGTCATTGGCTATCCTGATTTCATAATTTCTTTTGTCTGTCCTTATACATTTTTTAACCTCTCTTGATAGATTCTGATAGTAAGCAAGTAGGTGAATTTCGCCTTTCTTTATTTTTTCGATATATTCCTCTCTTTTTTCCTAGAAGGTCTAATAGTCTATTATTCATCCATTTGGGTTGGTTCTGTGTTGATCTAAATTTTCTTTTGGGGATATATTTATTTTGCGCATTGTGGAGTGAAGAAATAAAATTATTATATGTAGCTGTCAAATTATCCTGAGTTAAGACAGGTATCTGAGAGAGAGTATGTTCATTAGCGCACCTGGGTCCACTTAATAGTTTAACCATAGGATCGACTCTTAAGGCTCGTCTTAATCCACCATAATTGGCTTTTCTGAAATCTGGGATAAGTGTCGTATTCTCTTTAGCTTTTCCTGTCCATTGTATGTTAAAATAAATTGATTTATGATCACTATTTCCTAGTTGGTCTCCTATCTCTACATTATTTATCATTTGTTCATTATTACTGAGAACTAAATCGAGGATATTATTACCTCTAGTAGGCGAGTCTATGAATTGAAATAAAAAACTATCCTGTACCGCCTCAATAAACTCTTTTGAATCTGAGTCGCCGATTTGATGCTGCCAATCAATATTCGGAAAATTAAAATCCCCTATAATACACACATTGCTAAACCTTGATGCTATTTTCACTTCCTGCCATAAAGCTGTACCTTCGTTTCTACTCATATTTGGTGGTCTATAAATAACTCCAATAATTATGGTCTCACTACCTTCGCTAACCTCAACCCAAACACTTTCGTTATCAGTATTTAGTCTAATACCTGATTTAATACAGCTTTTTAAAGAACTCCTGACAAACACTGCTATTCCGCCGCCCCTCCTACTTGTTCGGTCGCGTTTAAACAAACTATATCCTGGTATATGGAATTCTGCTAAAAAATGTCTTGATTCTGTATTAATCCATGTTTCAGTCAGTGCTATAATGTCTATATTTTCGTTGCTAACAAGTGCTCTAAGTTCATCCATTTTGTTACATAAACTCCTACAGTTTGTATAATATAATCGCAATGAATTTATTTTACTGGTATCGGATTTACCTTTATTTCTAACTGAATTCCCATCTTCTGTTACACCTTTAATATTTCTACTAGCAGTACAATTAAAATCCTGTGACTGATATTTTCTATTCCTATCTGATGTACCAGTACGGCAATTTACCCTATCTAGACAATTATTCTTACTCATATTCTCAGGCTTTATTTTCAGCGAAACCCCGCGACAATCCTATCTATTGACCTAGCTAAATTTGCCACCCCTAGCCGAGAAAGATGAACCCCGTGGCAAACACTGCAGAACAATAATTTAGCTCAGGGAAAATGAGGGGTCAAAACGTTTAATGAGTGAATATGGGTAAACAAACATTAATGTACATAAATACGGAAACTCGAGCCAGATGTAATACAGACATAAAATACGATACATGGGGGTCGAACGTCACCAATTCCTAAGCATAAACACACAACCAAAGGCGGACCGCTAAATATACCCCAAACTACCCAAACAAGACTTAGACCAATTGATCGACCAATTAGACCCAAAAGTAAGCGAAAATGCACGAAATTGAGGCAAGACTTGGCTAGATTTGGGTTTATGTTTATCACCAACCAGTGACGGGCCCCATCGATGATTATTATTGTGTTATCACTTTCATGAACGATACTTTGTTGGTGTACATGTACTTACCGTCGCAGGTTCGTTATCAATGAAATACGAGAAACTGTAAAAAATACCTCCCTGTCGATGGCCGCGGCGCAATAGTAAACAATGGCTGTCGTTCGGGAGCTCTTACCCTCAAGCTTTCAGTCGAACATCACTACACCTAGCGGTCTTTTTATGAATCATGAACCATAGCATGAACCAATCACAGCCTTCCATCAAATTATCAACCAATCACACAGTCTTTCAGTCGTCACATCACTCGCCGGCCCGGGCGCCGGGCGGGCTCAGTTTGAAGATGGAACCCTAACATGGAGGTCGTGGTGGTATGTGCTACGAGTTGTTCAGGTAATTTGTTGTACTTTGGTATTTTTATTTACCGGATCAGTCTGAAGATGTTTTTTTCTTTGATATACAGTGTTGTTTAATACCAAGGACTGTCGCATTTTACTATTTTCCCATTAGCCTATCCATCAATCTTAAGACACGGCCCCCGATAGTGTGGAGGGCTATGAAGATCAGAGAAATTGCGGGGTAAAAGCCGTAAATAAATGGGTAATATTGGAAGAACTCTGGAAATACAATATTGAAAAGTAACAAAACCTGAAAATAGAAAAACCCCAGCCAAGTTTTAACCAAACTTGGCTCGTGTTTTTCAAATGTTGAGTCCAAGATCACAGTAGGCCTAACCTCATTTCGAAAGTTGGCTCGTTTTTCTTTGGCAAAAGTTGGCTCGGATTTAAGGGATTTAGCGGGTAGGTTAGATTAGGCTAGGCTAATGTTAACCCCATAATACTATGTTAGGTTAGGTTAGGTTATTTGGTATGTTAATGACAAAACTTGGCTCGGATTTCATGGATTTAGCGGGGGTGCGGGGGTGCGGGGGCGGCAGCCCCCACCCATTATACTAGGTTAGGTTAGGTTAGGCCAATGTTAACCACATTCTTACTGGCTTTATCCACGTTGAAAACAAAAAAAAATCCGAGCCAACTTTCGAAATGAGGTTACTGTGATTTTGGACTCTGAAAAATTGAAAAACCCGAGTCAAGTTTGGTCAAAACTTGGCTCGGGGTTTTCCATTTTCAGGTTTTGTTACTGTTCAATATTGTATTTTCAGAGTTCTTCCAATATTACCCCTTTATTTACGGCTTTTACCCCGCAATTTCCCTGATCTTCATAGCCCTCCCCACTATCGGGGGCCGTGTTTTAAGATTGATGGATAATGGGAAAATAGTAAAATACGACAGTCCTTGGTATTAAACAACACTGTGTATCAAAGTAAAAAAAAAAAAAAAAAAAAAATAACCTGAAAAACTCGTCACTGGTTGGTGATAAACATTTACCCACGTGGCTCCGCCCTACCCCCGCCCCCCTCCTCTTCAACCCCCCAGGACATATTGTAACCAACATCTATGTTGCCAGTAGGGGGAATCACCAAGAGTGATATGACAATCAAGTATAAATCTCGCGCGCGTTTTGGTATAAATGGACCGCCGGGACCGGCCACACATCGGAAACACAGGAGTGACTCCTATCAAAAACAAGGTGGTCACCTAACCGGGGTGACGAAAACATGCTGTGGCGGATTTATCCCAGACTGTACTCTAACAGGCTCCTCTAACACGAAGTATTGTGCACATATTGGTAGGTAATCGACTAGTGCCAACGATGTACATTGTGTTTCACGGGTAGGTATACAGGAAATTGTGCACGACAAAAATATGTAAGTTATAAATCTGCACTAATAGTTCTAGACTAGTTCGGTTGTTACACATTTATTACTTTTATAAATATCACAGTGGAAGCTGTGAGCCATATACTGTAATTTAATCTAAATTTGATTAAATTAAATTCTGATTTAAATTAAATTCTGATTTAAATTAAATTATGATTTAAATTAAATTCTGATTTAAATTAAATTCTGATTTAAATTAAATTCTGATTTAAATTAAATTCTGATTTAAATTAAATTGACTGTAGACCTTCAAGAACTTGTTTATTGAGTGCGCTTTACCCCACAATTTCCCATATTTTCTGTCTCTGATCTCATGTCAGAAGCGACATTATTATAAATATTTCATTAGGGACAATGTGAATCTATGGATTCCTTATACTGTACTCATGTATAATCCACTGTGGGAGAATAATTTTGATCACATTTATAATACCCGATATTAATGGAAAAAACCTACATGAACACACGCACTCCTATCACCTCCAAACACACAATTATAAAACAACATATATATATACGCCCTGTCCGTGCTCTTATAGCTATCAATATTATTAAGGAGATATATTTGGAACACAAATTCTGATTAATTGATATATTTCCTTTTGTCAAAACACAAACTACTTGGGTAAACAAGCTGTTTACCACAACGGAAAATATAATTGACTCATTAAGTCGACATGCTATCCTTGTCTATATTAATAACATTTCAACGGAGCGGAGCGGGAATTAATATTTTCACGTAAATTACAAATCTTCCGAGAACAAATTAATACTTATGCATACCTCAGTAGTTTGAGCTGTACACTGCGGAGACAATTATAAGGGGTTCAAAACCCCGAGGTGTCCGTTCTTGTAGTTATTATGTTACTGGCTACACAGATGAATAACGAAAATCACTATGTCGTCCTGAACTCACAGCACGAATGATGTCCGGTCAAATTAGAAAACATAGTGACGACGGAATGGCAACAGCTATCTGGCAATGAGATTTGTATAAATGAGGTCCTGCCATCTAACGAGGAAAAATGGTATCGAAGCTTCATTCGACAATCTCGGGGTCCTCTCAGGAGTTACTATAGTCACTCTAGTATCGAAGTTGTAACAAAGCCCCATGCAATGACTTTACGAAAATAATTTGATATTACATGGTGTATTGGATAGCCCCTCGCTAATTGTCCAAACATCAACCCCATAGGCTAGAGCCTATATCTGGAGGATATATATATATATATATTATCTTCTAACAAGAGTAGGACAAATGTAATGAAATAACATTGCATTTGATTGCAGGCATCAAACGGGAGCTAAGTACTATACAAAGTTGTGATACTCTATAACATTCTATATCTGTTTTTCTATACTCATATAGATTTATACGTAAACATAAATTCCATCAAATCCATCCCTTACAGCCAATTTGCATCACTTAATTGAAAAATACGAATAGAGCAATACATCTCATTTTAACATAAATAGTTTGTTGTCATAATTGACGGTTTTCCCATTAGATATATCATTAATCAGGCTAATGACTTGATGTATTCCAACTCGGATAGCCTAGGTAAACAGAGGGCCATACATTATAATATTATGTTTAGGTATGTTTCTACACTACACATTCTGGTAACACGTAGGAACCTTTAAATGTAATAATTTACTTAAGATTAGTTAATAAATACCTGTCTCTTCTTGGTGACCAATTCATCATCCCATAATGTCGATAAATTGGTCAAAGAAATACATAATATACGTACAGTCTTCATATTAATTATAAGGTTGCAGTAATTTGAACCATTAACCCCTTCTATACCGGTGACGTATTGTATTGCTTATTTCAGCCACATTTAGACAATTTTATGAAGATTAGGAAGGATATGTGGTAGCTAAAAGGATTAATTGAGATATTTGACAGCCTAGTAATTGGCACATGTCCTTCCTAAGATGAATATAATTGTCTAAATGTAGCTGAATTCAAATACAAAATACGTCTCCGGTATAGAAGGGGTTAAGGCGAAGTTCTGAAACATCTAGACTTATAATAAAGCATTGTATTGTCTCGGTTACGTTCGGTACTGGTTCAAATGAGTGCGCGGCCATTTATGATCTCGGCTGTACAGTGTATACTGTATATTTATAAGTCCGAAATTACGTTTCCACAGTTTCGAACTTTCTTAATCAACCCTTTTGGGAGGCGTTGAATGTAGCTCTAAAACATGACGTCACTCACCATCTGCGCATGCGTGAGAGTCTAGGCTCCCTTGGCCCCGCCCCTCACCTCCGTTGCGTTTAAATATACCCTTCAAACCGTTCCCTCCAGATCTATCCGTAGCTCACTCGGTAGAACGTCTACCCGTCACCGAGTAAACCAGCGATCGATCCCACTCGTATTTGGTATATTTTTTATCTTTTTATTTAGTTATTTTTGTTATATTTGTTATATTTTAGGGTAGGGTTAGGTTAGGTTAGGTTAGGTTAAGTTAATCTAATCTAATCTAATCCAATATAATAGTTGTACATTTGCCAAGAATCTCACGCATGCGCAGATGGCGAGTGACGTCATGTTTTAGAGCTACGTTTAACGCCTCCCCTTTTAACTACCACAGATCCTTCCTAAGCTGCATTTAATCGTCTCAATATAGCTAGAATGAAATATAGCAGACGTCGCTGGTACAGAAAGGGTTACCATAATGGAGATTGACTTATGCTGTTCGAGGGTTTATATTGGGCCAGAATTAGGGTTTACACCGCTTCGGGAGTGTAGTCACGCTGTAAACTCGGGTTCCACATTCAAAAATTCAGAAATATATTATTATTGGCTATGATTGTATTTTTTTTTTCTTTTTTTTCTATGTGATTGAGGGAGGCAAAAGGCAGAACTGCCTATAGCGAGTGCCTCCCCCATAGTTGAAAGAGTGACGGGGCCAAAATCAAGGGACGTTCGAGCCAAAATGCCTGGACACAAGAAGTATTCCCTTCAATTAAAACAAACAATGCTGTGAAAACATATAATTTGTTGATGGGCGTGTTTTATTGTGTTCATTGATTACATAATTATGTAGCTAAGATAATGAAGGCAGGGAGGAATACAAAACTAATGAAGGCAGGGAGGAATACAAAACTAATGCAACATAGAAGAAAATTACCTAGATGTGTGTGAATTTGTATTTTATTTTTGTGTGTTCATTGTTTTCTGTTGTGTTTTGTGTTGTCCCTATTCTTGCTTTGTCTTGAGTCGCCCCCCCTCCCCCAAATAAATAGGAAAAGTGGGGTTAGGGCCTGAGTATATAGATAGATAGATAGATAGATAGATAGATAGATAGATAGATAGATAGATAGATAGATAGATAGATAGATAGAAGAAAATGTACAGTCGCACTCATTATTTCTGACACATTTTCAAAGCTGTTTAGGGCTGAACTGAAACTATATTTTCTTTACCCGACATTTGTATTTCAGAGTTTTTTTTAAGGGGGGTCACCTGCTTTTTCTCTCTCTCTGGGTTGTATCCATTCGTCCCCATTCAGCCTACTATTTTAAGACGATTATCCCCATTCAGGTGTCGATTTATACCTGGTGAGCGAGAGCGAGCCACCATATTTTGGATAATGAGTTAGACAGCAAGCTAAATTTGTAAATTTTTCGATAGAAAAATTTCTCCGGCGAAGCCGGATTTCTCCATAAAATGCTGGCTCGCTACCGCTCGCCATGAAAAAATCGATACTTGGTTGGGGATAAATGTCTTAAAAGAATAGGCTGAATGGGGCCGAATGGAAAGACAAAAAAGCAGGTCACCTCCCTTGAAATGTTAAAGGTTTCAAAAGGTACCAGAATTAATGACTGGGACTGAACAGTGGTATTTTTTCATGAGGATTAAGGGAGCCCACCTAACTTTTTGTTATCTTTCTCTCCCTCTCTCTTTGGCTTACATCCATTCGGCCCCATTCAGCCTACTGTTTTAAGACGTTTACCCCCATCCAGGTGTCAATATTTTCCTGGCGAGCCGTAGCGAGCCAGCATATATATATTTTTGTTTTGACAGCGAGCTAAATTTGTACATTTTTCAATACAACAATTTCTCCGGCGAAGCCGGATTTCTCCATACAATGCTGGCTCGCTATCGCTCGCCAGGAAGAAATCGACACCTGGATGGTGATAAACGTCTTAAAACAGTTGGCTGAATGGGTTCGAATGGATACAAGCCAGGGAAAGAGAGAAAAGGGGAGAAACAGAAGAAAAAAAACCCGGTGACCTCCTCTTAAATCAAATTACGCTGCCAACAGATGCCATATGAAGTTGAATTGCGTGAATGTGGGAATATAAACGCCAGCCAGCCACTAAAGCAGCTCTCCGATCCATAATACTGTACATCGACAAAGCCCCTCCCTCCTCCTAACGCCAGCTAACACGAACCACACTCCACCTACACATTATGCTGCCAAAACAACTTATCCACTAATACACGGTACATAGACACAGTGAGGGAGCGAGACTCAAGATTGGTAGGTAGATGAATAAGGCAATATATATGATGATGACAATAAGTCCTATATTTGTATTGAACCGCCAATATGGGAAATAAGTTAGATGCGCGAAGTAGCCTACTAACCTCGACCGCAATGTAAACAAAATGATCGACGTTACTCCCGCGAATGCAACTTTTCCACTGAGTTATCTTCATATTTCGTCTAATATTGTTAATATTAGACTTTCCCATTTCCTTTTTGGGTGTTTCCCATACCAAAAAAAAAAAGTATAACTTCTTGTTAGATGCGTGAAAACCTAATAAAAGTCTCTAATAAGTCCGTGGTGGTACCTGTCAAATGCGCGCCCCTATAGTAAAATTGCCCCGTGTATATATATATATATATATATATATATATTAAATTTCGAAACCATTAGGTTGCTGGTGAATAATTGTCCGCAATAAAAAGCGTTCGTGTGATTCTGCCTTTACCTACATTTATTCTGGGGCCATGCAAATCACAGAGCGTGTGTGTTGCCGGTAATTGGCTCGTTCATTAGCTGTGTGACGCTAGTTTACTTTACAAGCCAGGGGTGATTGGGTTGGTTGTGGGTGGGTGGATGGTGAAGGGGGGAGGGGAACGAGGAGGGGTAATGGTGGGGGAGAGGAGAGAGGTAGGAAGGAGAGGGAGCTGAGAGAAGTGGAGAAGGGGAAGGGAGAGGCGGAAAGGAGGGGGGGGGGGGAAGGTAAAAGGTAAAGTGAGGAGAGAGGAGGTTATTGGTGGAGGGGAAGAGAAGAGCAGTAGGGGAAGGAGGCGAGAGAGAAGGGAGGAGTAGAGAAAGAGGAAGTAGAATGACAAGGTTAGGGAGAGTAAGGGAAGGAGGGGAAGGTAAGGGGAAGGGTGGGGAGAGAAGAAAGGGGACACTGGTGGATGGGGTGGGGAAGAGTGGTAGGGGGGAGGGTAAGGGTTAGGGGGATGTTGGAATTGGTTGTTTGTCCCTGTGATTCGATCTCGTGGACTTGTTTGTGTGTGTGTATACGTGTCATTTTGTGTCTCATTCATTTGTTCCACCTTTTGGTTTAACCACACACACACGCACACATGTATTATTAACCATGTGGGAAAGGTGCTACCAACCCTATATCGACCGAAGATGAAATAATTGAGTTCTAATTTGGGACAAAAGACTATACAATTCACTTATAGAAAACACATACTGTTTGTACCTGCATATTTCGTTATGTGAAGGATTAAGTGCGGTTTAATAGTATGGCTATATACAAAACTATATATAACTATATACAAACAAACGCACTTACATGCACTCAGGGACATAAGTCCCTGATAAAGTGTTCGAATCTATTCCGAACCGAATCGAATCATCTCAACAACTTATGTTCTGGAACTCTCTCTCTCATCCTTGCTTGAAGCAGTGTAAGTCATAGGACTTAAAGTATTAAACTAAGAAGTATCTAATAAGGAGAAGTGACTCTCTGCTTTTGGTTGTAGGCCCCTGATACTTACCCCATCTAACGACAAGCCCACCAATAGAGAACGGTTAATTTCGAACAGTAACTATACAGTTTATACCCCTCACTAGAGAATGTACCGTTCTTTTAAAAACTGTTATATTCGAGCTATAACTACATAGTTTCTAATATATATAGGCTACCGCTTTGCAGTACTCTATATCTCTTAATTGTTCACAATTCTTATAGGCCTATATCTAAATAGTAGGCTACCGTTGTCACTCATGATGTTATAATTGTGATCCCCATTTTGTCATTATCATTATTGTCCTACCTTATAGTCCATATGCTACTACAACTCAATATATTGTGCTACATTCCATGTATCTTCGTGGCGTAATGCATAAGGTGGTGATTTTCGGTGTGAGCGTCCTGGGTTCGAATCCACGGACTGCCACATGTGTTTGTAATATTTCATTAATCGATTTTAGGAGTAGAGTTGGTTGTTGGATAGAACATAATAATACAATCTAGTATTTTTGCAGCAAGTTTACCTTTTTCTGTATAAAATATTTTATCTGATACAATACCTTTGTTATATGTGTAAGTTACTCAACGTCTATACCTTGCATTGGTTTTGTTCCTTACATTTAAATTGGTTTCAGTACCTGTATGGATTTCGGCAATATGTTCCCCATAGTGTTCGTACGGTACGTTTACTGAAAAGTAAATAAACAAACACACACACACACTGTGAATCATACAGTTCCTCATATTATTTGCACTGCTTAGTTGGTGAGGAGTAAATAAAGACATACCGGTACGCAATTATCTCTCACGAAGTAATATGCCAGACAACCACAGCAATTATCCCAGTGACTGTCTTCCGAATAATTTATGTTTTTGCAGC
Organism: Paralithodes platypus; assembly: GCA_032716605.1. NCBI lineage: Eukaryota > Metazoa > Arthropoda > Malacostraca > Decapoda > Lithodidae > Paralithodes > Paralithodes platypus. Next base: position 13,718,430 of record CM064554.1, read on the forward strand.
TCTACCCATATAACTCCAAATACTCTCAAAGTGTGTTTGCAAAGAAAAATTAATTAATGTTTTTTTTACAAAATGCATATACAGTATATTTTATTTTGTGTAACCATGGTGCCTCTCGCGCCCGTACCTGCATTACAAAATATGTGTGCGTACTAAAGGTAGCCAATACTCAAATAACACTACTTGAAATGCCTGCCTTTGCCGAAACCAGACAGTGGGAGCACTTGAAATTTGGCCAGAATAACCACAACAACAAGAATCGATAAACTCTACGATACAGTCAACGGTATTTACTTTGATACTTTCAACTCACTAAATGCGACATTGTCTAAATATTATCGGGCGAAAATCGACTAGTATCCTTCCCTTTTCATCCAACATGATAGATTTAGCCCCCAAGACAAAGTAAACTGGTTGGTACTGGGAGTGACATAAGGTCAATAAGAAGGCAGCACTCAGCGGGTTAAGGGGGGTGACCTGTTTTTGTTCTGTCCTTTTCTATCTTTCTCTGGCTTGTATCCATCTGGCCCCATTCAGCCTACTGTTTTAAGACGTTTATCCCCATCCAGGTGTCAATTTTTTACTGGTGAGCGATAGCGAGCCAGCATATTTTGTATTTTTGTTTGACAGCAGGCTAAATTTGTACATTTTTCGATAGCAAAATGTCTCCGGCGAAGCCGGATTTCTTCATATAATGCTGGCTCGCTATCGCTCGCCATGAAAAAATCGACACTTAGATGGGGATAAACGTCTTAAAATAGTTGGCTGAATGGGGCCAATGGATACAAGCCAGAGAAAGAGAGAAAAGGACAGAAATAACAAAAAACAGGTCACAGGTCAGGTAACAGGTCTTCAATTTAAAAAGTCCCTCAGACGCCCTTCAATTTAAAAAGTCCCTCAGACGCCCTTCAATTTAAAAAGTCCCTCAGACGCCCTTCAATTTACAAAGTCCCTCAGACGCCCTTCAATTTACAAAGTCCCTCAGACGCCCTTCAATTTACAAAGTCCCTCAGACGCCCTTCAATTTACAAAGTCCCTCAGACGCCCTTCAATTTAAAAAGTCCCTCAGACGCCCTTCAATTTAAAAAGTCCCTCAGACGCCCTTCAATTTACAAAGTCCCTCAGACGCCCTTCAATTTACAAAGTCCCTCAGACGCCCTTCAATTTACAAAGTCCCTCAGACGCCCTTCAATTTAAAAAGACCCTCAGACGCCCTTCAATTTAAAAAGTCCCTCAGACGCTCTTCAATTTTCAAAGTCCCTCAGACGCCCTTCAATTTACAAAGTCCCTCAGACGCCCTTCAATTTAAAAAGTCCCTCAGACGCCCTTCAATTTAAAAAGTCCCTCAGACGCCCTTCAATTTAAAAAGTCCCTCAGACGCCCTTCAATTTACAAAGTCCCTCAGACGCCCTTCAATTTACAAAGTCCCTCAGACGCCCTTCAATTTAAAAAGCCCCTCAGACGCCCTTCAATTTAAAAAGTCCCTCAGACGCTCTTCAATTTTCAAAGTCCCTCAGACGCCCTTCAATTTACAAAGTCCCTCAGACGCCCTTCAATTTAAAAAGACCCTCAGACGCCCTTCAATTTAAAAAGTCCCTCAGACGCTCTTCAATTTTCAAAGTCCCTCAGACGCCCTTCAATTTACAAAGTCCCTCAGACGCCCTTCAATTTAAAAAGCCCCTCAGACGCCCTTCAATTTAAAAAGTCCCTCAGACGCCCTTCAATTTAAAAAGTCCCTCAGACGCTCTTCAATTTAAAAAGCCCCTCAGACGCCCTTCAATTTAAAAAGTCCCTCAGACGCCCTTCAATTTACAAAGTCCCTCAGACGCCCTTCAATTTAAAAAGTCCCTCAGACGCTCTTCAATTTAAAAAGACCCTCAGACGCCCTTCAATTTAAAAAGTCCCTCAGACGCTCTTCAATTTACAAAGTCCCTCAGACGCCCTTCAATTTAAAAAGTCCCTCAGACGCCCTTCAATTTAAAAAGTCCCTCAGACGCCCTTCAATTTAAAAAGTCCCTCAGACGCCCTTCAATTTAAAAAGTCCCTCAGACGCCCTTCAAGCTAAGTATATACGTTTTCCAGTAGAATATATTGCTATTATCTTGGGTGACGACGGGCTTTTTCCTAAATTGATGACTCCCTATCGCATGCCCAGCAACAAATGACACCTGCAGCGGGTGAAATGTGATATTATTGCCAAACTAATGGTGTGCAACTTCCTATGATCTCCAAAGTAATGGAGTGAAACAGGGAGAATCCAATAATACACGCCTCGCGCCAGACAGAGTTAAGGGGGGTCACCGGCTTTTGTTTTATCTTTCTCTCCTTTTCTCTTTTTCCCTGGCTTGTATCCATTCGGCCCCATTCAGCCAACTGTTTTAAGACGTGTAATCCCATCCAGGTGTCGATTTCTTCCTGGCGAGCGATAGCGAGCCAGAATTGTATGGAAAAATCCGGCTTCGCCGGAGACATTTTTCTATCGAAAAATGTACAAATTTAGCTTGCTGTCAAAACAAAAAATATATATGTTGGGTCGCTACCGCTCGCCAGGAAGATATTGACACCTGGATTTTTTTTTTTTTTTTTTTTTTTTTTTTTTTTTTATATTCCAACTTACTTCCTCTCGGGCATAGGCTGAGAGCCTTAACATTCACCGCTTTACAATGAACAGTGAAGCCCGTGAGGTCTTGTTCCAGTCTAGGGAGTGAGACATGTGAAGCACGTAGAGTACAACGAGCACCTGCCATCTTGCCTTCACATGAGGCACGGTGCTCACTCATGGCCCGAAACGACCCCATCTCTGAAGCCACCTCGTTCCCGTGCTTCACTGTCTCACCACCTACACTCGGACTCTCACACTTACACACACACAACGCCACCTGTTGAGCAGATAACTCACCAGGCATTGCACCCCTATAGCATATTTTGAATATGGGAATATTCATACAGTGCTATTTAATCAGGGAACAATGAGGGTATTTTATTGACGTTTCGGTGGGCTTGTGGTAATGCACTGATACTAGGTACAGCACAAATTCCATCCCAATAATATCTTCCCATTGATACATCGGGATTTGAACCCGGGACCTTTGGATTACCAGGCCAGTGGCAAGACCACTCCACCACACCTCCCCTTGGGAGGATGGGGGTAAACGTCTTAAAACAGTAGGCTGAATGGGGCCGAATGAATACAAGCCAAAAAGAGAGGGAGAGAAAGAGATAAAAAGCGAGGTGGGTTCCCTTAAAGGTATACTCTTCGATTGATAAGGTTCCATGCCCAATTTACACTACTTACAGACTACACTCACACCGCACAGACATACCATAATCACAACACTGAAAACACTAACTTGTCACATTGACGAGATTACCTGTATAACTTGTCACATTGACGAGATTACCTGTATAACTTGTCACATTGACGAGATTACCTGTATAACTTGTCACATTGACGAGATTACCTGTATAACTTGTCACATTGACGAGATTACCTGTATAACTTGTCACATTGACGAGATTACCTGTATAACTTGTCACATTGACGAGATTACCTGTATAACTTGTCACATTGACGAGATTACCTGTATAACTTGTCACATTGACGAGATTACCTGTATAACTTCAAAAAGCCTAGAGTAACCGAGCCAATATTAATGTTCAACCATTTGGAAAGAGTCAAGCAGAGAATAGCTGTGGAAATTAAATGTTCATTTGCTCTAGCTCTTTTGATGTGCAGAGGATACAAGTCACTATTTCTGGCCAAATGATAATGAATATACCATAGTTTTACAGGACTTAGACTGCCTAAGCGAGATTAAAGATCAACAAGGATTAAACGACAAGATGAAATTAGTAGCCTATAGCATGTACATGCTCGTATTGATGAACGGACATATAGTCAGAATTACAAACCAGTTCCTCTCATTTTAGACACAAGTAAACAATAATAAAGTGTAGTCAGGGTAGGAAAATTGTGATTAAAGTGCATACATTCAACCTCACCAAGCCGGAATGAGCCGCGGTGGTGAAGTACAGTCACGTTAAAAATTCGCATCCTACCTTCCTATTTTCAACTCAGGTAATCTCTCAAGAGATATGTGAAAAAACATAATTAACAAACAAACAAAATCTTTATAATCAAGGTCTGCTTAGTGTGGTTCAGGAGTAATTGTTATGTAAACAACATAACTATACAGGTACGTATTTAATGTTAAAACAGGTGAGGCACCGCTTTTGTCCGTGGGTGTACTGCAGCCTATGTATCTTCACTTATATCCGTCTCATGCCCAGTATAATTATGTTTACCATCATAGATGTGCAAAAGCCTGATGCATCTATGAACACAATGTTGATCCATCGCTACCTGCAGTATAACAGATGTCATCGTCACCTCGGAGACAGGCCGGTTACGCAGTGGACCTATTAAGGCTGATGTTGGTGATGAGCATCAAGCATAATAAATGTAATAAAAACAAATACAACATAATCCCCCCCCCCCCACACTCTCTCTCTACAGCAAAGGTACTCCCCGCCCCTTCCTCTCCCACACATACACAAACACACCACCCCTCTCACTCATATACTGTAAACACACACACACACACACACACACACACACACACACACACACACACACACACACACACACACACACTACACTTACACACCAAACCCACCCGGTTTTAATGATAAAAAAAAATATATATATATATACACCCGTAAAATTAACCCGCTTACTCACACACAGACACACACACACACTCTCTCTCTCTCTCTCTCTCTCGTCTTTCTTTCCCAACGCACCCACACTCATCTCACTTTCTCTCTCTCTCTCTTTCTCTCTCTCTCTCCTATCCACCCTCACTGAGAGACAAACAAACACACCTGATCTGCGTCATTAGCTTGGTCTGTGTGTGCTAATGGGAGAGAGAGAGAGAGAGAGAGAGAGAGAGAGAGAGAGAGAGAGAGAGAGAGAGAGAGAGAGAGAGAGAGAGAGAAGAAAATTATTAATCCGTTCATATTAGTACGATACAAATAAATTACATTTATTTTGATCAATATTGTTACTTTTGACAAATAATACTTGCAAATATTCAATCTTAACTATTTTCCCCTTACTAAAACTTACACTTTTACAATGAATGTGCCACCAAGGTGCAATCATCCGCGTAGACTGATAACTCAGTCAAAGTGATCCGTAGAACACATACTTATATCTTCGGTGTTCATGCAAGTTGTAATCTGTAAAATTGTCATGTTATTAGACTCGTTGTCGTCATTAACCCTTTCTGTATCGGCGACGTGTTTTGTATTTTATTCTAGCTATATTTAGACAATTTTGTGCAGTTTAAGAAGGATCTGCGGTAGTATAAAAGGTTAAGTGAGATAGTTCAAAGCCTGTTAAATAGTGAAGGTCCTTTTAAAACTGAATAAAACTGTCTAATAGTAGCCAGAATTATTTGAAAAGTACATCACCGGTACTGAAGGGGTTAAATTTCTTTCACACGAAATGTTTAACAGTGCATTTTGCATGTATGTGTATTTGCTTGAAGGTAATTAACAGGGATTTGCCAGTCATATACAGTATATCTCTGTCTTCGTGGTGCGATGCATAAGGTGTTGATTTTCAGTGTGAGCGTCCTGGGTTCGAATCCACGGACTGCCACATGTGTTTGTAAATTTTATTAATCGATTTTAGGAGTATAGTTGGTTGTTGGAAGGAACATAATAATCAGATAATAGACTATTATTATATACTATTTGTCCTGATTGTGCAAGTCCGAAATAATTCACCGAGAAAACTTCACAAAATCTGCTTGATGGCCAATTGTAATTCGATTATACTGTAAATGCTTAAAATAAATTGCAAGCATAAAGACACACAGACAGGCAGCCAGTCACGAACACGAACACGAACACACACACACACACAAGATAAACCTAAGAGAAGCGATACGTGTTGTGTTTTGTGAACATGGCAACGTTGAGAGACTTCCGAATACGTAATACCCACACCCAAGGTTGATTTGTACTTATGCAGCTTCTTAGCTTTGGAGGAATATTAACGCATTGTTTCGGATGAATGTTTAATTGTATTGTGTTTTATTATTTACAAAGGCCATATTTAGATGATATCACGCAAATTAGGAAAGTTCTGTGGAATACAAATAATTTAATTGTAATAGTTTATACCTTTCCTCAATTTCTAGAGATGAACTTAGTTGATTAAAATCGTTCAGCGTTAGCCAGAATAAATTTGAAATAATGTATGGTACTGACGGCGTTGACTATGTAAAACAATAACAAGAATCAATAATAATATAAAGGAAAACATTACGCCACTGAACATTAGTAAAATATGTATCCTAGCTTAAGCTATTGACGATGCAATAGACGAAATACTGTATACAATAAAAACAAAGGTAAACATTGGTATATATTTTATAAATAACTGTTTGTAATCAATCCCTATATAAAGATTATCTCATCCATTCTTTCTCTTTTACCTGGATATCTTTAGGGGAGTTTATTTACCTTAGAAAGTATCTGTGTAAGTTTTTTTTTTTTTTTTTTCTATGTGAATGAGGGAGACAAAAGGCAAAACTGCCTGCAGCGAGTGCCTCCCCCAGATTTCAAATTTCTTCACCCTCTGATTCATAGAGGTACTTCAAAGCTTTACATTGGTGATTGTAGATGTTTTGCTATGGATATTAGGAAACTATTTTGCATTATATTATAAGTATAAATGGTATTACATTTTAAAGCTGTAGAGATGGAAGAATCATATTAAAAACACATATAATTCCTCTGTAAAACTTAAAATTACACTTAGTAGGTCAACATTAATGTATTTGACATTTATGACAAAGAGAAGTAAAGTAAAGATGAGATACATATGGCACTAGAGAAGTAACGAGAATCTTTGTCGTATATCTGTCAGTCAACTATTTTCCCAAGTTAATGATTTTGATATAATCTTTCAATGAGATACTTAACCAATAGTTGTTGTTCAAAATCTGAATCTTAATCGGGTAGCACCAACGAGCTTTTAAAATATATCGATCCCTGACCTCTTTGCAACTCAAAAGGGCCTAGCAAAGTAGTTGTAAATATCCACACCTATTTCCTGGTGGACTCTTCCCAAATGATAAAAACGTCACCCCGATTGCTTTAATTAATTTTGAGTTATAGGAAGTTAAGTGGAGGCAGACCGTTTTTCTGGACCCCTTCTCCCTAATGTTTAGCCCCACTAGTTTTTAGATTATAAGACGTTGGGCCCATGAGTTTGGCGATTTTAACACCTTTCGCCCCATTTCGTTCTCAATTTTAAGACCTTTCGTGCCATTTAGGTGACGATTTTTTCCTGGCGAGCGATAGCGAGCCTGCAATTTTAAGAGGAACCGGCCTTCGGGCGGGACATTTTTCTACCGAAAAATGTAAAAGTATATCTTGAAGGGGGGTCTAGGGGGTGTTTTTGTAAGCTTGATGGAGGTCTAGGGAGGAAACTAATACACAAATGTATATGAATACATTATTTAATAGACCAAACAAATGGTCGGTCACCCCTTAATTCATATATAGACTGTGTATGATACCTAACAAAGTTCCCTAATTGACAGGCAATATTATTGTCATTTAATATCACATTAGCTTTATCAATGACAATTAAAAGTCGCGACCTGAGAGCATTTCCTAGGACAAAATCACTGGGGCGAAATGTGAGGAGGGGACATTTAATAGGCGCGCTCACAAACATCCCATATCCCATATGTGTGTTGTCCGATTCGTTTGATTGGTGGCTATACATGGGACGTATTTACCATCTAAAATGTTACCAGGGCCAATCAGTAACAAATAAAATTATCACAAAATCTACTTGTTGAACTTGGATGACCTCGTTGAGCACTTGAACACTTTTGAATGGGCTGACTTACACTTGCACCTCATTCCAAGCTTATATTACATGACTCGAACATAATGTATGCATCTATGAACGCGCCTATTGTCTAGTTCCACGGGGTAGGATATAATATAGTGTATTGCACTCGGCTTCATATACTGTATACCAGCATGTTGATATGGGGCTTCATAGAACAATACAATCCTATAAATACCCCTGGCCTAGATAAAGGTTGACACTGAATATTAAGGGGGCCCACCTCGCTTTTTTTTCTCTTTCTCTTCCTCTCTCTTTGGCTTGTATCCATTCGGCCCCATTCAGCCTACTGATTTAAGACGTTTACCCCCATCCAGGTGTCAATATTTTCCTGGCGAGCGGGAGCGAGCCAGCATATATATATTTTTGTTTTGACAGCAAACTAAATTTGTACATTTTTCAATAGAAACATTTCTCCGGCGAAGCCGGATTTCTCCATTCAATGCTGGCTCGCTATCGCTCGCCAGGAAGAAATCTACACTTGAATGGAGATAAACGTCTTAAAATAGTTGGCTAAATGGGGCCGAATGAATACAAGCCAGAGAAAGAGAGAAAAGGAGAGAAATATAAACAAAGCAGGTGGCCCACCTTAAAGTGAACTGGATACATATATTCTCCGGTATAATAGATTCCCTTATACATTCATACCCATTCCATGATTGTCTGTATACAAATATTAATAATATTTGTTCACCACCCAACTTCACTTCTAAACTAAATTAATGAAGTCAACAAATACATGTGGCACTCCAAGGACTCGAACCTAGGACACTCACAACGAAATTCCGCGCACTTATGCATTACGCTATCAAGACAGTTAATATAATAATTGTTTTCCAAGAACAATTGGCTCTAAGATCGTAGTTAAGCATGTATAATAACGTATAAATGCTGTTTTCCCATTTTGGAAAGAAAACTGTATACCTAATTCTGCGAATTTGATATTTACTCGTCACAGTTGACTAATATAAACATTCTAAAAAGTATTTCAACATTGTGTTGTGTTGTTTTAACTGAACATTGAATAGGAAAACTGTATACCCTTCATAAATTTATCAGTTAGCTTAGGAGACATTAATAGCATAATATCATTGACCTAATGCCTAGATTTTTAAAATACACAGTATATGTGAAAGTTGGCCGGTGCATATTTTGAAAATAGAATGAATAGTAAATCAAAGAAGGGGCTTTAAAATGACCTTGGCCTTCAATAAATATTATACTCAAGGTTTTTCTGACCTTGAATATGAATGGCGATATAGCTGTAAATTGTGATGAGAGTTTATGCACCAGTTAGGAAAACAATAAACAACACATCATTTTGACCTTTCCCTTTGAGATTATTAATTTAGATATGACTATTCTTCAAAAAATAAATATGATGAAATTTGCATTATTAAAATATGTAATAATAGAACTTTTACCCTGAACTTTTATCTTACCTTTCAGTAGGAATATATTGTTTATATTTATTGATAATTCTAATAACACATCAAAGACAAAAATATTTTTTGGTGAAAAATGAAATTAATGAAAGCATGTGATACTCCCGGGATTCGAACCTGCGTTACCATATACAGATCTTAAACACTCTAACCATTACACCACCAAGACAGTTAAAGGTTAGGTACATTACTACTAATTTATATCAATTTATCGTATACTGGATATCAATCTAATCATGAACTCAGACCCAACTGCACACTGAATAGCCTAATGTTTAAGTGAAAAGAAAGAACAATTTAAGGGGCACAGATCTCTAAGGACCGACCTCGCTATTAAATGTTCCTGAACATATAGGAATGAACCATGTTATTAATTTCACTCCCAACACCAAAAACCTGCTAATGAAATTAATGAAAGTTTGTGATCTTCCCAGGATTCGAACCTAGGTTTCCACAAACAGATCTTAAACACTCTATCCATTACATCATCAAGACAGATAAGTGCCTTAAAAGATTCCAAGATTCCAATATAACTACGGCATCGAATGGATCTGTAACTAAGAGAGAGAGAGAGAGAGAGAGAGAGAGAGAGAGAGAGAGAGAGAAAGAGAGAGAGAGATAGAGGGGGTGAGTTTCTGAGCAATTACTCACGACAAATAGATAAACTAACAAATGAGAGAGAGAGAGAGAGAGAGAGAGAAAGAGAGAGACAGAGAGAGAGAGAGAGACAGAGAGAGAGAGAGACAGAGAGAGCGCGAGAGAGAGAGAGAGAGAGAGCGAGAGCGAGAGCGAGAGCGAGAGCGAGAGCGAGAGAGAGAGAGATAGAAGGGGGAGGGGGGTTCTGAGCAATTACTCACGACAAAAAGATAAACTAACAAATGAGAGAGAGAGAGAGAGAGAGAGAGAGAGAGAGAGAGAGAGAGAGAGAGAGAGAGAGAGAGAGAGAGAGAGAGAGAGCAAGAGCGAGAGAGAAGGAAGGGGGTTTCTGAGCAATTACTCAAGACAAAAAGATAAACTAACAAATGAGAGAGAGAGAGAGAGAGAGACTTGAAACAGAATAAAAATCAGGGCAAATTCGTCACAACAAGAACAACATACTCAGAAAGAAAAACGAGAGGAAACAGGGAGAACAAAATCCTCGTCACCCTTTTAAGGGGGGGTCACCTGTTTTGTTTTATCTTTCTCTCCTTTTCTCTCTCTTTCTGACTTGTATCCATTTGGCCCCATTCAGCCAACTGTTTTAATACGTTTATTCACATCGAGGTCGATTTCTTCCTGGCGAGCGATAGCGAGCCAGCATTGTATGGAGAAATCCGGCTTCAAATTTGTCTATCGAAAAATGCACAAATTTAGCTTGCTGTAAAACAAAAATATACTGTATATATGCTGGCTCGCTACCGCTCGCCAGGAAAATATTGACAACTGGATGGGGGTAAACGTCTTAAAGCAGTAGGTTGAATGGCGCCGAATGGATACAAGCCAAAAAGAGAGAGGGAGAGAAAGAGAAAAAAAACGAAAGTGTCGCACATTTTAGCACCACACATAACAATTACCTACGAAGAGAATACATAATAAAACAACTCGAAGAAAAGAAGGGAGACAACAAAAAACACGAAGAAAAAAACCCGTGTCAAGCTTTAAATAGACGGTCTGAACTAAATCACAGCAATTACTCACGAAAAATGATGAACAAACAGACAAAAGGTTGAGCAAACAGCGAGGAAAAAAGCCGTGTCAAGGCTTAAGGGGGGTCACCGTTTTGTTTTTATCTTTCTCTCCTTTTCTCTCTTTCCCTGGCTTGTATCTATTCGGCCCCATTCAGCCAACTGTTTTAAGACGTTTCTCCCCATCCAGGTGTCGATATATTCCTGGCGAGCGATAGCGAACCAGCATTGTATGGAGAAATCCGGCTTCGCCGGAGAAATTTTTCTATCGAAAAATGTACAAATTTAGCTTGATGTCAACACAAAAATATATATATGATGGCTCGCTACCGCTCGCCAGAAAAATATTGACACCTGGATGGGAGTAAACGTCTTAAAACAGTAGGCTGAATGGGGCCGAATGGATACAAGCCAAAGAGAGAGGGAGAAACAGAGAAAAAAAGCAAGGTGGGCTCCCTTAAATAGAGAAGGTTACACACACTCTAGATCCAATCACAGCAATTATACTTACGAACAAAAGATAACCAAATATAGGGAAAATAGGAAGAGACCAAGGAGAAAGACCAATCAGCCTTTATCTCGTGCAACATTTTGGCGGTTATTCTGATATGCTGTGTAATTATTAGTAAGGGTTCTGAGCGTGTTTACCATTTTTGAGCAATGCATATTTATTGTCTTAAGCTTATAATCAACGCCCCTTCTAGACACCCTTCAAACTATAAAAGCATCCCCTAGATACGTTTCATGCTAAATATTTGCATTTTTCGACGAAGCCCGGTTTCTCCTCAATTGGAAGCTCGCTATCGTTCGCCTAGAAAAAAATCGACAAAGAATTGAGAGCACCAATACATAATTACCCACATAATGAGGTGAAACACTTTGAAATCTCCCAACCAAAGGAGTGAAACAGGGAGAGTCCAAAAGACTCACCTAGCACCAGATAGGGTTAAGGGGGATCACCGTTTCTTTGTTTTATCTTTCTCTCCTATTCTCTTTTTCTCTGGCTTGTATCCAATCGGCCCCATTCAGCTAACTGTTTTAAGACGTTTATACCCATCCAGGTGTCAATTTCTTCCTGGCGAGCGATAGCGAGCCATCATTGTATGGAGAAATCCGGCTTCGGCGGAGAAATTTTTCTGTCGAAAAATGTACAAATTTAGCTTGCTGTCAAAATTAAACAATATATATGTTGGCTCGCTACCGCTTGCCAGGAAAATATTGACACTTGGATGGGGGTAAACGTCTTAAAACAGTAGGCTGAATGGGGCCGAATGGATACAAGCCAAAGAGAGAGGGAGAGAAAAAGAACAAAATCGAGGTGGGCTCCCTTAATAGAGAACGTAGCACCCCCCTCAGCAGCAATCCACATCCAATTACTCACGAACAAGCTAAACAGAGACACACACACACCAACACAGAACAGAAAAGTAAATAACGAAGACAAAAAGTGACCAGGTTTAAATAGCGAATTAACACCCTCTAGAACAACTAATGGAAATTACTCACAACAAATATTTACACACACATGACAAAAGGGAGAGTCAACTAAGGGAAAAGTCGTATCTAGTTTTATGATGAGAACGTAACACACGGTCTGGGAATGTCACAATAATCACTCACGACAAAAAGATAAACAAACACAAAGAGAAAACGGGAAGGGAAAAAATATCAGCGTCAACAATTGATGGGAACAAGTAGCACCCACTCTAGAATAAAACTCAACAATTGATGGGAACAAGTAGCACCCACTCTAGAATAAAACTCAACAATTGATGGGAACAAGTAGCACCCACTCTAGAATAAAACTCAACAATTATTCACAGAGGAAACCTAAAATAGACACACACACAAGTCAATAATAAACCTCTAGAAAAACGAACCCAAACAACCTATCAAGGTTAATTAGAGAAAGTAGCACACCGCATTTACAAAGACGAGCTAAGTGGACACACGTTCACACACAGAAGTAAACCACGAGAAAAGGAAAACAAAAAACGTGTCAGGGATTAAATAGAGAAAGAAATCCCCACTCCCCATATTTGCTCTGCCACCACCCCTTCACCCCCACTCCCTGTCTGTTTACAAGCGTGTTAGGTCAATCAGAGTGTGTGATGGAAGGAAGGAGGTTGGGGAAGGGAGAGGGGACGGGTAGATTCTGAGGGGCCTTTTTTGTCAGAGTAGTTTTCACTTATAATATTTACAAAACAAACTTATTTCCAAACTGGTAATATCAGCATAGCATTCTTTAAGGGGAGAATTCCACTTGAGGGACTTTTTTCTTGACCCCTTTCTCCCTCATGTCTAGCCCCATTGTTTTTGAGATTTTAAGACGTTTGCCCCATTAGTTTGGTGATTTTAAGAATGTCCGCCCCATTCTGTCAATTTTAAGACCTGTCGTGCCATTTAGGTGTCTATTTTATCCTGGCGAGCGATAGCGAGCCTGTAATTTAAGAGTAACCGGCTTTGAGCCGGGACATTTTTCTACCGAAAAATTTACAAATTTATCTTGAAAGAGGGTCAAGGGGGTGAAATTTTAAGATTGCTGGAGGAGTAGGAAACAAACTAAAAACCTCCCCTTAACCACACAGTGTTAGGTATACCAGGCATTTTGAACAACATGCTTACTATAAAGTCTATGAATAGAGCACTAACCAAATACTGTAGACATTGTCCCATTCCTATCTGAATATGCATCGAACCCAATTGACACAACACAATGCTTTATTATAACCCAGGTGCTTCAGAAACTGGCTTTAAAGGTTCAAAGTTTAAGGGAGCCCACCTCGCTTTTTTTTCTCTTTCTCTCCCTCTCTCTTTGGCATGTTTCCATTCGGCCCCATTCATCCTACTGTTTTAAGACGTTTACCCCCATCCAGGTGTCAATATTTTCCTGGCGAGCGGTAGCGAGACAGCATATCTATATTTTTTTTTTACAGCAAGATAAATTTGTACATTTTTCGATAGAAAAATGTCTTCGGCGAATCCGGATTTCTACATACAATGCTGGCTCGCATTATTAAGACAAATCAAAATTGCACAATAAACAGGTGCTACAAATTGGCTGACAACATTACCCATCAAGGCAAAAGGCTTCAACCTCAATTTTTGTTTTTTATTGATGCCATTGCACTGAGGTATGGTGAACCGATTGAAGGACTGCCCAATCTATGCATACGTGAAGTCAACAACGATACAGACAACTCCATGGTATGTAAGAAGAGAGGGTTCATCAGCATCAGGCACGATAAAGGGAGAGCCATATCGACGCACATGCCCAAGGAGGTCTGCCATGATGTGTCATGCAAATCATTAATCATCTCCTTGAACAGAGAGATTTTGCAGCACAGTTCGGCCAAAACATCAAATGAAGTATGGGTGGATGTCAGTGCAAGAGGTTCCTGGGAGGGCTGCGAGCGTTCTTCGACATAAGAATATTCGACCTAATGGCCACTAGCTACATAGAGTTGTCTCTGGAGACAGCACACAAGAGGAACGAAAAAGAGAAGGTCAGGGCATATGGGGAAAGGATTCTACATATTCAACAAGGCAGCTTTACCCGAATAGTCTTCACCAAATTTGGAGGGATGGAACCTAGGGCTCAGTGCTTCTATTCTAGGCAAGTAGAGATCATCGCAGAGAAAAAAGCAACAACTCACAAGTCAAGTAGTGGCCTGGATGAGGTGCCGCCTAGCCTTCTCGTTGCTAAGATCAGCTATAACATGTCTACGGGGAACAAGGCTGTCCGCACCAAAACTAATGATAGTAGCAGACATGACCTATGAGGCAGCAGTGGCAGAGAGTCGCATCAGGATATGACTGGATTGAAGTTCCATGGTATAAAGCAGTAGTACAGTAGAATAGTACTAGTAATAACAGAGTAATACCTGATGTTTGTAAATAGATATACAAATATATAGAAAACTAAGATTAGTAGTAGTAGTAGTACCCAGCTTTGGAAAGGTCCCACACCCCAAATGCTACAGAGAGGGAGCTGCTCGCACTTCCTCCTAGGTTGGGAGGGCTTGGAATCATCAATCCTGTGAGGAGGGCGACAACGGAACACCAGAACTCAGTAATGATAACAGAATCTCTCGCTGAACGCATCGTAGCACAAGATTCTGACGGTGAAGTGGACCAGGCGGACATCTACAACATCAGAAAGACCATCACGTCAGAGAGGCAAAACTCACAGAAAAATTACCTGGCACGATTGATGCAACAACTTTCCCGGAGACTAACAAGAAAAACACAAATAACATAAGAAACGGGTGCTTCAAATTGGCTGACAACACTACCAATCAAGGCAAAAGGCTTCAATCTCAACAAACAAGAATTTAATGATGCTATTGCACCGAGGTATGGTTGGTCGATTGAAGGACTGCCTGATCAATGAGTTTGTGGACACAACAACGATGCAGACCACTGCATGATATGTAAGAAGGGAGGATTCATCAGCATCAGGCACGATGAAGTAAGAGATGTAACGGCAAACATGCTCAGGGAGGTGTGTCGAGATGTGACGCGCGAACCATCAATCATTCCTTTGGATGGAGAGATCTTGCAGCACAGGATGGCCAACACATCCAATGAAGCACAAATGGATGTTAGTGCAAGAGGTTTTTGGGCAAGAGGACAGCGAGCGTTCTTTGACATAAAAATATTCGACCCAATGTCCCATAGCTACAGCGAGCTGTCTCTGGATGCTGCACACAAGAGGAACGAACAAGAGAAGGTCAGGGCAAATGGGGAAAGAATCTTAAATATCGAACATGGCATCTTTACCACACTAGTCTTCACCACATCTGGAGGGATGGGACCCAGGGCCCAGTGCTTCTATTCACAGCTAACAGAGAACATCGCAGAGAAGAAGCAACAGCCCAGGAGCCAAGTTGTAGCCTGGATGAGGTGCCGCCCATCGTTCTCATTGCTCAGATCAGCACTAATATGTGTGCGGGGAACAAGACTGTCTGCACCACAACCATCGACGGTGGCAGACGTGGACTACGAGGCAGCGGTGGCAGAGGATCGCATAGGGAGGCCACTGGATTAAAGTTGCATGTTGTAGAGTAGTAGTATAGTAGAATAGTAGGAATCAAGTAATATCTGACATTTGTAAAATAAAATGGATGTACAATATTAAATAAAAATCAAAGAAAAAAGTAGTAGTAGTAGTAGTAGTAGTTGTTGTTGCTGTTGTAGTTGTACTTGTAGTAGTAGAAATAATAACGATAATAACAACTATACAAAATTATATTTAATAAATGCTTCAATAATAACAAAACTTACAATTAAACAAAAATATAAAAAGTCCAGAACCGTGGAAGCCCGAAATAAAAACTATCGCAAAATACCACAACCACGAAAGGCCAAGAACGAGACACACACGATTTTTCAGGCAGAATATACCTCAGAGACCAAGAGGCTGGCACAGTGTTGGAGAAACCTTCTTAAAAGTTAATGCTGGCCCAAAGAAATAACAAAACAGAGAGAGAGAGAGAGAGAGATTTACACAGATACACTGGCCGCACAGACCTAACCATCCCCGCACGTGGTCAGAACTAAAAAAAAATTCTCTCTCTCTCTCTCTCTCTCTCTCTCTCTCTCTCTCTCTCTCTCCTTTCTAATAAAAGTCGCTCCTCATCACAATATTGATTGGATTTTTTTTTTTTTTTAATCATTGAAAAGAATATTTACCAAACTTTTCATAACTGATATGTTTCTGCTTCCCTATGTCATGTCTTTCGTGTGTTTTATGGGGGGTCATCGACTTTTTTGTTGTATCTTTCTCACCCTTTCTCTCTTTCCATGGCTTGTATCCATTCGGCCCCCTTCAGCCAACTGTTTTAAGACGTTTATCCCCATCCAGGTGTCGATTTTTTCCTGGCGAGCGATAGCGAGCCAGTATTGCATGGAGAAATAATTTGAGAAATCATGGAGAAAGAAATTTTTCTATCGAAAAATTTACAAATTTAGCTTGCTGTCAAAACAAATATATATATATGCTGGCTCGCTACCGGTCGCCAGGAAAATATTGACACCTGGATGGGGGTAAACGTCTTAAAACAGTAGGCTGAATGGGTCCGAATGGATACAAGCCAAAGAGAGAGGGAGAGAAAGAAAAAAAAGCGAGGTGGTATTCCTTACAGACATAACTGTCACTTCACCTCCAGGTAATTTCACCTATAGTTTCGTCAACCACAATAGGATATGATCATTCCAAACTTCACGATAAGTCCATTTTTACCTGCATTCTGATTTTCTTTACGCGATTGTATTCTGTTTAGTATGGCTATCATGAGCGAGAGAGAGAGAGAGTGTGTGAAAGTGAGAGAGAGAGAGAGTACAGAGAGTCAGAGCCAGAGAAGGAGACAGCAGTGGAGACCGGCTTGTTAAAACTTGGGAGGTGGCAGAATTAATGGTGTGTGGAGGTCCCGCGGGGGTGCTGACGAGCTGTGGTGTTGGGGGAGGTGGTGAAGTGGTGGGGGGTAGTGGAGGAGTGGTGGGGAGGGTGAGGGTGGTGTTGTGGATGGGAAGAGAGTGGAGGGATGTTGGTTGGATAGAGGGTGTGTGGAATGTGATCTTATGGCTAGCGAGAGAGTTGCGGTGGGTTGTCGGAAGAAGGAAGGAGAATTGTGGTGTGTAAATGTTGCGATATGGTTGGAGATAATTGGAATTATGAAATGAGGAAGAGGTTGAGGAAATGATTGATGTGGGGTTAAGGAAAGGGTTTGTGATAATGAGGGTGGTGGCCGAGGGAAGTTAGAGTGATGACATGATGAGGAAGGGTGTGTATGTGGAATGAGGGAGATGGTGTATAAGTATGTGGGAGACTGGGGCCATTGGGTCGGTGGAGGAGAATGGGAAAAGTAGTGATGTGGTGGAATTCAAGAAGAGTTGAGGCATGCTGGCAGAGGTGGATTTAAGGGAGCCCACCTTTCTTTTTATCGCTTTCTCTCCCTCTCTCTTTGGCTTGTATCCATTCGGCCCCATTCAGCCTACTGTTTTAAGACGCTTACCTCCATCCAGGTGTCAATATTTTTCTGGCGAGCGGTAGCGAGCCAGCATATATATATTTTTGTTTTGACAGCAAGCTAAATTTGTACATTTTTCGATAGAAAAATGTCTCCGGCGAAACCGGATTTCTCCATACTAAGCCTATCGGGCATGGAAGCATACATTCCATTCTCTTTCTCTCAGACTAATGCTAAAAAATCTTGGTTTACTCACGCCTGTTCTACTGCTGTCCGCAATAAGGAGGAAGCATTCAAACGGTACCGACGCCTTAAAACTCAAGACTCTCATTCTTTATATGTTTCTGCCCGGAATCAAGTCAAATCTGTTCTTCGACTTGCCAAACACTCTTTCATCAATAATAAATGCACTGAACTATCCAACTCTAGCTCTTCCCAAGCTTTCTGGCATCTAGCCAAAAACCTCTCCAACAATTTCTCTTCCTCGTCTTTCCCTCCCCTTTCCCACTCTGATGGCACAACCATCACTTCTTCCTCTGACAAAGCTAAACTCTTCGCTCAAACTTTTGCTAGAAACTCCACCTTGGATGATTCCGGTGCTATTCCTCCCTCTCCGCCTCCTCTCTCTTACTTATGCCTAATATCCTAATCTCTTCTAAAGATGTACTTTCTACCCTCTCTGGGCTTAACACTAATAAGGCGTACGGTCCGGACGGTGTTCCTCCTGTTGTTCTCAAAAACTGTGCTTCCGTGCTGACTCCCTGCCTAGGCAAACTCTTTCGTCTCTGTCTATCCTCTAACGTCTTCCCTTCATGCTGGAAGTTTGCTCACATTCAACCTGTCCCAAAGAAGGGTGACCGCTCTCAACCCTCCAACTATCGTCCAATTGCTCTTATCTCTTGTCTTTCTAAAGTTTTTGAAACTATTCTTGCTTCCAAATTTCTTAAGCATTTCTCTTCTCATAATCTGCTCTCAGATCGCCAGTATGGCTTCCTTAAGGGTCGCTCTACTGGTGATCTTCTTTCATATCTTACTAACTCTTGGTCATCCTCCTTTCGGGACTTCGGTGAGACTTTTCTATTGCACTAGACATATCGAAAGCCTTCGATAGAGTCTGGCATAAATCTTTAATTTCTAAACTACCCTCCTTCGGTTTCTATCCCTCCATCTGTGCCTTTGTCTCTAATTTCCTTTCCGGCCGTTCCATAGCTGCGGTTGTGGACGGCCATTGTTCACTTCCTCACCCTATAAACTCCGGTGTTCCTCAGTCCTATCTCCTATTCTATTTCTAATTTTTATAAATTATCTCCTTAACTGTACCTTAATTCCCATCCATTCATACGCAGACGACTCAACCTTACACAACTCCATTAGTTTTTCAGAACGCCCCAGCCAGCAATCCCTCAACGACAAACGTAATGAAGCCATAGAACTCTTAAATTCTGATCTAAATACTATTTCCAATTGGGGCAGAGAAAACCTTGTTAACTTTAATGCTTCCAAAACCCAATTTCTCCATCTATCTACCCGTCAGGATCTCCCAGCGGACTATCCCTTATTCTTCAACAATACAAAAATCAACCTTTCATCTTCTCTCAATATTCTTGGTGTCTCTTTTTCTTCTGCTCTCATTTGGAAGGACCATATTACCAGTCTTGCTAAGGCAGCCTCCCAGAAGCTGGGTGTGCTCAACCGCCTTAGGGGGTTCTTTTCCCCTGCACAGCTTCTTGCTCTGTACAGGGGCATAGTGCGCCCTTGTATTGAGTATTGTTCACATGTGTGGGGAGGTACCTCTCACACCGCTCTCCTAGACAAAGTTGAAAGGAAGGCCTTTCGTATCATTAACTCCCGGCCACTCACCAACTCTCTGCAATCTCTCTCTCTCCGCTGCAATGTTGCATCTCTCTCGCTATTCTATCGCTACTATAATAATCAGTGTTCCTCAGAGCTATCCCTGTGCATACCACCTCCTTTACGTAGGGCACGTGGTACCCGTCTTGCAACTCAATCCCACTGTGCAACTCTGTGCAACTCTCCAACCCAAGAGTGAAACGTTACTCTCAAACTTTCTTCTACTCAACAGCTGAGCTCTGGAACTCTCTCCCAGAATTAGTTTTTCCCTCTTCCTATGACTTAAATTGCTTCAAACTCCGTGTGTCCAGGCATTTTGGCTCGAACGTCCCTTGATTTTGGCCCTGTCACTCTTTCAACTATGGGGGAGGCACTCGCTATAGGCAGTTATGCCTTTTGCCTCCCTCAATCACATAGAAAACAAAAAAAATACAATGCTGGCTCGCTTTTGCTCGCCAGGAAGAAATCGACACCTGGATGGGGATAAACGTCTTAAAACAGTTGGCTGAATGGGGCCGAATGGATACAAGCCACGCAAAGAGAGAAAAGGAGAGAAAGATAAAAACAAAAAAAACGGTGACTCCCTTAAAATGGCAATGTGGTGACAAAGAGGGGAGTTAAGGTGGTAGGAAAAGGAGAGGCTTGAGCTAAACGTAGAGCATAGTATGTGGATGACAGTGAGAGTGCGGTGAGAGAAGAAAAATTAGATCTCTGGTGTGATGGGGAAAGTGGAAATGTGCTGGAGAAAGGGAAGAGGGGGATAGGGGTGTGGTGTGTTTGTGGAAGTGATGGTGAGGTGGGTGTAGGTGAAATTTGCAGATGTGGTTGGGAAAGATATACATGAAATGGCGTGGTTGGTATTTGAGAAACGAGGCATGGGTAAGGTGGGAGAAGCTCTATGTATTTGATGAAAGGGTATATAGATGCAAGTGTTTTGAAGAGGAGGGTGGAAAAATAGCATGTGGTTGAGGAAGGAGGTAGGGAAATGTTGTCTTTTTCATCAGGGAGTGATATATTTCGTGGGGAAGAAAGGGGTGGGGGGAGGTTACGTGGAAGTAGGGGTGTAAGGAGCTGGTGGATATCTTTACTGCGAGATGTATATTGTGCACCTAAGATATATAAGAGGCTCATAAAGGGCCGGAGAGTGGATCCCATGACTTAATAGCTGGCGAGAGGTGTGGGTTATGTGCCTGGGAAACTTACAGCGAATAGGTAACGTCTCAAAGACCTTGCGGTCCATTTCGGGAAGATACTCTAGGTGAAAAGAGTGAGCTTGTTTGCTTTAACTAATTGATGAGTGTGTAAAATAATATTTGCTCTGGTCATGAACTGCTGCTCTGAAAAGAAATCTATTCACAATATATGAGGACAATGTATTTCAAATATAATATATCAAAAATATTCAACACATTATCACACATACTAGAATTTATCCTGGCACTTTCTAAATTTCAGTTACTCTTTTGCTTGGTGTTTATACTGAGGCTACACACCATATTATAATACAGTATCAATCACATTTAGTATTTACTGTAAATAGGTCAATGAGTGGCCTCCGATTGACGTGATTTTCACAACAACAAAAAGGACAAAAGCTCGCACCCAATCTATATGACTCCGTTCCCAAATCGATGGAGCAACTATGTATTTCTCACTTGGACTAGTTTTAATCAATCTATGGTTTTCCGGAATACTGGACACGGAAATTGTACAATATATTTTAGAAAATTAAAAATAGTAATGACTATCTCCATATTTGTGTATTAAAACTGTCTCCTAATGTATTTATTAAGGAATTCTGGATATCAATCTAATCATGTACTTATACTAATTGCATTATCCCAGAAAATATGAAGTTTCCTCTCTATGCCAATGTACTACTTTGATATTTTTTAGAACACTGCTAATCGGTACAACCAAATGCTCTTCCATTGTAGTCACTTCAAGATGACTTGCTAATAGTATATTGACTGATTTGAGATATAATTAGCCACTAAGCATCACTTTGTACTTCTCCAAGTTTAGTGGCCTTCGCCAATGTTCACACCATTAGCCCAGTCTGTGAAGCTATACTCTAATTTGTTCAATACCTTTTTGGATTTCTAGTATTTATTCCAGATTTAGTGCCATATTGAAACTTGAAGATCGCACCAAGCAGGCCGACATCGATGTTAATGACGCATTGAAAACACCTGTGGGCCAATATCAGATTTATGTGAAACTACAAAAGTGACTTGAATTAAATTATAGAGAGATAGACAGTTGAATATATATATATATAGTGAGAGAGAGAGAGAGAGAGAGAGAGAGAGAGAGAGAGAGAGAGAGAGAAAGAGAGAGAGAAGAAGAGAGAGAGAGAGAGAGAGAGAGAGAGAGAGAGAGAGAGAGAGAGAGAGAGAGAGAGAGAGAGAGAGAGAGAGAGAGAGAGAGAGAGATAGAGGGAGAGAGAGAGAGAGAGAGAGAGAGAGAGAGAGAGAGAGAGAGAGAGAGAGAGAAATACCTTGGTGGTACAGAATGGAGGATACAGATATAATGTACAGGTATAATATGTTATGGTTGTGTGTGGTAAAACAAGGTGCGGAGGGGAGGTGTGATGTGATGTTGGTCTGCAGGAGTTAGGTAGTCGTGGCGATAGTGGTCATAATGTTGGGGTTGTGAAGAAGTTGGAGTTGTTGGTATGCTTCTGATTTGTTGATGTTTATGGTGGCGTTATTGATGGCCATGGTGTTAAGGGGGGTCACCGTTTTTTTTTTTTATCTTTCTCTCCTTTTCTCTCTTTCCCTGGCTTGTATCCATTCGGCCCCATTCAGCCTACTGTTTTAGGACGTTTATCCCCATCCAAGTGTCGATTTCTTCCTGGCGAGCGATAGCGAGCCAGCATTGTATGGAGAAATCCGGCTTCGCCGGAGAAATTTTTCTATCGAAAAATGTACAAATTTAGCTTGCTGTCAATACAAAAATATATATATATGCTGGCTCGCTATCGCTCGCCAGGAAAATATTGACACCTAGTTGGGGTAAACGTCTTAAAACAGTAGGCTGAATGGGACCGAATGGATACAAGCCAAAGAGAGAGGGAGAGAAAGAGATTTTTTTTTTGGTGTAATTAGTATTGGCGGTGCTGATGGTGGTGTTGTTAATCTTGTGTTGGTGGTGGTGAGAATATGCTGGGGTGGTGTAGAAATTGATGACGATATGATAATAATGTTGGTGGTACTGGTGGTGATGGAGGTATTTCCCTTCACACATACACGATTTTTGGTCCCGACTGCCCCTAATTTTGTAATCTCCCAAGATATTCTTAAGGGAGCCCACCTTGCTTTTTCTCTCTTTCTCTCCCTCTCTCTTTGGCTTGTATCCATTCGGCCCCATTCAGCCAAGTGTTTAAAGACGTTTACCCTCATCCAGGTGTCAATATATTCCTGGCGAGCGGTAGCGAGCCAGCATATACCGGGTATATACTTTTGTTTTGACAGCAAGCTAAATTTGTACATTTTTCGATAGAAAAATGTCTCCGGGGAAGCCGGATTTCTCCATACAATGCTGGCTCGCTATCGCTCGCCAGGGAAAAATCGACACCTGGATGGGGATAAACGTCTTATAACATTTGGCTGAATGGGGCCGAAGGATACAAGCCAGATAAAGAGAGAAAAGGAGAGACAGAGAAAAAAAGCAGGTGACTCCCCTTAACAAAATTGGGGGGAGTCGGGACCAACAACAGTATACGTGTGAAGTTTGGTATTGGTGGCGTTGTAGGGGCGGCGGTTGTGGTGGTATATTGGGGTTGTAAAGAAGTTGGAGTTGTAGTTATTCCCTTTACTATTCTTGTTCAAGATTGTGATAATGATGCAGCTCTATTGGTATAGTCTATTCGCTGTAAGTAGGCGAGCCATCATGATCTCTAACCTCTGTAACTCAAAAACAACTATGGAGTAATCGTGCTAATATTTCTACCATTTGGGAAGAGTCAGTCAAGGAATAGATATGGAAATTTACAGCCAATGTGCTCTAGCCCTTTTTGAGTTACAGAGGTTAGTGATCATGATTGCTCGCCTATTTACAGCGAATAGACTATAGTACTGGTGTTGATGCATGATTAAGGTGGCGGTAAATGACTGACGACGTTGGAAATTGTTTGTTATAATTATGTTATTTTAGTTAGAAGTATGTTTGGATTGGTATGTTGCATTATTGATATTGTTGGTGGTGATTGTGGTTGTGGTACTAACTCTGGTGGGCGGTGGTTATACTGTATTGTGGTTGTGGTACTAACTCTGGTGGGACTGGTGGGCGGTGGTTATACTGTATTGTGGTTGTGGTACTAACTCTGGTGGGCGGTGGTTATACTGTATTGTGGTTGTGGTACTAACTCTGGTGGGCGGTGGTTATACTGTATTGTGGTTGTGGTACTAACTCTGGTGGGCGGTGGTTATACTGTATTGTGGTTGTGGTACTAACTCTGGTGGGCGGTGGTTATACTGTATTGTGGTTGTGGTACTAACTCTGGTGGGACTGGTGGGCGGTGGTTATACTGTATTGTGGTTGTGGTACTAACTCTGGTGGAACTGGTGGGCGGTGGTTATACTATATTGCGGTTGCGTTGCTAGTTAAGGGGAGGCAGACCGTTTGTTGGGTCTATTAATTCATTTATTCATATATGTTTTTAGTTTCCTCCCTAGACCTCCATCAAGCTTAGAAAAACACCCCTTAGACCCCCCTTCAATATAAATTTGTACATTTTTCGATAGAAAAATGTTCCTTCCGAAGGCCGGTTTCTCTTAAAATTGCAGGCTCGCTATCGCTCGCCAGGAAAAAATCGACACCTAAATGGCACGAAAGGTCTTAAAATTAACAACAAAATGGGGCAAAATGTGTTAAAATCGCCAAACTAATGGACCGAACGTCTTATAATATCAAAACTAGTGGGGCTAAACATGGGGGAGAAGGGGGTCCAGAAAAACGGTCTGCCTCCCCTCAAGGTTGAGAAGAAAGTATTGTTTTTGTTAATGTTGTTTTTGTTGTTGGTAGTGGTGGTTATAGTGATAGTAAATTTGCCAGTACTGGTGTTGGTGTTGCAGCGATGGTGTTGCAAGGAGGGAGGATGTTGTTGTATTTGTTGTTGTTGTTGGTAGTGGTGGTACCCGTGGTCTTGGTAATGGTATTGGTGTGTGGGGTATTGTGGCGTGATATGATTAGGTTGTGAAGAGAATGAAAGTTGTTGTTATACAGTAGATGTTTTTGGTGGTGCCCGTGGTGGTGGTACATTTATTATGGTGATGTTGGTAATGGTGTTGGTGTGGCGGGTGCTGTGGCAATGATATAATAGAGCTGTGAAGAGGATGGACGTTGCTGTTATATTGTTGTTGGTAGACGTAATGGTGATACAGTAATTCTGGTGATATTGGTAACGGTGTTGGTGTGGTGGGTGCTGTGGCTGTGATATAATAGAGCTGTGAAGAGGATGGACGTTGCTGTTATATTGTTGTTGGTAGACGTGGTGGTGATACAGTAATTCTGGTGGTACTGGTGATGGTATTGGTGTTGAGGGGTCTTGTGGCGTCATATGATGGGGTTATCAAAAGATGAAAGTTCTTTTATTGGTGTTATCGTTGTTGTTGTTTGTTGTTGTTGTTCCCCAAGCTGCCTGGCCGAACAGCCCCAAGGCCCTGAGCAATTCCAAGGCCATAACCAAGCGCCCCCACAGAACCCTCCCTGCCGACCACAATAAAGCCTGGGTGACCGAAGCCACTCCATGGCGGGGAGCTGAGGAGGGTGCGGAAACGCCCGGGAAACCAAAGCCCCACCAAGGGCCCTGTGCCCCTCAGCAATTATGAAGAGAAAGTTGAGGGGCAAGGGAAAAATGTGACGCTTTGGCTTCCAATCTTGGTAGATTGGGAGGTCAATCCACGGAAAAGACGACGTCACTTGAGATCTAGAAAATATATAAGTTAAAGGAACAGTCAGAGTAAGCTATGGGTATGGCAGAGATCGCTCAGTTCTCACTCTGATAGTTATCGTTATTGGTGGTGGTGGTGGTGATCCGGTGGTACTTGTGGTGGTATTGCTGTTTCCGTTTTTGATGGGTAGTATAATGAGGCTGCCAAATGGTGGGAGTTCTTGGTATTATGTCGTAATTGTTGTTGTTGGTGATGGTGGGTGCCATTATGGTGATAAGTTTGGTGGTAATGATGATAGTATTGGTGGGGGGGGGGGGTGTTGTGGAGGTGGTAAACTTGAGTTGTACAAGAGTTTTCGTTACCGGGATGTTGTTATTGTCAATTAATTCTACTTCCTTTTCATCCATACTAAACAGAATACAATCGCCTATAGAAAAATATAATACAAACACAAATGGACTTATCATATTGGAATGTTAACCCCTTGAAGCTCTGACGCGTTATAGCATTTTATTTTGGCTATCATTCGACAATTTTATGCAGCTTGAGAAGGATCTGTGGGTATTAAAAGAGTACAGACTATCTCAATCAACCCTTTGACTTCCATATACCGTTACTAATCTAAATAAAATCGTCTAATAGTAGCCAGAAAATAGAAAATAAACGCATATTGGAGCTTGACAGAGTTAAGTTTGGAATAATATAACCCTATTGTGGTTGATGAGACTGTAGGCGAACTGACCGGTTTTCTGGACCGGTCAGTTCAGAAAGTGGTTTTCTGGACCACTTTCTTCCTCATGTTTAGCCCCATTAGTCTTCAGATGTTAAGATGTTTGCCCCATTAGTTAGTCAATTTTAAGACCTTTCGCCACACATCTTCGTCAATATTTAGACCTTTCGTGCTATTTAGGTGTCGATTTTTCCCCTGGCGAACGATAGTGAGCCTGTAATGTTGGAAGAACCGGCCTTCGGCCGGAACATTTTTCTACCGAAAAATGTACAAGTTAATCTTGAAGGGGGATCTAATGAATGTTTTTTTTAAATTTGATGGAGGTCTAGGGAGGAAACTAGAAAAATAACGAATACATGCAAAAATCGCCCAAAAAGTGAACCATCTCCCCTTAAGGTGAAGTGACAGTTATGTCTTTAGCCTTGTAGTATTCAATAATCTTATCCTTTTCAAACAGACGAAGATATGGCTCTGTTATATTCCTGGTACAGTTAGTCGATTATAGTCAGTTTAGGATGCATATCTTGAACATTCTCCTTGTTCACACTGAATCCATTAAGCAAAAAATAATTAAACTTCAAGTGCATTTGTTTCATAATTGCTTCTCCTACATGCTACCATTTCACTTTTTTCCAGCTATCTTTAAGCACTTTTATGCAGTCTAGGAAAGGATCATATCAATTATAGGTGTAAAACTATTTAAGTTAAACCTTTAACTCCCTCCAGCTTTTCTTAATTTGAATGCAATCGTATAATATTAGCAAGGATAGAAATAAAGGTACGCCATTTTCTACGAAGTGGGTTGATTACAATCAGAGGCAACCAATAACAAATATTTTCCTTGATTATGTTATCCCGTATTCATTTTAAAAAATTGATTGGTAAATTAATATTAAAGACTATGTGTAGCATGATAACATATTAATGAAAACAACTTTAAACCGACAAAACATAAGGCAATAGAATGAATATCATTACGAGGAAAGCCAGAAAAGAATGACAAATATATCATCACAGTTCGGAAAAATCTGGGAATTAAATTTGTCATTAATACAAAAATATTCCACCCAATCAATATTGTGATAAAAACAACGTGATGGGGAACGACTTTTATTAGCAAGGAGAGGGAGTTACAGGGATAGTATCTCATAGACCTTTCGGTCCATTCCAGGGAGATATTCGAAGTGGAAGGAGAGAGATTGTTTAGTGCACTACTCTCATTACAGAGCATGAAAATACTATCTACTCTTTTCTTGAACTTCTCTACTGAAGAAGTGTTTACAACTTCTGAGAGGAGTTTGTTCCAGGTAGTAGAGATCATATTATGTTAATAGTGAGGCAGTTAGGTAGAAGAATTGTGCATTTATTGATGAAAGTATCAAAATTAGCACACACAATCATAAAGGCAATATACTCAAAATTAGATAGGGAGGTATCATAGCTTTAGCCTATGTTGGCTTCAGCAGCCCCTTTTCAGTTAATTTCCATTAGAGTTCTGAAACACTGATTTTTGCCTCAAACTGTAAAACGTGGAAGAGATGTCAAACTCGTCTCAAATTATTCGTCTAGACAAGGGAAACAACTTATATTCACACAATGTTTGGCTAATGTTGACCGTTTGACTGGTACAGTCTCCTGTAATGAATCATCATGCCACAAATTGATAAGAAATGTTGCCAATTGCCTCTAACTTGTTGAACTACGGGAACCAGTACAAGTCAAACGGTCAACATTAGCTAAACATTGTCTGAATATAAGTTGTTTCCCTTGTCCAGACGAGTAATTAGAGACTAGTTTGACATCTCTACCACGTTATACAGTTTGGGACAAAAATCAGTGTCTCAGAACTCTAATGAAAATTAATTGAAAAGGGTCTGCTGAAGCCAACATAAACTTAACCTATGATACCTCCCTGTATAATTTTGATTATAATGCCTTTATGATTGTGTGTGCCAATTTTGATACTTTCATCAACAAATGCACAATTCCCACAAAATCTGTTGCTTGGCTGCCGCACTATAAATACTTTCCACAAATACTAAGGCTGTACCTCTTCAATTCTAACTTCCAGCCATGGTTGTGTGTTGTATTCATATTGAGGCTAAACATTTTGCCATAATCCACATTGTCAACGCAATTAAGTAATTAAAATACATCAATGAGTTGACCTAGTAGTTTGCGTGTTTCCAACAAAATGAGATCATGAGCTCTCAATCGGTCCTAATAGCACAGTCTTCTAATCAATGGAATAAGCTTTGTAGCCCTAGCTTGTACTCTTTCTAGTCGCTCTATATCTTTCCTGAGTGCTGGAGACTAGAAGTGAACAGTAAACTCAAGGAGAGGCCGTATCAGAGCATTGTACAGAGGTAGGACTATTTCCTTATATCATTACTTAAAGAGCCTGTTATTATAGCCCTATGATATCCCAGGTCACTTCTCTACTTCAATGCATTGCTTGAAAAATATTAGGTCACTACTGAT
>CM064554.1:13747504-13812504 GCA_032716605.1 Paralithodes platypus
ATATGGTGTGCAGTTCTGGCCACCTTATCTGATCAAGGACATTGTAAGACTCGAGTCAGTACAGCGTAGTAGAGCGACGAAGATGATGCCCTCATTAAGAAATAAACCATATGAAGAAAGACTTAAACGATTGAACCTGTTCTCATTAAAAAAGAGGAGGTTGAGGGGTCAGCTTATTGAGTGTTTTAAGATACTAAAAGGTTTCGACAAAGTCGATGTAAAGGCACTATTCACATTAAACAATAATACTCAAACTCGCGGAAATGGAATAAAATTAAAAACCAAAAAGGCAAACCTAGATGTCACAAAGAGTTTCTTCACCTACAGTGTGGCGACAGAGTGGAATAAACTACCAGCGAGAGTGGTGGAGAGCGACACAATAAACGCTTTCAAGGGAAGGCTTGACCTCTATCTACAGAGGGCTGGGGTGATATGAATAAAAACAAAAAAAGTGTATGTGTATGTGTGTACACTGTACAGTATGTATGTATATATATATATATATATATATATATATATATATATATATATATATATATATATATATATATATATATATATGTATGTGTATATATATATGTATGTGTATATGTGTATATATATAAATATAATAGTTTGTAAGGCCAGACTGTCTAGTAAGGACCTTGAGGTCTGTGTGGTCTGTGTGGTTTGTGTATCTATGTAGCTCTATGTAGCTCTCTCTGCAGCAGGAAAATACAACATGAAATAGCAGGTATGAAAGAAAACCCGCCCTATCAATCATTCCACCCCAAACTCCGCAAAAAATACACACACATAAATTCCGATCGCTCCACATTCAAATTCCACAAACACAAACACATATATATGCGCATGCACAAACAAACAAGTAAACAATGCACGCACCCGCAAGCAAACACGTCAAATTCAGATACACAAATAAATCACTGAGTAACCAAACACACGTACACAAAACACAATCACACATAAACACGGACAATCGGGTTCACAGATTCAGATTTATTTGTATACCTTGAAATGATTAAACGAACTTAGAAAATGCAATTGTCGGAAACAATATAATAGATTCAACCATAGCGCGAGATAGATTCGGAAAATGCTATCAAAATTAACGATGCACACATCAATCATATACACACACTCACATGCACACATTAAACACAGAAACACAGACAAGCACATACATAAACATTCAAATACACAGTCCCTTTCTCTATCTCGTATAATAGATGTACGTATATACTGTATATACCCAGCCACACACCTCACAGCTGGGAGTGGCCGATTCGAGACAGAGTCTAAAAAGAAACATTTAAAATTCCAATTCTTTGAGTCCGTGACCACTTTCGAGTTCCCTCGCCACTTTCTCTGGTTCGTCTAGTAGGTGAATTTTACAAGGAGAAGAGGATTCCTAGCAGCCCGCCCCAGAAATAGGATATAAAGTACAGGAAAACAGACAGACAGAATATGCTACGGTTGGTTAGAGGATGCCAAACCTCACTCTGGACAGGACCAGCCTTCACCGTGTTTATATATATAAATATATATATATATATATATATATATATATATATATATATATATATATATTATATATATATATATATGAGTGAGGTTTGGCTATAGTATATCTGGTTATTGGAGAGTTCTACAAACAAGGAGGCATAAGTATATGATCTATAACTACAGTAAAATACAATCTGTACAGAACAACACTTTTATTTATACAAAATTGAATATAAGTTCACACAATTAGGGTTTTAGAATGAGCTTTAAATATTTGAGTTATAAGTAAAAAGGCACGCATGCTCTGAACGTGTGCTCTAAAATACAAGATGAACGAGATAAATTAGTTATGCTTTTATTTAAGTATCCGGGCTCTTAGATCAAATCAACTTCTGTATTAATTATAGTCAAAGTACAAAGATCAAGTTGATACTGTTGGAAATGATGAACTTGGTGTTTCTAGTAATTAAATAATTAGAGATACATTTAGTGAAGTCAGTCTCTCTTTCATCACGAAGTCGCATTTGCTCTACTCGTTTGACGATAGTTGTATTTACTTCTTATTGAAGGTGAATATTTATCTATTTGAAAAAAAATAAAATAAAAAAAAAATAAACAACAAGTGTACGTGATCAGTTGTTGGATGTATTCGAAATATATTTGCTGCTATTTATTATTCCTGGTTTACGTTGGTGCGGGACTGCCCAATCATAAATGTTGGAATGTTTTCAATAGGAAAATGCAAGGATAGAGTAAGTGTTTTGTTTTACCTGAAGGGTAATAGGTGATGGTGATGGGCTGGTCTATCAGAGTGAGAGCTGAGCGATCTCTGCCATACCCATAGCTTACTCTGACTGTTCCTTTTACTTATATATTTTCTAGATCTCAAGTGACGGCGTCTCTTCCATGGATTGACCTCCCAATCTACCAAGATTGGAAGCTAAAGCGTCACATTTTTCCTTTGCCCCTCAACTTTCTCTTCATAATTGCTGAGGGGCACAGGGCCCTGGGTTGGGCTTTGGTTTCCTGGGCGTTTCCGCACCCTCCTCAGCTCCCCGCCATGGAGTGCCTTCGGTCACCCAGGCTTTATTGTGGTCAGCAGGGAGGGTTCTGTTGGGGCGCTTGGTTATGGCCTTGGCCTTGCTCGGGGCCTTGGGGCTGTTCGGCCAGGCAGCTTGGGGAACAACAACAACCTGAAGGGTAATACACTGTTTTCTCAAGAAGGGATTCTAATATTTAGAGACACACTACAACTATTTAATTTAGCGACTTCCCTGGTGTTGAAGGGGGACTTCGTGATCATTCATGTGTTTGACGTGCTGGGCTCTTGTTATGACACTCGTCTGTCTTGGGCGTCTGGTTATGTCTGGACCTCCTCGGGGTGCAACTTGCAGTTTTCTTCTTCGGTTCTGCTTGAAGGCTAGGTCTCGGACCACTAGCTGTGCAAGGTTTCGGACCACATGCAAGTGAGTCTCGGCTTCCGCTACTCTAGTCGATGACCTAGAGAGTGAGCATTGAACCTCATTGTTATGTCAGTTTGCACTTGTGTTGGTATCATACACTGCGAGTTAGTATTGGGAACAGACTTGAAATGTCGAACTCGGCAGGTTGACCAGATCACTTGGTATATTTTGTCTTCAGACCTGAGGTGCTAGTTTCATACCTAAGAGGTTTACCATTAACACTATCAGTCTTGAGACCTGGTATCTAGTATTGAACCTAGTTTCCCCAGTCTCGTACCTAGGATTATTCCAGTCATCAGACCTGGATATGCTAGTATCAAACGTAGTCAAAATATTTCTCCCAGGTTAAGTGATAGAGTCTCTCCTAATTTTGCTGGTTCCTATCCGGTGCGAGATAGAAGGGCAAGATCTGCTGTTCTTATTGTCCACGCAGCTTTCTACGGCATTGTTGTTTCTCGTATAGACGTATGAGGGAATCTGCCTACGTAAAGGGTGCACAGGTACTCTCTTCTTGGGCTTTTTATGTCCTTGTGGCGGGGTGCTGGCGCTGGTGTATATGAAAACAATTTGTATCGTGGGCATAATAACATATATACTGTATTTACACACTTAATAAAAAAATAAAAATAAAAAAAATAAAAATAAAAAGGTCCCACCTCCTTCCCATTCTTAAGTAAGCCATTTTATATTTACAGAAGAGTGACCATTACTTGCATTACTGCATGTCCACAAACATTTCAGTAATGTAAGCATGTTTCCTTTTTTTTTTTTTTTTTTTTTTTTTTTTTTTTTTTATTAAGGTGACAGTTACAAAGTGGTGTACAATCTATCTTATTCTAGTTACATTATAGTTTATCTTATTGTACCAGTACCTCCCTATTAGGTACTAGTGGAGTTCTATTCTGACATCATGGCACACCTCGTCCAGCATTTGTGCAGTGATGTCTCGTACTTCATCATGCCGGATACAGATTTATTGTATATACACACACACACACACACACACCATTACACACACACAGATACAAATTAGCCACACACACACACACACACACACACTTAGCAGAGTGGAGACAGTAGGTAACTTTAATGCTGAGGTCGAACACAGAACAAACTATGTGGGTAAAACTCCCAAGGTGGGGCTGTGTGTGTGTGTGTGTGTGTGAATGTGAGCCAATACGGTTTGTGGTTCGGTTGTGTCATTATCAGTGTGTGTGGAGAGAGAGAGAGAGAGAGAGAGAGAGAGAGAGAGAGAGAGAGAGAGAGAGAGAGAGAGAGAGAAAGAGAAAGAGAAAGAGAGAGAGAGAGAGAGAGAGAGCGAGAGCGAGAGAGAGAGAAGAAAGTTTAATCTAATATATTTATTATGTATCATAACAAATAATTAAATAAAAAATAAAAAACGTATACAATATGCCCAGGTATTAGTTAATTTAATTACATAGCTTACGTAACATTTTCAGTTTACAAGTTTAATAAGCAATACATGATCGTGTATATAATTTTACCTGCTATCGATTATATATATATATACCCGGTATATATATATTATATATATATATATATGATCACATAATTATACATACTGTATATGTATATTCATACGGGCGGACAGAGAGAGAGAGAGAGAGAGAGTGAGGCGAGACGGGAAGAAAGAGTCAAATCAATAGACAAAGTAAATAATATAAAAGATCGGTCAAAAAAGAAAATATCACGCAAAAGGTTGACAGAAATTCCCAACACCAAGAAGAAAAGAGAAGAATTATTAAAAATATACAGTATGTTTTGGAAAAATATATAAAAAACAATTGGGGGAAAACATGAGGCAAAAGTGCATAGACTGTGAAACAACCCGGTCCTTCATTCCCTGGGGAGTAGGGGAAGAGGGGAGGGGGGAGGAAGGAGGATGGAATAGGAGGGGGAAAGGGAGGGGAGGGAGGGTGGAGATTGGGGAAACAGAAAGGGTTAGATGAAGGAGGACAGTAGGGTAGGAAAGGGGAGGGAGGGGGGAAGGGAGAGGAGTGGACGGGAGGGGATACTAGTGGGGATAAGGGAACGCAGAGGGGAGGAAAAGAGATGGAATGAAGGAAAATGAGGGGTGGGGGTGATCGGAGGGGAGGGAGTGAGGGAAGTTATGGGCATAGGAAAAGCAGGGGACAGGGAGAGAAGGGATAGATAGATAGTGGTGGAAGAAGAGGGAGATAATAGAAAATGTAATACAAGTGGGGAAGAGGTAAGCGAAGGAAGAACTTAACCCTTTGAGCCCCATCCAAAAGAAAACTTAATGAAACACCAGGCATTATTCATATTTTCCCTTTATTAATTTATTAATAAGCATAATGGGGTGGCCCAAGGTGGTCTGTGTGGGCTGATATCTTTGCCCTGCATGCTAA
Organism: Paralithodes platypus; assembly: GCA_032716605.1. Lineage (NCBI taxonomy): Eukaryota > Metazoa > Arthropoda > Malacostraca > Decapoda > Lithodidae > Paralithodes > Paralithodes platypus. The sequence goes on from CM064554.1 coordinate 13,752,864, forward strand.
TCTACCATGTGTACAAATCTGAGATCCCTACGAACCTTTTGAGAGCCAATAAGTATTTAAATAAGGCAAAACAAGCCGATGTCCGATAGACGTCGGTCAGGCGGTCCGTTACATTTTTGTTTTTTTCTATGTAAGTGAGGGAGACAAAAGGCAGAACTGCCTGTATCGAGTGCTTCCCCCAGAGTTGAAAGAGTGACAGGGCCAAAATCAAGGAACGTTCGAGCCAAAATGCCTTAACACACAGAGTGTGAAGCAATTTAAGTCATAGGAAGAGGGAAAGACTGATTCTGGGAGAGAGTTCCAGAGCTCAGCAGTTGAATAGAAGAAAGACAGAATAACGTTTCACTCATGGGTTGGAGAGTTGCACAGAGTAGGGATGGGATTGTGTTGCTAGACGGGTACTACGTCCCCTACGTAGAGGTGGTATACACTGGGAGAGCTGTGAGGAGCACTGATTATTGTAGTAGTGATAGAATAGCGAGAGAGATGCAACATTGCGGCGAAGAGAGAGAGATTACAGAGAGTTGGTGAGTGGACGGGAGTTAATTATACGAAAGGCCTTCTTTTCTACTTTGTCTAGGAGTGCGGTGTGAGAGGATCCTCCCCACACATGTGAGCATTATTCAATACAAGGACGTAATGTGCCCCTATACAGAGCAAAAAGCTGTGCAGGGGTAAAGAGCCCCTTGAGGCGGTTGAGCATACCCAGCTTCTGGGAGGCTGCCTTAGCAAGACTGGTAATATGGTCCTTCCAAGTGAGAGCAGAAGAAAAAGAGACACCAAGAATATTGAGGGAAGATGAAGGATTGATTTTTGTATTGTTGAAGAATAAGGGATAGTCCTCTGGGAGTTCCCGACGGGTAGTAAGATGGAGAAATAGGGTTAGAATGTTAGAGCACATTGGTAAGAGTCACAGATCTGGTAAAATTTGGCAAACAAAATCATTTTCCGCCATTATAGAAATCATGCGAGAGAACAAGATCATCCATATACAAAAGATTATTTTCAAATCTTTGGTAGATTCAGGAGTCATAGTGAAGCACTCATTGGAGAGAAATTGCTTATACATAAATTAACCCCTGAGCTTCATATTTCAAATAATTCTTAATTGTGTGTCTCTGAAGCTTAGTGATAATGTCATTTAGGGTTTATTGTAATGATTGGGTGTGATTTCGAAGCTTTTAGTCTAGATAGTTGCTGATTGATAGCTATTTTCTAAATGTGTAGTATATATCTTAAGTTTCAGTGTAGATTGGTCAGTTTTCACTTATACTTTTGTCAACCTTCAGTTGTCCACGGAATTTTCTGTAATATGGATGTACTTTATCCTTTCTCTAGCTGGCTAAATAAGTAACATTTTGTACGATGTGATAGTTTTTAGGCATTAGTACAGAAATATGATTTTTGAAAAAAATGTAATGGTGGTTATTAAATTTTGACTGAGTAGTTACGATTATTTGTGATCTAGGCTGATTTAATGTGTTCATGTGTTAATGTTTTTTGCTAAGCTTTTACATTTATAATTATAATGGCTCCGCCAAATTAAAGCTCATATATCTTTGTTTCTTGCTTACAGGTACGACGTCACTGAGAATAACACTAAGGAGGACATACAGGTGAGAGAAACGAGTAGTCCACTGGTTTATAGTACTGGACTTATTTGGTGTGCACTGATATATATGTGTGTTTGTTAATTTCAATAATCGAGTTTAGGAGTAAAGTTGGTTACTGGAGAGAACATAATAATATATATATATATATATATATATATATATATATATATATATATATATATATATATATATATATATATATATATATATATATATATATATATATATATATATATATATATATACAAATATATATATATATATATATATATACTGTATATATATATAAATATATATATATATATAGAGAGAGAGAGAGAGACATACATACACATACATACATAAAATTTTAAGACCGAGTGTTCCACACATCAGTGCAGTTTCAGTCTCTTGTCATATATATATATATATATAGAGAGAGAGAGAGAGAGAGAGAGAGAGAGAGAGAGGTACAAGGAACAGTTATTATTTGTATATTACAGAAGCATAGACTGGGTTCATAGATCACTTCAACAGGGTATTTTTTTAAAGAAGCCAGGGGCAAGGAGTAAAAGGAAGTTCAATTTTATTAACTTTATTTTCTTAAATACTAATACAGACACAAAGGCTGAGTGTCCCTTCAATAGTAACATGATTAATCAAAAGGCAACAATATACATAAACTCTACAGGAATACAAATACCTATAACAGGACACACCAACAAAGGTATACCGTAAGGAGCAGTAGTGATAACTGAATGTTAGGTACAATTTTCATTAATGGTCGAAAAGTAGTTGTCACACAGAAGACGCGCCTGAGACGATGCCAACACGTACACATGTGTACGCTTAGAGTCCCGAACACAGACACCTACTATACTCCGTCTACTTTATGAAGTCCGTTTGGGTGTGGTCCGCCTGAGGCATCAGATAAGAGCCCAGTTGTCACATTTAGGATAAACAGAAAATCAGCCACCGTTTTCTATAATCATATGAATGAGACTTTCTCGGGGTACCGTAGGTCAAGTCAATCCATTTGGCAACGTCGCGAAAACAGTGTTGCCATTTTGTATACAAATTATTTGCATTTATCCTTTAATAAGTGTTGCATTCTTAAAACCATAAATTTTTTGTTTTAATTAAATCCATACAGAGTATTTATAACTCATTTTTAAAGTTGTTAATAGCTTAAAATGTGAGATTTGTTTTTAAGAATTTAAGATTTGGCATGTCTGCCTTTATCAGATACCTGACCTGACAACGCCCGAGCGGCCTTCATAAAATAGATGGACTATAGTAGAAAGAGACAAAGGAGAATGAGAGGGGATCTTTTTCATGAGGAAGGTGATAAGTACTTTAAGGCGATCAGCACAATAGGGATAGCCGGTGTGGAGACACTACGGTGCATTAAGGGGAGATCTCCACTTGAGGGATATTTTTCTTGACCCCTTTCTCCCTCATGTTTAGCCCCATTGCTTTTGATATTATAAAACCTTTGCCCCATTAGTTTAGCGATTTTAAGAACTTTCAACCCATATTAAGACCTTTCGTGCAATTCAGGTGTCGATTTTATCCTGGCGAGCGATAACGAGCCTGAAATTTAAGAGGAACCGGCCTTCGGCCGGGACATTTTTCTACCGAAAAATGTACAAATTTATCTTGAAAGGGACTCAAGGGGGTGTAATTTTAAGCTTGATGGAGGTCTAGGGAACAAACTAAATACCTCCCCTTAACAATATTGAAACCATTTCAATGCCGGGGATGTCTTATTAATTTATTCTGGCTACCATTATATGATATTAGCAAGTATAAGATCTCTAGAAATAGATAGACTACACACTATCTCAATTAACCCTTTGTCTACCACTGATCCTTACTTAGCTACATAAAACACCAATATATAACTAGAATAGCACAGTGGTTAGTGTGGTGGACTGCAGACGCAATGAACCTCAGATCAAGTCCACCCCAAACATCAGGGTTATTTTTTAGGTGATCTGATCGCTCCTGCAGTTCTACAATATTATATTTGATACACCGACTCATCAAGAAAATACTCCCTATATCGTCACTAATTCATAGGATAGAAGATGCCTGACCACATTCGAAGATGCTGTAAACGTATAAGTATGTATACATATGGTGTCATCATCTAGTGTGGCAGAAAGGAAGTAACTGGGCCTCGCAAGATTTACAGGCTATTATTGAACAACCTACAGTCCCACGAAATGAGAAAAGAAAAGAGATGTTACCCATTCTGAAAGGACGCCTAAATGACACGAATATTCTTACTATTGACAAAGCAATGGGGCGAAAAGCCTTAAAATCGCCAAACTAATGGGCCGAACGTCTGTAAATCTGAACACTAATTGGACCAAGCATGAGAAAGAAGGGGGACCAAAAAAAAAATTAAAATAAAATATATATAAATACATCCCCTCAATGTGCTATCGGTATAAATGTATCTAAAACAGTTGTAGAATGTTGAAATAAAATAAACAGCCAGAATACATCTTTAAATTAAAATCTTAAGATTTTTTTTTCAAGTAGCTAACTTAATGTTGCAGCCTCCAAAAATATCGCTCACAGATAAATTAAATTATGATTTATTTTGAACAAACTTTTTACAGATACTGTTTGGCATTAAGATTGATTGAAACTTTGACTTAGAGGTAAGGTAACCTTTTTGTTTACATTTTACTCATGGATGCAGTATATTATGCACAGCATTTTAAACAAGAATATTATTTATCAATAAACAGAGGCAGGAGTTTAAGTTCTCTGATTCCTTTGAATGTATGTAAATTTAATGCATAGTATACTTTTCATTAATTGGTAAATGTAAAGTTCTTTGAGATACAATAATTAATGAACTATAGTAATAATATAATACGTCAGTTAATGAATGAAAACTATAAAATATAATTATGCTGAATGAAACCCTTATCTTCAATTATAAACGATGCTGATAGTTTTATTAAGTTTACCATGTTTGTGAGGAGGGCACCATAAACACAAATAAACTGGTAAGATACAAACATAAATAACTATATAGCGCAAGAACATGAATTCATGTTGATAAATTCAATGTGAGGAGACAGTGTGCTACAGGGCAGATATATTGTAGTGCTGTGATTGGTTTATACACAGGGGTGTGTTTGACGCTCGTGACTCACCCACGGGAGAGACACTATAGTAACACAGATCGGTCAAACTCGGTTCTCGGACATCTCAACCAGTAGACCATTTCAACCAGTAGCTGTCAATCAGTACCAAATCAACCAAGACCAACCAAACTGTTGATATAGGTTAAGTGCACACACAACATATATACAGAGTGTACACATGCCTTAATCATATTGGAACATACACACATGTACTTTCAGGGCAATACTATCATTGTTTAATATCCCATGATAATATACCGTATCGGCAGCGTTGCACCAAATATATCCGGCACCGCTGCACATGTTTTCATCAGTAACATCCGGTCGGCACTCAGCATAGCAGTGCCACCCCCGCTCTGTATATCTTGGCTAATAAGAACCTATAAACTTACTCTGGACTTTTATTCTACATCCTTGTGCAAGAAAGGATTATCAAGGTTGTTGTAGCTTCACATGACAACCATACATGGCGCAGTCAGTGTATTAAAGCCAGGAGATACGAGCCAAGACCGGATTATCAGCCAGCCATCTTGCAAGACCTCGCCTCTCCAGCCCTGGATATATCATTGTGCAGTGCTTTCAAGTGCAGTGAAGTGCTTAAGTGTGTAGTGCAGTGCCTTTATTATATGTCCCATGTAATTTGTGCCTATTCCCAACTTGCTGTGAGGGTTATAGCTGCCGAATCATTGCTGGACAAGAGCGAGGAGTAGCATACCCTCCCCCTCTAACGTCTCCAGCAACACTAAAGTTCTCACCCCTCACTGGGCCCTCAGTGCCTTCCAGCTGTGCCGGCACATGCGCGCACGGACACACGCACATCGTTGCCAAGTCAACACGGTGGTGCCGAGCCTACCGCACTCACGCACTCACTCTCTCTAGCACAGATAATTTCTCTCACTATTAAATAAACTGTTCCAGTTGTACTGCACGTTTTCATCGTTCCTGCAAGACTACAGTGTGTCAGCTATCAACCAATTATGGAGAGAGATGAGCAGATTCATGGGGAGCCCAGAGACACCCCACACGACCATACTGGGGAGGGAGATAATGGTGGAGCTACTGGTGGAGATAATGATGGAGATACTGTTGGAGTTGCTGGTACGGGGTACCAGTCAGTTCATTCCACTCCAACCTCTCCTCTCACCACCCCTCATTTTACTCCACCTCCCCAACCTCCCCCCACTTTACCTCCCCTACACTATAGGGGGATGCCACCCCTGTCACCACACCCTGCAAGTCTACAACCTACCACAAGTGCAGACCTCCTTCAGCTCATACAGTATATGGAGCAATGCAGACAACGGGACGACTATACCAGAAGACAGGAGGAGGACCGCAGAAGACAGGAGGAGGACCGCAGACAACAGGAGGAGGACCGCAGAAGATGGGAAGAGGAAAACCGACGACAGGAGGAGGAAACAAGACGACGCACGGAGGAGGACTACAGGAGACAGATGGACGATGCCAAGTTCTCCGCCCTTGTCCAGGCTCTGGCCCAAATTACCCCACCTGCCGCCGCACCTACACCTACCTCAACGGGGACAACACCCCATTCCACAACATCCTCCACCCCTACAGCTCCACCTCAACCACAGAAGGCTATCACCCAGAACCCGCCACCCCTTCGTGCTGATGCCCCCTTCCAGGTTTTCAGAGAATGGAGGCGTCGGTAGGACGATTACTCTATTATGGTAGACTTATCTAAACTACCGAGGGAGAAACAACTGATCCAGATGCGGATGTGCTTAACCCTGGAGACACAGTGGCTTTTGGAGCACACCTTAAGCATACCCCCTGACACCGACAAGACCGTTGATGCAGTCCTCGATGCACTTCAGGAGCACATCAAGAATTCTTGCAATGAAGCTCTCAGTCACAGGGACCTGTTCAGCTGCAAGCAAAAACAGGGCGAGTCATTCAACAACTTCTACGTCCGCCTCTGCCACATCGCCGAAGAAATTGACGTCTGCCCAGGGAACTCTTCAGCCTGCAGGGAGACCCAACTCAAGATGGTCATTCTGATGGGCATGCACGACGAAGAACTTGTACAGAAGCTGCTTTCCCTCGATGCCACCCCTTCATTACAGGACATCGTCAACACTTGCCGTTCCTACGAGGCCACTCGAAGCGCTACGTCAGCCATACGTGCCCCACCGTCCCAGATTAACGCCGTGTCAGCGTACAAGCAGAACAAGCAAGTTAAGCAACGCGACAAGTTCTCCACATCGCAACAGTCCTTGGCGTCGGCTGCCGCCTGCCAGCGTTGTGCTCGCCGGCACGACAAGAACAAGTGCCCGGCTGAAGACTACACCTGCACTAACTGTGGCCGTCATGGTCATAAGCCTAGGACTCCTGCTTGCCCTGCTGCCACCGCCCAGTGTCGTCGCTGCAACCATATGGGCCACTACGACAAATGCTGCAGATCTTCCAAGACGCCCGCCACACAGCACAACAACGCTTCCTCCCACAACAAGTCTACAGCGAAGAAGACCACAAGTTGCCGACGTGTGGGATCACCTGTTCAGGCACCCACACTGACATCCGTGAGTCTCACCTACAGCGGCACCACTAGAAAACTCCACATGCTTCCTGACACAGGTGCAGACATCACAGCGATCGGCCGACGACACCTCGACATACTTCGGATTCCTCTCAGCAGCCTACGACCTCCGCCTCTGACAACAACGCTCAACGCGGATGGCTCTGCAATGGCTCCTGCTTTGGGGACGTTTCATGCACAACTCACCATCAGCAAACGCTCCTGTTCGGCCACAATCCAAGTCCGCGAGGGTGTTCAGACGCCGCTTCTGTCCAAACGCCACTGTCAAGCATTGGCCATCATCTCAGCAGAATTCCCCAAGCCAATTCTACAGGTTAAACATATCTACAGGTGTAAGGAGCTACCCTTCACAGCCACCACATCACCTGCACAAGCCAAGGAGTTCTTTCTTCAAGAGTTCAAGGACGTTTTGGTCTCCAAGGAGGATCTCCAGACAGCTCCACTCAAGCCTATGAAGGGTCCCCCAATGCGGATCCACCTCAAGGACGATGTCATGCCTTTTGCCATCTACACCCCGCGGCAGATCCCCTTTGCTTTCAGGGACAAAGTTAAGCAGGAGCTGGACTCGCTAGTGGCACAAGGTATCATTAAACCGGCCGGCGATGAACCTTCAGAGTGGTGCCACCCCCTCGTCGTCGTCGCCAAGCCCAACGCCGAAGTTCGCCTCACCGTAGACCTCACCAAGCTCAACTGCCAAGTTTCCCGCCCAGCCCACCCCTCACCGACGCCTTTCGAAGCGATCCGCAGTGTGGCCCCGCAGGCGAAATTCTTCACGACGGCAGATGCCCTGAGTGGATATTGGCAAATGGAACTTGCGGAGGAGGACCAGCATCTCACAACTTTCATCACTCCTTATGGCCGTTTCCAACACTGTAGAGGTCCAATGGGTTTCGCTGCGACAGGTGACACCTTCTGCCTTCGCGGTGATAGGGCCCTCCAAGGGGTGCAAAATTGTGCCAAGGTTGTCGACGACGTGTTGCTCTACGACGAGGACTTCAACACACATCTTCAGCGTATCCATGAAGTGCTCATACGGTGCCGCGACAGTGGGATCACACTCAACAAGGACAAGTTCGTGGTCGCCGCACCCAGTGTGAACTTTTGTGGGTACACGCTCTCAGGTGAGGGCATCTCGGCTGACCCTGGCAAAGTCGGAGCGATCAAGGACTTCCCGACACCAGCCAACATCACCGACCTTTGCTCCTTCATGGGTTTGGTGAACCAGCTGGCGGAGATCACCCCCGACATCGCCACTGCCGCTCAGCCCCTGTGCCCCCTGATGAGCCCGAAGAGGTCGTTTATGTGGACCGCTGACCATGGTGAGGCTTTCCGCCGGGTCAAGGCTGCCCTGCTCAGTCCACCCGTCTTGGCCCCATTCGACCCTTCCCTACCAGTGATTCTACAAACTGATGCATCCCGCCTCAACGGTATTGGATACGCCCTCCTACAGGATCATGGCAACAACCGTCTCCGCTTAGTTCAGTGTGGCTCGAGCTTCCTAAGCGACCCCGAGTCCCGCTATGCCACCATTGAGCTGGAGATGCTAGCCGTGGTCTGGGCCATGTCCAAGTGCAAGTTCTACCTCATCGGACTGCAACACTTCACCCTCATGACGGACCATCGCCCCCTCATCCCCATCTTCAACAACTACACCCTTGATGCGGTTGAAAATCCCCGCCTCCAACGTCTGAAGGAGAAAGTCGCACCTTACCTCTTCACAGCCGTCTGGCGCGCTGGCAGGTTGCTCTGCATCCCTGATGCGTTGTCACGGGCCCCTGTCAGCCACCCGACGCCAGAGGATGAGTTAGCATGTGCCGACGCCACGGTTCACCTCAGATCCCTCGTGACTGTCAACGCCGCCGCCGCCGACGTCAACTCTCCTTCACAGGACGCAGACAGGATCCTCCAGGAACTCCGAGATGCAGCCAGAGCGGATCCTGTGTACATCCGCCTGCGTGAGTGCGTTACTTCGGGTTTCCCCACCAACCGCTACGACCTGCACAACTCTCTACTCCCATTCTGGAAACTCCGAGACTACCTGTCAGTAGATGGTGAACTCGTCCTGTACGGAGCGAGGGTTGTGGTTCCTGAAGCCCTCCGCCGCCGCACCTTGGCTCGCCTGCATGATAGTCACAGAGTCGTGGAGGCCACTAAGCGTAGGGCGCGACAGGCTGTCTTTTGGCCTGGCATCAACTCGGACATCGCCAACACAGTTCAAGCTTGTGAGCCGTGTCAGGTCTTACAGCCTAGTCAGCAGCAGGAACCCATGATCAACGTCGACAACCCAACTAGGCCTTTCGAGTCTGTTTCAGCCGACTTCTTCGCTGTGGCGGGGAAATCCTTCCTCGTCGTAACAGACCGACTCTCAGGCTGGCCCGTTGTCGTACCCTGCAAAGGAGATACTACCGCTTCAAACACCATCAGGATCTTCTGCCGCTACTTCAGGGAAGTTGGTGTACTTGATGAGTTGGTGTACTTACCCTCCGCCTACGTACAGATGGAGGCCCACAGTTTACTAGCCGTGAGTTCCGGAACTTCATGGAGCGTTGGGGAGTCAATCACTTGGTCTCTTCCCCACACTACCCACAATCCAACGGTCATGCCGAGTCTGCCGTCAAGTCCGTCAAACACCTCATACTGAAGACGGCTCCCTCAGGCAACATCGACTGTGAGGACTTTGACCGTGGACTGTTGGAGCTCCGCAACACCCCGAACTTCACAGGCCGCTCCCCGGCACAAATCTTGTATGGCCACCCACTACGGTCTTGTGTCCCTGCTCATCCCCAGTCCTTTGCAGCAGAGTGGCAAGCCAAGGCCGAGGACTGTGACCGCCGTGCAGCCGCCCACACTGCGCTGGTGCAGAGAAACTATGACCAGCACGCACGCCCCCTTCCCAGGTTGAGAGTCGGCACCACAGTGCGGATCCAAGACCCGACTTCTCACTGCTGGGACAAGGTTGGGGTCGTCATGGGCTGCGGCAGGTCCAGGGATTATGAGGTTCTTCTCCCCAGTGGTAAGATATATTGGCGGAACCGTCGCTTCCTCCGCCCAGTAAATTCCCCTGGTGTTGAACCCCTCCCCCATAACCCTGAGATCCCTGTGTCTTGCACGGACCCAGAAAGAGAGTCCTTCACTTCCCCCATGGCTCCACGTAGGTCTGAAAGGCTCCTAGAAAAAGAGTCAGCTCGACAACGTCTTGCGAGCTTGAAGGGGGAGGGAGGTGTTGATATAGGTTAAGTGCACACACAACATAATTATATACAGAGTGTACACATGCCTTAATCATATTGCAACATACACACATGTACTTTCAGGGCAATACTATCATTGTTTAACACTAGATTAGCGGGCTAGCGGTTTATTTATATGTACCGCCCAGCGGGGTGTTTTTAGCCAAAATATGGCTGTTTATGTGATCATGTTCATGCCTAAATAATACCCAGAGCGTAAAACAAGTATCTATCCCTGAAAGGGCATAAACAGAGCTTTCCAATGACACCATAACGATCGTTTTATGACGGCTAGTTTTCTTGCAACAACCGCGCAACGCGAGTGCAAAAAACATGTAATTCGGTATTTTCCCCATTAAATTCAGTATGTAGCGAGTAAGAGAGGGAGGGAGGAGGTGGGATTCGTGCCAGTAGGTTCGCCGCGGTGGTCTGGAGCAGTCATACGCTCGCTACTCTCCTGCCACCACTTGTCTCTCTCTCTCAGCAACATTACGTGCTGAAATTGCCACACGACCTATGTCGCGCGCCGCCAGATAGTCCAGATTTATTATACTCGACTTATGTTGCGCGCCGACACTTAGGGGTTAATATCCCATGATAATATACCGTACTCTGTAGTATCGGCAGCGTTGCACCAAATATATCCGGCACCGCTGCACATGTTTTCATCAGTAACATCCGGTCGGCACTCAGCATAGCAGTGCCACCCCAGCTCTGTATATCTTTGGCTAATAAGAACCTATAAACTTATCTCTGGACTTTTATTCTACATCCTTGTGCAAGAAAGGATTATCAAGGTTGTTGTAGCTTCACATGACAACCATACACAAACCAGTGCCAAAATATAATACTAACCTAACCTAACCTAACCGTATTGGTTGATTTGGTACTGGTTGAGAGCTACTGGTTGAAATGGTCTACTGGTTGAGTTGTCCGGTCACCGTCAAACTCTACTATCATTCAACAATACTGGTACAGAGTATATAGTTTGATCTTTGGAAGTAAATTTTCAAAGATCAAATACCAAATATCACTTCCTTGTTTGATAATTGTGGCACCAAAATGTCATCCACACATATATATGGTCGATCTGTACATGGAGGACGCTATAATCAAATATATTCGTCTTCACTTTAGAATATCTACATTGATAGTGTTCTACATTACAGTATAGTGTGCATGTATTTTGCTTTTGATACAAGTCACCATCAATCATTAATTGCTAAATATGCTTGCAATTGTCATATAAGCAAGATAAATAATATATACAGAAGCTCTCTTTATCAACTCGACACACTTTAGTACAACAGTTCAAAAGTGTTGATAGAATATACTTCGAGATCCAAATACAGGTTGTAGTGAATTAAATACAGGGAGCGAGAAACAGAATTGGGAAAGTCAGTCCACGCTTCTCCCTTCATCAGTACCTCTAGGTGGGAATAACTAGCAGCAAATACAGACCATGAAAATCAATGACATCCCAAATCACCCATAGCTCGAATTGGTCCCAGGAATATCACACGAACCTAGCACATATACGAAATAACTAGGAAAAAATCTAACTAACACTCGCTCTTCATTACCGCAAAGAAGAACGGACAGGTTCAGTAATTCATATTTTTTCGCCAACTAACTTTACTTCTAAACTCAATTAATGAAATCAACAAATACATGTGGCACTCCAAGGACTCGAACCTAGGATACTCACACCGAAATAACGCGCATTTATGCATTACGCTATCAAGACAGCTAATTACAGACGAAATGACACTAACGCCATACCCTATCAACCCTAACTATGCCTCTAATTGGCCCCCCGGAAAGAACGTATTACAGGTAGTGGGGTATAATATCTACACAGTAAGACAAAGGCAACTCGAGGGACTCATATGTTACTCTAGCGTCATAATTGTTCTCGGCACGCACGTGTTGATTGTAGGGCTGGTTGACTTAGGAGGTGGTGAGATGTTGGTGGTGATTGTAATAGTGATGGTGTAGGTGATTGTAGTAATGATTGTGCGTGTTGGTAGTTCTGTTGCCAGTGGTATGGTGAGGGCGATAGTAATGGTGAAGGTTGTTGTTGTTTTTGTTGCTGTTCCCCAGGCTGTCTGGCCGAGCAGCCCCAAGGTCCTGAGCAAGGCCAAGGCCATAACCGAGCGGCCCCACAAAACCCTCCCTGCTTACCACTAATAAAGCCCAGGTGACCTAAGCCCGGGAAACCAAAGCCCCACCCAAGTCCCTGTGCCCCTCAGCAATTATGAAGGGAAAGTTGGTGATGGTGGATTGGAGTTGTGGTGGTAATTATGATAGAACGTTATGATTGTGGGTGGTAGTACTGTTGGTGGTTGTGTGGGTGATGGTGATTGTATTGGGGGTTGAAGAGGGAAGTGAACATGGCGGTTTCGGTGGTGGTGTGGGTGATTGGAATGGAGATAATTATGTTAGTTGTGTGGTTGATGGTGATAGTAAAGGTCATATTGATAATGAAGGTGATAATCTGAGTAATGGTAATAGTGATGGTGGTGGTTATATAGATCGTGTTGAGGGTGACGTGGTAGTAATGATAACAGTAGGTCTTGATGGTGATGATAGTACCGTGATGGTTTTTTCACAGGGACCGTATGACCCCAATTTTTCGTCTGCTTCTCTGACTCATGGCTAGATATGGGTAATTCTGGGCAATCACATAATCTATCCAAAGTCCATTAATGTTATTTTAAATCATTACTACTTCTACCTGTTGATCTTGGATGGTGTTTATAAGCAAAAAAAAAAAAAAATAGTAAATAAAAATAAATTAAATCAACTCGATAACCATTTGTGGCTCCTCTCTCTCTCTCTCTCTCTCTCTCTCTCCTCCTCCATCCGATTCTCTCTCTCTCTCTTCTCTCTCTCTCTTCTCCTCTCTCTCTCTCTCTCCTCTTCTCTCTCTCTCTCTCTATCTCTCTCTCTCTCCTCTCTCTCTCTCTCTTCCTCTCTCTCTCTCTCTCTCTCTCTCTCTCTCTCTCTCTCTCTCTCTCTCTCTCTCTCTCTCTCTCTCTCTCTCTCTCTCTCTCTCTCTCTCTCTCTCTCTCTCTCTCTCTCTCTCTCTCTCTCCCTACCCCACTCTCTCGCCCTTCTACTCACTTAATGAAACGTCTCAACTTTCCGGCCCGCGGTGGTGGCCAAGAACTTTGTCAATTTATATGCAGCGTGACACGATGGAAGAGGAAGGGGATAGATAAACCCAGGATGGGCCAACAGGACCTTATAAAATAGTGAAATAAGATAAATTGCACAATCTTCATATATAGAAAAATTAACAGCTACAAAACCACTATAATTGCAAGAGGACAAAGTACGTAACTTTATGAAGAGGTCACTTACATTTATTCACCCATTAAATATTCTGTTCTTCTAAAAGACCAGATATATCGATAGTGGGATTCCTAGCCAAAACACTAGAAGGAGAAAAGTGTTATTATATTCTTATCTAATTAACAAAATCCACCCTTGTCCTCATAGCTAGGTAACTCCTAAGATATTAATTTTGTTTTACTATTTTGCATAGAATAAAAGTTCTTCAATATTTTGCTTCATTCCATACACCACTATCAACAAAATATGTTCACTCATAATAATAAACTAATTGGAGATTTGTTAGATCAATGTGAACGAGGTATGAGTGATAAGACGTTGAACACCCATAATGAAAGGACCATCCGACCTGAATCAAATCCTCGAGCTCTGTGTTTCATACCGCTTAGTTTATATGTATTCGATCTGCTTTCTCCAGATTTTATGAACATCTACTTCCCCTTTTAAAGAATGTGTTTGTGGTTTATATTATTAGGATGGTTCTCCTTTAGTCACTTTTAATTTCTTCTTGATCATACATTTTCATTTGTCTATAATACTTGCTCGTTCTCTTGTTATCGTTCAACATGGTTTCATTTAGTGCTTTAGGGGTAGTAGTTGTTGTTGTTGTTGTTGTTCCCCAAGCTGCCTGGCTGAACAGCCCCAAGGCCCCGAGCAAGGCCAAGGCCATAACCGAGCGCCCCCACAGAATCCTCCCTGCCGTTCACAATAAAGCCTGGGTGACCGAGGCCACTCCATGGCGGGGAGCTGAGGAGGGTGCGGAAACACCCGGGAAAACCAAAGACCCACCCAGGGTCCTGCCCCTCAGCAATTATGAAGGAAAAATGTGACGCTTTGGCTTCCAATCTTGGTAGATTGGGAGGTCAATCCACGGAAGAGACGCCGTCAGTTGAGATCTGGAAAATATATAAGTAAAAGGAACAGTCAGAGTAAGCTATGGGTATGGCAGAGATCGCTCAGTTCTCACTCTGATAGACCAGCCCATCACCAGTACTCGCTTTTCATGGCCCCCCTTCTCCCTCATGTTTAGCATATTAGTTTTGAGATTTTAAGACTTTCGTTCCGTTAGTTTGGCGATTTTGAGACCTTTCGCCTCATTTTACTGTCAATATTAAGACCTTTCGTACCCCATAGGTGTCTAATTTTTTTTCCTGGCGAGCGATAGCGAGCCTTTAATTTTAGAAGGAACCGGGACAATTTTCTACCGAAACATATACGAATACAGTATCTCTAGGGGGTGTTTTTCGAAACGGGATGGAGGTCTAGCTAGGAAATTCAAAATTAAATAATAAATATATATATATATATATATATATATACACCAAAAACCAAGCACTACCCCCTTAAGTAGGCCTGCTCTCCTCTGACGGTCGAAGGTATGGTACGTATTTATGCAAGTCAGTTTGTTTACGTGTGTCTATCGTTTTGCACAGTATATCGAGAAGGAATTTATATTGATTGTGTAGAGACTTGGTCAACGCAAGCACTTATCACCCTAATAGATTAAGTAACACCCCGTTCTTAACATTAATCATCAATTACAAACCCCAATACACTTGAATAAACTTATGAAAACATATGGTCCTCCCGGGATGCGAACTCGGGACACCGCACCCAGAACATAAGCATAAACACCATAAACTACTAATACTGAATGACGCCCGCGTTCCTCAGGTCCTTAGTCACGCAAAAATTGGGCCTCAGAAAATAAATTGCATGCAGAGATCATAGCTCTACTGTACAGTCGGCCAAAAAACAATCTTTACACTGGAATACTGCGTTCAATCCTGGTGCCCTTATTACCAAAAAGATATAAACAAGCTAGAACGAGTTCAACGTAGAGTTACCAAAATGATACCTAGCCTAAAGAACAAACCATACGAAGAGCGTCTTAGAGAATTAAATCTATTTCCTTTAACCAAGCGCAGATTAAGAGGTGACTTAATTCAAGTGTTCAAAATCATCAAAGGCATCGACAATATGAACTGTAGTAAGTACTTCACTATCGACCAATCTAATTACACGCGGGGGGAAACGGTTGCAAAAATTATTGGTAAATCTTTTAACTCACACGAATCTAAGAATTTCTTCTTTCAATCGAGTGAGTTGTCAACTGTGGAATGGGCTTCCCCGAAACGTTATAGGACTGCATCACCGTTGATTCATTTTAAACTCCGCCTAGACAAATATCTCGCATCAAACCCGCGACTGACTGCGTTTGTAAATGAATAACTTTATTGTATCCCCCCCTCAGTTACTAACCCCTCTGTCCCCTACTAACTTCCTAATCCTGCCACGGACATTAGTTCCAGGGCAGTAATTCCCTTTCCAATGTTCCCTTACCCACTCTAAACCACTGTTTGGACACTTGATCCTCAGTGTTTTGGAGGACAAGCAACCTAGAAGGGTCACTAGATCTGTTGTTGCTTGATTTCCTTTGTACTCCTTTGTACTCCTTTGTGAGCTGTACACATTCTGGAAGTGAGTCGAAATCTTATGATAATACCTCACAGACGTATGTTTCACCCGATTCATTCACTTCACACTAGATTATTTACAGCTCACCAGTGTAAAAATTGTTTTTTGGTCGAATGTATAACCTCGGCATACACGCGTTCTCATATTCACATTGTTCCATTTTATCTCCCCCCTACTGTATGTGATATCTTCATTTGTCATTATTACTAATTATGATTGTAGTTCCCCTAATATTGTTTTTTCTGCATACAACCTGTGTTGTTTTAGGCTATCTTTATAGTTCGTTCTTAATGGTCGTTATAAATTGTTCCCTTTATTCCCAATGCTTCTATCTATAAGTCTATCCAAATGTATTTTTTTGTGTGTGCTATTGTTATCTCGATTTCATATTTTCTAATATTTCTTGTCTTTTTTTATTGCTACCTTCAATTCCCATATATTATCTGGATTTCCTTTTTCTTCCCTATCGTTATCAATATTATCCTTCTTCCTTTCTTTTCCTCTCTTCCTACCTTCATTTCCCTCCTCTTCCTTATCGTCCTTTTCACATACCTCTTTCTATCATCAGTTCCCTTCTATTCCATATCGTTATCAATGTTTTCCTACTTGCTGTCCCTTGTTTCTTTGTAATTCATTTTCATTCCTTACCATTATCCATATATTCCTTCTTCCCTTCCGTTCATCTCTTCTTATCTGCAATTCCCTTCTCTTCCTTATAGTTATCAATGTTTCCTTCTTCCTTTCCCTTCCCTCGTCCTATCTGTATTTTTTGCTTTCATCGTTATTAACAATTTTCCCGCTTTTGTATATTTTCATCTTAATAATTTCCTGTCCCAATCTTCAATTCCATTCCATTGTATAAACTTATCAATGTATTCCTTCTTCTTCTTCTGTCTTCTATCTATATTATTAAATCAGTTCGTGTGTTTGTTTGTCTGTCTGTGTGTTCTTAAGAGGCAGCCGCAGTTTTGGACCTGGGGAGCTGAAACTTTGCATGTGGGTGTCAATTGACCTGGGTCAGGTCATAGAGGGGGCGAGGCCACGATCGGAGGTCGTTTCGAGGCCGAAATTGAAAAAAAAAAAAAAAAAAAAATGGCCGTTTGGGGCAGAAGGAGGCCTCCGATCGAAAAGGTGTATGGAACGAAAGTTGTTCGCAGCCCCCCAAAATGGGGGTACGGATGAGGTCAGATCCAAAATCGGAGGTCATTTAGCGGCCGAAATCGAGGTCGCCGTTTAATGAGGCACAGGGAAGTCGAGGCCGGTGATTATGGTAGTAGTAGTATTATGATGATTGTGGTAGTAGTGATTGATGATGGTGATTATGGTAGTAGTAGTGGTGGTAGTAGTGATGGTGATTATGGTAGAATTTAAAACCCGGGCAACGCCGGGTACCCCTGCTAGTTATATTTAATTCCCTTCTATTCCCTTTCGTTATCAATGTTTCCTTCTTCCTTCATTATCTATCACATCCTTATCACTGTTTTTACATATGTATTTCTACCTTCCTTTCATTCTATTCTTTATTATTATCAATGTTTTCCATTGTCTTTGTTTTTCTCTCTCAGTATCTTCATTTCCCTTATATGCCTTATTATCGTCAACGTTTATCCATCTCCTTTCTATTTATCTCTCAGCATCTTCAATTCTCTTTTTTTTTTCATTTTATGATTCACGTTATCCATCGCCGTTCCTTTATCTCTCAGTACAGTAATCAGTATTTGTTTGTTCTTCCCTTTATCTTCTTCTATCCTCAATGTTCTTCTATTCCTTAGCTATCAATGTTGTCCCTCTTCCTTTCCTTTAGTTCCCTGTCCCTCATACCCCCCACACTCGTCTCTTTAGCATACAAATCCTCTTCAATTTCTCCAACTTTTATTCTTCGCCCTTTTGCTTCCTCCTTTATCACCTCTGCTGTCTGTTGTCCTTTCGCTTCCTTTTCTTCTTCCTATTGTTGTTGTTTGTGGGCCCTAGTGTTCGAGGTTCATACCATGTTTTTTGTTATTATCCCATTTTATTTTTATTTATTTTTTCCACTATTTTTATGCTGTTTTAATTTGTATGTTGGTATCTTGTGAGTTCTTATATTTAACATACTGTATATTACTCTGCCTATATGTGTTTTGTTTGTCTCATTTAATCATTATCTTAAATATCTTTATTATTTAGTTATCGTTTGTATAATCATGTTTGACTCGATTATTTCAAACTATATATACTTTTCTTCGCACCGCCTCCCCCCCCCCCACCATATTACTTTCATCCCGAGTTTGCATAATGTAAGATCTTTAACGTCCACCCACCTCTTTCGTCTGTGTGTGTGTGTGTCTGTCTCTCTCTCTCTCTCTCTCTCTCTCTCTCTCTCTCTCTCTCTCTCTCTCTCTCTCTCTCTCTCTCTCTCTTCTCTCTCTCTCTCTCTCTCTCTCTCTCTCTCTCTCTCTCTCTCTCTCTCTCTCTCTATATATATATATATATCTCGCCGGTTCAGATAGATAATTTTGACGTTCTAAGCAGTATCAGCATTACAGAGAGAGAAGCTTTCAAATGTTTAATTAAACTCAAGGTAAATTGATCGCCTAGACCTGATACTATCTCGCCTAGAGTTCTAAAAGAAGTTAAGTATGAGCTCTCCAAACCACTGACATTGCTCTTCAATAAATCCTTATAGTCTGGGGCTTTGCCTGATCAGTGGAAACTCGCCAACGTAACACCGATATTAAAAAAAAAAAAGCAAATCCTTACCTAGTAACTATCGTCCAATTAGCTTAACCTCAGTTGTATGTAAAATGCTAGAAACACTCATAAGAGACAAACTCGTAAATCACTTAGAAGAAAACAACATACTTAAAGATACTCAACACGATTTTCGTAACATACGCTCCTGCTTAACAAACCTTATAGACTTCTTCCACATATCCTCAACTTATATGATGAGAGTAAAGCTGTAGACTAATATTATATACCTTGATTTTCAAAAGACCTTTGACAAAGTTCCCCACAAACGTTTATTGACACAACTAAAAGCGCCTGGAATACAAGATGGTGTGTTGAAATGGATAGAAAATTGGCTCAGTAACAGAAAGTAAAGAGTAGTCATAAACGGTAAAGCATCCAAATGGATCAATGTAAGTAGCGGGGTATCCCAGGGATCGGTACTGGGCCCAGTTCTCTTCGTAGTTTACATTAATGGCATAGATAGGGTCTCACCTGAACAATCTCAAAGTTTGCTGACGATACAAAAATTGCAAATAGCGTACTCTCAAATGAACATGTTGAAGATATGCAACATAATCTAGATAAGTTGTCACATTGGGCTCAAATTTGGCAAATGTGTTTCAATGAGGATATATGTAAAGTACTCCATAGCGGATACCGAAATGAGAAAGCAAACTATTCGATGAATGGCACCCAGCTTAAGAGTGTAGACAGAGAAACTGATTTGGGAGTAACACTATCGAGTAACCTAAAACCGAGTCAACAATGTTCAGAAGTTGTTAAGAAAGCAAACAAAATAATTGGCTTCATAGGCAGGTCATTTGAGCATAAATCCAAAGACTTTACTTGTCATTAGTGAGACCCCATATGGATTATGCTGTTCAATTTTGGTGTCCTTATTACAGAATGGATATAGATTCATTGGAGAGAGTACAACGTAGAATGACAAAAATGATCCATAATATTAGAAATCTTCCGTATGAAGAAAGGTTGAAGAAATTAGGCTTACATATTTTGTTAGAGAGACGCAGAGTTAGAGGTGACATGATAGAGGTATTCAAGTGGGTTAGTGGAAGTAATAAAGGAGACATGAAAAATGTACTAAAGCTCAGTGATAGCGAAATAACTCGTACAAATGGTTTCAAATTAGATAAATTTCGTTTCAGAAAAGATAAAGGCAAATATTGGTTTGGTAACAGAGTTGTAGATGGGTGGAATAGGCTACCAAGTGATATAGTGGGATCAAGAACGATAGGGAGCTTTAAGATAAAATTAGATAGGCATATGGATGAGATGGGTTGGGTGTGAGGGGGATCTACCAGGTGTGGGCCAATCGGCGCTCAGCAGACCCCCGTAATCTTGTGTTAATCTCTGACCGTTTTGGTGGGGTCAGTACTCAAGGTATTAGTGAGATGGGGTCTATAATTGGGCCTTGTTGTTGTTGTTGTTGTTGTTCCCTAAGCTGCCTGGCCGAAAAGCCCCGAGTCCCTGAGGAAGGCCATGGCCACGATCGGGCCTTCCCACAGAGCTCTCATTGAGTGTAGATTGTGTTGTTGGCGTAAGTGGTTGTGTGAAATGCAGTCTTCTATGATGTGTTTAATGGTATGGGGTGCTGTGTTACATCCCGGGCAGGCGTCGACAACGGAGTCATCCAGTCTCTTCTGATAGCTCAGGAGAGCTGGATGGTGTCCGCATCTCAGCCTGGCCAGGTGGACTCTGTCCTCACGAGGAAGGGAGGATTGGGAAGGGTGGATTTCGGGAGGTCGTGCATGCAGCTGCGTGTTGTCTGTGAGTGAGTGGATGGATCGGTGAGAGATATGAGTATGGATGTGCTTCTGGAAGTTGGTTCGGGGTGGGCAGGGAGGAAGAGAGGACAATAATTGTGTGTGATACCGTGTGCTGGGTGTTGTTTTGATATTTCTTGGTGTCTGTGGGTGTGTTGCCATGTAGTTTAGTGGGTGGTCTTGGTTCGTGGAGGCTGCTGCCAGGAATTGAGTGCCTCTCATGTCCAGATGGTCTTTGACTTTGAGGATTTTGGTTTCTTGATGTAGGTGATCTGTGGGTGCAGTAGCTGTGCAGCCTGTAATGATCTTCAGGGCTTTGTTTTGAATAGTCTGTAAGGTCTTATGATGTGTTTCAGCTAGGTTAGAAGCCCAGGCTGGGCTTGCGTATTCCATCACTGATCTTATGTATTGTTTATATACTGTGGTGGTAGTTTCTTTGTTGTGTCCAAATTTTGTGTGAGCAAGAGACCTGAGGGCGTTAAGTCTGGGTGTCAGTTTCTTTTTAATGTTTGTGGTGTGCTGTTTGAATGTCATATGAGTATCATATGTTACTCCTAGGATTTTAGGTGTGTGTGTATGTGTTAGGGGTGTGTTGTTTATGGTGAGTTGAGGGATGCATTCGTGTTCTCCTGTCCAACTTGTGAGCAGGGTTGCGGTGGATTTGGCTGGGGCTAGATTAAGTCTGTTTGTAGTGCACCAGCCATGTAGTGTGTTGAGATAGGGTTGAAGGAGATCTGTTGCTCTTTTGGGTCATGGTGTGTGCATGTGAGTGTTATGTCATCTGCATAGGAGGCTAAGTTTATTTGGGGCGTATTGGGTGTAGTTATATCGTGCATGTACAGATTGAAGAGTGCGGGCGATAGGACGGATCCTTGTGGGACTCCGTTTGGAAAGATTCTGATTTTAGATGACTGACCGGCAAAAGATACGTGTGCACATCTGCCTGCTAGGAAGTTGGCCAGCCACCTTTTTGTGTTGTTGTGCATGTTTGTGTTGTAGATTTTGTTTGTTAGGTTGTGGCGGGGGATGGCATCGAAGGCTTTACTAATGTCGAGTGTGGCTAATAGTGATCTGTGTGGTGGTCTAGCTGAGTTGATGCCGTCGAAAGCTCTTTGTGTGAGGTCTGTGAGAAGAGTGTTTGTGGAGTGCAGTGGCCTAAAGCCATGTTGTGTTGGAGCTAGGGGTAGGTCAGGTGTAATTAGTTGTAATACTAGGCGTTCCATGACTTTGGAGGGGGAGCAAAGGAGTGTGATGGGGCGGTGCGAGGAGGGTAGCGTGGGGTCTTTGTTGGGTTTGGGGAATGTGATGATGATACCATGCTTCCAAATGTCTGGTATTGTGTTGTGTGAATAGCTGTAGTTTGATATGTTAGTGAGTGCTTGTATGCCTTGTGGTCCCAGGTGTCTGAGGTGTATGTTGCTTATGTTGTCTAGGCCACAGGCGGGTGAGTGCTTGAGATTGTTGATGATATGCTTTGTCTGGTGATTGGTGAAGGGTGTATAGTCAGGATCTGTGGGGAATTGTCTCTTACGTCGGATGACACGTCGGTCGTCTTTGTGAGGTTTTAGGTGGCTGACTTGTGAGAAGTGATTGATGAGAGTGATTGCTTGTTGTTTACATGAAGGAGTAGAGTCTGTTGTTGTGATTGCAGCATGTGATTGTGTTGTGTTGCTGTTGGAAAGTGTGATGCTGTTTAGTGTTTTGTATAGTTTTTTGGGGTTTGTTTTGTGATCAAGTGTTTGTAGGAAGTTATTCCAATTTAGTTTGTGTTGTTCTTGTATTTTGTTAGTTTGGGTGTTGAGTACTTGAATTTGTTGTGTGATGTCTTGTGTGTGGGGTGCTGGGGAGTGTTTCAGTGTGTCGCATTGTCTGATGAGGTTTTGAATTTCTGGTGTGAAGTTGGGGTTTGTGTCTTTTTCTGTTACCTCTTGGAATGTGTTTCTTGTCAGCGTTTTGGATAGTTTTATTGAGTATTTGTACAGCATTGTTGATGTTAGTGATGGGTGTACTGTTTAGAGTTGTGAAGTGTTGTTCTGTCTCATTTGTGAATGCTTCCCAGTTAGCTCTTTTATAATTGGTGTATGTGTGTTTGTGGCTAGCTGGGGTGAGTCTGGTTTTGGTGGTGATAATGATCGGGAGGTGGTCAGAGCCTAAGGTTCTGACCACCCTCCAGGATGTTGCGGGGGCGAGTTCTGGGGAGCAAAAGGTGATGTCTGGAGATGATGGGTTATAGAGGGCTTGGTGAGGAATATGGGTATGTTGATGGATGTCGTTAAGGATGATGAGGTTATCGGTTTGGTTTTGTAGTACCAGCCCTCGGTCTGTGTCGGGGTTGTCGACAAACCAGGCCGACGTCTTGGCGTTGAAGTCACCACCCAGGATGATGTGTGGGGTGTGGGGTGTTTGATGTGTTGTAAGTGTTGTCTGTATTCATTTGGTACTGTAGGGGATGTTTGGGGAGGGATGTATGTGTTTATGATGGTTATGGTGGAGTTGTTGCCAGTGTGTATTTTAATTGACTGTATTTCTGTTGTGTTATCATTTGGGGGGAGGAGGGATTTGGTTTGTACACTGGTTACTATGTGATATTTCTTTGTGTACCAGGGTGATGAGTCCACCGCCCCCGCCGACAGCCCGGTCTTGTCTGATGGTGGTGAAATTATGAAATGTGGGTGTTTTTTGTGTTGTGCGGAGTTTTGTTTCTTGTAAGATGGCAATGTGTATGTTGTGTTGTTTGATGAAGTGTGAGAGTTTGTGTTTCTTTGTGTTGATGCCATCTATGTTCAGTTGAAGAATGTTAATGTTATGTGCACGATGTATGTTGGGTGCTGCTGCACGAGGATGGGGTGGGGGTGAGGGTGGGGGTGAGGGAGGGGCTGGGGGTTGGGATGGGTGAGGTGGGGGTGGGGATTGGGGAGCAGGAGATGGGGGTTGGAATGGATTAGGATGGGGTGTGGTGTGTTGAGTTGAGGATGTGGATGGTATGGGAAGGTTAGGCGGGTTAGGGAGGAGAGGTGGACGGGTTTTAGGGGGGGAGTGGATGATATGGGAAGGTTAGGTAGGTTGGGGAGGAGAGGTGGACGGGTTTTAGGTGAGGGATTTGACTGGGAGAGGGAGGGGCATGAGGAACAGGTCCAGGTGTTTGTGTAGTGTTTCTTGGAGGCAAGTGTTGTGCAGGTGAAGTGGGTCAAGTTCCCGCATGAATTGCAGAGAACTGAACCCTTAGTATGGCGACTCGAAGTGATGAGTTTTGAGCAAGTTGGACATATGTATGTGTACGTGGGTCCAGGGTTGCTCTCAATGTCTCCGGCAAGAAGAAGTCTTCGAGAAATGTCAGCCGGAGAGTCATTTCTCAGTGTAGGAAAAACTGTGTGATGTGTGTGTGTGGTGTGAGAGGTGTGGAAATTCCCGGCGCGACCGAAGCCGCTCCAAGGACCCGTGCCCCCAGGGAGGGGGCAGGGGATGGTTGTGACGGTTTGGCTCCCGAAACTGCTCCCCGCGGCCGGCATCCGGTTTTCCTCCACTGGTCGTTGATTTTGTCTTCGGCCATGGAGGGTCGGCAGCCATCCGCGGTTGGCAGCCTCGGGAGGTGGCCCCACGGCGTAGACGCCGCCACATCAGGATTAAATGGGACTAAATAATTGGGCCTTGTAATTGGGGTTGGGTGTGACAGGGATCTGCCTTGTATGGGCCGATCGGCTTTTTGCAGACTCCCATTTTCTTATGTTCTTATGTAATCCTAACTCTTTACAATTCCTTAGTCCACCCTCTTCTGGAATATTGCGCGCAATCCTGGCACCCTTACTTCCAAAAAGATATAGACAAGCTAGAACGAGTTCAACATAGAGGTACCAAAATTATACCTAATCTAAGAAATAAACCATACGAGGAGTGTCTTAGAAAATTAAATCTATTTCCTTTAACCCAGCGCAGATTAGGAGGCTACTTAATTCAAGTGTTCAAAATCATCAAAGGCATTGACTATATAAACTGTTATAAATATTTCACTATCGAAAAATCAAATTACACTCGGGGGAATGGTTGCAAAATTATTGGTAAATCTTTTAACTCACACAAGTCTAAGAATATCTTCTTCAATCGAGTCGAGTCGTCAATTTGTAGAATGGGCTTGCCCGAGATGTTATAGACTATAGCACCGTTGATCCCTTCAAACATCGCCTAGACAAACACCTCGACTTTAACCCGAGACTGATTGCATTTGTAAATTAATAATATATATATATATATATATTTTATATATATAATATATATACCAGTATATAAAAAAAAAATATATATATATATATATATATACCGTTATATATATTTTTGTTTATCTTATTAGTTTTTCCCCCCTCTATCATATTACTAACAACCTTGTTGCATTTAATGCTTCCAAGACTCAATTTATCCATCTTACTACCCGTCAGGAACCTCCAGAGGACTATCCCTTATTCTTCAACAATACAAAAATCAACCCTTCATCTTCTCTCAATGTTCTCGGTGTCTCTTTTTCTTCTGCTCTCACTTGGAAGGACCATATTACCAGTCTCGCTAAGGCAGCCTCCCAGAAGCTGGGTGTGCTCAACCGGCTCAAGGGGTTCTTTACCCCTGTGCAGCTTCTTGCTCTGTACAAGGGGCACAGTGCGTCCTTGTATTGAGTATTGTTCACATGTGTGGGGAGGATCCTCTCACACCGCACTCCTAGACAAAGTAGAAAGGAAAGCCTTTCGTATCATTAACTCCCGTCCACTCACCAACTCTCTGCAATCTCTCTCTTCGCCACAATGTTGCATCTCTCTCGCTATTCTATCACTACTACAATAATCAGTGTTCCTCGGAGCTTTCCCAGTGTATACCACCTCCTATACGTAGGGTACGTAGTACCCGCCTTGCAAAACAATCCCACCCCTACTCTGTGCAACTCCCCAACCCAAGAGTGAAACGCTATTCTCAGACTTTCTTCTATTCAACTGCTGAGCTCAGGAACTCTCCCAGAATCAGTCTTTCCCTCTTCCTATGACTTAAGTTGCTTCAAACTCTGTGTGACCAAGCATTTTAGCTCGAACGTCCCTTGATTTTGGCTCTGTCACTTTTTGAACTCTGGGGGAGGCACTCGCTGCAGGCAGTTATGCCTTTTGTCTCCCTCATTCACATAGAAAAAAAATAAAAATAAAACAAAATCAAATCCTGCTACGGACATTTGTCCCAGGGCAGTCTTCCCTTTCCATTTTTCCCTTACCCACTCTAAACCACTATTTGGACACTTGACCATCAGTTCTTTTTAGGGCAAGCAGCCATGAGGGGTCGTTGGACCTATTGTTGCTTGATTTCCTTTGAACTCCTTTGTACTTTGTACTCTCTCTCTCTCTCTCTCTCTCTCTCTCTCTCTCTCTCTCTCAAAATAGTGCAAAGGAAAACAAGCAACAACATATATGTTAAATCTTATGAGGCTACCTATAACTAAAGGGGAGGGGTGGTGGAGTGGTCTTGCCACTGGACTGGTAATCCAATGGATCCGGGTTTGAATCCCGATATGTCAATGGGAAGATATTATTGAGATGAAATTTGTGCGGTACCTAGTATTAGTGCATTACCACAAAGCCCACTGAAACGCCAAATAAATACCCTCATTGTCCCTGATTAAATAGCATTGTATGAATATTCCCATATTCAAAATAGGCTACAGGGGAACAATGCCTAGTAAGTTCATTGCTCAATAAATGGCGTTCTGGGAGTGAGGGTCCGAGTCAAGGAGTTAAGACAGTGAAGCACTGGAGCGAGGAAGCTTCAGAGATGTGGCTGCTTCGGGCCGTGAGTGGGCAACTAAGCCCCATGCATCCTGCAAAGGCAAGATGGCAGGGGCTGGTTGCAGCTAAAAGTGCTTCGCATGTCTCACCCCCTAGACTGGAACGAGACCTCACAGGGTTCACCGTTCAATGTGTAACGGTTGAATGTACAGGCTTTCAGCCTATGCCCGAGAGGGAGTAGTTGGAATATAGAAGAAAAAACCCCACTGCTTAGCTTATGTGAGAAAGAGAAGGGATAGCATAGTTGTTGTTGTTGTTGTTGTTGTTCCCCAGACTGTCTGGCCGAACAGTCCCTAATCCGGTAAATCGACATCTGTCTCTGAGAGGACCTCAGGGGAGGGGATCATCAGCCTAAGGGCTTGCACCCCAGGGCCAATGCCCACTCAGTCCGCAGCCCCCCTTGCAGTACCACCCAATTGGGTGATCTTGCCATCACCTAGAAGGAAAAATAGTACACAAAAAGAAATAGACATAAATGGTTAAGGTTGCCAAGCTTCACTCTGGATAGAAATTAATCAGGGGTTAGGAACGCGGTGCTTTTCTAATCGATTTTTGAAGGTTTACTCATCACTACACTTAATGACATTACTAGTTTTTTGTCTTCTATGTGAGGTAAGCCTAGTCCATTCCATGAGTTTAACACTCAATTGAAAAGAAAATGCTTTGACTCATAGGAGTGAAAAGGTTTTCCAATAATATTATCTTATAACCACTTTCTTCAGTTTAATTTGAATGATCATGTGAAGTATTTGTTGACATTAAGATGTGCACTCTCGCTCCTGGATGGCAAGATCTGTGTGGCTATTGTGTATCTATGTAAATGTCTCCCTCCTTGATATCAACACCCATCTCGTCGTTTTTACTTCGCACGTTCTTTCCCCAGAGTCTTTCTCCGCTCCGGCTCCCCTCGCTGTTATTAGAGATTATATAGGAACTGAGATTGGCCAACCTCTGCCATCTTGGTGTCTCAGGTGTTAAGGGGGGTCACCATTTTTGTTTTATCTTTCTCTCCTTTTCTCTCTTTCCCTGGCTTGTATCCATTCGGCCCCATTCAGCCAACTGTTTTAAAACGTTTATCCCCATCCAGGTGTCAATTTCTTCCTGGTGAGCGATAGCGAGCCAGCATTGTACGGAGAAATCCGGCTTCGGAGACATTTCTCTATCGAAAAATGTACAAATTTAGCTTGCTGTAAAAACAAACACATATACAGTATATATATGCTGACTCGCTACCGCTCGCCAGGAAGATAATGACACCTGGATGGGGTAAACGTCTTAAAACAGTAGGCTGAATGAGGCCGAATGGATACAAGCCAAAGAGAGAGAGGGAGAGAAAAAGAGAAAAAAACGAGGTGGGCCCCCTTAATTTTCTCTCTTTACACTCCATCATCCCCACGGTCCCATTATAAGCATGTGGGAATACTGGTACAGGATAATATATAGTTTGGTTTTTGGATATACATTATACGTAATCTAAACTATACTCAATCTTGAATAATGGAGGCACCAATATAGCATGTAAAGACAATAATGGCCACCCTCTCCTACTACATGATCTCTTGTTCTTAATTTCTTTGTATTTTTTTGTAATTTGCCTTATCTCGCCTTTTTATCTTCCTTCTTTTTCGTCCGTGCGTTATCTTTCATTATAGAGTAAATAAGAAATGCTGAGACACACCAGCAGAGTATTATTATTATTATTATTAGTAGTAGTAGTAGTAGTAGTAGTAGTAGTAGTAGTAGTAGTATCATCATCTGGCATGCTTCCCAATCATAATTGGTCTGCAAGCTTAATTAATTCAAAGACTTATGAGACATGTTCCAATACTACGTCTAGTCTATATTTATTAAGTTTAAAAAGGAATTGTAGATTTTCAAAGGAGTAATTTTAGATGGGTTTTACCATCTGACCTCTCGAGTACTTTCCAATCCAGAGCGATATCTTCTAAACTATTAGTTGGGACAAAGTGATAAGGCGTTTGCAAATACTAAAAGGGTTAAACTCCGCCAAGATGGTTTGATTGATGTCAACATTGTTCTGAGGAGTAATAATTGATGTCAACATTGTTCTGAGGAGTAATAATTGATGTCAACATTGTTCTAAGGAGTAATAATTGATGTCAACATTGTTCTGAGGAGTAATAATTGATGTCAACATTGTTCTGAGGAGTAATAATTTTGTCAATGCATAGGTGAGTCAAGAGAGATACCAAATGGTTCAATGATATAGGTAAAACTCTATTAGCAATCTTTGAAATTTTTAAGTTTTCCTTTCACTTTCAGCAGATTCAAAGTACAGTAGAAGTTATTATGAATATGTATGCCGATACTGACCAAATTCCAAATTCAAATTGACAAGTTTATGGTCAAATGTTAAGTCAAAAGTTCAAAATATTATTTGTTATATTTATCCTACACTCATACACAATGTTTCATCATATTTAGCAGACACATCCCTTTTGTTAATGTGAAAGTCAGGAAAGAAAAATAGAACAATATTACAAAAAAAGTGCAAAGGCACATGAACTAGTCGAATGCGAAGGTCAATTTATTAAATTCTTTGCATATAATTAAATGTTCACCAACTTTGTTGACAAGTATACTCGCAAGGATAAGTATGCAGTTTTACCAAACTTTGTTTTGTAGAAACCAACCTAAAAACAAATGTTCGAAAATATGACTGTGGGGAATTTACCCAACCAACATTACTCAGACACTAGATGTGTCGATGTTTCTGTAGTTTATTTTTATATTCAGTATGCTTCTTCATTTGTTTTTTTCATTTCTTATTATCCTCTTCAATATACATTTCTAGAGCTTAATTTATTTCACTCTTTAGGGCGATTAAGTTAATATCTACGGGCCATTATAACTAATATTTAATACATGGTATGTATTTCGTTAATATATATATATATATATATATATATAATCCTTTGTTATATTATAACTTTTGTTTAGTACATTCAATATGTACATTAATCTCTCGATTTGTTTTCTCAATTGTTAATGGATTTTAGTATTATATTAATTTGACTTTATATGTATTTAATTACTGCCCAAACTCTTCAAAATTATGAAACTTGATGACTTGATGAAACGTCAACTTCGTTAACATGGCTATATGAGTGACTTTGACACCTCTCTTTTGTATATACATTTATAACTTGTCATATGTCAGTCAAAAATATGTATTATAATATAATGCATTTTTATGGGATTCATGAATATCTTTCACAAGATATTCATGAATCCCAACTTCAAACAACATAAAATGGTGAGATGAAGACTTGCATTAGGAATCCTTATTAAAGTACAAAGGTCACATTATCTTCCTCCTTTAGTTATTCATGTCCCTCTCATTATCATTTACATTTTTTTTTTGTCCAATAGTATTTCACTTGTGTGGTGTCTTTTATAATTTGCAACTATTTCATATTACGTGGACTTATGCATATTTTAATATGTAATGTAGTGTTGGTATTTTGTGTAATGTGTGTGAGCGTGTATGATTTTCTATGTATATTATTTTGTATGTTGTCTTGCCATTCTCATGATTTAATATGTATTCACATCTCGAGTTAACAATCAAGTGTCTCGTGTTATAAATATTTTCACTATGAGACTATGAATGGGGGTTTATGGAACTGTGTCATTAATGAATGTGGTATTGCTATTATCAACATGTGTGTGTCTCCAGTACTAATTTTAACCATGTCAGTAAGAGAACACATTGTTATCTTTTATCCTGGCTATAATAAGACAATTGTATACAACTCGGATACTGTCTTTGGGGAGTCAGAGGGATAATTGAGATCTTAGCTTAACCCTTTGATTGTTTTGTGTCGATGTGTATCAAGGAGACAACAGACAGGTTGCCTGTAACGAATGTCTCCCCAAAGCCAAAAGAGTTACAAAGAGTTATATTCCAGATACATACGTTGGTGCAAATATGTCTGGACACAGGGACCTTTAAAGCAGTGTAAGTCATAGGATGAAGGAAAGATTGATTGAAGGATAGAGTTCCAGAGTTGGTTTTGTTGAAAGGAAGAAAGACTGAGAAACTTGTTTATTTTTTGGGTTGGAGAGATAGACAGAATATGGGTGTGATTGTGTCGAAAGGCAGATGCCTCCCACTCGCCGTATGGGAGGGGGTATGAACTAAGAGACCTCTGAAGAACACTGATTGTTGTAATAGTGGTAGAAAAGTGACGAGAGATGCAACATAGTGGCGAGTAAAATGTTGACCAACATGAAGTAAAAATGGAGCCCTCGAATACTGAAAAAGTTAAATTTCCCCAGATGTATATATACAGTATATATCATGAATACTTCTATGATTTCCACTAAATTAATTTTGCAATTAACTGGAGCCTAAAATTATTCACACACATTTAGTAGCAATTATAATTACCCACCCAAAAGTAAAGGGACATTACCCTTCGAGGCGTAAAATCATACATTAACGTTGTATAATGAATGGAAAACCTGCAAATTTGCGACAAGATTTATTTTGAATTGATATATATTTGTTCTGTTAGCTATTAGTATGCATTTGAGTAGGCCTATTACACATATTCATACAAAAGAAAACCCAAGATATTAATAATGCACAATGTACTTTCGTAGCTAAGTTGGTTTATACACAAGTAGTTTGATCCTTAACTAATTTATGTTCACGAACTTGAGTTACATACTAGAAAATATAGCCTTCTTGTTTCAATTAGGATAATAGAAAGGTACGAAGTGGAAGAAATATATTCTATGAACTTAGATAAATGAACCACACAAATAAATAACATTAGAAACGTATACACATGTAGTAGAAGATTAAGTAAAACAAAGATATTGAGGACAGCAAATAGAAGGTGCATGAACGAAAGTCAGTTATTGGATAGTAGAGCTACCTATAGAGATCGATAATAGCATTGACAAGGTATCAGGTAACATAATAATATAAACATACACCATGTAAACTAAAGATCAATATAATTTTAACTCTATTCAGAACGTAAATTCACTTAGTATTTGAACATGATGTCTTAACATGAATTAACTATTTTTATCCTAAAATGAGTCAAACACAAAAGCATACCCTTGCATCATAATATTACATTGAAGAAATATATGATGGCACAGGTTCTGTTGAGCATACAGTATGGCCATTAATTTCTTTTGTGTTTGTATTTACTCATAACAGTTGCATTGAGTTCTCCTTCAGCATTTTTTTAATATGAGTCAATAACATTCCTATGTGAATATAATTGTTAAATGCTTCCTACGAAAGACTCATTAACCCGTGGAGCCCCGGCTAGTTTTGTAATGTTTGCGCACCAGAACCCGGCCGGTTTTCAAAAAATGGTTTTATTCCAGAAACAATAGCGAATGGGTTAGGAATGAAGGAAAAACCACGAAAAAACGCTCAAAAAGCTTAAAAAATGGTCCTACAGAGCCCCCGAAAATGGATTTTACAAGAGTAAAAAATTGAAGGCAATTATCCCAAAAAAACAGGTTATTGCGCGCTCGCGCGCACGCACGTGGACTTTGAGAGTTTTCAACCATCGGCACGGTTGCGTGGGATACGTACACAGTTCCCATACAAATCTGAGCCCTCTTGAGTGGCTACACCTGAGGTTACGGTCGGCGCAATTAGGGTGACGCGCCAGGCGCGTCTCTGGGGCTGTGCGTTACATACATCGCCGACGCGTCAGGCGCGTCGCTGGGGCTATACGGGTTAATGCCAATGATAATAAATATAATATAAAACCCTCAACCAGTTTCTTAAGAAAATGTAGTTAATACAAAAAGTTTATTAACATAACATTGAGTTAGTTAATTGGGGAACTTTTTTATTATAGAAATAAACAAAATTGAAACATAATAATTGGAATTTTAAATTACTCTCGGATTTCTTTTAATTTGATGAAAGTGGGACCTTTAATAATCCTATTGACCTATAATAGAATCAACGAACTTAAAATACAATTAAATAGTTCTTCAGTATACTGTCTCCTTGATATATTTTTGACTGTCATAAGTATACCTCTCTATCCTGCCAGGGAGCCTCTCACACTTTCAATCTTAACCCTTAAAGAGCGGCATTCGACTTAAGTCGTGCACCAATTTGCAGCAAGTTAGGAGCATTATTAAGGCTTTTAAAGGGTTAAAATCGAGTGCAAATGGCCGGGAGCGCAGCAGGCCACACGTCCGACACCCAGGGCTTACCGCCACCCACTGACTCATGCTCCCTCTGTTCTCGAGAGGACGGCAGTGTTACCATTAGTGAGCGTAGTGGGAAAAAATATGCCGCTATACGCTAAACTCCCATGTTGGTGGCACCACTGCATGAGAACCACTAGTGCTACGTAGCTCGTTCTGGTCTAATTTTGAAGCTTTTAGCGCCTAGTTTTTTGCTGAATACATTTCTTTTCATGCAGATACTTGATTGATCATTCAGGAGGGCCTGAATATGCCCAAAATAGCCCAAAACACCCAGCTAGACAAGGGTTAAAGAACACCCTAGCGAGTTTTGCTCTTTACTCAGCCATACCCTTCCAACATACAAAACCTATACTGCTGCTCCTGCATAGAAAGCTAAGACCACCACATTTTCTACCAGCATTGGTAAGCCAGTATCATCTATTGTCAATGTTTCACACTCCCAAAGAACCTTTAAAGCCTGAAACCAAAGAGCAGACAAATAGCGCCTCTGCCAGTGACATGTAAAATGCATTACAATGCTACCTCCAACCTTAGCAGAAGTGCACATGAAGTGTTCATGGACAGCTAAGTGTCACAAGCAGTGCACAGTAGTCAAGTGACACAGAAAGTGCATAGAAACAGCCATGGGACACAAGAAGTGCATACTAGCAGAGTGACACATGCGGTGCGTATAAACAGCCATGGGACACATCAACTTGAATCAATCTACAGCCGGCCCACACTTAGACAAAAAAGAGGAACTATAGTATGTCGCAGAAGAAATTCTGAACAAAACGCAGGGTGCTAGGTCATCACATTCTCTTTTAATGATAAACATCTGATCAGATATTTCACCATAATTTTACCTTGAGACATCCCAGATTATCACTATTAAAAAATACTACAGAGTGTCATGGGACCAGTATTCAAAGATATGTGGTGGGATTGATCCCCAAACATCTGCAAAGATCTAATCTCTCTATTCTTTAGGTTAAACCAATCTACCTAGCCAGTGTATTGTTTGAACCTGTGCATGACACTTATTATAAATACAAAGATATGGAACAGAACTTAGAGAAGACAAACATACATTGCAGTCAGATTTAATCCAAATATTGAGAAGTTCTGAAAAATGGCAAACACTTTTCATCATTGCCAAATGACAGGTATTGCATACAAATAACACTATAACAATATATTAATCCAGTGTGAAAGGTCAACAAATACAAAACCACCATAGTAGTTAAAGGCCGACTCAAAGTGAGATGCATTGATAGATGCTAAAAGTCACTATGCCCTGTCATGTAGTAACGACACAGGACACTTTCCAAGACACTCAGCATTATATAATGTCATAAAATGAGCCCTGCAGAGTGATCACTGTGTATCAATCAACTTGAGCCTCTGGCGTTCGAAACATCGGAAGTCTTTGACCCTACCATCCTCAACATGGTGAATGAAATTTACCACAAAATCAGAGCAGTTACAGGAGAAACTCGGGAAACCTTCTGGCTCAAACACAAACTAGGGATGGCCATCCCTCGGGGCAATACCATCAGCATCATGAGCTCAGTACGACTAGGCCATGCCACTGTGTGAGGCCTAGAGAGGCATGGTGTATCCCTAATCTTTCCACACCAGGATATATTCATTTTCTCTTTGTATTCAATAAGTTGTTTGATGTACATAAATGTGTCAATATGGAAATGTTCCTGATAGTTCCTCGACATACTATAAAAAAACATGTATCCATCATATAACTTACTTATTCTCACTTGACTTACTCACCCCCAAAATGTACTGAAAGATAACAGGCTTTTCACAATAGGCAACGGAGGTCTTTACAATAATGTAATCGTTGGTGATAATGGTGCGGGCGAGAGCTTTTTGCTGTACAGTCATTATTGTATTTCATAATTTGTAGCCATTACTAATTTAGATTTATAGCCGGCCTGCCATGTAGAGGACACATCATTTGTGCAGACTGTAAAATATGTAATTTAAGTCTCTCTCTCTCTCTCTCTCTCTCTCTCTCTCTCTCTCTCTCTCTCTCATACGTACACTATCACTCCTTATCTTATCTTATCGCTCCAGATAAACCCTCTAATAATCCATTGTCTTCCCCCTTATTATCTTCTCTGCTGCCTGGGTATCCTTCAGTAGACAGACTGGACATCTTCAGACATTTTGCGCACTTATCGGTTTATGGGAGTAGTGCATGGTTTTTGGTCTATATTTATTTATTTATTTATTTGTGAGTTTCCTCGCTAGACCTCCATCAAGCTTAGAAAAACACCCACTAGACCCCCTTTCAAGATAAATTTGTAAATTTTTCGGTAGAAAAATGTCTCAGCCCAAGGCCGGTTCGTTCTAAAACAACAGGCTCGCTATCGCTCGCCAGGAAAAAATTGACACTTGTGAAGTCATCGGGACAACTGTCTTCCCCCCTCCTCCCGCGTGTCCCTCTCCCCACTCCCCACCGTGGCTGGACTTGGGGGTTGCCAAGTATTGCGACTGTTCGGTAACATCATAAGGTATATCCCATACAAATTTAAACCCTCTAGCTACCATAGGAAAAGAGTAAATAAGCTCGAAAGTGGCGGTGAGATAAGTGGGTAAACTGGCTTTCCCCATCCGCCCGTACCCACCTGCGTGGCTGGACTTGGGGGTTGCCGAGTACCGTCACTGTTCGGCAACATCATGAGGTATATCCCATACAAATTGGAATCCTCTAGCTACCATAGGACAAGAGTAAATAAGATCGACAGTGCCGACGCACCCTATGCGGCTCTGGGGTTTAGCGTTACATACATTACCGACGCATACGCTGCGGCACTGGGGTCCAGTGGGTTAAGGGGGGAGGGTTCATTTTTTGGTCAATTAATTCATATATTTATCATGTTTTATAATTTCTTCCCTAGACCTCCATCAAACTTAAACAAAGATTCCCCGTTTTTTATTAATTTGGTAGAAAAATTTCCCAACCGAAGGCCGGTTCTTCTAAAATTACAGGCTCACTATCGTTCGCCAGGAAAAAAAACGACACCTAAATAGCACGAAAGGTCTTAATATTGACAACAAAATGGGGCGAAAGGTCTTAAAATCAACAAACTAAATGGGACAAACATCTTAAAATCTGAAAACTAATGGGGCTAAACATGAGGGAAAAGGGGATCTAGAAAAATTACACATTTCCCCTTAAGAATATCCTTGCAATTTCTACACCATCGTATACATCATAAAAGGTCATATTTTATCTCTAGTATCCCTTAGAATCCGACAGAAACTTCCTAAGCTAATACATTCGTCTAATGATAGTCTCAAAAAGTGGAAAAAATACCATAAGCTATACTTAACTCCTTCCATACCGGCGACGTGTTTTGGGTTTTCCTCTAGCCATATTTAGAGGATTTTGTGCAGTTTAAAAAGGATATCCGGTAGTAAAAAGGGTTAAGAGCGATAGTTCGAAGCCTGATAATTGCTGAAAGCCCTTTTTAACTGAATATAATTGTCTAATAGTAGTCAGAATCAAGTTAAAAGGACGATACCGGTAATGAACGAGTTAAACCATGAATACAGTTGGTGATATTAACACTCGGCTCCGTATATGCTGTGTTCGATATGGGAGAGGGAACACTACTCCCACATAAGTAACACCTTCAGTATAACCTATTATCTATTATGTTGTGTGTGTGTGTGTGTGTGTGTGTGTGTGTGTGTGTGTGTGTGTGTGTGTGTGTGTGTGTGTGTAAAAAATGCCGGTAGGCAATGAGGGTAAAAATACACAGACATAACCTTGATCATCATAAGGGATCAACAGACTGATCCTGGCTGCTAACGAGAGCGCCTACATACCCCCAAGGGAGTAGGACATGGGCAGGAGGCTTTGTGGGTCCCCCGAGACGGTCCGTTCAGACCTAGTCTACATGGCCAGGGAAAGTTTTTGAGAGAACTTCCCCTGTCGGCGCGTGGGTTCGAACCCAGGACACCAGAGAGACCACTCCCAATACAGTGACTAGGTTCTTGTGTGTGTGAGTCTGAGCTTTCTTATTAATTTTATTTATTTATTTATTTTATTACTGCATTAAAGCAATGTTATGGAGATTAAGATGGACCTGTCGGATTCAGAAGGTTCATTTTGATAATATTCTCCCCTTTGATTCCTAGACATCCCTCTTTAGCAAAATATTGGCACCAGAAATAATTGAATGAAAGCGCTACCTTATATTGAAAAG
This sequence comes from Paralithodes platypus, assembly GCA_032716605.1. NCBI lineage: Eukaryota > Metazoa > Arthropoda > Malacostraca > Decapoda > Lithodidae > Paralithodes > Paralithodes platypus. The sequence goes on from CM064554.1 coordinate 13,789,990, forward strand.
GTTACTATAGGTAGCGTCAACGAACTTGACAATATTCTGGACCCCTTAACTTCATATAGCTCAAAATGAATGAAAACAACCGGGCTAACATTTCTATCATTTGGGACGAGTCCACCAGGAAATAGGTGTGGATATTTACAGCCAGTTTGCTCAAGGTCCTTTTGAGTTACGAAGAGGTCAAGAATCGAGATAATTGTCAAGTTAGTTGGCGCTACCTACAGTATAGTACAGCCCTTGATTTCACAAAATAGCTAAATGGGAAAAGTCTGTTCATTCATTGTATTCTAACGCTCTTTCTTGTCTCCTTCGCGACCCATTCCATTCGCGCTATCTCCCTCCCTTTCCCGTATGCCAGCTTATATTCTGCAACCCAGTTCTGAGAAATCGGACACATGACAACGCCTATAATACTAGTCAAGCTATCCCAACTTCAGGGGAGATGGTTCACTTTTTGGGCGATTTTTGCATGTATTCATTATTTTTCTAGTTTCCTCCTTAGACCTCCATCAAATTAAAAAAAAACACCCTTCTATATTAATTTGTACATTTTTCGGTAGAATTTTTTTTCGGCCGACGGCCGGTTCTTCAAACATTACAGGCTCACTATCGTTCGCCAGGGAAAAATCGACACCTACAGTACATAGCACGAAAGGTCTAAATATTGACGAAGAAATGGGGCGAAAGGTCTTAAAATTGACTAACTAATGGGGCAAACATCTTAACATCTGAAAACTAATGGGGCTATACATGAGGGAGAAAGTGGTCCAGAAACCCGACCCATCCCCCTTAACCTAGTCTCACCTACCCTAACCTAGTCTACTTTATTCTACCTATTTGTTATCTATATAATTATATAAAACATTATAGACAATTATAGACATTATAGACCCTCGTAGCAGCGTGAATGTATGCAGGGTTAATAGGCGTGCTCACAAAAGCCATATGTACGATTTTTGTTTGTGTTCACTTCATGTGATCGATGGCTAAATATGGGCGATGGAAACTATCCAAAATCTTGCCACAGTACATTAATATCACTTAAAATCCTAATGTTCTCTATCTGTTGATCTTGCATGGCCACGTTGAGCAAATGTAAGCGTATAAATGAGCTCGATAACAGTCTGTGCCTCACTTCAATCCATGATTCAATCACAATAGCGGCATATGCGAACGCGCTAATTAACGTTTTCGGCATACGATGACATGCTTTATATAATTATTGTTATGACGATCAGTATGTGGTTTTATTCAGATTATGAAGTCATTGTGAAAATCAAAGGGTTAATTGAGACTGATTTTACCCCTTTCACTCCTAGAGGTCCTACCAAAACTGAATAAAACTGTGCGACATTACTCAGAATAAATTGAAAAAGACGTCATTGAATACTGAGAGTGTTAGAGTAGACGTGGTGGTGAAGTATATATGCCACTGGTTGGAACTAGGTGGCACAAAATATACTCCTATATGGCTTGACCTTATCGCTTCACTTTATAGTCCTGTTCTCTTATCGGTCCTGCCTGTCCCTCCAGTCCATCCATTTTAACCCTCTCCGATATATGACGTGATTTTGAGCCTATTGGGGATACATTAAAGCCTTTGTTACCATCAGGGGTATTTAGAAACCTTTAGTTTAGTTACTTCAACCTCTGCAGTTGTCTTTGAGTTAGCTGTGGGCAGAAAACTAATTTTGAAGAGGTAATTATAAGTGAGAAAACTCTATTTATTATTGCTAATCTGGCAACCTCTGCGTCATAAATGCGTGAAAGGGTTAATCCTTTCCATCCCCGAGAGGACTTAAGTTATACACATATATTGATTTTAATGGAATAAGGTAAATACAGTGTCCTAAATAATTTACCCATATAATGGTATATTGGAAGTAACAAAACTATTTACTGCATAAATAGAAGGGTAAATCACACTCAATGTACCTAAATATTATGATTATGCTTTTTTCTTTATAATCTTCAATTTTAACAGAGTAAGCTGAATTCATAAAATCGACTAATGATAGTCAGGGTGAAGGGAGAAATGCTTCCTAATACTGTTTCTAATATTTACAGATACAACCTTACTCGTTTCATCTCATGAGTTCATTATGTCACAATCTTTTCCTATCTAGCCCTTCCCCTACCACCACCTGACATTCTTTAAGGGGGCCCACCTCACTTAGAATATACGGAGTAGAGGGCAAGTTGCTGAAAGCAGTGAAGAGCATGTATGAGGGTGCAAAGGCGCAGTACGTGTGGAGAGTGAGCAGAGCGAGTTCTTTGACCTGAATGTTGGTTTGAAACAGGGGTGTGTGATGTCCCCGTGGTTGTTTACTGTATATATGGATGGAGTCATGAAAGAAATACTATCAAGAGCAGTGGATGTTGGTGTATCGCTGAAAAGGGAGGGAATTGAGTGGAAGCTACCTATACTGCTGTTTGCAGATGATACAGTTCTGATGAGTGATAATGAATGGGAGTTGCAGGGTCTGGTAAATGAGTTTGGAACAGTGTGCGAAAAACGGAATTTGAAGGTAAATGCGGGGAAGAGCAAGGTTATGGTCTTCGAAAGGGGTGAAGTCACAGAGTGTGAGGTGAAGCTGAACGGTCAGGCTATGGAGATCGTCAATTCTTTTAAGTATCTGGGCAGTGTGTTGAGTAAAGATGGGACTATGGATGAAGAAGTGCGGGAGAGGGTACAACAGGGGAAGAGGGTTGTAGGAACGCTAAAAGCAGTAACAAGAAATAGGGTGGTCAGTATGGAAGTGAAGAAGTCTTTGCATGACAGTGTGGTAATCCCGACACTGACTTACGGAAGCGAAGCATGGACGTTGGTTGAGAGACTCAGACCAAGAGTGAGAGCAGTGGAAATGAATTACTTAAGGAGTGCGTGCAGAGTTACATGGAGGGATAGACAGACTAATGAGGAAGTAAGAAGGAGGTGTGGTGTGGAGGTAGATGTGATGGAAAGTGTGAAAAGGAACAACTTGAGATGGTTCGGCCATATGGAACGTATGGAAAGCGAGAGAATGACTAAGAGGGTGTAAGAGAGCGAGGTGGAGGGACAGAGAGGGAGAGGTAGACCGAATGAGAGGTGGAAGGATGGAGTGAGGAAGTACATGAACGAAGGCGGTGCTGGTTGGGGGGAGGGGCGTCGACTGACTGGGGACAGAGGTGCATGGGGGCGGTTCGTTCGTGGCCACCCCTTCGGGGATCACGGCGTCAGGCAATAGATAGATAGATAGACCTTGCTTTTTGTTCTCTTTCTCTCCCTCTCTCTTTGGCTTGTATCCATTCGGCCCCATTCAGCCTACTGTTTTAAGACGATTACCCCCATCCAGGTGTCAATGTTTTCCTGGCGAGCGGTAGCGAACCAGCATATATATATACTGTATATATTTTATTTACAGCTAGCTAAATTTGTACATTATTCGATAGAAAAAATTCTCCGGCGAAGCCGGAATTCTCCATTAAATGCTGGCTCGCTATTGCTCGCCAGGAAGAAATCGACACCTGGATGGGGATAAACGTCTTAAAACAGTTGGCTGAATGGAGCCGAATGGATACAAGCCGGAGAAATAGAGAGAAGGAGAGAAAGATAAAAAAAAACAGGTGACCCCCCTTAACCGATAATCATGGATAACCTTGTCTACTCTACCCATCCCATGTAAATCCTATCCCGAGTTTCTTCCACTTGTCATGTCTTTTCCACCATGACTGTCACATATGAGCGCTATTTGTGGTGGCTTTCGACGGTCAAATAATTTCGTGGCCAGCATTTCGTGTGGTCGTTTCGTAGGTATTATAAAACGAATACTATGTGTGAAGGTTAAGGGGGGATTTCCACTTGAGGGATATATTTCTGGACACCTTTCTCCCTCATGGTTAGCCCCATTGGTTTTGAGATATTAAGACGTTCGCCCCATTAGTTTGGCGATTTTAAGAACTTTCACCCCGTTTCTGTCAATTTTAAGAACTTTCATGCCAATTAGGTGTCGATTTTTTCCTGGCGAGCGATAGCGAGCCTGTAATTTAAGAGGAACCGGCCTTCGGTCGGGACAGTTTTCTACCGAAAAATGTACAAATTTATCTTGAAAGGGAGTCGAGTGGGTGTAATCTTAAGCTTGATAGAGGTCTAGGGGACAAACTCAAAACCTCCCCTTAAAGCTAGCTCATTATATAACACTGACACGAGAGAAGCTATCAAGCCAAAGTTGTCAAGAAAAGTTACGGGAAGAACGCTCATGTGACTTGTCCTTTGGGAGCTACTTTTATTATCACTTCCGTCTAACTCACTCTACCTACTCCATCATTCCCGTTCAGTTCCATCGTTGCATTATAAAACAATTGATTTCATTCCAGCTGACGGTGAATTGAATCCCTTGGCAACTAGTTTATCAATATATAATGGACAAATATGCAACTACTATGACTGTCGCTGAGTCATTAGTATGCCAAGTTTTCATAATTTACTTCATATTTCAACTAAACAAATCTTCGTAATATATGAATAATAAGACTGAGACATGGCGATTCACCGCCAGATGAAATAAAACAAGGTATAGTTTCCTCCACACATCCACGTTCGCCTTAATTGCTTTGAATTTATATGTGCTCTCTCTCTCTCTCTCTCTCTCTCTCTCTCTCTCTCTCTCTCGCCGACATGGACAATTATCCACTGACTGGAAGACAGCGAATATTACACCAATATTTAAAAATGGAGATAAAAAAACTACCAGGTAATAACAGACCTATTAGCTTAACTTCCGTTATTGTAAAACTATTAGAATCAACCATAAGAGACGAACTTGAGCTTTTCCTAGAGAATAACAATCTTATCAATACTAGTCAACACGGCTTCCCAGCAAAACAAATCATGCCTAACGTACCTTATCGAATTCTATGACAGCCTACTTAAGATTAATTATTTTACCAAGAGTCTTGATATAGTGTACTTGGACTTTCAGAAGGCCTTCGACAAGGTCCCTCACAATAAATTACTTCAGGTCAAGAACCTAGGAATACAAGGCAAAACACTCAATTGGATTAAGGAATTGGTTAAACGAAAAAAAGCAAAGAGTAATTATTAATGGAGTGGACTCAGAATGGACTCCAGTAACTAGTGGAGTCCCCCAGGGTTCAGTACTGGGTCCATTATTGTTCATAATATATATTAATGATATAGACAACGACATCAATAATATAATTTCCAAATTCGCCGATGACACTAAGATAGGAAATGCAATAATCTCAGAAAGCGATAGAAGTAGCCTACAATCAGATTTAAACAAAATATCGGAGTGGTCAGAAAATTGGCAGATGCCCTTTAATGTAAACAAAAGCCAGATACTACAAATAGGCTCCCAAAACAACAAATACGAATACCACATGAATGGCGAAAAGATAAAGAGCGTATCACAGATAAAAGACCTAGGAGTGCTTATCAATGAAAATCTAAAATCTACAAGCTAATGCACCGCAGCATCTAAAAAAGCAAATAGAGCACTAGGTTTCATTATAAGAAATGTTCATTGTCATAGTAAAGACATAGTTATACCACTATATAAAAGTATTGTGAGGCCACATCTGAAGTATGCTGTGCAGTTTTGGTCTCCCTACTTAATAAAAAAACATAGAGAAACTCGAATCCGTTCAGCGTTTAGCAACAAAGTTAATGCCTTCCCTTAGAAATGAACCATACAATGAGAGATTAAGAGAACTCGATCTGTTTTCGCTTAAGAAACGGAGAATAAGGGGACAGCTGATAGTGTTTTAAGATACTAAAAGGATTTAGTAACGTAAATTCTAATAATCTATTTAAGATAGCCAAAGAAGGTTCCACAAGAGGAAACAAATTAAAACTAACAGGCAGGAAAGCGAACCTAGACATAACTAAACATTTCTTCACCCACAGTATTATTAGTGAGTGGAATAAGCTCCCTAATGAAGTTATTGACAGTGACTCAATATACACATTCAAAAACAGGTTAGACACATATCAAAGAGAAGTTGGTCTGCAGTAGAAGCTGATCACTGACAAGAGAACCTGGCAGAAATGAACACGTTTTCAGTTGAAGAGAGCAGAAAAAAAGTGAAGATGTGCATGCCTTATCCTTTCCATTTCTAACTATACTATAAATTCCTTCAGGCGATTTCCAAGCCCTGCAAGATTATTAACTTTTAACTATTTTTATGTACGGTAATTGCCGGAGGGAGCGGACGGTGGGGAGAGAGCCTTTATCTTTGCTACCCTTTCCTTCCACTTTCTCTTAGGGTTGCTATCTCTATTAGGATTAAATCCTGGTCACCTCGCAGGGATCGTAAGATCTGTGTGGCCAGTTTATCTATGTAAATTTATGTAAATATCTATCTCTCTCTCATTCTCACTCACTCTCACTTCTCTCTCTCTCTCTCTCTCTCTCTCTCTCTCTCTCTCTCTCTCTCTCTCTCTCTCTCTCTCTCTCTCATCAAAGGTGAAATTCATTCTTGGATAACAAAAATTGGCTTACAGACAGAAGACAGAGAGTGGTGATAAATGGAGTGGAATCGGAGTGAGAGCCTGTCACTAGTGGAGTTTCACAGGGTTCAGTCCTTGGACCGGTCCTGTTTCTCATTTACATTAACGATATAGATGTAGGGGTAAACAACACCATTTCCAAATTCGCCGACGATACAAAAATAGGAAATACAGTCCTGAACGAAGATGATAGAAATGCGTTGCAATCTGATTTAAACAAGATATCAGAGTGGTCGAAAAAATGGCAGATGCCCTTCAATGTCGATAAATGTCAGGTGCTGCAGGTTGGTAGCAGAACTATGAAATACAGATACGAAATGAATGGCAAACAAATAAAAACCGCAACGGTAGTAAAAGACCTAGGGGTACTAATATCTGAAAACCTAAAAACTTCCGACCAATGTATAGCAGCTGCAAATAAGGCAAACATAGCATTGGGCTTTATTAAACGAAAATTTACATATAAACATGAGAACGTAATAGTGCCACTGTTCAAAAGTATGGTGAGGCCCCACCTTGAATATGGTGTGCAGTTCTGGTCACCTTATCTGATCAAGGACATTGTAAGACTCGAGTCAGTACAGCGTAGAGCGACGAAGATGATACCCTCATTAAGAAATAAATCCTATGAAGAAAGACTTAAACGATTGAACCTGTTCTTATTAAAAAAGAGGAGGTTGAGGGGTCAGCTTATTGAGTGCTTTAAGATACTAAAAGGTTTCGACAAAGTCGATGTAAATGCACTATTCACATTAAACAATACTAATCAAACTCGCGGAAATGGAGTGAAATTAAAAACCAAAAAGGCAAACCTAGATGTCACAAAGAGTTTCTTCACCTACAGTGTGGCGATAGAGTGGAATAAACAACCAGCGAGAGTGGTGGAGAGCGACAAAATAAACGCTTTCAAGGGAAGGCTTGACCTCTATCTGCAGAGGGCTGGGGTGATATGAAAACATAAATAAAAATTATGTATGTATGTATATGTGTGTGCACTGTACAGTATGTATATATATGTATGTATATACTGTATATATATGTATGTATGTATGTATATGTGTATATATGTGTGTATATGTATATATATATAGTTTGTAAGGCCAGACTGCCTATTAAGGACCTTGAGGTCTGTGTATCTCTCTCCTCTCTCTCCGTACCAAAATTCCTCCACCATCCAGCTCGTCATCCCCTACCCTCTTTTGGCATATCCTTATCATTTCCGAGCGACTAACCTCCTCCCCAACTCCTGGCTCCTACTATCCCGCGTCTCTTATCTCTCACCCCTTGGCCTTCTGCTCTTCCAATCTTCTAAACCCTTTTAGAAGGATGGCGCCTATTTCCAGTTTGTATTTCGTAACGTTAGACGATTTTTTTTCGAGTTTGGAAGGATCTGTGGAAGGCAGAAGGTAACTGAGACTACCTTCAATCTACTGTAGTTGCCGGTACCAGCGTGAACGAAAGATACAAAACCGGTTACCAATAAATATTGCTAGAAAAACGCTCGTGTGATACACAATAATAAATATATTTGTAATTGTAGTAAAAATGATACACGATAATACAAAAACAATTGTGTTTTCAAAATGGGAGCACTCTGTATAATTTTTACAAACACTTAAACTGATATCTATCTATCTATCTATCTATTGCCTGACGCCGTGATCCCCGAAGGGGTGGCCACGAACGAACCGCCCCCATGCACCTCTGTCCCCAGTCAGTCGACGCCCCTCCCCCCAACCAGCACCGCCTTCGTTCATGTACTTCCTCACTCCATCCTTCCACCTCTCATTCGGTCTACCTCTCCCTCTCTGTCCCTCCACCTCGCTCTCGTACACCCTTTTAGTCATTCTCTCGCTTTCCATATGTTCCATATGGCCGAACCATCTCAAGTTGTTCCTTTTCACACTTTCCAGCACATCTACCTCCACACTACACTTCCTTCTTACTTCCTCATTAGTCTGTCTATCCCTCCATGCAACTCTGCACGCACTCCTTAAGTAATTCATTTCCACTGCTCTCACTCTTGGTCTGAGTCTCTCAACCAACGTCCATGCTTAGCTTCCGTAAGACAGTGTCGGGATTACCACACTGTCATGCAAGGACTTCTGCACTTCCATACTGACCACCCTATTTCTTGTTACTGCTTTTAGCGTTCCTACAACCCTCTTCCCCTGTTGTACCCTCTCCCGCACTTCTTCATCCATAGTCCCATCTTTACTCAACACACTGCCCAGATACTTAAAAGAGTTGACGATCTCCATAGCCTGACCGTTCAGCTTCACCTCACACTCTGTGACTTCACCCCTTTCGAAGACCATAACCTTGCTCTTCCCCGCATTTACCTTCAAATTCCATTTTTCGCACACTGTTCCAAACTCATTTACCAGACCCTGCAACTCCCATTCATTATCACTCATCAGAACTGTATCATCCACAAACAGCAGTATAGGTAGCTTCCACCTCAATTCCCTCCCTTTTCAGCGATACACCAACATCCACTGCTCTTGATAGTATTTCTTTCATGACTCCATCCATATATACAGTAAACAACCACGGGGACATCACACACCCCTGTTTCAAACCAACATTCAGGTCAAAGAACTCGCTCTGCTCACTCTCCACACGTACTGCCGCCTTTGCACCCTCATACATGCTCTTCACTGCTTTTCAGCAACTTGCCCTCTACTCCGTATATTCTAAGTACTTTCCACAAACCTTCTCTATCCACTCTGTCATAGGCCTTCTCCAAGTCCATAAAGGCAACATACAACTTTTGTTTCTTCTCCAGATACTTCTCCACAACACAATTCAGGGTAAAAATCTGATCTACACATCCTCTTCCCTTCCTAAAACCTCCCTGCTCGTCGCCTATCCATTTCTCCGTTCTCACTCTCACTCTCTCAATCACTACCCTACTGTATACCTTCCCTACTACACTTAGAAGACATATTCCTCGGTGGTTACCACACACTCCTCTTTCCCCTTTGCCCTTATATAGAGGGACTATTATGCCAGTCTTCCAGTCATCGGTGCACTCCCCTTCTCCCATGCTAGTTTGCACATTTTCCATACCCATTCTATCACTATCTCACCACAACATTTCCCCACACACTCCATCTGTTCCTGGTGCTTTCCCCAACTTCACTCTATTCATGGCTTCCCACACTTCTGACCAATACCATATCCAGCTATGTAAACTGATATGTTTATAGTATATTCTCTGGTCCATACAAGAGACAACGCAGTACGCCTAGACTAAGCGTTTTCCGACATATCTGAAGACGCTATTATTTGTTTTGCTCTTCCTACAGCTACATGATGCCAATTTCAATGTTTATCCTGAAAGTAACTGCAAAGTTTTCAGGTAGTCTTTAAACTTTTAATTTATAGAGGTCCTTCTAAAGTTGAGTAAAATCACCTGTTAGTAGCACTGATAAGGTAAAAAAATCATAGCTTGTTTTGGAAGAATTAATGACTACTAGCATCTGCAAAACCTTTAGGTCTGAGTGTTGTTAGCGAAGTATATTATAGATCATAATTGTTATCATATAGTTTGCCAAAATCAATACAAGGGTTGTAAATAAATCCCACATAGGTTGCCAACATATCATAGGTTATTATCTGTTAAACAAATATTAAAAAGGGGTTATTAGAGAACATCGTGGTTGTTACAAGTGATTTATGTTTTCTATGTGTATGAAGAGACAACGGCAAAACCTGCCTGTAACAAGTTTCCCCATCAAAGTTGAAAGAGTGATACAGATCCAAACTCAAGGTACGTTAGAGTCAAAGTGTCTGGACACACGGAGTTTGAAGCAGTTTAAGTCATAGGATGAGGGAAAGACAGATTGAGGGAGAGAGTTCCAAATCTTACTTGTTGAGTAGAAGAAAGACTGGGAAAATTAGTCAACTCTTGAGATAGTGAGTTGGACAGAATAGGGGTGGGATGTGTTGAAAGGTGGGTGCCTTCCAACTCTCCATAAGTAAGAAGGTGCTGAGAATGTCGTGAAGAACATTGATTATTGTAATAGCGATAGCAGACTGAATGAGATGCAACATTGCGGCGTGTTGAGAGAAATTGTAGGGAATTACTAAGAGGAGTTGAATTGATGAGATTAAATGCTTTTGACTCTACCCTTTCAAGAAGTGCGATATGGGTGGAGCCTCCCCAGTCCCACACATGCGAACAATATTCGATACATGGGCGCACAGTGCCCCTGTACAGAGCAAGAAGCTGTGCAGCGGTGAAAAAACCCACGGAGACGGTTGAGCACACCTAACTTCTGGGAAGCTTTTTATAGCAAGTGTGATAATATTGTCATTCCAAAAAATGCCAGAAGAAAAAGATAGACATAGAATATTGAGAGAAGATGAAGGGTTGATTTGTGCACTGTTGAAGAGTAAGTGATAATCTTGTGGAAGATTGAAAAGGGTAGATAGAACGAGAAATTGGGTTTTGGAAGCATTGAAAGTTACAAGATTCCTTCAGCCTCAATCGGGAATAGTTGACAGATCAGAAGATATCTTGCTAAGCACATTATTTCAGTTGTCTAATTATTACAGGTTGTCTAGCACACTATATCTGTTGTCAAAAGTACTGTGCGATACGCAGTAGTTTGTCGGAATGTCATAAACGATGCCAGAAATGTTGCATGAACTACATTACAACACGTTTCACCTCGGGTTCTTCGCCCTATATGGTACGAGACAGGTCCCTTTGCCCCCCCCCCCCCCCTCTCCATAATTCAACCAATTAGTTTGGAGATTTTAAGAAATTTCACTTTATGTATTTGCGGCTATAAGACGCTTAACCGCATTTAGGTGTCGATTTTTTTTTCTGGACAAGCAAGAGGTTGCCTGCAACCGGGAACATTAGTTATCGAAGGGTGTCTGACTGACGTTTCTATTAGTCTGGAAGGGGATTTGGGGAGGCGGTTTAATTAGCCGAGTGGGCAAGCTGAGAATACCTTGCTAGAAAATGGCAAAAACAATGAAACCTCTCAGTAATTATCATAATAAATATCTATCTTGTCTATCTAAATGCTTTTTGTTTAATACTTTATTCCTAAAGATTGTAACTCATTTTGACTTCCGTTCTCCATCATGACTTGGGGCAACATATGTCCCCAATATGGTGGCAGGGTATAATATCTACCATCACCATTATTTACGTCTATACGTCATTATAGCGCCTGTATCTCCTCCTTCAAGGATTCACAAGTGCTTGACCTTCTTTAAGGGAGGCCACCTCGCTTTTTTTCTCTCTCTTTCTCTCCCTCTCTCTTTGGCTTGTATTCATTCGGCCCCATTCAGCCTACTGTTTTAAGAAGTTTACCCCTATCCAGGTGTCAATATTTTGCTGGCGAGCGGAAGCGAGCCAGCATGTATATATTTTTGTTCTGACAGCAAGCTAAATTTGTACATTTTTCGATAGAAAAATGTCTCCGGCAAAGCCGGATTTCTCCATACAATGCTGGCTCGCTATCGCTCGCCAGAAATAAATCGACACCTGGATGGGGATAAACGTTTTAAAACAGTTGGCTGAATGGGGCCGAATGGATACAAGCCAGGGAAAGAGAAGAAAGGAGACAAAGATAAAAACAGCCGGTGACCCCCCTTAATCAACCAGAGACCATTATTCATCTTCCTTGCTCAATGGGAAACGGAAAACGCCGGCTATATCCCAGAAAGAAAAAAACAATGTTCTATCTAGGCGGGGAATGAACGCGAGTCTGCTGGGATGGTAAGCAGAGACGCTATCAACTGAGCCAACCAGAGGGCTGTCTACTATCTCTATTATATATGTCCTGTAGCCGGTTTTAATTGCGTACCCCAAAGAGTAAAATACAGTTGTAAATGTTATTGTCATAGAAGAACGAAGTAGAATAGAAACGCAGAAGGGAAGTAAGATAAATACAAAGGAAATTTAACAAAGAGAAAAGGAGTCAATAGGGAGGCCATATGAAGAACTGAAATTTAAGTAGCAGAAAGTATATACAAAACGAATAATAAAAAAAAAATTGAAGTAGGCCGCTCTCTCACCTTCACTCCATCCAAATAAGAGAGAGAGCGAGAGCGAGAGAGAGAGAGAGAGAGAGAGAGAGAGAGCAGAAAGAGAAATGCCATATAGCGAGAGATGACGCGGAAAAGAAGAGAAAAATGGAGGGAGACACAATAGCAAAAGAGAGAGAGAAAGAGAGAGAAGGAAAGAGAGCAAATGAGATAGGAGACAGGCAAATGAGACGAAAGGTGATGGAGCCATAAAGAGAGATGATGTGGAAAAGAAGAGAGAGAGAGAGAGAGAGAGAGAGAGAGAGAGAGAGAGAGAGAGAGAGAGAGAGAGAGAGAGAGAGAGAGAGAGAGAGAGAGAGAGAGAGAGAGGTAATAGGAACATTAAAGGGGGTGACCTGCTTTTTGTTAGTTCTGTCCTTTTCTCTCTTTCTCTGGCTTGTATCCATTCGGCCCCATTCAGCCAACTATTTTAAGACTTTTATCCCCATCTAGGTGTCGATTTTTTCCTGGCGAGCGATAGCGAGCCTGCATTATAATTATGAAGAAATCCGGCTTCGCCGGAGAAAATTTTCTATCGAAAAATGTACAAATTTAGCCTGCTGTCAAACAAAAATAAATAATATGCTGGCTCGCTACCGCTCACCAGTAAAAAATTGACACCTGGATGGGGATAAACGTCTTAAAACAGTAGGCTGAATGGGGCCAAATGGATACAAGCCAGAGAAAGATAGAAAAGGACAGAACAAAAACAGGTCACTCCCCTTAAGGGAGAGGTAGTTGCTTTTTCTGGCACCCCCTTCTCCTACATGCTTAGTCCTATTAGCTTTGTAATTTTAGGACGTTCACCCCATTAATTTAACGATTTTAAGACCTTTCGCCCCATGTTTGTGTCATACACAGACCTTTATTTCCATGTATATGTGGATTCTTTCCTGGCGAGCCTTAAATTTAGGCGGAATTTCATTGGAGTTTGACCGGCTTATTTCTCTACCAAAAAATGTACAAATTTATCTTGAAAAGGAATCTTGGGGATGTTGTTTAAGCTTGATGGAGGTCTAGGGAGAAAACCAAAAAGAAAATAACAAGTAAATACAGTATATATATCGACCAATAAATAACCCCTTCCCCCTTAACCCCTTGAAGCTCTGACGCGTTTTAGCAGTTTATTTTGGCAGTTTATTTTATCATTAGACGATTTTATGTAGCTTAGGAAGGGTATGTGGGTATTAAAAGGGTAAATACTATCTTAATCAACCCTTTGACTTCCATATACCGTTACTAATATGAATAAAATCGTCTAATAGTAGCCAGAAAACAGAACAGAAACGCGTATTGGAGCTTGAAAGGGTTAATTCATGGAATGAGGAATGGCTGAAAATGACCAAAAGCGAATGAGTTAATAATGCAATTTTTGTTTTCAAGAACCACATACAAACGTATTAACCTTAAGACAACCATCTTGTATTCATAAGCATAAGTAATATACAGTATATAAAACAATAAATGATGGAAAACAAGAATAATGAAGAGAAACATAGGTCAAAACATAGATCACAAACAATATATATTATATAGAAGTAGACATAGGTGCAAAATATATTATAGGGAGAATATAATTATCCTAGACATATTAGGATTAGAAAATAAATATACATTAATGTGTAAGTTAAAGCCGGTGCTACTGACGCGAACACAGTGTCGTTGATGTGGTAGGGGATGAGTAAAGGCAACGTTCGTATTCAGTCGACGTGGCTTGATTTGAGGGACGCACATTCAGGGAGAGGTGTGTCGGGGAGACGAGGCAGAGGGAGGGTTGTAGCAAAAGACAAACGAAGAATATATATTTGAATAAGGACGCTTTATATATATATATATACAGTATATACAGTATACTGTATATTTATCCCCAGAGCTACTACTCTTTGGAATTCACTTCCCTCGAATTGCTTTCCACAAACTTACAATCAACAAATGTTTAAATCCAGTTGTTACAAACATTTTATGAATGGAGGATGCCTTTAGGCACATGGACCTTTTTGTTTTATCTGTGTTTTTCCTTCCTCCGTTCATTGTCTCTTAAAACAAAACAAAATAAATAAAAAATATACAGTATATACTTTTTTTTATATGACTGAGGGAAACAAAAGGCAGAACTGCCTGTGCCTCCCCCATAGTTGAAAGAGTGACAGGGCCAAAATCAAGGGACGTTCGAGCCAAAATGCCTGGACACACGGAGTTTGAAGCAATTTAAGTCATAGGAGGAGGGAAAGACTGAATCTGGGAGAGATTTCCAGAGCTCGGCTGCTGAATAAAAGAAAGACAGAGTAACGTTTCACTCTTGGGTTGGAGAGTTGCACAGAGTAGGGATGGGATTGTGTTGCAAGACGGGTACCATGTACCCTACGTAGAGGAGGTGGTGTACACTGAGAGAGATCTGAGGAGCACTGATTATTGTAGTAGCGACATAATAGCGAAAGAGATGCAACATTGTGGCGAAGAGAGAGAGATTGCAGAGAGTCGGTGAGTGGACGGGAATTAATGATACGAAAGGCCTTCCTTTCTACTTTGTCCAGGAGTATGGTGTGACAGGATCCTCCCCACACATGTGAACAATACTCAATACGAGGACGCATTGTGCCCCTGTACAGAGCAAGAAGCTGAGCAGAGGTAAAGATCCCCTTAAGGCGGTTGAGCACACTCAGCTCCTGGGAGGCCGCCTTAGCAAGACTGTTAAAATGGTTTTTCCAGGAGAGAGCAGAAGAAAAAGAGACACCGAGAATACTGAGAGAAGATGAAGGGTTGAATTTTGTATTGTTGAAAAATAAGGGATAGTCCTCTGGGAGTTCACGGCGGGTAGATAGAAATAGAAATTGGGTTTTGGAAGTATTAAAGGTAACAAGGTTTTCTCTGCCCCAATTGGAAATGGTAGTTAGATCAGGAGATAAGTGCTTTATGGCTTCATTACGTTTGCTTTTGATGGATTGCTTGCTGGGGCGTTCTGGGAAACTAATTGAATAGTGTAAGGTAGAGTCGTCTGCATATGAATGAATAGGACTGGAGGTACAGTTGAGGAGATCATTTATGAAAATTAGAAGGAGAATAGGAGATAGGACAGATCCCTGAGGAACACCGGAGTTGATAGGATAAGGAAGTGAACGATGGCCGTCCACAACCGCAGCCATGGAACTGCCGGAAAGGAAATTGGAGACCAAGGCACAGATGGAGTGATAAAAACCGAAGGAGGGTAGTTTAGAAATTAAAGATTTGTGCCAGACTCTATCGAAGGCCTTCGATATGTCTAGCGCAATAGAACAGGTCTCACCGAATTCCCGAAAGAAGGATGACCAAGATTTAATAAAATATGAAAGAAGATCACCAGAAGAGTGACCCTTCTGGCGACCCATACTGGCGATCTGAGAGTAGATTATGAGAAGATAAATGCTTAAGAAATTTTGGAAGTAAGAATAGTTTCAAAAATTTAGACACAAGAGATAAGAGTGATTGGACGATAGTTGGAGGGTTGAGAGTGGTCACCCTTCTTTGGGACAGGTTGAATGAGAGCAAACTTCCAGCAAGAAGGGAAGATGTTAGAGGAGAGACAGAGATGAAGGAGTTTGCCTAAGCAGGGAGTCAGCACGGAAGCACAGGTCTTAAGTACAACAGGAGGAACACCATCCAGACTGTATGCCTTCTTAGCATTAAGCCCAGAGAGGGTAGAAAGTACATCTTTAGAAGAAATTAGGATATTAGGCATATTTAGGAGAGAGCGGGGTGGAGAGGGAGGGGTAGCACCGGAATCATTCAAGGTGGAGTTTCTAGCAAAATGTTGAGCAAAGAGTTCAGCTTTGTCAGAGGAAGAAGTGATGGTTGTGCCATCAGAGTGGAAAACTGGAGGGAAAGACAAGGAAGAAAAATTGTTGGAGAGGGAAGAGCTAGAGTTGGATAGTTCAGTGCATTTATTTTTGATGAAAGAGTGTTTGGCAAGTCGAAGAAAAAAATTGGCTTGATTCCAGGCAGAAATATAGAGAGAATGAGATTTTTTAGTTGTAAGGTGTCGATACCTACCGTTTGAATGTTTCCTCCTTCTTGCGGACAGCAGTAGAACAAGCGTTAGTAAACCAAGATTGTTTTGCATTAGCCTGATATAAAGGAAATGGATATATGCCTCCATGCCAGATAAGAATATCTCGGTAATGCGTTCAGTACTCTCAGAGGGTCCCCGGCCACGGAAGCAAAAATAATTCCATGGGAAATCAAAGAAGTACTAACGGAGAGCCTCAGAGTCGGCAACGCCAAAGTGCCACAATCGCCGCTGGCTAGGAGGATCGGGTAGCTGTACTGGAGAGATAGGGCAGGTGACAGAGAGAAGTTTATGGTCGGAGGAGCACAAATGAGAGAAAAGATCGAAATTTTAAGAGGAAGGGTTAGAAGTTAGAAACAAGTCAAGAATGTAAGGCCGATCTCCGAAGCGATCCGGGATACGGGTGGGTTGCTGAACCTACTGCTATAGGTCATTTAGGATAGAAAAGTAAATCTATAATTCTATCTATCTCAACCGCAGGTCAGTAGAAATCAAGCCAAGATAAATGTAATAAGACCCAGCTTATCAATCATTCCGATAGCAACTCCGGAAGATGTTTTTATTCATGACCCTATATGTGGTGTTTATTAGCCAGGAGGAGAAGGGAAAGGAAGAGGAGATAGAGAAGAAAGAAGAGGAGGAGAAAGGGGCGTAGAAGGGGAAGAGGAGGAAGGAGCAAAATAAACAGAAGGAAGAGGTAGAGAAGGAGGAAGCGTAGGAAATGGAGTTGGAAGAGAAAGAATGAAAGCCTAGAACTAATAAGAGAAGTAGGAGGAGGAAAAACAGGTACATGGAAAAAGAAGAAGAGGAGAAGAAGGGAGATGAGGCTGGAAAGTGAAAGGAGGAAGAAGAGAAAGAGGTTGACTAGAATTTGGTGCAGATAGAATTACATAGATACACAGACCACAAGGGAACAATTTTCACGACGCGATACTTCAGGCTGGAGAAAGAGAATGTAAAGAAAAGGAGGAGAAAGGAGAAGAAGGAAAGGAGGAAAAGGGATAAGAAGGAAAGAGTGAAGTGTACAATTACATATATATATACAAATTACATAGACCATATAATTATGTCCGAAAAGGTGGCTCGGATTTTATAATATAAAGGACGCAGGAGGAAGACATGAAATATAGAAGACAAAGAGGTATATATATTTCTAGTTTTACACCGGGTCAAAGTTATGATCTAATAATTAGGTTTATATAATAGTTATATAATGTACTTCATTGGCATATATGTTCACACCGTCGGTAATTCATTATAATATACCCCTTAAAAAATAATACTATATATATATATATATATATATATATATATATATATATATATATATAAAAGGGAAGTATGTAGTATCCGGGCGTACGGTCATCGTGTTTACGTAGGTCGTATGCTTGCGGTTTCGTTTTTTTTTTTTTTTTTTTTTCTGTTATTTGCCCCCTGCTGGCAATTTATATTATGATGACAATAAGTGATGGGGCTTTACCCCCCTTCAACCTATTATTGTATCCCACGGCAGTCAAAATAGCCGGGAACGTGATCACGAGCGTGCAAATATTTGTTGTTGCTTTGATGTCTTAAGATTGATGGACAATTATTTATTTTTTTGCAATTTCTGACGGGGTTCATTAAATAACACACTTAAAAAATAAAACATAAATAAAACAAGGACAACATATATAAAATACTTGTAAAAACCGTCCCTGGTGTAAAACTAGAAATTTACCAAAGCAGAAGAGAGTCAACGAACGAGATTCAAAGCAAAACAACGACCATAACATTATCAGTATCACAATATACAATGTCAACACGGCAGAAGAGACATTTTTATAAGAAACGGGAGAGATGTTGTTAATGAAAGATGAAAGGGAAAGAATATGAATTACTATCATGATCAAAAGTAATGCAAAGAATTTGGTGTGGTTCAGGGATAATAAGTTAACGGCGAAAAAAAAAACAATAGACACACGAAAGACGTGTGTACAAGCGGAAAAAGAGATTAAAAAAAGGGGAATATTATGAGGAGAGAAAGGGGGAAGCAATTGATTAAGGATGGAGGAGAGGAAAATGAGAGAAACTGAGATGGGATGAAGGAACACTGATATATTTAAGAAAATACAGGGGGAGAGAGAGAGAGAGAGAGAGAGAGAGAGAGAGAGAGAGAGAGAGAGAGAGAGAAAAAAATAGCTTTGAAAAGTTGACAAAACTAATAAAAGCACCATTTGAGGAGGAACACTTTATTGACAGTTTTGCAGATATATACTATATATATATATATATATATATATATATATATATATATATATATATATATATATATATACAGTATATATATATAATGAAAATAGTACGAACAATAATAATAAGATGTGCTTGGAAGAAGTGGGGACATAAGAAGCAATAGAAGACAAACGATGCTAAGGAAATTGTAAAGATGAAGTATAGAAGATAAAAACGAGGGAAAGAAATTAGTAGAAAATAAGGGACTACAGGGAAGGAATAATACAAAAAAATACGATGAAAACAGCAAGGACGATAAATGATAATACAATGAAATATAGGTAACATGACGAAATAAATATTTATAAGGGGCATAATCTAATGCATTTATTCCACTCTCAACGCCAAACACCTCCCAATTAAATTAATTAAAACATGTGATCCTCCCGGGATTCGAACCTTGGGTACCATATACATATCTTAATCACTCCACTATCAAGACGATTCCTACAAAAATAATAACAGTTAATTTGAGGTTTAGAAAGAGGATATAGCATCACGAATGTTATCAATGGTATTTATTAGTAGGCCTATAGAAGCGCGACTGGTTTCAAAATCCAAAACATGTATTAGGCCCCAATGGGCCGGTTTAACTGCATATTTTGACTATTATAAGACTATATTATTTAGCTTAGGACGGATTTTGTGGTGTCAGAGCAATGATTACGTTGTTCTTGACTCGTTATATTCCTAGAGCTCCTTCCTAAACTATCACCTTATAATAGCCAGAGTACCGGTATAATGAAAGATTGCCTCCTAGTATTCTAAAAACAAATAACTTATCCACTTCATTCTCTAATTCCACCATGTCACCAAACTATTACAATTGTATTAAGAGGGGTCACCTGCTTTTTTTTTTTATCTTTCTCTCATTTTCTTTCTTTCCCTGGCTTGTATCCATTCGGCCCCATTCAGCCAACTGTTTTAAGACGTTTATCCCCATTCAGGTGTCGATTTCCTCCTGGCGAGCGATAGCGAGCCAGCATTGTTTGGAGAAATCCGGCTTCGCCAGACATATTTTTCTATCGAAAATTGTACAAATTTAGCTTGCTGTCAACACAAAAATATATATATGCTGGCTAGCTACCGCTCGCCAGGAAAATATTGACACCTGGATGGGGGTAAACGTCTTAACACAGTAGGCTGAATGGGGCCGAATGGATACAAGCCAAAGAGAGAGGGAGAGAAAGAGAAAAAAGCGAGGTGGGCTCCCTTAACCCTCTTCAAATTCGACGACACGTTTCTTCATTATATTTTGGCTAAATTTAAATGTTATTATAAGCTTATACAGGAAGTGTGGTAACCAAATAGATAACATTATCTCAATTAACCCTTTGACTCCCATAATGCCTAGTTAGGTTGAATCAAATCGTCTATCGATAGCCAAAATATATTGAAGTAATACATTGCCATGTACTGAGGTGGTTAAGTAAAGTACATGTTAAGTTTTTAGTCTGGCTCATCATTATAGTTCATCCGATTATTATTATGCATGCTACATCCGTTCTTAATGCTTACCTTTTTGTCCTGGTGGTGTAATGGTTAAGGTGGCAAAAATCTGCGTGTGATAACCCGGGTTCGAATCCCGGCGGATCATATATACTTAAACTAATTTCATTGGGGTTGTTTGGTGTTGTGGTGAAATTAATACAATATAAATTACTATGTATAAATATAGTTCAGTATATTTAAGGTTTATATCATTTTTCCCAACATTCTATTACATCTTTCGAAAACAGAGAGAGACAATCTTATGAATAAGTTAGTAATTAATAATAGACGCCCCACACTAGTCCACGCTCATTTTGATCTCTCCTCTCTCTCTCTCTCTCTCTCTCTCTCTCTCTCTCTCTCTCTCTCTCTCTCTCTCTCTCTCTCTCTCTCTCTCTCTCTATGCTCTCTCTCTCTCTCTCTCTCTCTCTCTCTCTCTCTCTCTCGCTCTCGCTCTCTCTCTCTCTCTATCTATCTTTTCATCGCTCTCTCTCGCTCTCTCTCTATCTATCTATCTATCAATATATCTATCTATCTATTCCCATTATTTCACTGTTTCTATAACTTTTCCTAATATCTCTGTCTTTATCCATCCATGTATTTTTATATATTCCACAGCACCCACACATAGACACACATACTCACACACACACACACACACACACACTCACAAAACATATACAAAATTTCATCTGACATTTCACACACAACATTTTCAACGTTACTGGTGAACTCCAATATAAAATTCACCACTCTTCATTTTCTTTTCGTTTTACCTTTCAATGTTATTTTACTTTTAGAATAAAACACATACTGTATATGATTCTACCATATTGTAAGTTATCCTGTCAAGTAGTTCGTGAGTTGCGACATACGTTTTACTTTCAACTAAAACAAAATATATATATATATATTTTACTGCATTCACCTTGAAGTATAGGCCTATAGCTATTTCGGTCTACCAATCATTTTTTATAAATTAATATATATATATAGCAAAAATATTTATAATAATAATCGGATTATTTTGAGCCTGTATCCATTGAGGATGAACATACACAGCTCCTTAACCTAACTTATCCTAAGCAGTCAACAGAGTGACTCTGGCTGCCACAAGAGCGTCTACATACCCCCCGAAGGGCTAGGATGGAGGCAGGGAACCAAGTGGAACCCAGAAGTGGCGCATTCATACTTTACCTCCACAGCTAGTAAAGTTTTTGACATAAATGTCACCGCCAGGTACCTGGGATCGAGCCCACACTACCAGTGCCAAGCAACTAGAATATTTTGTGTGTTCATCTACTGTGACCGTTTATATATCTATATATTTATAGTGTGGTTGTGTGTGCATGAGTATTTGTGTGTGTACAAAATTGTTAGTTTTATTATTTTACTTGCAGCCGCTGAATATTATAATCTACAGTTTTCTAAACTTAGGTACAGTACAATACTCATTCGACCTCAACTACGATGTCACATACAACTGTGAGGTACCAAATGCATCAGTGAGAGTATGTGTAGGCTCGCACAAACTGATAGTTGAACAGCTTGGATAAGGATGGACCATTGTATTATCCTTTCCATCGGGATAGCCAAAACAAAAACTTTAGAATTCTGGGGGTCTTGAAGCATCGATCTCGTGGCCAGCGCACGGTGCCTTATATCTCTACACCAAATCAACCCGTGTGTATGTGTACTTACTCTAGTTGTACTTACTCTAGTTGTATTGCGGGAGTGAGCATGCTCGTTATTTCCCGCCTCCTATATGTGTAGGTGGTATATGTATCGTTGGAATGGCTGTGGATGTGTGTGTAGTCTGTATTTTTAGCCAATTGGCGACATCGGAAACGAAGGCTTAGGGTGGATCTGTATGGTACCATTCTCACTATAGACGGTACCGTCTCGCCCGAAGGCTTAGGTAGCCATCAGCTTAGGTGAACCATATGATACCCATCTCGCCTTGTACCATTTTTGCCAACCCCAGATGGGACGTCACAATGTCGTCCACTTATTCCAGGTACCTATTTACAGCTAGGTGAACTGAGGCTAACACATGAAAGGAGACAAGCCCAATTTGTCTCCGCCCGGCCGGGGATTGAACCCCCGGCCCCTCGTGTGTGAGACGAGAGCTCTGCAACTAGGCTACGGG
>CM064554.1:13815004-13850004 GCA_032716605.1 Paralithodes platypus
AAAATACATTAGCTTGAAAGGGAAAATACACATGCCTACTGATTAATTCATATTAATCCAATCTTCATCAGATGATCTTTACGATAGGTACCATGTCAACGAATTTACCTTTAGCCTGGAGAATCATTATCCAGCCTATAAAAGGCACTTAATGTAACCTCTGAAATATTAAGTATTAACAACAACAAAAAATGAAAGAGAGCGTGCTTACCGTAGTGTCCACACCGGGCCACAAGTCAGTGACCACCCCTGAAATAGAAAACCAGACATTAACAATTACTTCAACATTTTACCTTGCTATTTGAATACTAAAAAGTTTTAGAAAAAAACAAAAAATAGAAAAAGGGCAGTCAGACGTAGCACTACTTTAAAACCGGTAGAAAAGACGGAACAACTATTTATAGTGGAAAAGATTCTTTTTGTTTACAAATATATTTTTTCATCATATCTAAACATATATGTGCTGTTATAAGTATTTTAGAAAAATTACGTCCTTTCCTGTTTCACTAATTGAAAAACATCGTGTGCCATTCATTGAAAAATATTGTTACCATCGTTTGTTAAAATACTATGTATACAAATACTTTACATTATACTACATTTCATTAATAAGACAAATATTTTGTACTTTATTCTCCTCGCCAGGAAATTGCTCCCAGTTAGAGTTTTATGGGGTGTATAGGTATAACTATATATTCTGTTGCACCACTTGGCATTCCTTGCAGACATTTTCTGTTTATATTGGAGATACACTCTTGCATTAGTACATAGTCGCAGCAGCGCAGACGTTTCACAACTTTGAAGACTTTCTCCAGGAATTAATTTCTGTGGGAGTGTTTGAGTTGGGATATCTTAACACTTTCGGAATATGACTGCCTGCCCCTCCATCTGGAGAACTATGGAGATAGAAGGTTGCAATAGCGACCCTCTCTGAAGTGAGGTGACCTGAGAAGCGGTGAAACAAGTAGCAATGGTTATAATATATACTACTAGTCTGGTTATAGTAGTGGTGCCCATCTTTGGAGGGCGGCTGTGGTAATCTCATCCTCTATATTTTTTTAAGTGGTGCAGGTTACTCCAGTTTATGAGTGTATAATTCTGGGGAACTGAAACGAATATTAGCTTTGATGTCTCGTACTGCAGTGTATGCTCCTATTAAGAGGAGTAATTTAGAAGACAAAGAGCTGTTCTACACAAAGCTCGACTATTGTAGACCAGTGCAATGTTCGGGGCACTCTCATTGTCCTGGGGGACTTCAATGCTAAAAGGGAAGTGTTGGTCCTCATGGCCTTGGTAACACAAACGTTAATAGTACTCTCTCTATGTTCTTCTCAAAGTCTAGGAAGTTGAGGAAGCAGGATCCTGCTTCCAGATATAAAAAACATATATTGCTGGATTTTCTAATATTGGCAATACTATATAATATATTGACTATTTTCTCGCAGCATAGACACTTCTTGGAGAACGATACGGAATTGTAGGGGGTACAGGGTTGCGGAGTTCTTAGCTACCAAACCGTGCTGTGCCTCAAACAATAATCATCTCAAAATGTAATCTGCAAGGTTTTCATTTCGAGAAATTCAAGAATGAGGAGTGTGCAGGGAAGTATACAGTAATGGTCTCAGTTCAGTTTGAACTGCTTGGTTTTCTGGAAGACTCTATGGAATTGTGGAACAACTTCAAACGTGAGGCTCTTCGGGCAGCTGTTATGTGTGCTGGAGTTAAAACAAATTCTAGGAGAGGCTTTATATTGGGCGAGATCGCAAACATCATGGAAGAGAGTTGCATCGCCAGATTGACTGGAGATTGCGTCCAGCACTGAGCAATATCCTGTATAGTAAGAATTTTCTAACGGAAAGATAAGGAGGAAATATGTCAGGGGAGTTGCTAAGGAGATTGAAGGTCACTTATCTGCTAAAGACCTTCAGCTTGCTTACGAAACTCAGAAGAAGCACTGGTCGTAGTCTGCACCCCAGGTTAATTCAACTAGAATGGCAGATGAGCTGAGCACTTGGGCATGGCTGGTAGACAAATTCAAACAGTAAATGTGTAGCCATTAGTTTCTGATCCACTAATCACCAAAGACCCACTTTCCCTTGCAAAGGCAAAGGAGCCTGTGACTAAGCTGAAAGGTGCGGTGTTGCTGGAAAGGTCTGATAACCAGGAGCGAGTCATTGCATGCAATCATGTCTGCTGTCTAGATAACTGGTACCGTTCCCGTTAACTGGAAAAGGGGCATGGTCATCCCTATCGTGTAAGCGAACGAGGACCGACATGACTGCAACAACTACCGTTGGCTTACCCTGTTCAGTATAAGTATGCAAGAAGTTTCATCTATTTCTGAATCAAATTTGGGGTCACCTGCTAGAAGCTCAAAAATTATACCAAAATGAAGAAAAAAAAGCATGAGATGTGCTTTAAATATTTGAATGTGTATAATAAATTGTGAAACTAATGATTTTTCAAAATATGCTTTGATAAATTTATAAACCCTCACCTAGCAAATTTGCATAGCCGAGTAAGCTCAAGCTAAACAAAAAGTCATACACATACTAGTGCATGTGTTTCTTTTATTTTTCCCTATACATGAACATACTGATTAGGACTAGCATATTTGTTGCTCTTCGTATTAGATGAGGTGTCAAAGCCCTTGGCTCTAATGTCATTGTTGGTTTTGCTGCATGGTGCAATGCAGTCTGTACATGAATGTTACGAGAGCATAGAGGACTTGGAAAAATTCACTTAGCCCATTCAGTACCAGGGACGTTCTTTTCATCATATTCTGGCAACTATTAGACAATTTTGTTCAGCTTAGGAAGGGCCTCTAACATTAATAAGGCTTCAAACTATCTCAACCCTCCCTTTTAACTACAACATACCCCTCCTAAGCTGCATAACATCGTCTAAATATAGCTAGAATAAAATCAAACACACGTTGCTGGTACTCAACGGGTTAAAACTTGGTTGTGAGATCCATAACAGTGGTGAGTCATGCCACAATATTGTTCGTCGTCTCAATCTAGCATATGGGGTTATGGATTATCTGAACATGATTACATGGTAATAGCAATACCTGACTAGAAGGACTAAAGTTGCGGATCATCAAAACGCTGGTGATTTCTGTTTTGTTATAAAGTTGTAAAACATTAACTCAAAGGTGATCTGGTAATACACATCACCTCCTTTGATCACCAACTCTCTGCAATCTCTCTCTCTCCGCCGCAATGTTACATCTCTCTCGCTATTCTATCGCTACTATAATAATCAGTGTTCCTCAGAGCTATCCCAGTGCATACCACCTCCTTTACGTAGGGCACGTGGTACCCGTCTTGCAACTCAATCCCACCCCTACTCTGTGCAACTCTCCAACCCAAGAGTGAAATGTTACTCTCAAACTTTCTTCTACTCAACAGCTGAGCTCTGGAACTCTCTCCCAGAATCAGTCTTTCCCTCTTCCTATGACTTAAATTGCTTCAAACTCCGTGTGTCCAGGCATTTTGGCTCGAACGT
Source organism: Paralithodes platypus (assembly GCA_032716605.1). NCBI lineage: Eukaryota > Metazoa > Arthropoda > Malacostraca > Decapoda > Lithodidae > Paralithodes > Paralithodes platypus. The sequence goes on from CM064554.1 coordinate 13,818,515, forward strand.
CCCTTGATTTTGGCCCTGTCACTCTTTCAACTATGGGGGAGGCATTCGCTATAGGCAGTAATGCCTTTTGCCTCCCTCAATCACATAGAAAAAAAAAAACAAAAAAAAAGTGTCTATGCAGGATATTGAGGTACCTTGGTATGAGCAAATAAATATCAAACCAGCACCTACTCTCTGAAAATTATTGTACACATATTGGGTGAATAGTATGTGAGCACTAGTTTCAGTTAAACGGGCACGTGGCCTGCCTCCTACACTGAGTGGAGGAGACCTAAAGGAAGAATACATAATTTATGGTTGAGAAGAGTTGATCAATCATGTTCAGAATGTTAGTGTGAAATTTTGGGGATTTGTAAGCAACTCATTACATACCTTGAAAATCGAAAAAATGAATTAAATGTATACATAAACAAGTGTACATATATATATATATATATACCGGTATATATATATATATATATATATATATATGGGGTGTTCTTTAGAGGTGCAAGGGAATGGCATTCTATTATATAATAAAAAGGACAGAAGGAGTGTAGTATTAAAATAGAGCACGAAGGAATGAAAATTGGGGAGAAAGTTAAGATTAACTGATAATATAACAAAAAATGAAAGAAGCAGGAAAGAAGGATGAAAGGAATGTAGGAAGAGAACAGAGGAAAGAAGACATAGAGGAAGAAAGAACATAGAAAGGAATGAGTGAATTGGGAGAAGAAAGGATGCAAGGAAGGAAACAAAGATGACAAAAGTTGAGAAAGAAGTGTATGGAAATAAAGTCAGAAGGAAGAGAGGGAGAGAAATAAATGTAAATACCAAAAACAAAACAAATGAGGAATTGTAAAAGAAGAGAAAAGCGAGAGGGATGCATAGACGATAAATATATAACGGTAGGAAGGGAAGAGAGAAGGAAAGGGCAAAAGAGAAAACAAGGGAATATAAGACAAAAGTGGAATGGTAGGGACGAAGAAACTATATGTATGCAGGCAGAAGAAGAATGAAAGAAGGACAGAAGAAAGGTAGGAAAGAAATTGAAATGAAGAGGGAAAGACGATAGCATAAGAGAAGATAAGGAACGTATAGAATATATGAATGACGGAAGAGAGGATAGAAGAATACACAAATATAGGAAGGTAAGAGAAGAAGAAAGAAGGGAAAATAAGTGAGAAGTATAATCATGAATAAGTTAATACATGCAGGACGGAAGAAAGGAAAGAAGAATACCTAAATAAAGGAAGGGAAGATAAGAAAAAAGCAGGGAAAATAAGTGAAATATATAAGTATGATAAAGAATACGTGAATGAATGCAGGACGGAAGAAAGGAAAGAAGAATAACTAAATAAAGGAAAAACAGAAGAGCAAATAAGTGAGATAAGTATCATATATAATCAGTGAATGAATAAAGGACAAAAGGAAGAAGAATAGACAATGATAAAGAAAAGGTAGGAAGGGAAATCAAGTAAAGACGAAAGGAAGGAAGCATAAGAGAAAATAAGAGATACAGGGATGATAAAAGGAAAGGTAGGAAGATAAATACAGTAAAGACGAAAGGAAGGAAGCATAGGATAAGATAAGAGAGAAAGGGATGATAAAAGGAAAGGTAGGATGGAAAATAAAGTAAAGACGAAAGGAAGGAAGCATAGAATAAGATAAGAGAGACAGGGATGATAAAGCAGAAGGGGAAGCCTCTGACAACTGGTAGGAACATTATGTATGTGTACTTATTTGAACGCCTGTACGTCAATTCATGTCTACAGTCAATATACCCGCATGAATTATTGCTATGGTGTGCAGGTGTGTGTGTGTGTGTGCGTGTATTTGTGTGTGTCAGGGGCTGTGTGTCCATGTATGTTTGTGTGTGTGACTGACTGTATTTATGTGTATGGCTATGTACGCCTCTGTGTGTGTGTGTGTGTGTGTGTGTGTATGTGTATGTGTGTGTGTGTGTGTGTGTGTGTGTGTGTGTGTGTACTGTATGTATTTGTGTGTTAAAATGTAAAACTTGCAAACTAAACAAACCAACACTGGGACAAAGACAATATAAAGTCAAATTAACTTATCAAAATCGCTATGTGGAAACAACACTTACTAAAATAAAATTTATGAAATAAAAGAACACAATCCACCACATAGGGTGTACATTACTACATGAGCAAGTGTCAGGGGCTCTGTGTCCATGGATGTGTGTGTTTGTGACTGACTGTATTTATGTGTATGGCTATGTACGCCTCTGTGTGTATGTGTATACTGTATGTATTTGTGTGTGTCAGGAGCTGTGTGTCCATATATGTGTGTGTGTGACTGACTATTTATGTGTATGGCTATGTACGCCTCTGTATGTGTATGTGTGTGTGTGTGTGGGTTTCCCTCAATGTGCATATATTATGTACTTAGTGTACGTGCAGTATGTACAAAGAAGTACAAAGGAAATCAAGCAAACAACAGGTCTAGTGACCCTTCTAGGCTGCTTGTCCTCCAAAACACTGAGGATCAAGTGTCCAAACAGTGGTTTAGAGTGGGAAAGGGAACATTGGAAAGGGAACTACTACCCTGGAACTAATGTCCGTGGCAGGATTAGGAAGTTAGTAGGGGACAGATGGGTTAGTAACTGAGGGGAGGATAAAATAAAGTTATTCATTTACAAACGCAGTCAGTCGCGGGTTTGATACGAGATATTTGTCTAGGCGAAGTTTAAATGAATCAACGGTGCTGCAGTCTATGACATCTCGGGGAAGCCCATTCCATAAGTTGACAACTCGATTGAAGAAGAAATTCTTAGCTTCGTGAGAGTTAAAAGATTTACCAATAATTTTGCAACTGTTTCCCCGCGTGTAATTAGATTGGTCGATAGTGAAGTACTTACTACAGTTCATATTGTCGATGCCTTTGATGATTTTGAACACTTTTAAGTCGCCTCTTAATCTGCGCTGGGTTAAAGGAAATATATTTAATTCTCGAAGACGCTCCTCGTATGGTTTGTTCTGTTTTAGGCCAGGTATAATTTTGGTAACTCTACGTTGAACTCGTTCTAGCTTGTCTATATCTTTTTGGTAATAAGGGCACCAGGATTGAACGCAGTATTTCAGAAGAGGGCGGACTAAGGAATTGTAAGGGGTTAGGATAACGTCTTTGGATTTATGCTCAAATGACCTGCCTATAAAGCCAATTATTTTGTTTGCCTTCTTAACAACTTCTGAACAATGTTGACTCGGTTTTAGGTTATTCGATATTGTTACTCCCAGATCGGTTTCTCTGTGAATGTGTCCGTGTGTTTGTGTTCGTCTACCCGTCTGTAGGCCTGTGTGTGTGTGTGCATGTGTGTTTTTATGTGTGTGCATGCTCCCCTTTCTGTTTCTATTTACATATTTCAAAGTCAGTCATAGTTGAGAAGGAGAACCATCAATCGTGTTGGGTACGTCGGTGTGTTTGTTAAGGAGGTAGTGCTTAGCTTTTCGGCTATGTATATACTTAATTTATTTATTTTTTAGTTTCCTCGCTACACCTCCATAAATCTTAGAAAAACACCCCCACAGACCCCCTTTCAAGATAAATGTGTACATTTTTCGGTAGAAAAATGTCTCGGACAAAGGCCGGTTCCTTCTAAAAATAAAGGCTCGCTATCGCTCGCCAGGATAAAATCGACACCTAAATGGTACGAAAGGTCTTAATATTGACAAAGAAAAGGGGTGAAAGGTCTTAAAATCGACAAACTAATAGAACGAACGTCTTAAAATCTCAAAACAAATATGCTAATCATAAAGGAGAAGGAGGTCCAGAAAAACCTAGTAGTACCCCCTTAACCCAACTTGACTATATATATCCCCACACATATATAACTACCTTTTTTACCCTCTCATGGTTTATGTGGTTTATGTTGTATGTGGAATTTCGTATGTAGTATCTCGTATTTTGCATGTGCTGTCGTATGTGGAATTTTGAATGTGGTATGTCGTATGCTGCATGTGCTGTCGTATGTGGAATTTCGTATGTGGTATGTCGTTTGCTGCATGTGCTGTCGTATGTGGAATGTTGTGTGTGGTATTTGGTATGTCGTATATGATATGAGGTAACTCGTAATAGATATGTCGGTGTGTTTGTTAAACTAACTTGGCTATCTATCTCTACATCTAAATAATCATCCGTTTATCCTCCCATGGTCGAGCTGTGGGATGTCGCATGTTGGATGTGGTTGTATGTGTCGTATGTGTTGTATGTGGTATGTCCTTGGAATGCCACATGTATTTGTTGATTTCATTAATTGAGTTTAGAAGTGAAGTTGGTTGGTGACAAAATATAATATTGTGTGGTATGTCGCGTGTAGTAATTTATCTTCTGTGTGGATTACTGGGTATGCCAGTGTGTCTGCTAACATAGCATGGTTATTTATCTCTACGTCTATATAATCACCCAGTTATCCTCCCATGATCTATGTGGCAAGCTGTGGGATGTCGTATGTTCTACAGTATGTTGTATGTGGTATATCGTGTGTGGTATGTTATGTAGCGAGCTGTTGGATGTCGTATGTTCTACAGTATGTTGCATGTGGTGTATCGCGTGTATATGTGGTATGTTGTATGTTATGTGGCGAGCTGTGGGATGTCGTATGTTCTACAGTATGTTGTATGTGGTATATCGCGTGTATATGTGGTATGTTGTATGTTATGTGGCGAGCTGTTGGATGTCGTATGTTCTATGTTGCATGTGGTATATCGTGTGTGGTATGTGTGATGTTATGTGGCGAGCTGTTGGATGTCGTATGTTCTATGTTGCATGTGGTATAACGTGTGTGGTATGTTGCATGTTATGTGGCGAGCTGTTGGATGTCGTATGTTCTATGTTGCATGTGGTATAACGTGTGTTGTATGTTGTATGTTATGTGGCGAGCTGTTGGATGTCGTATGTTCTATGTTGCATGTGGTATAATGTGTGTGGTATGTTGCATGTTATGAGGCGAGCTGTTAGATGTCGTATGTTCTATGTTGCATGTGGTATAACGTGTGTGGTATGTTGTATGTTATATATCGTGTGGTTGGTATGTCGGTATGTTTGTTAACCTAACATGGCTATCTATCTCCTCATCTTTGTAACCACCCGTTCGCCTAGCCATGATATATGAGGCACGCTTCTACACAGTTTGTACTCCTTGTAGTTCCTTTATGACGATAACAAAGTAACAACATATTATGGCTAGTATAAGAACATTGATAGCGTAAAAGTGTTTGGCTAAAGTGAAGCTCAAGTTGTACACATCGATGAGTACCCGATAAATGACCTAAATTGGAATTGTTATGCAAACATACGATTATTCAATCATATTTAGAATTGCTTTAATTCATTACAAGCTCTTTTAACGCTGAATATAGAAGTCTACGTTACATTTTGAATTGTAATATAGCCCGAATCTCAAATGTATGTGTATCTACTTTAGAATTGTTTCATAAAAAAAAAACACATATTATAAATCCTTCTAGTTTTCTTTCTAGTTATCTATATACCTTCAATTCCTTTGCTACTGTTCTCTACCTTTCTCTTTTAGTCAATTGATCCCATTCATAGGATTGCTCACCTGCGATGTCGATACTCTCTCTCTCTCTCTCTCTCTCTCTCTCTCTCTCTCTCTCTCTCTCTCTCTCTCTCTCTCTCTCTCTCTCTCTCACATACACACACTATCCACTACTCTCTCTCTCCTCTCTGGTCTTCTTAGCGTGTAGCACACCGCCTGGCTCTATTTACTGGGATAGTGTGTTTTAATTGTATATAGCGCCTGGTAGGTGTTGTAGGAGGGTAGTTGTGGTTGTGGGTAGCTCTGGCAGATGTTGGTGGGAATAGGATTAGTTGGGAAAATGTTTGTGGATAGTTGTATGGATGTGTGGAGTGAGTCTTTGGAGTGTGTAGAGTCTTGTGGTGTGTTTGATGTAGTGGTGTGGATGATGATGTGTGGATGGTGGTGATGGGCTGGGTGGGAGAGAGTTAGATGGGAAGGGAGGGCTGGGAGGAGTTGGGAGTGTTGGAGGATTGGAGTAGGAGTGGAGGAGTGGAATGTGGATGGAGGGATCTGGGTGGGTGGAGAGGATCGGGATTGGAGTAGGGAGGGGTAGGGCTGGGGATAAGAGGATGGAGGGGAAGGAGGGATAAGGTTAGTACGAGTGGAGTAGAGTGGAATAATGTGAGATGGATGGAGTGGTATGGTTTGGGTGGGTGGAGTGGATCGGTATAAGGTAGAGTTGTTTAGGGTGGAGTAGCACTGAGGGGAGTGGGATGGAGTCGAGTCGAATAGGTGGGATGGAACTGTTTGGGTGGAATAGTGTGGAATTCAGTGGTGATGGTGATAGTAACAGGTAGGGGTTATAGTGATGGTCCTGGGAGAATCTTGGTGATGAGGGATATTGTATGTTTTGTGTTGGAGTGTGGGTTGTTGATCGTAGGTATAGTGGCGGACGTGGTGGAGATTTTAGAGAACGCGTATTAGGAGCGAACCACAAATTTTGTGTATGATTGTGCACTACCAAACCTAGCTTCCGACACCTCCACCAACCTGTTGTGCTTTTAACTGGTTAGTTATACGACACCAATATTACTTTATGATTATGTGTTAGATATAATTATAAGATGGGATGCTAGGTACATCTAATTAGTATACATTAGGGTCTTTAAGATTAAACTTTAATCTGGTGTAAATATCTTTTGTATGTTATGCATGCAATTGATATCTTGGTCATCAACTAAATTCTTTCTAATATAATGTTATAATTCTTTTTAGTTTTGATGGGCATAAGGAATGTCGAAACAGTCACTAATAAACAATAAAGATGACGTATATTCTCATTAGTTGGTGTTACTTGCCGTTATTCATTTACGTTTCCCACCTGGGGCATCTGTTATTGCAATTCTCTCTCTCTCTCTCTCTCTCTCTCTCTCTCTCTCTCTCTCTCTCTCTCTCTCTCTCTCTCTCTCTCTCTCTCTCTCTCTCTCTCTCGCTCTCTCTCTCTCTCTCTCTCTCTCTCTCTCTCTCTCTCTCTCTCTCTCTCTCTCTCTCTCTCTCTCTCTCTCTCTCTATATATATATATATATATATATATATATATATATATATATATATATATATATATATATATATATATAATATATATATGTCGAATTTTTATACCAAAGATAAAATTATATATCATTTTCCCCATCTTGTATTATGGGATGAGCATATTTAAGTGCACAGAAAGACGAAAGACACCCATGGTACCAATATGGCGGAGGTTGGCCGATCTCTGTTACTATAGGCTCTCTACTGTCTTAAGGGAGCCCACCTCACTTTTGTTTCTCTTTCTCTCCCTCTCGCTTTGGCTTGTATCCATTCGGCCCCATTCATCCTACTGTTTTAAGACGTTTACCCCCATCCAGTTGTCAATATTTTCCTGGCGAGCGGTAGCGAGCCAGCATATATATATTTTTGTTTTGACAGCAAACTCAATTTGTACATTTTTCGACAGAAAAATATCGCCAGCGAAGCCGGATTTCTCCATACAATGCTGGCTCGCTATCGCTCGCCAGGAAGAAATTGACACCTGGATGGGGATAAACGCCTTAAAACAGAATGGGGCTGAATGGATGCAAGCCCGAGAAAGAGGGAGAGAAAGATAAAACAAACAGCTGGTGACCCCCCTTAATTAACACTAGTGAACTCGGACTAACGAAGCAGAACTGACTGACTCGAGATTCCTGGTCCAACAACTACATTTACAAAATATTACGTCGCCGTGTTTCAACTGTTCATTATAACAAAAAGAACACCGCGAACTTCTCCCGGCAAAGTGTACACGAACTTGTGGCAGTAATTGGGAGTGGCGGTATATGTGTGTGTTTCGTTAAGGGAGCCCACCTCGCTTTTTTTCTCTTTCTCTCCCTCTCTCTCTTTGGCTTGTATCCATTCGGCCCCATTCAGCCTACTGTTTTAAGACGTTTACTCCCATCCAGGTGTCAATATTTTCCTGGCGAGCGGTAGCGAGCCAGCATATATATATTTTTGTTTTGACAGCAAGCTATATTTGTAAATTTTTCGATAGAAAAATGTCGCCGGCGAAGCCGGATTTCTCCATACAATACTGGCTCGCTATCGCTCGCCAGGAAGAAATCGACACCTGGTTTGGGATAAATGTCTTAAAACAGTTGGCTGAATGGAGCCGAATGGATACAAGCCAGGGAAAGAGAGAAAAGAAGATAAAGATAGAAAAAGCCGGTGACTCCCCTCAAGTCATTATGGCATTTGTGTAAGGCGGAACAATTGTGGTTTGCTTGCGCAATATAAGAAATATGCCAATTTTGTATAACCCCATCCCATTACGTAATATACAGTATAAATATGTACATACAAAATTTATATAGTGGTGATGGGCTGGTCTATCAGAGTGAGAACTGAGCGATCTCTGCCATACCCATAGCTTACTCCGACTGTTCCTTTTACTTATATATTTTCTAGATCTCAAGTGACGGCGTCTTTTCCGTGGATTGACCTCCCAATCTACCAAGATTGGAAGCCAAAGCGTCACATGTTTCCCTTGCCCCTTAACTTTCTCTTCATAATTGCTGAGGGGCACAGGGCCCTGGGTGGGGCTTTGGTTTCCCGGGCGTTTCCGCACCCTCCTCAGCTCCCCGCCATGGAGTGGCTTCGGTCACCCAGGCTTTATTGTGGTCGGCAGGGAGGGTTCTGTGGGGGCGCTCGGTTGTGGCCTTGGAATTGCTCGGGGCCTTGGGGCTGTTCGGCCAGGCAGCTTGGGGAACAACAACAACAACAACAACATACAAAATTAATATTTGAAAATATATTAATGTGCCCGATTTATTTTCTTTCATGCTTTTATTTCTTACCAGGATTATTTGCACATTAGCATAATATGTTTTTGGCATATGCTAATTTAGGCAGTGGCTATAATTATACTACCTATATTGGTTCCATGGGATTATATGAAAATTTTGCTTAAGGGAGGTGACCTGCTTTATGTTATCTCCTTTTCTCTCTTTCTCTGGCTTGTATCCATTCGGCCCCATTCAGCCTACTGTTTTAAGACGTTTATCCCCATCCAGGTGTCAATTGTTTACTGGTGAGCGGTAGCGAGCCAGTATATTTAAAAAAAAAAATTGACTGCAGGCTAAATTTGTACATTTTTCGGTAGAAAAATTTCTCCGGCGAAGCCGGATTTCTTCATATAATGCTGGCTCGCTATCGCTCGCCAGGAAGAAATCGACACCTAGATGGGGATAAACGTCTTAAAATAGTTGGCTGAATGGGGCCGAATGGATACAAGCCAGAGAAAGAGAGAAAAGGAGAAAAATATAAAAAGCAGGTCACCCCCCTTAAATAACTTGAACCTAAATGCCTTTATCTACAGAATATATTTGTTTTCGTTTAAATCATTCCGAAGAAATAACTAATCATATCTGTGACCCAGGTCCAAATAATGTAAATCACCAAATCATTTTTGCACACCTTGCTGTTTTTCTCTTTCTCTCCCTCCCTCTTTGGTTTGTATCCATTCGGCCCCATTCAGCCTACTGTTTTAAAACGTTTACCCCCATCCAGGTGTCAATATTTTCCTGGCGTGCGGTAGCGAGCCAGCATTGTATTGACAGCAAGCTAAATTTGTACATTTTTCGATAGAAAAAGTTCTCCGGCGAAGCCGGATTTCTCCATACAATGCTGGCTAGCTGTCGCTTGCCAGGAAGAAATTGACACCTGGATGGGGATAAACGTCTTAAAACAGTTGGCTGACTGGGGCCAAATGGATACAAGCCAGGGAAAGAGAGAAAAGGAGAGAAAAAAACGGTGACCCCCCTTAAATAAAGAACAAAAATATAGCACACACACAAAAATGAACACATGACTGATGCCGAAAGAATAATTAGAGCGGTGGGGGATGGATGCAAATTTGAAAATGTGTTGGTGTAAACAAATATGCTTGTTTCTTGCTTATTATAGGGTGGCGAAATACAACGACGAAACATATTTGTATTTTTCCGTGCTTTATGAAAAAAAAAAAAAAAAAAAAAAAATCCACAATATGACTTGAATGTGTGGAGAACCTTTTTGTTTGTTTTTTCAAAGCTGATTTGCCAAGTTTCATATAAATTTAATTACATTGTTTATTCTTGGTTGACTGATTAGCCACTGACAAAAAACAAATAGTATAAACACTGACTTCTGAACCGTAAGCAAGCTATAAGGAAAATCTAGCTGTGCCAATAGCTATTTCGTTAAAATAAGTACATAGTACACAAATACGTATATATTTAGTCATATTCAATATAGTTTGTCTCTACCACATAACCTCATGCTGTCATTTCTTACATTACATTTCTTCATCATGTGATGACGCGATTCTTCATCATAATCTGGGTATCCTAAGACGATTGTGAGAAAAAAAAAAAAAAAAAAATTGAGGAAGGATTCCAAGGAATTAAAGGGGTAACGACTATCCTAATTCACCCTCCGACTTCCAAAGTTTCTTCCTAAACTAGATAAATTCGGTTAATGATAGTCAAGTTAAAGAAATAAATGTGTCCTACTGAAGGGGTTACAACTAATTATAGCTTATCACGCGCGAGATTTCAATGGTCAGAGATTAAAACCTTTTGCCAACCAGTCTTTTATCACCATTACTCACCACCTCCCAAACTCCACCTTTAAGGGGAGGCTGGCCGTTTGTTTGGTCTATTAATTCATTTATTCATATATTTTTTTAGTTTCCTCCCTAGACCTCCATCAAGCTTAGAAAAACACTCCCTAGACCCCCCTTCAAGATAAATTTGTACATTTTTCGGTAGAAAAATATTCCGGCCGAAGACCGGTTCCTCTTAAAATTGTAGGCTCGCTAACGTTCGCCAGGAAATAATCGACACCTAAATGGCACGAAAGGTCTTAACATTGACAACATAATGGGGCGAAAGGTGTTAAAATCGCCAAACTAATGGGAAGAACGTCTTATAATCATAAACTAGTGGGGCTAAACATTAGGGAGAAGGGGGTCCAGAAAAACGGTCTTCCTCCCCTTAACTACAACAGATTCCACTGTCAACACCATTTCACCACATTACAGATCCCATCTTAACAATCCATTATACTAAATCAATATTAACCCGTTCAGTACGGTACCAGGGACGTCCTTTTCATCATGTTCTGACAACTATTAGACGATTATATTCACCTTAGGAAGGACCTCTAGCAATAATAAGACTTCAAACTATCTCAACCAACCCTTTTAACTACCACAGATCCTTCCTAAGCTGCATAATACCGTCTAAATACAGCTAGAATAAAAAATAACACGTCGCTGGTACTCAAAGGGTTAAAATGTTCCTACACCCGCTAATTTTTCCGATATACCCACAAAATAATATAATGAGGTCCAAACAGTAATGCTATAAGTAAAACCAATGCTATCTCTGCCCCCCCCCCCCCCCCCTTCTCCCTAATGTTTAACCCCACTAGTTTTGAGATTATAAGACGTTCAGCCCACTAGTTTGGTGATTTTAACACCTTTCGCCCAATTTCGTTGTCAATTTTAAGACCTTTCGTGTCATTTAGGTGTCGATTATTTCCTGGCGAGCGATAGCGAGCCTGCAATTCTAAGAGGAACCGGCCTTTGGCCGGAAAAAATGTCTACCGAAAAATGTACAAATTTATATTGAAGGTCTAGGGGTGTTTTTCTAAGCTTGATGGAGGTCTAGGGAGGAACTAAACAAAATATATGAATAAATTAATTAATAGACCAAACAAACGGCCAGCCTCCCCTTAATCAAAGCATACGTAAAGTAAGTAGTCTCATGTGTACAGCAAATACTCCCAAATTTTAGCAAATTATCATAAACATCCAGCAAAATCACATACGGCTAGTAGATCATCACATATATCTAACAAACTGTTTATATAAGTCCAGCAAATTACCCGAAACACCCAACAAATGATCACATGTCCAGAAAATCCTCACATACATCAAGCAATTAATCACATACCTCCTGCAAATTATCAAATACATCTAGAAAATCATCACACACGTCCAATACTTCATCACATACATCCAGTAATTATCCGATACATCCAGCAAATTATAACTTATGTCCAGCAAATCTTCAATACATCAAGCAAATCATCACATACGTCCAGCAAATTATGACACACATCTAGTAAATTATCACATATGTCCAGTAATTTATCTAATACATCTAGTAAATCATCACATACTTCCAGCAAATCATCACATACATCAAACAAATTATCACATATGTCCAGTAAATCATCACATACTTCCAGCAATTAATCACATGTATCAAGCAAATTATCACATATGTCCAGTAAATCATCACATACTTCCAGCAATTAATCACATATATCAAGCAAATTATCACATATGTCCAGTAAATCATCACATGCTTCCAGTAAATCATCACATACTTCCAGCAAATAATCACATATATCAAGCAAATTATCACATATGTCCAACAAAACATCACATACGTACAGTTTTCAAGGCATGAATCTGGTGTAAGTGCTATGGATACATGACAGGATATAGTGCTAGTGCGAGATTATGTATAGCTAAAATATAAGTGTATGAGTTAATTGACACTGTTGTAGACATGTTAATTATAGTGTGTAAGACCTTGTATTATTTCACATTAATACTCTCCATTAATATCTTATGGTGGTTAAGCTCTCCACAGTATCTGACCCAGGATAAGGTCTTGGCATACACTGTGTACATCAAATTATCCCATGCGTCTAATACACCATTATCATTAAATCTTACCCTAATCCCAGCACCAATCTAATCATGTTAGTCTTCATATATGTACTCCAACGGCAAAGCTACACCACGCCTTAAAATGAACAACCAAAATAACAACCATACTTCACTAGCCCCATTAACACACATGGTATACTAGAACCACGACCATCATCACCACTAACATCATAACCACCAACACCAACTACTTTTGTAAAGTCAGTAAAAAATAGGTTAGCCTAAACTGAACAAGATGCAGAAATAAACTTGAGCCGACCAGGCCAAGTGAGATATCTTTCTTGTAGTCCGGGAGCAACCCTACCAAATTGTTAATTTCCGTCGTCCATGTAAGTGAAGGTAAAAAATAGTTTCAAATTACTAATTAGAAAAATAGACAAGTTCGAAATATATGTACCTTAACTAAATATATTGGGGCATTCACATACAAAATATATTATTTTTTAGACTGTTGCCATTTGAGCAAATTCATCTTCCCTTTTAATTCGTAACAATTCTAATTTCTACATTATTTGATTTTTACAGTACTGCCATTTTTGACCAAATAAACTGGGAATCATAACAATTGTCTTGTAGTTTACAATTAACCTATATTCAAATAACTTTGTGAAAATTAAATAATTGTGTTACCACTGTTTTGGCTACGAAAACTCCAGATGAAGCACAGCCATATGTGCGGAGCTGTTCGTAAGCCACGTGCATGGCTTAAGCCTTAAGGACACCTCCACACGTATGGCAGTCAGTATGTACCACTCAGTAGTAGCAGGTTAGTACCGCTCCGCACCCAAGTCGGGTACTGAAGGGTACTAAACAAAGAGGTCCTTTCTTACACTACCTACCTTGCAGATTGGACCGCTCAGCAATAGTAGGAAGGGTAATAAATACAGCAACCTTTATTATACGCTACCTGCCTTGCAGATTGGAGCCAGGAGGCTACAAATATACTGCTTCAGTCACCCATAATAAGTAATAACAAACCGTTTTCTTCTACATTTAATCTAACTAATATCTTAAAACATTAAAAATAGCGTCTTCAAATGTAACTAATTAGTTATGCTAAAATATTATCTACAAAACTGTAATACAAAAACGCAACATTCACAAGTAATTAGGAATTTAAATCAAAGACCTTTTTTTTTTGAGGGGTAACTAAAATATTCAAAATCGTTTTTCCCATATATACAGTATATCTCTTAAATACAATACATTTCGAAGTTACGATTTGTGCATTATATGTCTAAAAATTATACTCTTTCTATATAACTTTACAAATTTCAGTCACAATGGTATGGATGAGGTTGATTTTATCTAGACACAATTTGCGGCCTTTGCTCCCGGACTATTGGTCTAACTGGTAGAGTGACTGCCTCATAGCCTAAGGGTTAAATCCCAGCCCATGACATAATTTCGGGAGGCTATTTCAGCATCTAACGAAGTTTAGGTGTGTTGCCAAAATTGTTAAGATGGTTGAAAGTAAGATCGGAGCTCCAAAACTCCTCTTTCAGGTATGGTGTAAAAACCTATTCCTACACTTTCACCACCAACACTATACTGTATACTCTCACCAACTACACCAGCTACTCTCACCCCCCCCCCCCCCCCCTTCCTCCTTCCTGCCCCTGCTTTAACCCCAACCCCACAACATCCAGCCAACCTAAACACTCGCCACACCCTGTCCCTTCCCATCACAACCCCCTCTCCTCCACCCCCTGTCACCATCACGACCTGCCCCCTCAACCAACAAACCAATCACGGTGGTGTCAGGTGGGTCAGTATTTATGGTCTCATTAGCACAAGAAGGTAGTACTTCCCTCACCTCACTCTCACAACTCTCTGCTTGCTACTTTACTCATAAAATATGAAAACAAAAATATACACACATAGGTAATAATATATATATATATATATATATATATATATATATATATATATATATATATATATATATATATATTTCTGCTAATCCAGGTGTTGTTATTAACCATAGGCGTCGTGGAATGGAGTACATTATAAGTACCTCATATGAACATTTCGTTTATGATGATAAAGACGGCACTCTAATGATAACTACAGTATTATTGTTTGTTAATAAACATTCATACAATTTCACTCAAAATGTATATCATACCCAAAGGCTATATTTATATACGCTTATGAAGATAAATATTTCTATATTCAACTGTAATACACTCAAACCGACAAGGTTAGCCAAACAAAAAATACATCTACAAACTTACTAATTCAAAGTTCCAGACAATTGCAGAATGTTGATACACAACACGAATTAAGGGGAGATGGGCCGTTATTTTGGTCTAATAATTGATCTATTCCTTTATTTCTTAGTTCACTCGCTAAACCTTCCTCAAACTTAGAAAAACATCCCCTAGATGAATTTGTACATTTTTCGGTAGAAAATTTACCGGCCAAAGGCCGGTTCCTCTTAAAATGTCAGGCTCGCTATCGCTCGCCAGGAAAAAATCGACTCCTAAATTGTACGAAAGGTCTTACAATTGATAACGAACTGGGGCGAAAGGTGTTAAAATCGCCAAACTAATGGACCGAACTTCTTATAATCTCAAAACAAATGAGACTTAACACGAGGGAGAAAGGGGACCAGAAAAACGGCTCATCTCCCCTTAAAGGTCAAGGGTGCACTCAAATGATCTCGCTATATTGCACTCACAAAACCACTCCTCCAAGTACCATACTGCACTACCCGATCACAAACACATTCACGGCACCAACTACCGTACAAACACACTAACACACATATCTCTCTCTCTCTCTCTCTCTCTCTCTCTCTCTCTCTCTCTCTCTCTCTCTCTCTCTCGCTCTCTCTCTCTCTCTCTCTCTCTCTCTCTCTCTCTCTCTCTCTCTCTCTCTCTCTCTCTCTCTCTCTCTCTCTCTCTCTCTCTCTCTCTCTCTCTCTCTCTCTCTCTCTCTCTCTCTCTCTCAACAAGCAACTCATTTCCATCTTTGCAGAACACACACATGCAATCCATCAAATACGGGTCTGGTTAGCCAAGTGGTTTAGGGTACTGCGCCGCTGATCGCGAGATCGAGTTAGAATCCCCCAGAATCCTGAACGTTTTTTCAGCTATCCCGATGAAGAGGATTGTATCGTGGTCCCTTCCTAGCGAAGCTGCTCAACTATCAGCCTGTGTTAGCCTACACGTACTTCTCGTCAGTACATCCGTGTATGTACTATGGTGGGACCTCGGCACCTCACGGTCAGTCGCCAAAGGTCACATGCACCCTCGTAGTTAAGGCAGAATAAGCATTGGTCTGTACGTAGGTTAACAAAACTCTATAGATTTTCATCCTCACGGCTGTAAGTAAACAATAAACCGAAAAATAGCTATAATTATTTAAAATAACTCACTACCCAATCATATACTATACAGGGTGTTCCAGTAATGCTTTTCATAAATTATATGGTGGACTCATCAGGCAAAAATAAGAATAAATTACTCTATGAACATGAGGTTGAGTATTTATAATAACGGAGTTATTACACGATTTAAGTTAACGATAGATACAATGCCATTCAGTAAAGGGGTAATGTTGCCATTTTAGTGGATTATATCCATTTGGCCTTAGCTATCGCTTGCTAGCCTCAAGATAGTGAGCAGTAGTGATCTGACTTTTCGGTAGAAAAGTATGTCCGGCTTCGCCGGTAAAAAAATCAAAGCCTGGACACTCCGTGTCCAGGCATTTTGGCTCGAACGTCCCTTGATTTTGGCCCTGTCACTCTTTCAACTATGGGGGAGGCACTCGCTATAGGCAGTTATGCCTTTTGCCTCCCTCAATCACATAGAAGAAAAAAAATAATAATAATAATAATACTCAACCTCATGTTCATAGAGTAATGTATTCTTATTTTTGTCTGATGAGTCCACCATATAATTTATGAAAAGCATTACTGGAACACCCTGTATACAAGCAATAACAAACACACTCACGCAACCGCACTCTTCCCCTCAACACACACACACACACACACAAGCACACACGCACTGCCAAACTCATTACCTTGGAGTAACAACTTCATCACAAGTTCCCCCTCGTCCATAACTACACTGGAATTGAGTTTAATAGGTCAAGACTAAGTTTATCATGACATGTTATAATCTCATTAAGTACTGTAATAAACGCCATGTATTACACCCTGAAATTGTTCGTATTTACCCTTTGAATATTGTTGAAGCTATTTGTCCTTATATTCTGGTTATAATTAGGCAATTTTACGCAGTTTAGAAAGGATATTTAGGAATCAATAATCTTAATTGATCCTCTGACCTCCAAACTCCATACCTAAACTCGATAAAATCGTCTAATGATAACCAAACTAAAAGAAAGAAATGTGTCATTATATCAAGTACTGTTCGCAAGTGTGTGAAGGCTCCACCCATACCGCACTTCTCGAAAGGGTACTGTCAAAGGTATTTCGTCTTGTCAACTCAGGTGCTCTTACAAATTCCCTACAATCTCTCATTACACACTGCAATGTTGCATCTCTCTCACTTTTCTACCGATATTAGTTTAACCCTCTCAGTATCCAGGCAAAATGTATGGACGTTTTGATGGTCTATCCCAGCCGATTTCCAAATCGCGCCACCAAATATGTTTACTATCGCTAATTTTTCACCCATAATTATTTCCTTTACTTTATTTTACTATGCATCAGATGATAGAGGGAAGGCAATACTATTATATTTTTGAAAGAAAAACCATGACACCTGTAATGATTATTGTGAATAATGAATATTAGGAATGTTTCGCAAATAATATGGTGATTTTCCGTACTCAAACCGTAGATATTTTGAAAGCTCTCTAAATAACTATATGTGTTTGTAATATAAAATCACAAGTTGTTTTTGCTCTTTTTGTTGGCTCATTCAGAAATATTCTATCATCAATATTGGATTATATATTAATATCCAAAAATTATTGTTCTGCTTATATAATATGGCCGTTGGTCCGAATATATTCATTTTTGGTCAGTTTTACACCATAAGAATTACTTTTTGTACACTTTAATATACATCCATGAAACCAGGAAAACATATTCTATAATTTTTTTCAGGTAGACAAATTATCAAAACCTTTAATTATTATTGTGAAAATGTATGCCGAAAAAAGTATGTTTGTGCGTAAATAAACGGACAATTTCAAGTACATTTTGAGTAACAACATAGGTACTTTAGGAGTGCACTGTATAGTATTGTTATGCTCTTTTTACTGGTATCATCAAAACTTATATACCATAAGAATTACATTTTTGTTTATGAATATTTTCATCACCGTTATGTGAAATGTAATAAAACATATATTAGCACACTGTATGCGCGCATTTATCCTATTTGGTAAACTACGCAGCTATGAAATATATTTCCCGATTTCTGGCAATGAACTAGGAAGCTTTGAAAGCAAAAACCAAGTATCTTAGACCTTCGCTGTCACACTGTTTTTGAGCTTGAAATGTTGAAAGTTATATCACATAATTCCTTAAATTTTCTTCTTCTCACAGCCGGCAGAGGGCGCGCTTCTTGGCTTTCAGTGATATATTCCAAATATTCATTTGGAAAGGCGCGACTCACGCATTTGTGCATTTAATCCTCAACCATATGACGGGAGAGAGAATATTGGCCACCCCAGCGGCGCCCGATAAATGATGGGTGCCATTTTGAGGACGTTATAATATACACAAATATCACATTTGTATTTGATAGTGACATATACCATGAATGTAAAGGTGATAGTAGGGTTAGGTGGTGGCTGATAACGACCGTGTTTGATGGAAGAGCAATAATGGTTTGGTAGTTTACACAGGTACGCCACAGTAGCCTTGTCCATTTCCTTGTCATTCAGGTGTGACTTTACCCTAATGACTAAGGGACAAGTGGCTTAATTCTCCAGTTTTGGTAATGCACAATATTGACGAAAATTAGGAGACGGTGTGAAACAAACTCAGGCACAATATCATACTGATCCAACTGTTTGTTAGTAAGTTATACCTGAAAAACGATGCCACACGGCCTCTGAAACCCATAGTAGTATCAGTGCATTAGCACAAAGCCCACTGAAACGCCAAATAAATACCCTCATTGTTCCCTGATTGTATAGCACTATATGAATATTCCCATATTCAATATAGGCTATAAGGGGACAATGCCTAGTGAGTTCATTGCTCAATAGGTGGCGTTCTGAGAGTGAGGGTCCGAGTCGGGGGTGCGACAGTGAAGCACTGGAGCGAGGCAGCTTCAGAGATGGGGCTGCTTTGAGCCGTGAGTGGGCAACTAAGCCCCATGCATCCTGCAAAAGCAAGATGGCAGGGGCTGGTTGCAGCTAAACGTGCTTCACTTGTCTCACCCCTTAGACTGGAACGAAACTTTACGGGCTTCACCGTTCAATGTGTAACGGTTGAATGTACAGGCTCTCAGCCTATGCCTGAGAGGAAGTAGTTGGAAAGAAAAAAAACATGACACTAAATGGTTTAATGAGTGACCATATATTTTAGAAACCGTATATTGGAGATTATGCTGAAAATGTGTACAGCTGTCCTCCGACGTTCCACTATTTGTGACATTTCCAGTTATGCGCCATGGACTATTACCTGAGAGATTTGGGCGATCACCTTCAATGTCACTTGTAAGCCCGAGTCACGCGAGCAAGTTCATTGGCGAACTCAAATACTCAACAGCAGATATTAAAATTTCCTTGAAATTTTAAGGGAGCCCACCTCGCTTGTGTTCTCTTTCTCTCTCTCTCTCTCTCTCTCTCTCTTTGGCTTGTATCCATTCGGTCCCAGTCACCTTGCTGTTATAAGACGTTTACCCCCATCCAGGTGTCAATATTTTCCTGGCGAACGGTAGCGAGCCAGCATATTTATATTTTTGTTTTGACAGTAATATAAATTTGTAAATTTTTCGATAGAACAATTTCTCCGGCGAAGCCGGATTTCTCCATACAATGCTGGCTCACTATCGCTCGCCAGGAAGAAATCGACACCTGGATGGGGATAAACGTCTTAAAACAGTTGACTGAATGGGGCCGAATGGATACAAGCCAGAGAAAGAGAGAAAAGGAGAGAACGAGAACAAAAGAAGGTGACCCCCCTTAATATTATTTAGTGCTGAAGAAGATAATTATGAGGTTTCAAGTTTATCATAACCGATATTGTGACTCCATACTGTTACGTAAGTATTCGGGTGACGCAGGTTTTACATATGCAGAGTAAGATCGTCTAGTGTAAGCAAGAATGAAAACAACAAAATATAATTGTTTTGAACGAGCCACTCGGGGTAATTTTTATACCCTGATAATTAGGTACCTTTCCAGAGCTAATTATAATTATCAAAGAGTCGTCGAAAGCGGAATGGATGGGTAAGCCAGGTTTATATTATATGATTAGTATGTTTATATGCTTAGCTTTACTGCATTAAAAATATATACCGATGTATTTATCAAATATAGAAGAGGCTGCATATACAGTATTTACAATGCATTTATACATTCAACAAATTCTCACGATGCACAGTTGCTCACATAACTTATGTTTATCTCCGTGATCTGATACATATAAATATAAAGTGCACGATTGAAAAACGAGTGTAGTTTCTTGTATAGTGGTTAATTCATCTGATTATTCAATGATTATATTTAATTCCTGTTATTTTATGTTTATCCATAAGATCACTACGAGGAAAACAAACTTATTTGGACAACAGTACATGCTTGCACTGGAAAAGACACTATTACGGCATCAAAATATTTGTATTACAAATATGAGCACCTCAGAACCTTTATGCTATTTCTATTTGATAAACTATACTCATACACGATATTAAAAATGTTTGAAAATACACAGCACATATGGACGAGCAGTACCGGTACCTCAGGGGAAAAAAGATTGGCATTCTTTCGGTTTTTCATGCTCTTTGTCCTCCCTTTGTAATCCTTTGGAAAAAAAAAAATCCATAGCCAGGCCTGCGACAGTACCCACCATCTCCCCATTCTACCCCCTACTCCCCATCCCCTCCTTCCCTCTCTCACCAAATATATTTTCTACTTTTTTATTTGTAGTTTATGTATACTGTATATATTTTATTTGTAGTTTATGTATACTGTATATATTTTATATGTAGTTTATGTATACTGTATAATGTATATATTTTATTTGTAGTTTATGTATACTGTATATATTTTATTTGTAGTTTATGTATACTGTATATATTTTATATGTAGTTTATGTATACTGTATAATGTATATATTTTATTTGTAGTTTATGTATACTGTATATATTTTATTTGTAGTTTATGTATACTGTATATATTTTATATGTAGTTTATGTATACTGTATAATGTATATATTTTATTTGTAGTTTATGTATACTGTATATATTTTATATGTAGTTTATGTATACTGTATAATGTATATATTTTATTTGTAGTTTATGTATACTGTATATATTTTATTTGTAGTTTATGTATACTGTATATATTTTATTTGTAGTTTATGTATACTGTATATATTTTCAGAAAAACAATTATTCTGTTTACTATTCTATTGGCAGGGATAGGGATTCTGTGTATAATGATGGGACCTCTCTCTCTCTCTCTCTCTCTCTCTCTGTGAATATATACAGGGTGATTCAGCATTCCATGCAGTAAATTGGACGACGGCCTCCTTGCATAATTTTAACCAGAAATATCTCTATGGTAAACTGTCGAATTATACAGTTTGGCTGTTACAATACATTTATGATATTGTATTAATGAGGGCGAAAGGTGAAGGGAAACCCACCTAGATTTCTGTGGATATCTTTCAGACGTTTTCAGTGCAGGAGTAGAGCGTGTTGCAGATAAACAAACAGCTTCAATTTTGCATGGTTTGCTTACATCCACATGGGGGGCACTTTGAACATTTTCTTTAGCTTGCAGCAATGATAAGTACACTGTCGAGATCAGTAAATAAAATAGTAAAAATCTATGTGGGTTTCACTTCACCGTTCACCTTCATTAATGCAACATCATAAATGTACTTTATCAGCCAAACAGTGTATTTTCCGATATTTTACCATAGAGACATTTTTGGTTAAAATTATGCAAGGAGGCCGTCGTCCAATTTACTGCATGGAATGCTGAATCACCCTGTATATATATACTGTATATCTGAACCATGTTTTTTGTTGTAAATAGCTCTTGAGTAGAAAGGCTTAGGGAAAGAGAAGACAGTGTATTCTTCACTGTGTAATATGCGTCTTCACATTTGTAGATTGTGTGTACGAGTCATGTGATAATTGGCTTGAAATAATGGACAGATGCTTGTTGAGCTGATTCAAAAGTTTATATTTCCTTATCAACGGCATATAATATCAACCTGGTAAAAATAGTTATGATTTGAATTAGCTTTGATTTGAAATATCCTGGAAGGATTTTTGTATTGTCCACAATACAAATGGGACATACAATTGCAGACATACGGTCCCTGTGAAGCCACCCAATAGTGTACTGCAATATACAGTTTCAATTTGTTGAGTGAAATACTTATCTGGAATTATTAACAAGGTCTTTGGAGATAGTATGAGCCGCCTGTAATTCCTTGTAAATCGCTACCCCCCCCCTCCCCCCCCCCATTCTCACGTTACTCTCTTAGAAGAAAGTAGAAACTGCTGAAGGTTAGTATGATCTGCCTCAGGGCTTGGACAGAGACAAGATACAGGAGGTGAAGTAGACAGTAGTAGTGTCATTGGTATAGTTTAGGAACTTTGTTCTTAACCCATTCAGTGCCGGAGACGTCCTTTGCAATATATTTTGGCAAGTATTGGACGATTTCATTCAGTTTTATAAGGTCCTACAGCAATTAACAGGCTTCGAACTATCTTAATTAACCCACTTTACTACTACATATTTGTCTTAAGCTGCACAAAATCGTATAAATATAGCTAGAATAAAATATATAAGACATCCCTGGTAAAGACAGGGTTAATCATGTGTGCATCTACCCCCATAAACTCGTTCGGAACCCACGCCAGACTACAAGCTAACCTTCGCCTGGTCAAAGTACAGAGGAATTAAGGGGAAGTATTATTTTTTTTGTCTGAACCCCCTTCTCTTTCATGCTTAGCCCCATTAGTTTTCAAATGTTAAGATTTCGCCCATTTCTTTGTCAATATGAAGACCTGTCGTGCCATTTAGGTGTCGATTTTATTCCTAGCGAGCGATAGCGATCCTGTAATTTAGGAGGGATCGGCCTTCGGCCAAGACATTTTTCTACCGAAAAATTAACAAATTTATCTCTTCGATTTTTTTTTTTTTTTTTAAAGTTTGAGAGGTCTAGGGAGCAAATTAATACAAATATATACAGTATGTACCGGTAGGCTAATAATAAAAAAACAATATATTGATAAAATAACGCCACCTTAACCACTCCGACAGCGACCCCCCCCCCCCCCCCCCAACACACACACACACACACACACGTATTCACACCTCACTCTGTCAGTTTGGTAGCCAATCAAATATCTGTCAAACACACGCAGAAAATATATAAAGATAGATCGAAAAATAGAGACATAGGTAGGTATATAGACAGATAAATGAAACAAAACAGATTAGCAGGTAGATATAGGCAGATGGTTACAGAGAGAGAGAGAGAGAGAGAGAGAGAGAGAGAGATTGTTGTTGTCTTTAATCTCCTATCAAAACAACCGTGTTCCGAGATCCCCTCCCCAAAAAAGAAGTGAAATAAAAAATCCAACTTTTGTTTCAGCCTCAGTATTTTATGTTATTTTTTTTTGGTATCGTTTTCTTCGCGAGAAGTTCATTTTACGGGGTAAACTGATTCAAATGTAATTGTAGACAAACACCCAATACATTCTTGGGGTACTGAAGTGAACAAATAAGCCAGGGCATATATATTCTGTTTATCGTAGCCCCTTTAGCACATAATGTGACATAATGTTCACCATATTTTTGTTACCAATAGACGACTTTATTTAGCATATATTATACCTCAAGGATTCAAAGGTGGGATGCAGTTATATTGGGTAAAGAGGTGGAATTGCCATCTCAATAAATCGTTTCAATAATACAGGGCCTTCTTAACTGCGCAAACTCGTATAAATTGAGCCAGAATCAAGAGAAAGAAAGGCCTCATCGTGACGCAGGGGTTAACCGGGTGAAAAAATGTAATATATCCATTTGGAATATTGAGCTCTTACTAAATATATCGACACTCATGAAAGCAAACTATTATAACCTTCTTAGAGCACCACGACGTATTCTGGCATACTGTACTATTACGGCTATTACTAGAGGAGTATTATTGAGGGGGAGGTAGAGTTGCCTTCTCTGAACTCCCTTCTCTTTCATGTTTAGCCCCATTAGTATTGAGATTTTAAGACGTTCATGTCATTAGTTTGGTGATTATAAGACCTTTCACCTCATTTATTGACAGCATCAGGACCTTTCGTGCCATTTAGAGATCGATATTTTCCTGGCGAGCGAAAGTGAGCCTGTAATTTTAGGGGGAAGCGGCTTTCGGCTCTTTAAGTTTGATCGAGGTTTAGCGAGGAAACTATAAATCAATATACAATGTAGACCAAAAAATACCCCCTATCCCCTTAAGGGGGGTGACCTGTTTTTGTTCTGTCCTTTTCTATCTTTCTCTGGCTTGTATCCATTGGGCCCCATTCAGCCTACTGTTTTAAGATGTTTATCCCCATCCAGGTGTCAATTTTTTACTGGTGAGCGGTAGCGAGCCAGCATATTTTATATTTTTGTTTGACAGCAGGCTAAATTTGTACATTTTTCGATAGACAAATTTCTCCGGCGAAGCCGGATTTCTTCATATAATGCTGGCTCGCTATCGCTCGCCAGGAAGAAATCGACACCTAGATGGGGATAAACGTCTTAAAATAGTTGGCTGAATGGGGCCGAATGGATACAAGCCAGAGAAAGAGAGAAAAGGACAGAAATAACAAAAAGCAGGTCACCCCCCTTAAGCTTAGACAACGTCTGTGGGCGTCAGAATGGTTCTTGAGCTCTATAGGGAATCTTCTGATTATAATAATAATAATATGAACAATACACACTTTAAGAGTTAATAGAAAGCAAATATTGTGCCAGTTATTTGTTCTATTTCTGTCATGTTCACTGTAGTTTGGACAATAATTATTTTGTCTTAAGGGGAGATTTTTAGTTTGGTCCCTGGATATCCTTCAAGCTTAAGATTACACCCCCTTGAGCTTCTTTCAAGATAAATTTGTACATTTTTCGGTAGAAAAATGTCCCGGCTGAAAGCCGGTTCCCCTTAAATTACAGGCTCGTTATCGCTCGCCAGGATATAATCGACACCTAAATGGCACAAAAGGTCTTAAAATTGACAGAAATGGGTTGACAGTTCTTAAAATCGTCAAAATAATGGGGCAAACGTCTTAAAATTAGAAAAACAATGGGGCTAAACATGAGGGAGAAAGGAGTCAAGAAAAAAATCCCTCAAGTGGAATTCTCCCCTTAAATGTCCACGGCTAATATTTAAAGATATATTGTTGATCTTCTTTGCATCTGCATGGCCTTCTGCCACAACATTCTCCTAAGTGCTGGGGCTTGTACCGAAAGGTTAGGAACAAATAGATACAATGCTAACAAGTGTCGAAGAATCGGCTGTAGGAGAAGGAATTTTTCATATGGTTATTATGAACTAAGTAAAGTCTATTGTGATTAATCATGTTCTTGCATGAACTCCACTTTGGATAACCTGATTCAATTATAAAAGCCTTATGCACTAATTGAGGAAGATGTCCTGAGTGTGAGACATGGGTTGAGGTCGTTATGACAACGGAAGGCCTTTCTTGAGCATACTAAAAAGTGTCTTCGGTTAGCCAGAATACACTAAGTCAAGAACCAAATATATTGGAGGAGTTACTTGAGGTAGTTTTATATCTTTCCTTAGCTGACACATTTCGTCTAATGCTAGCAACAATATGGCGAATATAATGGCCATCTATAATTAACCGAATGTATTCTAATTATAATTTGGTGTATACAATATTCTGTCCCTTTCAATATACCATCCCGAAGAAGGAAGTTGACTATTGAGCACTATTTACATGTCTTACCATCTTTCAATATACCATCCCGAAGAAGGAAGTTGACTATTGAGCACTATTTACATGTCTTACCATCTTTCAATATACCATCCCGAAGAAGGAAGTTGACTATTGAGCACTATTTACATGTCTTACCATCTTTCTTATTTGTGTTTATCATTTTACCTACTTATCTATCTTGACTGTTTCATTATCTGTCTGTATCTATCTATCTACCTATCTATCTTCTGTATTGTATCTATGTAGCCCCTCTAACTATCTATCAATGAATCTATAATTATATGTATGCATACTATGGGTGAAGAAGTGCGGGAGAGGGTACAACAGGGGAAGAGGGTGTAGGAATGCTGAAAGCAGTAACAAGAAATAGGGTGGTCAGTATGGAAGTGAAGAAGTCCTTGCATGAGAGTGTGGTAATCCCGACACTGACTTACGGAAGCGAAGCATGGACGTTGGTTGAGAGACTCAGACCAAGAGTGAGAGCAGTGGAAATGAATTACTTAAGAAGTGCGTGCAGAGTTACATGGAGGGATAGACAGACTAATGAGGAAGTAAGAAGGAGGTGTGGTGTGGAGGTAGATGTGCTGGAAAGTGTGAAAAGGAACAACTTGAGATGGTTCGCCATATGGAAAGTATGGAAAGCGAGAGAATGACTAAGAGGGTATATGAGAGCGAGGTGGACGGACAGAGAGGGAGAGGTAGACCGATAGAGAGGTGGAAGGATGGAGTGAGGAAGTATATGAACGAAGGTGGTGCTGGTTGGGGGAAGGGGCGTCGACTGACTGGGCACAGAGGTGCATGGGGGCAGTTCGTTCGTGGCCACCCCTTCGGGGATCACGGCGTCAGGCAATAGATAGATACTATACTGTATATTATCTCCCCGCCTTCTCTCTCTCTCTCTCTCTCTCTCTCTCTTCTGTGTGTCTTTCTCTCTCTCTCTCTCTCTCTCTTACACACACACACACACACGTCAATCATTCTTACCTCTAAAGTGTGACTTAATCCTCTTTGATGTGGCATTATAACAAGGATGCAAACCAAGCCAGTTGGAGAGCAAAACTGTAGATCTCATTAAATGTACCTATGATTGCAATGTTTAAGGGGGTAGTGGTTATTTTATTTTATTTTTTTATTTATTAATTTATTTATTTTGTAGTGAACTCGCTAGACTTCCTTCAAGCTTAAAAAATACACCCCCTCCATACATTGTTGGCTCGCTATCACTCGCCAGGAAGAAATCGACACCTGGATGGGGATAAACGTCTTAAAACAGTAGGCTGAATGGAGCCGAATGGATACAAGCCAGGGAAAGAGAGAACAGGAGAGAAAGATAAAAACAAAACCGGTGACCCCCTTTAATGTATTGTATATTTTGCAAGTCAATGAAAACCCTCTTTGTATTCTGACAAAGTAATCATCAACCTTCGTATATGAACTCATGTTGTGTCTTTTATAACGCTGTAGTTGATACAGGATGAATATGTAAAATAAAGACAAAATATATCTAACCACCAATTTTAAATCATATTGCAAACTTGGAACCTGATATCCTACCCACCTAAATACTTTACATATTCAGCTGCTCAACAACCTTTTACCATAGCCACCTGCCAAATATTCTTTCTTACAATCTTGCAATTACCTACCTAATGACTAATCTAGGTGACAATCTATTAACCCATCTTCTTACATTACCTATGATCCTACATGTTACTGTACTTCACGGCCTGACACGGTTACGTTACACACCTACCTACATCCTAATCTGTCTAAAAAAAAAATATATATATATATATATAATATTATATATATATATATATATATATATTATATATATATATATATATATATATATATAATATTATATATATATATATTATATATATATATATATATATATGTATGGGAGGGAGAAGAAGAGAAGTAGTGGAGGAGGAGGTGGGGATCAGGAGGTCAGAAGTGTGGGAAGCCATGAAAAGAGTGAAGTTGGGGAAAGCACCAGGAACAGATGGAGTGTGTGGGGAAATGTTGAGGTATGGTGGTGAGATAGTGATAGAATGGGTATGGAAAATGTGCAAACTAGCATGGGAGAAGGGGAGTGCACCCGATGACTGGAAGACTGGCATAATAGTCCCCCTATATAAGGGCAAAGGGAAAAGAGAAGTGTGTGGTAACCACCGAGGAATATGTCTTCTAAGCGTAGTAGGGAAGGTATACAGTAGGGTAGTGATTGAGAGAGTGAGAGTGAGAACGGAGAAATGGATAGGCGACGAGCAGGGAGGTTTTAGGAAGGGAAGAGGATGTGTAGATCAGATTTTTAACCTGAATTGTGTTGTGGAGAAGTATCTGGAGAAGAAACAAAAGGTGTATGTTGCCTTTATGGACTTGGAGAAGGCCTATGACAGAGTGGATAGAGAAGGTTTGTGGAAAGTACTTAGAATATACGGAGTAGAGGGCCAAGTTGCTGAAAGCAGTGAAGAGCATGTATGAGGGTGCAAAGGCGGCAGTACGTGTGGAGAGTGAGCAGAGCGAGTTCTTTGACCTGAATGTTGGTTTGAAACAGGGGTGTGTGATGTCCCCGTGGTTGTTTACTGTATATATGGATGGAGTTATGAAAGAAATACTATCAAGAGCAGTGGATGTTGGTGTATCGCTGAAAAGGGAGGGAATTGAGTGGAAGCTACCTATACTGCTGTTTGCGGATGATACAGTTCTGATGAGTGATAATGAATGGGAGTTGCAGGGTCTGGTAAATGAGTTTGGAACAGTGTGCGAAAAACGGAATTTGAAGGTAAATACGGGGAAGAGCAAGGTTATGGTCTTCGAAAAGGGTGAAGTCACAGAGTGTGAGGTGAAGCTGAACGGTCAGGCTATGGAGATCGTCAACTCTTTTAAGTGTCTGGGCAGTGTGTTGAGTAAAGATGGGACTATGGATGAAGAAGTGCGGGAGAGGGTACAACAGGGGAAGAGGGTTGTAGGAACGCTAAAAGCAGTAACAAGAAATAGGGTGGTCAGTATGGAAGTGAAGAAGTCCTTGCATGACAGTGTGGTAATCCCGACACTGACTTACGGAAGCGAAGCATGGACGTTGGTTGAGAGACTCAGACCAAGAGTGAGAGCAGTGGAAATTAATTACTTAGAGTGCGTGCGGAGTTACATGGAGGGATAGACAGACTAATGAGGAAGTAAGAAGGAGGTGTGGTGTGGAGGTAGATGTGCTGGAAAGTGTGAAAAGGAACAACTTGAGATGGTTCGGCCATATGGAACGTATGGAAGGCGAGAGAATGACTAAGAGGGTGTACGAGAGCGAGGTGGAGGGACAGAGGGGGAGAGGTAGACCGAATATGAGGTGGAAGGATGGAGTGAGGAACTACATGAACGAAGGCGGTGCTGGTTGGGGGGAGGGGCGTCGACTGACTGGGGACAGAGGTGCATGGGGGCGGTTCGTTCGTGGCAACCCCTTCGGGGATCACGGCGTCAGGCGATAAATAGATAGATTTATATATATATATATATACTGTACAGTATATGCAAGTGTGTAGGAGACAAAAGGAAAAGTTGCCTGTAATAGTCATCTCCCCCATAGCTGAAGGAGTGACAGAGAGCAAAAGTCAAGGTATTGTACGTTCGAGTAAAAAAAGTCTGGGCACACCAAGCTTGAAGCAGAGTATGTCATAGAATGAGGGAGAGAGTTCCAAAGTGTGTTGAGTAAAAGAAGGACTGGAAAAATCAGTTCACTCTTGGGTTAGAGAGTTGGACAGAATATATATTAACTTACTACATTAAACACCTACCTGAAAACTAGTCTATATACGAATCGTATACCGTCTACTTACCTCCCTATTTAAGTGTCTAACAATATAATAGCTTAATAACCCACATCCAGTTGTGAGCACCAATATAGTTCTATCTATTTAAATATCTGAACCTTTAAGGCTGAGTTCTGAAGCGCTTGAGATAAAAATATCGTATTGACTCGTTTTTGTTCGATACTGACTGAAATTAATGTAACCTTATTGGTGTTCACAACTGTATATGTGCACATGACAGTACAATCGTCTACAGTAAAAAAAAAACACACACACACACACACACAGTAGAAACTTTACGGAACAATTCTAACAATTTGTTTTTAAATATTTTGGAACAATACCTTTATTTACATGCCCATAGTCAAGTGTACCAGCTACATGTGCAGGGGATTGTACACTCGGATGCCATAGTCAGTGTACCAGCTACATGTGCAGGGGATTGTACACTCGGATGCCATAGTCTTTAGCCAACTCATTAAACTTCGTGGACCAACCATATTTTTGCTTTATGCAATCATGCAATTTGAACTATCTGCATTGAGTTTAGGATACAAATGGCTTTTCAATAAATAGTATATATAGTTATGTAGTTGATGTATAGAAAATATTGCAATTCATAATGTAATTTCCAAAGATACACTTCCATAATTATAAATATGTTAAGTCCACGAATATTTATGAGTGAGTTAGAGACTATAGCATCCAATTGTACATAATATCTACTAAGAGATCCATATTTATGTCTGCTGTCTTTTAAACTAGCTTAGCAATTATTTTCCAACTCATATCTTTCTTCGCTTACTAGATTTACATTTGTATATAAATATTGTACTGGTATACCTACTTACCGAGCCAATTTACTGTACACAGTTACTTACATCATACATTGTATTATTTACAAAGCCGAATGAATAATAACGTCATCATAAATTTAATTATCAGGCCATACAATATACTATGTTATCCACTATCTTAAGAAAATTAGCAATACAACTATTTACACACATACCTACACAATATATACTTATGTACACATGAATGTTATAGTCTCTAGCCTACTCAATAATATTCGTGGACCTCACCTACATATACCGGTAATTATGGAAGAATACCTTTGTAAACGAATTTATAAATATAATGTTCTATACATCCGCTACAAAATTATACATATTATTCACTGAAAAGCAAGTTGTATACCAAAATCATTCAGCAAGTTATACTTGATACACACAAACATAAGGGGGCGCACGAAACATAAGGGGGCGCACGAAACATAAGGGGGCGCACGAAACATAAGGGGGCGCACGAAACATAAGGGGGCGCACGAAACATAAGGGGGCGCACGAAACATAAGGGGGCGCACGAAACATAAGGGGCCCACGAAACATAAGGGGCCCACGAAACATAAGGGGCCCACGAATCATAAGGGGCCCACGAATCATAAGGGGGCGCACGAAACATAAGGGGGCGCACGAAACATAAGGTGGCGCACGAAACATAAGGGGGCGCACGAAACATAAGGGGGCGCACGAAATCTTATGAGTGGGCTAGAGACTACAGCATTCGAGTGTACACTTGCTTCTAATAATCATCAACCTACCAATCTACTGACCAACTAACCTATCAAGCTTCTGAACGACCTACCTATATATTTATAACAACACCGAGTGCTTTTCGAACCTACCAACCAACATATCACTGTGTTGTTTTGAACTTCAGACACTGGGCTAAAGCAGATTATCTTTTATTGACAACCAGTGAAATGTCGAACGAAAAA
>CM064554.1:13855004-13875961 GCA_032716605.1 Paralithodes platypus
CACGAGGGTAAAGTTCTTAGCAGAACTGGATGTACCCCAAAGGAGGTAGGATAATGAATAAGTGCAATTCAAGTAATCTGGCCCAGATGGCTTTCTTCCTCGAGTTGTACAAGAAGTGCAAGATAGAATTGGGCGTTTCTTGGCAGAATATATTAGGAGAAACTGGAGAGGTCCCTGAAGATTGGAAACTAGCCAATGTGACCCCGATCTTTAAGAAAGGGAATCATGAGCATCCCTAGAAGCATCAAGCCAATTAGCTTGACTTCTATCACAATATAGCTTTTAGAAGGGATACTGGTATTCAAAATAGTTGATTACTGGGAAATTCACAACCTAACCCTCTCCGACATATGACGCTATGTTGAGCCTATTGGGGATACTTTAAAGCCTTTGTTACCATCAGGGTTATTTAGAAACCTTTAGTTTACTTACGTCAACCTCTGCAGTTGTCTTTGAGTTAGCTGTGGGCAGAAAACTAATTTTGGAGAGGTAATTATAAGAGTGAGATAACTCTATTTCTTATTGCTAATCTGGCAACCTCTGCATCATAAATGCGTGAAAGGGTTAATTACAGTTTCCAAATATGGATTCAGATAACACCAATCATGTCCTATCAATTTGCCCGGAATTATTTGCATGAAATGCAGAATGGGTATGACAAAAATAGAGCCATAGGCATCCTTTACTTAGATTTTCAAAATTCTTTGTTTAATTTTACCATTTCAGGCTACTGTCAAAAGTCTTTGCACTAGGTATCAATAAAGTTGACACAAGTTAGATAGAAAGTTGGCTAACATATAGACAGCAATGGGTGGTAGCAAATGGTGTTTCTTCTGAGTGGACTCCAGTCACTTATGAAGTTTCACAGGGATCTGTCCTTGGCCCACTTCTGTTTATATATGTTATATCAAAGACATTGATATTGGTCTGTTGATTGAAATCTAAAAATTTGCAAATGACTTGAAGCTTGGAGTGAATGTGAAGGACCCTAAACGGGTTGCACTGCTCAGGATAGATCTTAACAGACTAGATGAATGATGTTTATCAGCCAAGCGAACCCCAAGTCAGGTTATTGGCTATTGGGAAAGTCTCTGGAAGTGACTGACTTGAAAATAGGATTAGGGTATTCTAATCAGCAGTGACAAAGTTTTCCAAGCAGTGCATGAAAGTAGAGAAGAAAGCTCATAAATTATTGGGCTATATTAACCGTTTGAAGATCGTGACGCATTTTGACAGTTTATTCTGGCTCTAATTAGACGATTTTGTACAGCTTAGGAAGGATCTGTTGGACATATAAGGGCACAAACTATGTCAATTAAGCCCCTAACTACCATATTTCCATATATCCGTCATAATCTGAATACAATCGTCTAATAATAGCTAGAAAACAGAACATAAATACGCATTGAATCTTCTGAGGGTTGAGAGGCAATGTAGGTATAGAACTAATCTGTAATGAGTGTAATGCACTGCACAATCTCTCTCTTTTCACTTCGAGTATCTCCCTGAAAGGTCTTTGAGATACTAACTATTCCTTGCATCTCCTTGTAACTAACTAACTAACTCTCTCTCTCTCTCTCTCTTTTCCCCTCATGACCTTTTATTTATGCTCCCTGACCCTTCTCTATCTCCCCATTCGTATTATTCTCCGTCCTCTTCCCCCTCCTCTTTATTTTTGTTTTTAATCGACTCTCACGCGATTCTTTTTCCTTTCATTTATCGCCTTTCTCCCTCCACTCCCTCTGACCACCTCCTTCTCCCTCTCACCATCTCCCTCTCCTTCTTACTTACCTCCTCTTTCTCTCTCCCGCTCCTCCTCTCCCTCTCCCCCCTCTTTATCTCCCCTTTTTTTTTTACATCTCCTCCTGCTATGCCTTTTACCCTTTTTCTCTTCCTGTAGCTATTGTTTAGTCGGTTCTCTCTCTCTCTATGTATATATATAATATATATATATATATATATATATATATATATACAATCACGCACACACTGCTATGAACAGTAACATAGCGTAAGGACATACAACATTTATGCAAACATTAAATTAGTACTATACATCACTCTTGAACAAAAACGTACACACACACACACCCAAGGACATGCACATCCGGTATACTTTATTTAGATGCACGTACACGCACATGCATTCGCACATACACACACACGTACACACCGCACTAAAACAGTCACAGGACTTTGATCGGCTGTGTAGTGATAAAAATAACTAGAGAGAGAGAGAGAGAGAGAGATGCTCTACTTCACCTAATTAATGATTACCTGCAAGACAGAACACTTCACACAGTTGTCAATGGACATAACTCTGCTAACTACGTCATCAAAGCCAGTGTCCCACAGGGCAGTGTTCTTGGACCTTTGTTGTGGAATATTTATTTCAATGACATTCTGCAGCTCATCCCCGAGGCATTTGCTTATGCTGACGACTGTACTCTAACATTCACTTGTAACAAAGATGAGAGGCAAGCCACCGTCACTCATATCAACAATGCCTTACATAGTATCACCTCTTGGGCAAAACGCTGGCAAGTGAACCTTGCTCCGGAGAAAACTCAAGTAATGTTAATCTCTCGGAGACAAGATATTCCAACATAATTATACAACACCAGATATTCAGCTTGATGGGAGGAAGGTTCAGATGCAGAGTCAAGTGACAATTCTAGGAGTAAAATTTAATGATAATCTGTCTTTCACCAGCCATGTAAAGGACATCACAAAGAATGCTGCATGGAAACTTGGTTGCATTCGACGTGTATCACATCTCCTGGACTCTAAAGGTGTTGCTACTCTGTATAAGTCTCAAGTTCGTCCATTGATGGAATACTCTCCACTTGCATGGTCATCATGTCCCCCCTCATACTTGAAACTTTTGGACCAAATACAGAAAAGAGCTGAACACTTGATCCAACTCAAAGAACAAGAACATCATGACCCCAGGTTTCAGCCTCTACAACAGCGTCGGGATGTGGCAGGTTTGTGTGTAACATACAACACCCAAAAAAAGCACACTCCACACCTGACAGCCTTACATCTACAACCTGCCCAACCAAGATCATATGCAACAAGAACCGCATCCACAAGGTACCATCAGGTCAGTGTTCCATTTGCTAGGACAGAACACTACCTTCGTTCCTACTTACCAAAGTATGCAAGACTGTGGAATCACCTGGTTCAGCACACTGACCTGCATCACTTAACCTCACTACAACAGTTCAAGTCGGAAGTTAATAACTGGCTCAGGAATATCACAGTTCCCTACTAAATCTTGGTAATATAATTATTAATTATCATACTTCATAAAGAGGGATCTTTGATAAAATATATACTGGTATCTATTATATATAAATATATCAATGCTATATATTTTTTGCATTTTAAATGTGTTTCGCTATAGATAATTCCACGTTTCATCACTGGAATTTTAGCTGTAAGAACACCATATAATGTCGTGAAGTTTAGAAAAAAAGAAAAAAAAAGAGAGAGAGAGAGAGAGAGAGAGAGAGAGAGAGAGAGAGAGAGAGAGAGAGAGAGAGAGAGAGAGAGAGAGAGAGAGCGAGAGAGAGAGAGAGAGAAGAGAGAGAGAGAGAGAGGGGGGGGGGGGGGGGGGGGAGTTTATTAAAAGACGAAAGATTCTATGCGACCAAAAACAAAATAATAGTAAAAACAAATTGGAGAAATATAGACAAAAAAACTACCATAAAAGAAGAGAGAGGACCCCAGAATGAGGCACGGGATAAAGAGAGAGGAAGTGCCCCACAAAAACCTGATGATGAGGGCATGTGATGGGCACGGTGATGGGGCCCCGGGAATGAGGTGGTGGTGGTGGTGGTGGTGGTGGTGGTGGGATGGATGAGGCCGGAATGACGGAATGCGGGGAATGAGGCAGTAAAGGGATGCAGGAGGGATGCTGTGTGTGAGAAGGGGAAATGAGGAGGGGAAACTGTGCGAAATTAGGAAGGGATACTATGTAGACAAATGAGAATATAACAGCATGTGAAATGCTGCATGTGAGAAGGAAGGTGAAATGACGAGATGCTCTGCAAAATTAGGAATATAATGTGCAAAAATATTTTGTGAAATGAGGACAGTATAATATGTAGCATAATAAGAACACTAACAAATGGAAGGGGATGCTGTATATCAAAAGGGGAAAAAAGGAATTAAGAGATGTGCAAAATAAGTTATACCATACGAAATTAAGTATATGGGGATATATAAAATGAGGAGGGATAATATGCGAAATGAGGGACGATTTACTGTATGAAATGATATGTTACGATAGGAAATAAAAAGCGATTCAAAATGAGGGAATTATGAAAAACGAGAATGGAGACAGATACAAGATGAACAAATGAGGGATGATGAGGAG
Source organism: Paralithodes platypus (assembly GCA_032716605.1). Classification (NCBI taxonomy): domain Eukaryota; kingdom Metazoa; phylum Arthropoda; class Malacostraca; order Decapoda; family Lithodidae; genus Paralithodes; species Paralithodes platypus. The sequence continues at coordinate 13,859,389 of CM064554.1, forward strand.
CTCGTATTGTGAAATCTGAAGTAGTGATGCTATGCAAGATAAGGGAGCATTCATGCACGAAATGAATAATAATACATAAAGTTAATTTTGATGCTTAATATAATACGAGTGAGTTTCTATATGTGAAATGAGAGAGTGATGCTATACAAAAGAGTAAGTATAGAACGATAGGGTAGTCCGTGAGAGAATAACTGTACAATAATTGGAAGGGCACGTAGATGAAATGAAGATGATATTTGGTATCATAAACATTTACAATGAGGCAATACATTTGATGGTTAATGGAATTAGAATGCAAATTATATAGGTAAAAGGGATTGCAAAAATACATAGTCATAGTTGATGTTCTAATTTAATTTTTTTTTAGGGTTATATATATGAATGTAAACAAATTAAATCGGGAATAAAACATAGAAGTAGGGTTGTAAATATGTAAATAGGGCAAACATGTTAGTGAACACTTGAAGATACAACAAAGTAATGAAACACTAGACACAACATGAAGAGATGAAGAATATTATGTATTACAAAAACACAAATGTTGTAACATATTTGCTGGTCCTTACGAGGCTGCTTGTGGCAAGGTTGGTATAGTGTAAAGGCCAACTACTAGTACTCCAAGATTGGAAGCCAAAGCATCACATTTTTCCCTTGCCCCTCAACTTTCTCTTCATAATTGCTGAGGGGCACAGGGCCCTGGGTGGGGCTTTGGTTTCCCGGGCGTTTCCGCACCCTCCTCAGCTCCCCGCCATGGAGTGGCTTCGGTCACCCAGGCTTTATTGTGGTCAGCGGGGAGGGTTCTGTGGGGGCGCTCGGTTATGGCCTTGGAATTGCTCGGGGCCTTGGGGCTGTTCGGCCAGGCAGCTTGGGGAACAACAACAACAACTACTAGTACTACAATGGGTTGATAGACGTGACTTACATCAAAGCTTCCCTACCACAGCAGCACTGGGAGAGTCTGGAAATTTGACCAAACTTAAAGTTGGCATCACCTGAGGACATACTTTGTAACTGTCAATATACCGGTACTAATGAACATGGTATTTTGTAATCAACGTTACTTCCATTATGGCATTATTTTAAAGCGCATAGTTAAAACAAAAAAGCATGTCATGGATGTTCTAGTTAAAAGAAATGCCCATTCCATTAGCTTGGAAAGCCTTCAAAACTTCGTTGGGGACCCAGGTCATGGTTACGTAACCATCCCAAAATAACTGATTGTAGTATAATATATGTTGTTATATTTTGTGGATTCAATGTCCATGTGGTGCGCTCAGTTAAGGTTTGCATGTAGAATGTAGGAACCATAATTTGTTTTCATATTTTAATATCTGTACATGAGCTGTAACTAAGGACCATAGTCCGCCAAGTAATTGAGGCAATATATACATATCGATGCCATTTGTATTTATTATTAGATTATGCATCAATTAGAATAAGTACACTGTACTGACAAAAGTAAAACGTGTAAGTGAAGAAGAATAAACACATTTACAAATAAGTGAAAATAACGAAAATTTAACAGCAAAACATGAACGGTATATTAACGGAGTATTCTTCTCCATTTTGTTGCTGTGAGGAAGATAATCAAAGTTCAAATTACATTAGATCGTAACCATGCCTATCTCTCTATTACTTCACCACTATGTATTTTGTAATAGTATATGTATTTCTGTAATTACTTAGGCACATACCCCATAGCTGGGGGTAGCCGGCTCCAGACAGAGGGTCCAGGACCACTTTCGCGTTCCCTTGCCCTTTACAAGGGAAGGAGGATTCCTAGCCCCCTGGCCCCAGACGGAAATGTAGGACAGTAAAAGAGACAGATATAAACGGCTAAGGTTAAGGAAGAGGATACCAAACCGCGAATGTACTTCAAAGGTTTAATAAAATCGTCAGGGGACAGTCAGCTAAAAGATAAAGTGGCATCATCTGGTTGAAAGGGTTAAAGGTCATCATCGAGAGTTGCCCACAAGAGAGAGAGCTAATGGTGTTTACGTGTGCTGTGCTCTCACTATGTTGTACTACTTTGCTAAGGTATATATAATAAAATATATGATATTTATCAAGGTTACGCCAAGTAAAAATGCTATGTTATGATGAAGTGTATGGGTGAAATACAAAATAGATTACGGCGTACGGTACGATGATTGGAACAATTTATGTAATGTATCACGTCATCACATAATGAATGGATGGGTTAACAACAACGGCATAGTAGTCTATCTCCCCCAAAGCATTACATTATAATATTGTCCTTAGGTCTAGCACAATAAAACTATACATACTTCGAATTCACACAAACAACTCCTCTATTATCACCTATAAACAAACTGCGTTGAGAATGTTTGTTAAAAGTAAAAGAAAATAGTCAAGGTAAACTCGCTGTGTAACTCGCCTATTGACCCAGCCTCGACACAATATACAGCAGAGTGTATAGATATATAGTAAGGTGACAGACGGGAAATAGAAGCGATGTGCTTATCATGGAGGAGATAGGATGGAGATGAGAGGGAAGATATGATGGAGAAAAGAATGATCTATGATGCTACACACACACATACATTAACAATATATATATATATATTATATATATATATAATATATATATATATATTTATATATATATATATATATATATATATATATATATACAGTATATATATATATATATATATATATATATATATAGATAATTATATATATATATATAATTATATATATATATATATATATACAGTATACTGTATATACAGTATATATATACTGTGCATGCCATTCCTCCCTCTCCACCCCCCTCTCTCTTACTTATGCCTAATATCCTAATCTCTTCTAAAGATGCACTTTCTACCCTCTCTGGGCTTAATACTAAGAAGGCGTACGGTCCGGACGGTGTTCTTCCTGTTGTACTCAAATACTGTGCTTCCGTTCTAACTCCCTGCCTACTTAAACTCTTCCATCTCTGTCTCTTCTCTAACGTCTTCCCTTCTTGCTGGAAGTTTGCTCTGATTCGACATGTCCCAAAGAAGGGACAGCTCTCAACCCTCCAACTATCGTCCAATTGCTCTCATCTCTTGCATCTCTACAGTTTTTTAAACTATTCCTACTTCCTAATTTCTTAAGCATTTTTCTTCCCATAATCTACTCTCAGATCCTCAGTATGGCTTCCTTAAGGGTATCTCTACTGGTGATCTTCTTTCATATCTTACTAACGCTTTTGTCATCCTCCTTTTGAGTTTTCGGTGAGACCTTTTCTATTGCGCTAGACATATCGAAGGCCTTTGATATAGTCTGGCACAAATCTTTAATTTCTAAACTACCCTCCTTCGGTTTCTATCTCTTCATCTGTGCTGTTATCTCTAATTTCCTTTCTCGCCATTCCATAGTTACAGTTGTGGACGGCCATCGTTCACTTCCTCATCCTATCAACTCCGGTGTTCGTAAGGGTTCTGCCCTATCTCCAATTATCTTTTTAATATTCATAAATGATCTTCTCAACTGTACCTCCAGTCCTATCCATTCATATGCAGATGACTCTACCTTACACTATTCAACTAGTTTTCCAAAACGCCCCAGCAAGCAATCCCTCAAAAACAAACTTAATGAAGCTTTACAACACTTATCTTCTGATCTAACTACCATTTCCGATTGGGGCAGAGAAAACCTTGTTGTCTTTACTGCTTCCAATACCCAATATATCCATCTATCTACCTGTCGTGAACTACCAGAGGACTATCCCATATACTTCAACAATACAACAATCAACCCTTCATTTTATATATATATATATATATATATATATATATATATATATATATATATATATATATATATATATATATATATATAGTTTGGACACTCACACTGTCTCTCGTGTAAAGATGGCCTGAGATGAAGATATGTTAAAGACATAACTGGCACACAAAGGTAGCATCTCTCTCTCTCTCTCTCTCTCTCTCTCTCTCTCTCTCTCTCTCATGAATATTGTGTGTTTCCTTATCTCTTCATACTCTTCCCTTCACTATTGCTCCCTTGCCAACCTCCCTCATCATGATAATGGGTCTGACCCTGTACTCAATATGAATCCTGTAGCCTGGAAGTTATTGAATATATATTTAATTACACCCCCTTGATCTCTCACTCTCTCCATCCACAAACCACTGACATCAATATGATAGCTACTTGCAATAGTCATACCTACAACATGTGCTCACCCATTGTGATATACGTAATTACATACAAAAGTGCAGACTGTTGTACTCCTGTCACCACTAATATTCTTTTTATCCAAGTTGAATGTGTTATTTTACTGATTATAATCCTAGAGAGCAGGCTGGTAAACAGGAAACTATCCAATGCAAGTTTATATATATATATATTAACTCTATTCCTCTTAGTTATTACTTCCAAATATGTAAAAGTCTGACTTATGCCTCTCTGTATTATGTCTTTGAAAGTGGTAATATGGCCAAACCATATAAATTCAAATTAGTCTTCTAGCACACTTTTCACAACCATTTCAATCTTAAGATTAAATTGTCACGTTTTGTCATCCTGCTATTTCGATACCCTTGACAATAGTATGAATAATTCGTAGAGGTACTCCTGTAATATACTTGAATACCTTTTCATCAACATAATAGGTTATGATCACCAATGTTATTGCATAAGTAATTTTGCTTCCTCACTGTTCAGCAACATCTCTCTCTCTCTCTCTCTTTATCTATCTCAACAAGTAAATACTTAACACAGCTACTTACCTTGCAGATGTGCACTTATAACTACTAGTAAGCACTATACCCATCGAAGACGTGATAATATTATGAATACATGTCCAATTTACATTCTGGCAAGCAAGAGACCATTCAAAGCATGTTCCCTTTCTTTTAGTAATTATATCTGAAAATGCAAAATGTAAGTTATGTTTTTCAGTTATAATTTTATCCTTGGAAGTGGACAAACTAAATGTTTTAAATAGGCTAACTTATGAATCATACATAACGGTAATCACCCTTTGCCATCTCTCTCTCTCTCAAGCACACACTGTGCAAGTTGTTGTTACACTTTCCTGTGGACGAGTTTTGTCTTTCGCTTCTATCTCAAGAAACCGTACTGTATGATTATATTGATTTTATGATTATTATAATTGGCCCATATTGCACATGACGAAGACCTTGATATTTTGTGCCCAATTGTAACTGAATTATTGTATCACAAGTCATTATTTTATCGACTTGTATTTTTGTGTTCCCGCATGCTAGCTTTGTAGTTGAAATCACACTCAACAAAGCCCAGCACTGTTACAGTCGATGAATGGGGCGGAACCCTCCATAAACTTCAGTCACAATAATTAAGTGTGCCGTGTTTTACAATGGCTCTAAACACATAATATCTTAAGCTAACTACCAATGCGTTGAGCAGGCCAAAAATTACCGATACTCAACGGGGTTCTCGTGGAGATACCAGTGCCAAAGCTAGTACTCAATAATGAGACATCTAATATGAATTAAAAACGGTCACTGCAATAGCTCCACCTGAACACCAGACAAAGTCCCAAACTACAAGAGATGCCAACTCGAAGCAAACGTTCCTGCAACTATTAAATTCTATGTAACTATTATATGTATATATATATGTTTGTATACGTGTAAATTAATGTAAAGTGATATGTTGCACTTGCACTCAGTGTCTTTGATGCAATTATACTTCAATTTATGTTGTACTTCAACATTGTAAGCTAAGCTTACCATTTCCATACAATCATTAATGTACATTATAATTTTCTCATTCTCAGCCACCATATTGTACAATGTGCATTATCGGCTCTTCGGTTTGCTATTCTTCAAATAAACCATTTATCAACTCTGCGTAAGCAGAGTTTGGTATCGCCCCCCCGTATAGTGGGTACCACCCGAAAAAAATGTCTGTCGTCGTCGTCGTCGTCGTTGTCCGTCTGTCTCGGAACTCCTCCTAGACCGTTGGACGGATTTTCACAAAATTTCACACGAACATTTGTTGCGTGAATGCGAACGTCAGTCAAAAAAGATTTTTGAATTTATGCAATAGTTATGATTTTAGGTCCAAAATATGGTTTTACCTCCCCCAGTCCCCCATCCCCGGACACCCCCCCCCCCCCCCCCCCCCAGCTATGATGGCGTTTTTAGTGTGTGAGCTCCAAAGGGGCTCACACTCTAAGAACGCATTCGTTCTGGGGGCGAAAACATCTCACTCAGCATTTGCTAGGTTAAGTTAGTTTAGTTGGCATTAGAAATTATGGTAGTAATAGTGGGATTGATGGTGATAGTAGTGATGATGGTGATAATAGTAGTGAAGATGGTTGTATTTGTATTGATGATGATGATAGTAGTAGATAAGATGGTGACATTAGTAGATATGATGGTGACAATACTAGTAGTAATGATGATGGTGACAAGTAATGATGATAGTTGTAGTTATAATGATGACAGTAGTGATGATGGTAGTGACGATGGTGTGAGTATTACTGATGATGGTGAGTAGTAGTGATGATGATGGTGAAAGTTGTAGTGATGATGACAATAGTTGTGATGATGGCAGTAGTAGTGATGATGGTGATAGTAGGATACATGATGGTAATACTTGTGACAGTAGTAATGATGATGGTTATAGTAGTAGTAATGATGTAAACTGTAGTAATGATGATTGTAAGATGGTGGTGATGATATTAGTAATGATGGTTGATAGTTGTAGTATCAATGATGATAGTAGTGATTAAGATGCTAGTGACAATGTACAGTGATGATGGTGAGAGTAGTAGTGATGATTATAATTGTAGTAGTGATGATGATCATAGTAATGGTGATGGTGACAGTACTCGTGATAATTGTGGCAGTTGTAGTGATGATGGCAGTAGTAGTGATTATGTTGATTGTGATTGATGATGGTATTAGTAGTGATGATGGTAACCCATCGCAGAGTTGGGTATGCCGTTTTGATTTTGGGCAAAACGGCACGTCTACTTTATTATTGTTCTTATAATTATTATCAACTCTGCGTAAGCAGAGTTTAGTATCGCCCCCCTGTATAGTGGGTACCACACAAAAAAAATGTCTGTCGTCGTCGTTGTCGTCGTTTTCGTTGTTGTCCGTCTGTCTCGGAACTCCTCCTAGACCGTTGGACGGATTTTCACCAAATTTCACACAAACATTTGTTGCGTGAATGCGAACGTCAGTCAAAAAAGATTTTTTGAATTTATGCAATAGTTATGATTTTAGGTCCGAAACATGGTTTTACCAAGCCCCTCAACCTCCCCCCCCCCCCCACCACCTCCCACCCTACCCAGCAATGATGGCGTTCTGAGGGCAAAAACATCTTACTACGTATTTGCTAGGTTAAGTTAGTTCAGTTGGCATTAGAAGTGATGGAAGTAATAGTGGGATTGATGGTGATAGTAATGATGATAGTGATAATAGTAGTAATGATGGTTGTAGTTGTATTGATGATGATGACAGTAGTGATGATGATGACAGTAGTAGATATGATGGTGACAGTAGTAGATATGATGGTGACAGTACTAGTAGTAGTGATGATGGTCATAATAGTAGTGATGATGGTGACAAGTAATGATAGTTGTAGTGATAATGATGACAGTAGTGATGATGGTAGTGACGATGGTGTGAGTATTTGTGATGATGGTGAGTAGTTGTGAGGATGGTGAAAGTTGTAGTGATGATGACAATAGTTGTGATGGTGAAGATCATAGTAATGATGATGGCAGTAGTAGTGATGATGGTGATAGTAGGATACATGATGGTAATACTTGTGACAGTAGTAATGATGATGGTTATAGTAGTAGTGATGATGTTAACAGTAGTAATGACGATTATAAGATGGTGGTGATGATAGTAATGATGGTTGATAGTTGTAGTATCAATGATTATAGTAGTGATTAAGATGGTAGTCACAATGGTGACAGTAGTAGTGATGATGGTGAGAGTAGTAGTAATGATTGTAATTGTAGAAGTGATGATCATAGTAATGGTGATGATGACAGTAGTCGTGATGATTGTGGCAGTTGTAGTGATGATGGTGTTTGTGATTGATGATGGTATTAGTAGTGATGATGGTAACCCATCGCAGAGTTGGGTATGCCGTTTTGATTTTGGGCAAAACGGCACGTCTACTTTATTGGTATTATTTTATTATTATCAACTCTGCGTAAGCAGAGTTTGGTATCGCCCCCCGTATAGTGGGTACCGGTATCACACGAAAAAAATGTCTGTCGTCGTCGTCGTCGTCGTCGTCGTCATCGTCCGTCTGTCTCGGAACTCCTCCTAGACCGTTGGACGGATTTTCACCAAATTTCACACGAACATTTGTTGCGTGAATGCAAACGTCAGTCAAATTTTTTTTTTTTAATTCATGCAATAGTTATGATTTTAGGTCCAAAATATGGTTTTGCCCCCCCCCCCCCTACCTCCAGGACCCCCCCCCCCCCAACCATCCATGAACCCCCCCCCCAACCCTCCATGACCCCCCACCCCCCAGCAATGATGGCATTCTTAGTCACTAAGCACGCATTCGTTCTGGGAGCGAAAACATCTCGCTACGTATTTGCTAGGTTAAGTTAGTTTAGTTGGCATTAGAAGTGATGGTAGTAATATTTGGATTTATGGTGATAGTAGTGATAATGGTGATAATTGTAGTGATGATGGTTGTAGTTGTATTGATGATGATGACAGTAGTGATGATGATGACAGTAGTAGATATGATGGTGACAGTAGTAGTAATGATGGTCATAATAGTAGTGATGATGGTGACAAGTAATGATGATAGTTGTAGTGATAATAATGACAGTAGTGATGATGGTAGTGACGATGGTGTGAGTATTAGTGATGATGGTGAGTAGTAGTGAGGATGGTGAAAATTTGTAGTGATGATGATGATAGTTGTGGTGATGAAGTTCATAGTAATGGTGATAATGGCAGTAGTAGTGATGATGGTGACAGTAGAATAAATTATGGTAATATTTGTGACACTAGTAATGATGATGGTTATAGTAGTAGTGATGATGTTAACAGTAGTAATGATGATTGTAAGATGGTGGTGATGATATTAGTAATGATGGTTGATAGTTGTAGTATCAATGATGATAGTAGTGATTAAGATGCTAGTGACAATGGACAGGGATGATGGTGAGAGTAGTAGTGATAATTGTAATAGTAGTAGTGGTGATGATGATCATAGTAATGGTGATGATGACTACTCGTGATGATTGTGGCAGTTGTAGTGATGATGGCAGTAGTAGTGATTATGTTGATTGTCATTGATGATGGTATTAGTAGTGATGATGGTAACCCATCGCAGAGTTGGGTATGCTGTTTTGATTTTGGGCAAAACGGCACGTCTACTTTATTGTTATTATTGTTATTATTATTATTATTATTATTATTATTAGTAGTAGTAGTAGTAGTAGTAAAATTTGTCCCCGGGTCATCTTTTAACAACTGCCCATATGCCAAGACATGGACCTGGGTCAAATGCTATGGATAGATACCTGTATTTAGCAACAACTACAGGTAAATCAATTGAATAAATATAGATGAACGGTCTTACCTATTCTAAACAACATTACATAAAGGATAGCATTATATATTCAACTTGATACTATGTATAGATTAGTGATGAAATTGAATCTTGTAACTTACTCATATCATCTGTCCAATACGAATAATCTTAATAACATAATTGATATTAGATGCAGATAGTAACAGAAAATTATAATTATTACATGGCATGAAAGTTGACAAATATACTTTGTCATCGGCGTATATTAACTACATCGTTGTTGAAAATATTGTTCAAACTAATTGAACATACAGTACTTTGTATTATGTGCACTATATTATCGGTTAGTGACATATGTTTAGATGTTTGTAAATGTATATATAATATAATCATAAATACAGTATAATCCTCAAAGGGTTAATGTCCAGAGCTTCATATACAAAAAGTGGTACAACATAACTCTTCCCTACAATACGTTACAACAAAAAATAATAGTATATGATATAATATTTATGAAAAACATTAAGCAACTTAGCTCAGTTAATGAACAACGAAATTCATAACAGGTCAAGAACTTCATCGCATCAACTCATATTTCATGTAGCACAAAGGAAAGTTTTCTGAATGTTGCATAATTGGAGGAAAAGATTAATAAAAAGCCTTTTGCAAATGCAATTACATGGGCGTGCAAAGCAAATACTTAATTTTGAGTAAAAGGGAATACCCCAATTTAATAAGAGAGGACATTTTGAAGCCAAATAACACAATCTGCATTTTACTTGAATAATGTTAAATATTGATTGGGAATGGATACAGTTAAAAATGTCACTACTGAACTCCCTGCCAAACCTGGATAAAGTCATCTGCAATAGAAATAGCCACGACTTGCAAATGTCGATCAATAAGAAAGTTAAAGCTGTAAACATCGACATTTAGTAGAAATACAATAAGGCAATTTATTTGTGTTAGATAAATAGTTTGTCGAACTGGTTTTCGTGCACTGTTGCCCACATAAGTTGTGTTTTACTCTATGTTCGTATACATGAAAATAAAATGTGCCTAAATGAATTACTATAGTCTATTCGCTGTAAGTAGGCGAGAAATCAAGAACTCTATCCACTGTAACTCAAAAAGGGCTAGACCAAATTGGCTGTAAATTTCCACACCTATTCCCTGGCTGACTCTTCCCAAATGGTATAAATATTACCTCGATTACTCTAGTCGTTTTTGAGTTACAGAGGTTAAGAGGTCATGATTTCTCGCCTACTTACAGCGAATAGACTGTAGTGTAGGGGTGCAGCCACAGAGTGTGAGGTGAATTGAATGGTCAGGATATGGAGAATGCCAGCTCAGAAAAGTATTTGGGCAGTGTGATGGGTAAAGATGGGAGTATGGAGGATGAAGTGCGGGAGAGGGTGCAACAAGGTAAGAAGGTTGAAGGGAACAATTCAAGCAATGACAAGGAATGGGATGGTCAGCATGGAAGTAAAAAAGTCATTGCATGATAGTGTAGTAATCCCGACATTGACGTACGTTGGAGAGACACAAATCAAGAGTGAGAGGGGTGGAAATGAGTCACTTGAGAAGTGCGTGTGGAGTTACATGGAGTTATAGACAGACGAATAAGGAAGAACTAAAGCGGCGTGGCGTGGATGTGGATGTGCTGGAGAGTTTGAACACGAACACCTTGAGATGATTCAGCCATGTGGAACGTATGGGAAGGGAGAGAATGACTAAGAGAGAGTACGAGAGTGACGTGGAAGGACAGAGAGGAAGAGGCAGACCGAGAGTGAGGTGGAAAGATGGAGTTAAGGGGTATAGAAGCGAAAGCGGTGTTGCTTGGGAGAAGAGGCATTGGCTCACATGGGACAAAAGTGCAAGGGGTGATTTATTCGTGGTCAACCCTTCGGGGATCCTGGCGTCAGGCAACAGTTGTTTTATGCAGTGGTTAAAACTTTTGATTAGTCAACTGACAGTGAGAAGAAACCACACTCGCAATTAATTTAAGCAAATTTTACTGTCATACATATCATCACGAGGAACAAAACTTATATGGGCAACTGTACATCGATATACACCATAAACGTATTACTCTAGATGTCCAAATTGCTTAACCCTTTGAGTACCAGCGACGTGTTAACTTTTATTCTAGCCATATTTAGACAATATTATGCAGCTTAGGAAGGATCTGCAGTAGTTAAAAGACTTGGCTGAGATAGTTTTAAGCCTTATTATTGCTAGAGGTCCTTCCTAATCTGAATAAAATCGTCTAATAGTTGCCGCCACACAAAGATAAGGAAGTCACCGGTACGGTATGGGTTAAAACTCAAAACTTGCAATTGGCCAATAAATAACAATCTGTAAGAAAATACAAAATGCAAAATGGAGGGAACTAAAGGCAAGAGCATAAACTGCAGACGACGGGTCAAGGTTTGCCTGAAAAAACAAAATAAGGTATAAATAAAGGCAAGAGCAAGAACGAGAGAGAGATTTACATAGATACACTGTCCACATAGAGCTTGCGATCCAAACGAGGAAAGTGGAAGACATGGATACCCCGAAAGAAGGGAGAGAGAGAAAAAGAGAGAGTGAGAGTGAGAGAGAGAGAGAGAGGAAAAAAAAGAGCAAGAGGAAAGCTGTGGTCCCATAAAGAGATGTGGTGGTCTGCAGCAGGAGTAAAGGTGCACGGATCTTACAGCTGGTGGTACAAAGGAGTACAAAGGAAATCAAGCAACAACTGGTCTAGTGACCCTTCTAGGTTGCTTGTCCTCCAAAACACTGAGGATCAAGTGTCCAAACAGTGGGTTAGAGTGGGTAAGGGAACATTGGAAAGGGAATTACTGCCCTGGAACTAATGTCCGTGGCAGGATTAGGAAGTTAGTAGGGGACAGATGGGTTAGTAACTGAGGGGGGGGATAAAATAAAGTTATTCATTTACAAACGCAGTCAGTCGCGGGTTTGATGCGAGATATTTGTCTAGGCGGAGTTTAAATGAATCAACGGTGATGCAGTCTATAACGTTTCATTTCGGGGAAGCCCATTCCACAAGTTGACAACTCGATTGAAGAAGAAATTCTTAGATTCGTGTGAGTTCAAAGATTTACCAATAATTTTGCAACCGTTTCCCCGCGTGTAATTAGATTGGTCGATAGTGAAGTACTTACTACAGTTCATATTGTCGATGCCTTTGATGATTTTGAACAGTTGAATTAAGTCACCTCTTAATCTGCGCTGGGTTAAAGGAAATAGATTTAATTCTCTAAGATGCTCTTCGTATGGTTTGTTCTTTAGGCTAGGTATCATTTTGGTAACTCTACGTTGAACTCGTTCTAGCTTGTTTATATCTTTTTGGTATAAGGGCACCAGGCTTGAACGCAGTATTCCAGAAGAGGGCGGACTAAGGAATTGTAAAGGGTTAGGATAACTTCTTTGGATTTATGCTCAAATGACCTGCCTATAAAGCCAATTATTTTGTTTGCCTTCTTAACAACTTCTGAACATTGTTGACTCGGTTTTAGGTTACTCGATATTGTTACTCCCAGATCGGTTTCTCTGTTTACATTCTTAAGCTGAGTGCCATTCATCGAATAGTTTGCTTTCTCATTTAGGTATCCGATATGTAGTACTTTACATTTATCCGCATTGAAACTCATTTGCCAAATTTGGGCCCAACATGACAATTTATCTAGATTGTGTTGCTATCGTCAACTTGTTCTTTTGAGAGTACGCTATTTGCAATTTTTGTATCGTCAGCAAATTTTGAGATTGTACAGGTGAGACCCTCATCTATGTCGTTGATGTAAATTAGAAAGATAATTGGTCCTAGTACCGATCCCTGGGGTACCCCGCTACTTACATTGGTCCATTTAGATGCCTTACCGTTTATGACTACTCTTTGCTTTCTGTCGCTGAATGAGTGAGTGAGTGAGTGAGTGAGTGAGTGAGTGAGTGAGTGAGTGAGTGAGTGAGTGAGTGAGAGAGAGAGAGAGAGAGAGACTCAGACCACACAGACCTTGCAGTCCCTACTAGGTGTCCGGCCTTAAGGGATAGTGTTTAGTCTATTTTGGTATTTATTTTTTAGTGTCCTCGCTAGCCCTCCATCAAGCTTAAAGAAACACTCCCTAGGCCAATAAATTTGTACATTTTTCGATAGAAAAATTTCCCGGCCAAAGGAGTACAAATTACAAAGGAGTACAAAGGAAATCAAGCAACAACAGATCTAGTGACCCTTCTAGGTTGCTTGTCCTCCAAAACACTGAGGATCAAGTGTCCAAACAGTGGTTTAGAGTGGGTAAGGGAACATTGGAAAGGGAATTACTGCCCTGGAACTAATGTCCGTGGCAGGATTAGGAATTTAGTAGGGGACAGATGGGTTAGTAACTGAAGGGGGGATAAAATAAAGTTATTCATTTACAAACGCAGTCAGTCGCGGGTTTGATGCGAGATATTTGTCTAGGCGAGTTTTTAATGAATCAACGGTGATGCAGTCTATAACGTTTCGGGGAAGCCCATTCCACAAGTTGACAACTCGATTGAAGAAGAAATTCTTAGATTCGTGTGAGTTAAAAGATTTACCAATAATTTTGCAACCGTTTTCCCCGCGTGTAATTAGATTGGTCGATAGTGAAGTACTTACTACAGTTCCTATTGTCGATGCCTTTGATGATTTTGAACACTTGAATTAAGTCACCTCTTAATCTGCGCTGGGTTAAAGGAAATAGATTTAATTCTCTAAGACGCTCTTCGTATGGTTTGTTCTTTAGGCTAGGTATCATTTTGGTAACTCTACGTTGAACTCGTTCTAGCTTGTTTATATCTTTTTGGTAATAAGGGCACCAGGATTGAACGCAGTATTCCAGAAGAGGGCGGACTAATGAATTGTAAAGGGTTAGGATAACTTCTTTGGATTTATCTCAAATGACCTGCCTATAAAGCCAATTATTTTGTTTGCCTTCTTAACAACTTCTGAACATTGTTGACTCGGTTTTAGGTTACTCGATATTGTTACTCCCAGATCGGTTTTCTCTGTTTACATTCTTAAGCTGAGTGCCATTCATCGAATAGTTTGCTTTCTCATTTAGGTATCCGATATGTAGTACTTTACATTTATCCGCATTGAAACTCATTTGCCAAATTTGGGCCCAACATGACAATTTATCTAGATTGTGTTGCATATCGTCAACTTGTTCTTTTGAGAGTACGCTATTTGCAATTTTTGTATAGTCAGCAAATTTTGAGATTGTAACAGGTGAGACCCTCATCTATGTCGTTGATGTAAATTAGAAAGAGAATTGGTCCTAGTACCGATCCCTGGGGTACCCCGCTACTTACATTGGTCCATTTTGATGCCTTACCGTTTATGACTACTCTTTGCTTTCTGTCGCTGAGCCAATTTTCTATCCATTTCAACACACCGTCTTGTATTCCATGCGCTTTTAGTTTAGCAGTAAACGTTTGTGGGGAACTTTGTCAAAGGCCTTTTGAAAATCAAGGTATATAATATCTACAGCTTTACTCTCATCGTAGAGGTTGAGGATATCGTGGAAGAAGTCTAAGAGGTTTGTTAAACAGGAACGTTTTTTACGAAAGCCGTGTTGAGTATCTTTAAGTATGTTATTTTCCTCTAAGTGATTTACGAGTCTGTCTCGTATGACCGTTTCTAGCATGTTACATACAACTGAGGTTAAGCTACTTGGACGATAGTTACAGGTAGGGATTTGCTGCCTTTTTTTAATATCGTGTTACGTTGGCTAGCTTCCACTGATCGGGCATAGTTCCAGACTGCAAGGATTTATTGAATAGTAATGTCAGTGGTTTAGAGAGCTCATCCTTAGCTTCCTTTAGAACTCTAGGCGAGATTGTATCAGGTCCAGGGCGTTTTATTTACCTTGAGTTTATCTAAACAATTCAATACTTCTCTCTCTGTAACGGTGATATTGCTTAGAACATCTGAATTATCAATCTGAATCGGCGATGGTGTAGGGATATCACTGAGGTCTTCTGTTGTAAAAACTGATGCAAAGAAGGTATTGAGGGCATTACTCATTTGTTCTTCGTCTTTGGTGTATTCTCCATTTTCATCGACTAACGGTCCAACAGTTGAAGTAACTCTTTTTTCTTTCTGATATAACGATAAATTTCTTTCGGGTTTGTTTTACTTTGATTCGCAATATTTAACTCTAAGGTCTTTTTACTTTTGCTTAATTAACTTTTTGGCTTTGCGTCGTAGCTTCTACAAACTTTCACACCGTTCTCTTCGTCATTTTTGTGAGGATTTTAATCTATCATTAGCAATTTTTTTAGGCAAGCAGGCAGTTTGAAATATCTTTATTCCACCATTTGGGCTTATTATTATGGCCTGGACGCCGAGTTTTCGCATGGTATGCAGTCTTGCACTGCTTTTAGGTAAGTGGCTTCGAATAACTTCCAAGATGTATTATATGTCGTTATTGTTGAATTAAAAAGCTCCAGTCAGTTTCTTTAAACATAGCTCTAAGTTTATGGAATTTTTGCTTTCCTTGAAATTAGGGACTTTGTCGATTCTACTATTTGGTTCGTTACTAGTAAACTTTAAAGTGAAAGTTATCGTACGATGGTCGCTGTTACTGAATCCCTCACCAACATTCAAATTCTCTATAATTTCTTCTTTTGTTGCAAGAACAATGGCAAGAACGTTATTACCACTGTCGGCGTTCCCAACAAATTGATCACTCGAACTCTCTTGCAAGTTCGTATACAAGTCATGTCCGGAGTGTGAAGTAAGAGTATCGCCCCACTTGGTCACAGGTAAATTAAAGTCACCCAAAATTACGGTATCTTGTTAGTTACTTACATCTGTCAATTTGTTTCGTAACTTGCTCGGTCAGTGTTGCAACTGATTGAGCGGGAGGTCTGTATATGAATGCAAGTATTATTTTGGTACCGTTATTATTCTTTTATTAGCACAAAAGATGCGTCCACCTTGAAAAAACAATTTGAGGTTTTGCAAGAGGGTAGGGTTTAAGACTTCCTTTGATATAAAGTAAAA
>CM064554.1:13876061-13918561 GCA_032716605.1 Paralithodes platypus
ATAGTCAGTCAGTCATATTTTTATTTCATAATGCTTTTTACATATTTGTTAAAAAATATTAGATAGACACAAAGCTAGATAGATAGATAGATAGATAGATAGATAGATAGATAGACATATATATATAAAGAGAGAAAGACCATAGTAAGCCACACCATCGACCACCTAAGTAGTGTTGTGTAGAAGAATGAAGTGACAAACACAATGACAACAATCACACGCAACACTCACACAGGGTCACGCAATATTCATATCTCCTCACGTACTGTTCAGGGACATAGACGTACTATTTCAGGTACGGAATAATCATTAGCAAATCATGTAATTCAATAAACTTTATAATCATATTACTCACATCATCTATATCTTTTCAAGAACAATAAATAAGTAAAAATAATGGTTTACTTATAATACTTCACAAGCGTGTACAGTTTGCCGCGCATATTATATTCCATTGGGGTCGTGAATTGGCAATGCTGCACCCACTTCCCCAACCCCCCTCCCTCTCTCCACCTCCTCCCTTCCACTATTGGTAAGAGGTGGAATGAGGGAGGGGGCTTGGGGAGGTGGGGGGGGGGGGGGGGGGCGGGCGGCGCTGCCAAGTTACGATTTGCTGGGATGGTTGGGCAATGGAATATGTGCGGCAAACTGTACATCTCTCAAGAATTATTACAGAGCATAAATTTATTATTGCAATTAATACAAATATATTGCGAATACTCATAATTACAGATAACTTATGCCGAATCTGTGCATAAGTGATCGAAATGTCGTCGATACAGAGCACTTCACAAATGACTCTTGATGTAATAATAGGCTTCTAATACTAATAAACTAAATGAGGAAGTACAAACACAACTATAGATCTCTGTACGATCACGACAACGCCAACACAATTTCGATTGAGGCTGCTTTGTTAACCCTCTGAGGATCATGGTGCGTTGTGACAGTTTATTCTGACTCATTAGACGATTTTATGCAGATTAGGAAGAAACTTTGAAGTAAAAGGGTAAAGATTATCTCAATTAACCATGTGACTTTCATATACAGTATACTCTTCCTGCTCTGAATATAATCGTGTAATGACAGCCAGAAGACACTGTCAAAATGTGTCATAATCCTCAAGGGGTTAACAGATAATAGTAATTTGCAGTTCATAGTTCTCATCGGCGTTGCCACATCTGTATTTAAATGAAATGTAGAGGTTTCGTACCTCTGCATAAATTTAGAATAAAACAAAAACATGATTATCCTTTTGCTTTCATCATGTATTGATTGTTAGAATCGTCTGAAACATTCTGCTCCTCTCTCTCTCTCTACCACCCTTTCACTTACTTATGCCTAACATTATAATTTCTTCCAAAGATGTACTTTCTGCACTCTCTGAGCTACATACTAACCATACGGACCATATAGTGCCCCTCCTATTGTACTAAAGAACTGTGCTTTCGTGCTGATTCCTTGTCTAGGTAAACTATTCTGCCTCTGTCTTTCATCTAACACCTTTCCTTCTTGCCGGAAGCTTGCTCTCATTCAACCTGTCCCGAAGAAGAGTGACCGCTCTCAATCTTGCAACTATCGTCCAATTGTCCTCTCATCTTGAACCTCTAAATTTTGGAATCTATTCTTACTAACAAAAAATCGTGGGCAGCTGACTTGCCTTAACCTTCTTTCAGACTGACAGTTCTTTAAAGGTTGCTCTACTGGTGATCTACTTTCCTTCCTTACTATCTCTTGGTTATCCTCCCTTTGGAACTTTGGTGAGACTTTTTTTCTATTGCGCTAGGCATATCAAAAGCCAGACTCTAGTCTGGCACAAATAATGTATTTCCAAACTACCATATTTTGGCTTCTATCCCCCTATTTGTGTCTTTATTGCATTTTTTTTTTTTTTTTTTTGGCCATTGCATAGCTGCAGCTGTGGATGGCCATCATTTACTTCCTGAACCTATCAACCCCAGTGTTCCTCAGGCTTCTGTCATATCCCCAGTCCCATTTCTAATTTTCATTAATGATCTCAACTGTACCTCTAGTTTTATATACTCATATGCTGATGACTCGATCTACCTAACATTATTAAACTTGCTTTCCAAAACCTCCCTTCTCAAATTCACTCCAAAACTCACATGATGAGGCCATGGCAAACCTATACTCTGATCTTTCAATACATTCTGATTAGGACAGAGAAAATCATATTACTTTCAATGCTTTCAAAACCCAATTTCTTTATCTATCTATCCGTCACAATCTTCCACACAACTATCCCATATTCTTCAACAATACACAAATCCACCTCTCATCTTCCCTCAATATCCTTTGGTGACTTTGTTCCAAACTTTCCTGAAAAGATCATATCACCACTCTTGTTAAAACTGCTTCCCATAGGTTGGGTGTGCCCAACCGTCTCCATGGATTTTTAATCCATGCACAACTTCTTGTTCTGTACAGGGGCACCGTTCACCCATGTACCGAATATTGTTCGCATATTTGGGGGAGGTTCCCTCCATATCGCACTTCTTGAAAGGCTAGAGTCCAAAGCATTTTGTCTTTATCAACTCACTATCCTACAATCTCTTTCTACACACCGCAATGTTACGTCTATTTCACTCTTTTACCGTTACAATAATCAGTGGTCTTCAGAGGTCTCTCAGTGCATGGCCCCTCCCTTACGGCAAGTGGTTGGCACCCGCTTTTCAACATAATCTCACCCATATTCTGTCCAGCTCTCCAACCCAAGAATTAACACATTTCTCAGTCTTTCTTCAACTCAGCAACTAAACTTTGAAATTCTCTCTCTCAATCAATTTTTTCTTCATCCTATAACTTAGACTGCTTTAAATTTCGTGTGTCCAGGTGTTTTGACCCCAACGTATATACGTTGAATTTGGCTCTCTCTCTCACTCTTTTGGCTTTGGGGGTGACACTCGTTACAGGCAGCCTACCTTCCTTTCCTTAATACACATAAATCAAAATGAGTTACTAAAGATGAGTGAATGATCATGATCCCAATTAAATTGGGCTGTAACACGAATCGCAAGACAAGCAGTGATAAAATAGCCTCTAAGTTATAATCTCCAAATATTTTGTCTGTACCTTTCTACTTAGTACCACTGCGGGATCCAGATGGCGTTAGGTCCAAATGGTATATGGCTAATTACCAAGACATGAACCTGGGGCTAATGCTAGACATGGCTTCCTATATTAATCAGTATGTTAGGGTAATGGATAGTATTAATGAAAATAAAATGTAATGGTTTTACCCACTTCAAACGCCTTATTACTAAAGGACAACCTATTAATCTTGCCTTCAAGTTATATATAAACCTGTGACTACATTAAATCCTCCCACTTATTCACAGCACTTGTCTCAAATTCATGTCTTGGCAACTGTACAGTTGGCCAACTTTTGCTTGCAACAAAATGTTGTCATGTATGGAGACGTTTGGTAGCTCATTCGTTGGAAACAACGTTTGTTCGTGAAACAATCCCATTAAACCTAAAGAGAGCGAAACAAAATGACGTGATTGTTGGCTTAGGCAATTAGCGCTTCTCCTTTTCTTAAAAAAATAATGGGATTAAATCTTTATAGAAATACATCTAGGTAGCAAAGAAATGTGATATGAAGAAGTTTACAATCAGTATCAACACGTATTTTGACAGCAAAATTACAGAAATACAATTAATACAGTATTTATCTCAAGTAAATGACAGAATATATGATACCGGTATATATTTCAAACACAAAAAAACAAACAATTCTTTGGCATGAAACCTCTACGAACAGAAGCAATTTTGAAACAATGGCATACAATATGAAAAAGGGTGGTGTGCCTATGTAGTGTAGTGAAATGAATAGGAGGAGGAGGTGTTTGTGAGAGTTAGCTGGATTACTCTGTGTAGGTGAGGCACAAATAGAATCAGTGGGTGAAGCCAGGCAAATGAAATAGGAGTTCCAGTAACTCCTTATCATATGCCTACGTGGAATCGCTTTGGTACTGTCCTGTTCGATTGGTGCCTACAATCTCCCAGCACGGGTATACGGAAATATCAACCTACAAAATAGTTTGCTATAAAACCGTTACTTGGTCATATATTCTATCTTAATACTGCATAAGAAAATATACTTCTACATCAATCATAACAATTACATAACTTAATGTGGGCACCTGTACGATCAGTTACAAAAGTTGGGCTACAACTTCAATGACAAACCCTTCCACTATGCATTAGTGTCATTTTCATGCTATACACGACGATATTTGTTAACTGCAGCTCTACCTTGGATGTCCATATTCGTTTTAAGCCAACATAACGGTTATGTTATACTTCTATTCGTACAATTACCAATTTAAAATATTTCTCAATGGATAATATGCAAATACTTATCATGATTGTCGCAAATCTCTTTAATCTGGTTGTATATATATAATTATTGCATGGAAATCTCTCTATTGTTCTCTCTCTCTCTCTCTCTCTCTCTCTCTCTCTCTCTCTCTCTCTCTCTCTCTCTCTCTCTCTCTCTCTCTCTCTCTCTCTCTCTCTCTCTCTCTCTCTCTCTCTCTCTCTCTCTCTCTCTCTCTCTCGCTCACACACTCACACACACACACACACACGAATACTTCAACCTTTACTACACCCAATTCATCAATAGCGACCAAAATAGGTCCAGTCAACCCACTCGTCCGAACGTGCAGCCCAACCCTGACCTCGGCCTAGTGTATTGGTGTTTATAATATAGAACTGGAAAGTGGTGTTCGTAATTATTCAACCAGTTTACTTTATTTCATGGCAACGGGGATATTTCCTTATTCTTTCTCTCTCTGCTTCTACCCCCCCCCCCCCCCCTCCACCCTTTCTATCTATCTCTCTCATTCACACACACACACACACACACACACACACACACACACACACACACACACTCTCTCTCTCTCTCTCTCTCTCTCTCTCTCTCTCTCTCTCTCTCTCTCTCTAATGACATCGATGTTGGTCTGTGTAGTGTGATCTCCAAGTTTGCAGATGACATTAAGCTTGGAGTGAATGTGAATGACCCTATAGGGATTGAACAGCTCAGGATTGATCTTAACAGACTGGGTGAATGGTTTGATACATGGAAGATGACACTATACTAGAAAAAGTGCAAGGTGATGCTTATAGGCCAACGAAACCCTAAGTCAGGCTAGTCGCTATTGGGAATGCCTCTGGAAGTGACTGACTTTGAAAAGGATTTGGGTGTTTTGATTAGAAGTGACCAAGTTTTCCAAGCAGAGCAAGAAGAATGGTTATAAATTATTGGGCTATATTAAGAGGCAACTTAAGTATAGAAATAAGGAAATGGGGGGGGGGAAATGGTTCTAAAATATAAAAGCGAAATTGCAATAAAGAAGGGAATTAAGACAAAAACTCCAACGGGAAATAAAAGCTAAGGCAAAATAAAGAAAGGGGCTATGGAATTAAGGGGAGATGGGTCTTTTTCTGGTCCCGTTTAGAGCTCTGATACGGCTTCTGGAGTATACTGTTAATTTCTGGTCTCCAACATTTATAAAAAAAATCGAACGACTGAAAAGAATACAAACTGAGGCAACAAAGCTTAGTACATCATTCAGAAAAGTGAGCTATGAGGACTGGTTGAAAGCTCTTGATCTCTTATACTTGGAAACACGCAGACTACGAGGTAGCTCATTGAAGTGTTTTCAAATATTTGATAAGTTTGACAAATCATGTGGATTTTAGCAAAATGTTTAACCTCAATATGAATACAAAACGCAACCATGGCTGGAAGTTAGAATTGAAAAGGTTCAGCAATATAATGTGTGGACACTTTTCACATATAAGATCAGTTCTACTTGGAACAATAATTTCTTGGAAGTTGTAAACAGTTTTTCAGTACATCAGTTCAAAAAGAGTATTTTCCTTACTCTGCATTGAGTGTAATGCACTACACAATTTATATATCTACACTCCGAGTATCTACACGGAATTTAGATACAAACTTGTTCTTATAACTCCTTGTAACTCTCTCTCTCTCTCTCTCTCTCTCTCTCTCTCTCTCTCTCTCTCTCTCTCTCTCTCTCTCTCTCTCTCTCTCTCTCTCTCTCTCTCTCTCTCTCTCTCTCTCTCTCTCTCTCTCTCTCCTGACAGCAATTGGACGTATAATAGTCAGCAAACACATGGAGTTGATTAGCTTCTTAATCCCACTGAATGCATCTATTAATTTAGATGTCTTTATATAGCTTGGATAGTCTCTTCCCTCTCTCTCTCTCTCTCTCTCTGTCACACACACACATATATATATATATATATATATATATATAAATATATACAAACGTACCCAAATACCTACCTACCCACTTACATAATTATTAACCTATCCGGATGCCTGCTAACCAGCCTACTTACCCACCTACCTACCAACCAACCTACCTACCCACCCACATACCTACCAACCTACCTACATACATAGTTTAACCTATCTACATACCTACTGACCATCCTACTTACCTACCTATCCAGCTACCAACCAGCCAACCACCAAGCTGTGTCGGATCCATAAGGCTTTACAGATAAACACACTCTGTTAGTCGATTATTCAAGATTGGCAAACTAATTCCCCCAAATCCATACTCCGTGCCTGCCGCGAGAACAAGACTTTATGAAACCGATGTCACACGGGCACTGGGATGTAGCGAAGTCAAGGGGAGATGGCTCGTTTTTCTGGTCCCCCTTCTTTCTCACGTTTAGCCCCGTTAGTTTTCAGATTTGTAGACGCTCGGCTCATTAGTTTGGCGATTATATGACCTGTTGCCACATTTCTTTGTCAATAACAAGACTTTTCGTGTTATTTAGGTGTCGATTTTTTCCCTGGCGAGCGATAGCAAGCCTGCAATTTAAGGGGAACCGACCTTCGGACGGAAATTTTTTCTAGCGAAACATTTACAAACTTATCTTGAAGGAGGGTCTTGGGGCAGTGTTTATCAAATGTTGATAGAGGTCTAGGGAGGTAACTACAAAAATTATAAAATATATTATGAATGAGCCAATAAATACGCCCACCCCCCTGTTGCCAATATCCGATATTACTTTTCGGTCTAATAACTTTGTAGTCAATTGTTTAGTATGCTGGTAATTTATTCGTGATTCAAGGTGCCTGTTCCTCTTTAATTCTTATGAGTGTCTTCCAAACCCGAGCAAAATTATCTTGTAATAGCCTGAATAAACTAATGAAACGCTTCAAAATTCTCCTGAGTTGTTCAAAATTAGGGAATGAATCTCATGTGAATATATGGGTTTATTTATATTCACGAGCCGTGGCATAGTCAGTAGAGCTTCGGCTGCTGATCAAAGGGTCGGCGTATCGAATAATATTATTTTTATTAATCTCACCACCACACCCCCAGTGAAATTAATTAAAGTATATATGATCCACCGGGATTCGAATCTCTGTTAAAATGTTATTGGTAGATGTCAAGCCCGGGCAATATGACCTAGCAATTTGTGACAAACGCCTAATCTTTATGGCCACCCCTTCTCGGGAATTACGGCGTCTGGGGAAAAAAAAAAAAAAAAAAAAAAAAAAAAAAAAAAATTTAACCCTTTGTGTTCAAGTGGTTGGCCTCAGCGTAACATAGTAAAAATAAC
This sequence comes from Paralithodes platypus, assembly GCA_032716605.1. NCBI lineage: Eukaryota > Metazoa > Arthropoda > Malacostraca > Decapoda > Lithodidae > Paralithodes > Paralithodes platypus. The sequence continues at coordinate 13,883,700 of CM064554.1, forward strand.
AGTAACTCGTGTATTTCTCGCCAGAGAAACCTATAGTTCCTTAAGAGGGGTCACCGACTGTTTTTCTCTTTTTCTCTTGCTCTGGCTTGTATCCATTCGGCCCCATTCAGCCAACTGTTTTAAGACGTTTATCCCCATCCAGGTGTCGATTTCTTCCTGGCAAGCGATAGCAAGCCAGCATAGTATGAAGAAATCCGGCTTCGCCGGAGACATATTTCTATCGAAAAATGTACAAATCTAGCTTGCTGTCAAACCAAAAATATATACTGTATATGCTGGCTCGCTACCGCTCGCCAGGAAAATATTGACACCTGGATGGGGGTAAACGTCTTAAAACAGTAGGCTGAATGGGGCCGAATGGATACAAGCCAAAGAGAGAAAAGGAGAGAAAGATAAAAAGCCGCCGGTGACCCCCCTACAGGATAATAATTGTTCCACTACTTTCACAGACAGTAGTAGCATAGTGATTACAAGGCTGGGCAAATCTGGCTGTATGGTGGGATCCATCCAGGGAGGTTTTGTTAAAATAATAGGTACAGAGGTATTTGTGTATTAAACATATACATTTAATGCAACATCCATTAACCCCTTCATTACCGTGCCGTCCTTTTAACTTTATTCTGGCTACTATTAGACGTTTTTATTCCGTTTAAAAAAGAGCCTTCAGCAATTAACAGGCTTCAAGCTATCCCACTTAACCATTTTTACTACAACAGATCCTTCTTAAACTGCACAAAATCGTCTAAATATAGCTAGAATAAACTTAAAAAGAATCGCCGGTACAGAAGGGGTTAAATGCCTAAGTATACCTTCTGGAGTGCTGTGCTGGTATTAGATGCACCTTACATTGTTCCGAAACAAAGACGTTTCGCTACCTTTCAACCCAGTTGTATAACAATGGTTAGGTTGCTGATCAAATAAGTCTGTATGGTCACGGTGGGAGGTTCGATACTATAATAGGAAGCCTTGTTACATGTGTGAATACAGTATATGTACATATATATATATATATATATATATATATATATATATATATATATATATATAAACATTTAGTAACTCACGTGTATATGTGAGATATACTTAATGTATATACATAATATACAGTATATATATACTGTATGCATGTATAAATCAATCTATCTATATATCTATCTATCTATCTATCTATCTATCTATCTATCTACACACACACACACACACACACACACACATACATATATATATATATATATATATATATATATATATATATACTGTATGTATACCATTGTAAGAACTTTAAGCCGTGGAGGGTAGCCCTAAAGATAAATTGGATAGACATATATTGAGAGGATATATGAATAATGAACAGCCGGAAGGAAAAAATTCCAACGTGTAGCGAAAATAATAGAAGTGAAAATGCAAAATTTCTTCTGAATTCAAATTTTCAGCCAGGTTCCTAAAAATAGTCCTCCCAATTGTCCGAATACGAAGGTCCACACTTCCACACACAACCACACACACAGACATAAAAACACTCACAGATACGTATGCATTCACATAAACACGAAGTAACAAAACACACACACACACACACACACACACACACACACACACACACACACACACACACACACACACACACGCACACGCACACGCACACGCACACGCACACATTTTAGCTCAGTATTTCTGAAAGGACCACATTGTAACATTAAATAGTGACAGTCATACATTACTGGCTGGATCATGACCCCTCTTAGTTTAGTTTAGTGGGTCATGCAACAATTATATTAATGGTGGAGGTGAAGGTGAGCGAGTATTGTATTAATGGTGGAGGTGAAGGTGAGCGAGTATTGTATTAATGGTGGAGGTGAAGGTGAGCGAGTATTGTATTAATGGTGGAGGTGAAGGTGAGCGAGTATTGTATTAATGGTGGAGGTGAAGGTGAGCGAGTATTGTATTAATGGTGGAGGTGAAGGTGAGCGAGTATTGTATTAATGGTGGAGGTGAAGGTGAGCGAGTATTGTATTAATGGTGGAGGTGAAGGTGAGCGAGTATTGTATTAATGGTGGAGGTGAAGGTGAGCGAGTATTGTATTAATGGTGGAGGTGAAGGTGAGCGGTATTGTATTAATGGTGGAGGTGAAGGTGAGCGAGTATTGTATTAATGGTGGAGGTGAAGGTGAGCGAGTATTGTATTAATGGTGGAGGTGAAGGTGAGCGAGTATTGTATTAATGGTGGAGGTGAAGGTGAGCGAGTGTGTATGGTGGAGGTGAAGGTGAGCGAGTATTGTATTAATGGTGGAGGTGGAAGGTGAGCGAGTATTGTATTAAGGGTGGAGGTGAAGGTGAGCGAGTATTGTATTAATGGTGGAGGTGAAGGTGAGCGAGTATGTATTACTGGTGGATGTGAAGGTGAGCGAGTATTGTATTAATGGTGGAGGTGAAGGTGAGCGAGTATTGTATTAATGGTGGAGGTGAAGGTGAGCGAGTATTGTATTAATGGTGGAGGTGAAGGTGAGCGAGTATTGTATTAATGGTGGAGGTTAAGGTGAGCGAGTATTGTATTAATGGTGGAGGTGAAGGTGAGCGAGTATTGTATTAATGGTGGAGGTGAAGGTGAGCGAGTATTGTATTAATGGTGAAGGTGAGCGAGTATTGTATTAATGGTGGAGGTGAAGGTGAGCGAGTATTGTATTATTTATTCTATCTAGTTTATTACGTTTTTTTTTTGTTACTGTTCATAAAGAGTTTCATCTATTTTGGGGGGTTGTTTTATATTACAGGGTGTTTATATTTTCGCTGCTTTAGTATATTATGTCCGTAAGTTTGGACTGGTTTTATCAATAACACACACACACACACACACACACACACACACACACACACACACACACACACACACACACACACACACACACACACACACACACACCACACACACACACACACACACACACACACACACACACACACACACACACACACACACACACACACACACACACACACCACACACATCCAAGCCCAGTAATTCTGAATGGACCTTATTGTAACAATAAATAATGACAGCCATATATTTCTGGCTGGATCACTACCCCTATTAGTTACGTTTAGTGGGTCATGCTACACATATCATATTAATGGTGGACTAGTACAGGAGAGGGGAAAGTGTATTTATTATTAATTTACAATTGTTTATGATTTATGTACTGATTGTATTCCATTGTATATGAGCAAGGTTGCATATGCTACTGAATGTCATATTTTGTATTGTATATTGTATGTCTTATAGCATATCTGTCATGTTCTATTACACAATAACAATTATTTATAGTGGCATTCATAGTACCCTTACCTTAGCTTAGTGGGTCATCAAACTATCATAATATATTTGGAAAGTTAAAGGAAAGGGGTATGGGATTATTTACTTGTACAGTACTGTATATGTTTATTATGTATATATGCATTTGGTGTGGGGTTCTATATATATATATATATATATATATTTGTTTTTTATTCTGGTGGTGCTTTATATATTTGTGTTTGGTTGTATGTTTATTATACATATCCACTTCGTATTCACATTCTTAATCAATTTATATTATGTGCATAACTATGTCAGGTATTTTGCATTTAGTGGGAGGTGATATTTTATGAATGTGTATATATTTGTTATATTTTAAATAATTTACATGAATTTGGAGAAATTTCTTAATTTATTTGTATGTATTTGGGTTTCTTTTTTTTACGTGGATCCAATGTCGACCTGCACGAGCTAATTTGCACCTCTGCTTATAATGCTGTGTGTCTAGCAGCCAATTGTACGGACAAATTCATAGCTAACTTAATTTGACAAACTCATTGAATTGATTAGAGCTAATAACGTATGAAACCCTCTTCTTAAAATGTATGACGATAACAAGTGTCTGCTCTATTTTAACTAAATTAATTGTGCTATGTATTATGCTTTCAAAGAGATCAGATGTATGCATTGATGATCGTTGTTTTCATCATGGTACTAATGGTGCGGTAGGGATAATAACGGTGGCAATGGTTATATAATACATTGGTAGTGGTAGTGATGATAATATTATTGGTAGTACTGGTAAGGGCAATGGCAGTAGCAATGTTGATAGTAGCGGCAGTAATGGTTATAATAATTGTTATGCTTGCACCCCAAATAACACCTCCAACACCACCAATGCTACACACACCACTCAGGATAACATTCCGTATCACGAGAAACAAATAAGACTGTATGCCATCGGGTATCACCATCTAATCTGTAAAGGCCATTCAGCACCACAGACAGTAACCATGCAACTACTGCCTCCAACATCCACAACAATCCCTGTAATGGAATCAAGGGAAGATGCAACAAAAATAACGACCATGGAGCCCCATACACCAAAACCGAAGAGAGAGAAAGCACTTACAAAGCTGAAAAGAATAGTTTACCCTCCACCACCATTCTCAGAGCAACCAGAAGCCCTGACCTGTATGATGTCACGGCCCGCCCACGATGACATTACCCAACCTGAGATACCTGATTTGGAACCTCAGGTGATACCTTCAAAAGAGCTGCCGGCTTCCGGGTCAAACGACTCAAATCCACTTCTCACAACCGGACATAGGCTGGCCCTGTATCCCTGGCACCAAAGACTACCAACAGGTGCAAGATATACAAAGTATACCGAATGGAGGAACTGTTTGGCCGCTCCAATTCCCCTAAGCTCCTTGACACTTCCCAAGGTCGAGATTATAGTGCTTTCCATAACCTAAATTGTTGTAGAGGTGTTTCCCACAACCTCCAAGGCATTTCCCAAGGCCTAATAAAAAACTTAACCAGTGGTGCTTTCCAATGACCAACAAGGAGCTTCTCAGGACCTCCAGGGTGGTCCAACAGGCCCGCTGGTGCTTCCTAAGACCAGTGAAGAGAGAGAAGTAGCAGCAGAAGAAGCAGACGACAGAGCCGCCTCAAGCCTCCCAGCCCTAAAACCTCACGCCCATACAGAGACTAGGATCGTCACCGTCCCAAGATCTTCCACCCATAAACCAGCCGTCCTTGACAAGCAACTTCCTGCCACACCAGGGAAACATATGCAACTTGCATAAAGACTTGTAAATTGAATATCGATCTTCCCTTGAAGGTCCTATCTAGTCTTTCATTTTAACCCGTACTGTACCGGTGATGTCTTTTTTGTTTGATTTCAGCTACATTTAGACGGTTATATTAAGCTTAGGCAGGATGTATGGTAGACGAAGGGATTAATTAAGATAGTCTGTAGTATTTTAATTGGTAATGTCCTTAACCTGAATACAACACGTCTAATAGTTACCAGAATAGAATGAAAAGGACGTCTCTGGTACTGAATGGGTTAAGTAATTTATCACTAAATATATACTGTCCCTTTGCTACTCCTGTCAGATTTATCTATTCCTCATACTCCGAAGACGATTCTGCTGTGTTTGGTAGAGATATAGCTATTAGTATTGAATTATTCATAAACACAACATAGGTCCTTACACTATAATTATTCCACGCTACCATTATACCTTTTACTTATTTATGTACTTGTATGTGAATTCTCCAATGCAAATTCTTTATACGATATACAGTATATGTTGGCAACTTCTATATCATAAGGTCATTATCGATTTTAATTGCATTTTTCCACATGTAGCCTACTGCTCAATGTTATTTCATTAATAACATCCCTAAGTTGACATTTGCATTTCTGCTCTAAGTTAAGTACCGCCCCTAGAGTGAAGAGAGTATACCTGCCCAAATCAAACCAGCCTGTAAATACTAATAAGTCAAATGTAGCTGGACAAAATAGTAATAGTGGTAATGGTGGTGATATTGCTGGTAATGGTGGTAGTTATGGATGTAGTAGTAGTAATGGAGGTAATATTGGTAGTAGTAGTGATTGCGGTTAGTGGTAATCATGGTGGTAGTTCTGGCAGTGAGGGTAGTAGTAGTAATGGTAGTAGTAGTGGTAGTGACGGAAATGGTGAAGGTAATATTGGTATCAGTGGGAGTAATGAAGGTAGTAGAGAAAATAATGAATGTAGTTGTAGTAATGGTAGTAGTAGTGGTAGCAATGGTGGTAGTATCGGTAGACAGTGGTAGAGCGTGCGAAGAATGAGTGTTTCGTTTATTGACGTGTATCCAACAGGTACCATAGTGTGACAGAGAGAGAGAGAGAGAGAAGTGGTAGTGGTGGTATTATCAGTAGTAATCAATTAAGTAGTGGTCACCGAAGTCGTAGTAGTAGTAGTAGTAGCAGCAGTAGTAGTAGTAGTACTAGTACTAAGAGGAGGAGGAAGAGGAGGGGGGGAGTAGAAGGTGGAGGTGGAGGAGGAGGAGAAGTCGAAGGAGGAAGAGAGGGAGAAGGGTGAAAAAAGGGGGAAGTGGGGGAAAGAGGAATGGGGCGAGGGAGATGAGAGGGAGGGGCTGGAGGAAGGTGAGGAAGAAGACGTCTAAGGGGAGAGGAGGAAGGGGAGGAGGAAGAAGGATAAGAAGAAGAGACGACAAATACAAACACTATACAACGGTTATAATGAGTCGTAAGGAACCATTATGAAGGCCGAACACTTTACTCTGATTACCCTAGAGTCTCCTAGACGATCTATATCTCTCTCTCTCTCTCTCTCTCTGTCTCTGTCTCTGTCTCTGTCTCTCTCTCTCGATATGCTGTCCATGTGAACTATAATTACATTGCTAGTGATGCCAACTGCTGCAGACCAGAATGTAAACGACGTGCAATATAACGGTACCGCGAGGCACTCCGGTCGCTTTACCCCACAGTGTGAATACCCCGACTCCTACACTAATATTACAATGTATGGACTTTCTGAAAGAAAGTGTGCAGTTTTCGCATTACCAAAAAAAAAAGAAAAAAAAAATGCGTAGCCTACGCAACTCTGCAACCTAGAATTATTCTGCAAATAACATTGAATCTCTTAGGTAAAATCGGTTCATATACAGTATATATATAGATATATATATATATACTAAATGTTTTTTTTATGCTCACAGCCGGACTTGAACCACCGACAGTCAGAACAACCCATACTTTAATCCACTACACCACAGCGTGATAGAGGATACTTGTGGATAGTGGATTAAAGTATGCACACTCGTCCTGACTGTTGGTGGTTCATGTCCGCCTGCAAGTATATATATATATATATATATATATATATATATATATATATATATATATATATTTTCTTTAATACATACGAGGTTGAAAGAAATGGCAATTTCTGCGTTGGAAATTTTATTATTCAAAGTTTCCAGGTCTCTGATGAGTTTTCGCTGGGTGGCAGGAAGTAGATGAAGGAGATGAGCAAAATTCATGGTGGTACAGGGTTACATAAATGTAAATGATGATACAGGATATACGACGCGTTTCACTGGACAACCAGCATTATCAAGTAAGGATGGAATGATATAAAAGGTAAACAGGAAGGGTATATATAGAGGGTGGAGGATCAGAGGAGGCAAAAAACAAGGGGCAAAAATCTACTATTGGTGGAGGGGGATTCTGGAAAAGAGAAAGGGGGGAACCGCTTCACGCATGCGCACTGGATGCGGGATGGTGGTCGGTTGGTGGGGTCGAAGCGGATTGGCTGCGTGTCGAGGGGCGTGGCCTAAGTTGGGTGGCGCCTGCGGAAGACGAAGCTGAAGGAGGTAGCGCGGGGGGCTGCATCAAGGGCACCGGGGGGCGAGGGGGGTGTTAGGTCCTGTAGGAAAGTGCCTTTTGGCAGAAGGAAGGATCTGAAGGTCCAGAGTTTGGTTGTTGATGTTGGGATGTAAGGCTTGGATATATAAAGCTTCGAGTATAGGTAATCTCCTTGGGTCACTTTCTTTATCGAGTATGGTGGTGTGTTTCTCTAACTCGTTGCGTGTGAGGTGAGGGTGGTTAGGGGTGAGATAGTGGTCTTTGATGGCTCCAGCCTGAAGGTGAAGAGTTAGCCGACGTGAAAGACGAGTCTGCGTCATACCAATATAGGAATGAGGTCCACAGTCCTCATAATTACAGGTATGTTGGTAAATGACGTGATTGTCGGTCATCGGGCTCTTTATCTTGGTGGAGGCAGGTTTGTTGCGGAGAACGAGGTTGGAGGTCTTGGGGGATTTGTAGTAAATTATTAATTTGATTTTGTTTTCTGGGTTGGTTGGGTGGACATGCTTGGAGATTATTTCTTTTAAGACGGCCTCCAAGCATGTCCACCCAACCAACCCGGAAAACAAAATCAAATTAATAATTTATTACAAATCCCCCAAGACCTCCAACCTCGTTCTCCGCAACAAACCTGCCTCCACCAAGATAAAGAGCCCGATGACCGACGATCACGTCATTTACCAACATACCTGTAATTATGAGGACTGTGGACCTCATTCCTATATTGGTATGACGCAGACTCGTCTTTCACGTCGGCTAACTCTTCACCTTCAGGCTGGAGCCATCAAAGACCACTATCTCACCCCTAACCACCCTCACCTCACACGCAACGAGTTAGAGAAACACACCACCATACTCGATAAAGAAAGTGACCCAAGGAGATTACCTATACTCGAAGCTTTATATATCCAAGCCTTACATCCCAACATCAACAACCAAACTCTGGACCTTCAGATCCTTCCTTCTGCCAAAAGGCACTTTCCTACAGGACCTAACACCCCCCCTCGCCCCCCGGTGCCCTTGATGCAGCCCCCCGCGCTACCTCCTTCAGCTTCGTCTTCCGCAGGCGCCACCCAACTTAGGCCACGCCCCTCGACACGCAGCCAATCAGCTTCGACCCCACCAACCGACCACCATCCCGCATCCAGTACGCATGCGTGAAGCGGTTCCCCCCTTTCTCTTTTCCAGAATCCCCCTCCACCAATAGTAGATTTTTGCCCCTTGTTTTTCGCCTCCTCTGATCCTCCACCCTCTATATATACCCTTCCTGTTTACCTTTTATATCATTCCATCCTTACTTGATAATGCTGGTTGTCCAGTGAAACGCGTCGTATATCCTGTATCATCATTTACATTTATGTAACCCTGTACCACCATGAATTTTGCTCATCTCCTTCATCTACTTCCTGCCACCCAGCGAAAACTCATCAGAGACCTGGAAACTTTGAATAATAAAATTTCCAACGCAGAAATTGCCATTTCTTTCAACCTCGTATGTATTAAAGAAAATGTATTACCAGGCTTTACTAACATATATATATATAATTACATTTAAGATCACATTGAATCTTAACCATTGGAATATTTATCTATAACAAGGTCAGCGTAACACTATTTTGTAGCATTTTGAATATGGTGTAATTCAAATTTAAAATATAAATAAGAAAGAAATAGTGACCATAATCTGTAACCTTCAACATTCACCTTGACCTTTGAATAACAAAAACACAAAATTTGGACAATCGTTGCATTGACCAACCAAATTTGCCAACAAAATTTGGTGACGATACGTAACCCGTTCAGTACAGTTCTGTCGGTTTCATTTCATACTGGATATTAGGACGATTTGATTTAGTTTATGAAGGGCCTCCATAAAATTAGCAGGCTTTTAACTTCCTAATTAACCATTTTTATTACCACAGATCCTTCATAAGCTCCACAAAATCGTCTAATTATAGCTAGACTACAATACAAATGACGTCACCGGTACACAAAGGGTTAAACAGTTTAGGAAGAGTTTAAAGACAATTATTAACACTCTTCTTTTGTTCTTTGACCTTGACCGTTAACCTTAAGTATTATATATATACCGGTATATATATATATATATATATATATATGATTGAAATATATGTCGATGGGCGGGTGTGGATGTTGGTGGGTGAGTGGGTGTGGATGTCGGTGGGCGGGTGTGGGTCGGTGGTGGATGTCGGTGGGTGGGTGTGGATGTCGGTGGGCGGGTGGGTGGGTGGGATGTGGTGGGTGGGTGGGTGGGGGTGGATGTCGGTGGGTGGGTGGGTGGGTGGGTGGGTGGGTGTGGGTGTCGGTGGGTGGGTGGGTGTGGATGTCAGTGGGTGGGTTGGTGTGAATGTCGGTGGGTGGTTGGGTGTGGATGTCGGTGGGTGGGTGGTTGGGCGTGGATGTCGGTGGGTGGGTGGTTGGGCATGGATGTCGGTGGGTGGGTGGTTGGGTGTGGATGTCGGTGGGCGGTTGGGTGTGGATGTCAGTGGGTGGGTGGTTGGGTGTGGATGTCGGTGGTTGGGTGTGGATGTCGGTGGTTGGGTGTGGATGTCGGTGGGTGGGTGTGGATGTCGGTGGGTGGGTGGGTGTGGATGTCGGTGGGTGGGTGTGTTTGGATGTCGGTGGGTGGGTGGGTTTGGATGTCGGTGGGTGGGGGGGTTTGGATGTCGGTGGGAGGGTGGTGGGTTTGGATGTCGGTGGGTGGGTGGGTTTGGATGTCGGTGGGTGGGTGGGTGTGGATGTCGGTGGGTGGGTGGGTGTGGATGTCGGTGGGTGGGTGGGTGTGGATGTCGGTGGGTGGGTGGGTGTGGATGTCGGTGGGTGGGTGGATGTGGATGTCGGTGGGTGGATGGGTGGATGTGGGTTGGGTGGGTGTGGATGTGGGTGGGTGGGTGTGGATGTCAGTGGGTGGGGGTGTGGATGTCGGTGGGGGGTGTGGATGTGGGGGGGGTGTGGATGTCGGTGGGAGGGTGTGGATGTTGGTGGGTGGGTGTGGATGTCGGTGGGTGGATGTCGGTGGGCGGGTGTGGATGTCGTTGGGCGGGTGTGGATATCGGTGGGTGGGAGTGGATGTCGGTGAGTGGGTGTGGATGTCGGTGGGTGAGTGTGGATGTCGGTGGGCGGGTGCGGATGTCGGTGGGAGGATGTCGGTGGGCGGGTGCGGATGTCGGTGGGTGGGTGCGGATGTCGGTGGGTGGGTGTGAATGGTGGTGGGTGGATGGGAGGGTGTGGTGGATGGTGGGGGGTGGGTGGGTGTGGATGGTGGTAGGTGGGTGTGGATGCCAGTGGATTGATGTGGATTTGCTTAGGTGGGTACGGATGGGTATGAATGTGACAAATACAAAATCACAAACAAACATAGAAAGGAAAATGAGTCCAATGCCAGAAAAACAAAATTAACGCCAGAAATAAACTCCAGAACAACGATCTACCTTGCGGAAGTCAGGGAGGCAGCCAACTCGGAAGTCCAGTCAGCACAGGGCAATCTCACCGCCGCCATCACCACCTACGAAGAACGGAAGAGTCAAGCCTTAGTCCAGAACGGTCACTTCACTAGTTACTCTGCTACAGTCACGCACACGCACACGTACATGGAGAACACACGTAACCTAGTATCCGGATGACCCACACTCAAGCTAGTATCCAGGTGAGGTTGCAACCCATTAAACGCACACGCAAACAAATAAAGCACACACATTTTAAGAGACACACGACGCACGGCCGCCCGGGGAATCATGCGAGTGAGAGGAGGAGAGGCAGGGAGGGTGGAGCTTTCGGCCTGCCAACCATTCACGGGAGACGCAATGAAATACACACAATGAAATACACACACATTAGTCTTCACGTGAATTAATACTTTCCATCAGTTAAATATAAAACTAATATTACTCTTGTTTTTACTCTCATACGTGGGTACTAAATATGGAACAACGTAGAGGTTATGGTACAAATGACTACGGTAGGTAAGAGGTGACTATCATACGTTCAGTTGGTACCCGTGCTTGCCCGATCATGCGCACATCAACAACCCCACCTTATGTTGCTACTTCATCTAATCTGGGACCGATTTAAATGGATACCGGGCATATAAACTAAACCTACGAACGAACGCTAATTATCGTCTATAGCAAACTTTATACTACATTTAGGTTTTAAAAGAACGATTTCTCAAGGCTAAGAGGGTTAGTATTTAAACTGGCCATTCAATAGGGTAAGCACAGCGAGAATACCAAAAGTGAGATGAGACATACGGCTTAAGCAGACGGGACAAGGAATAGTATAATCATATATACAAGAACATTTAAGTAAAATACGCTACGGGTATATACATTAACACATAATTATATAGACTTACCTAAATTAATTATACCGAACGCGAGATTATAAACGTAAAATAGCAATACGCTACACTACGGATAAATACAATTACATGTATTGGCTCAAGTGAAAGATGGAGAAAGCGAAAATATATAGAAAATGTGGAGGAAAACGTTATTGACACTGCGACAAGGCATGCAAGCATTTACACATGAGTACAGTTACGTCTTTTTAATTTTATCCCAGCTATATTTAGACAAATGCATGTAGCTTAGGAAGGATATATGGTAGCTATAAGGATTAATCTTATTTATCTATTTCACTCCCAACACCAAACACTTCCCAATGAAATTAATGAAAGCATGTGGACCTATAGTCTGCAGCCTGTTAATGTGTAGATGTCCTTCCTAAGCTGAACAAATTCGTCTACTAGCAGCCAGAATATAATAAAAACAATGTCACCGGTACCGTACTGCATGGATTAACTAACAATGTCACCGGTACCGTACTGCATGGATTAACTAACAATGTCACCGGTACCGTACTGCATGGATTAACTAACAATGTCACCGGTACCGTACTGCATGGATTAACTAACAATGTCACCGGTACCGTACTGCATGGATTAACTAACAATGTCACCGGTACCGTACTGCATGGATTAACTAACAATGTCACCGGTACCGTACTGCATGGATTAACTAACAATGTCACCGGTACCGTACTGCATGGATTAACTAACAATGTCACCGGTACCGTACTGCATGGATTAACTAACAATGTCACCGGTACCGTACTGCATGGATTAACTAACAATGTCACCGGTACCGTACTGCATGGATTAACTAACAATGTCACCAGTACCGTACTGCATGGATTAACTAACAATGTCACCGGTACCGTACTGCATGGATTAACTAACAATGTCACCGGTACCGTACTGCATGGATTAACTAACAATGTCACCGGTACCGTACTGCATGGATTAACTAACAATGTCACCGGTACCGTACTGCATGGATTAACTAACAATGTCACCAGTACCGTACTGCATGGATTAACTAACAAATCGAAGTAAATGTGATCTAAATGTCTCAAGCAGTTTTCCAAAATAGTTTGACCGTGCGTCCTTACTGTGTCTCTAAAAAAAAATGTCTACAATGTCTTGATCACGATTGTACAGTCACGAGCATAAATACTGCGACATCAACCAGATAACTCCAACTCCTTCACCACGAGAGGTTTATACTAAGCTGAATAAAATCGTTTGGCGGTAGCTAGAATGATATATAGAAATAATTGTGAGTTTGAATACAAAGTTTCGCAATACCTTTGGAGACGAAGGGGCGAATATCATCTGGATGGTGTCTAATATTTATGCTCGTGACTGTACTGTATAAGACAAAATACTAAAGTTATTGATGCTGTTCTTATAACCCCACGTTCTCTTTGATAGTAAAAAGTGATAGAAAAAGGATTGAAGTTCAAGCCTAATGTTTCGAAGCAGTTTCAATCAGTGATTGAACCTGATCCACGGGTTACAAATGGTAATACTTACCCAATATCCAGTGGATTATCTTAATAAATAAAGGTCAATGTTTGTCAGTTACCCGACCTTTGTTACTAAACTCCTACCACAGTGTTGGTGCCAGATTAGAGTGTGGGGCATCGTTGTTAAGCCCAGGCTTTGGAGATGGTTTTAGGCGAGTTTAGTGGAAATCAGAGACACTTCTGTTTAATAAATTTTTCGGCAGAACTTACGTAGTATACGGGAGCGAAAAAAATTGCCGTTTGGGGCAGAAGGAGGCCTCCGATCGAAAAGGTGTATGGAACGAAAGTTGTTCGCAGCCCCCCCCAAAATGGGTGTACGGATGAGGTCAGATCCTAAATCGGAGGTCATTTAGCGGCCGAAATCGAGGTCGCCGTTTAATGAGGCACAGGGAGGTCGAGGCCGGTGATTATGGTAGTAGTAGTATTGTGATGATTGTGGTAGCAGTGATTGATGATGGTGATTATGGTAGTAGTAGTAGTGGTGGTAGTAGTGATGGTGATTATGGTGATTACCCGGGCAACGCCGGGTACCCCTGCTAAGTATTATATATTTACCCTTTGAGTACCAGCGACGTCTTGTTAAAATTTATTCTAGCTATATTTGGACGATATTATGCAGCTTAAGAAGGATTTGTGGTAGTTAAAAGGGTTGGTTGAGATTGTTTGAAGCCTGTTAATTGCTAGAGGTCCTTTAAAAACGTAATAAAATCGTCTAATAATAGCCAGAATATAATAAGAAAGACATTGCCGGTACAGTAGGGGTTAATCAAGAGCTCATACTTAATTTAACCTACATATATTTGTTCGCTGTTTTGTCTTGTGTTTTCCTGTTCTTGCTCGGTCTTGAGTCGGCCACCCCCAAGAAAAAGAAAAAAATAATAATAATAAAATAGAGGAAAATAAAATAAAAATAGGAATACACCGTGCCGTTTCTCCCAAAATCAAAACGGCATACCCTACTCTGCGATGGGTCACCATCATCACTACTAGTCACTATCACCATTACTATCATCAACACTACTACTATTATAGTCATCACTACTCTTACCATCATCACTACTACTCTCACCATCACTACTACTTTCACCATCATCACTACTACTCACCATCATCACTACTACTGTCACCATCATCACTAATGTCATCATTATCACTACAACTATCATCATTACTTGTCACCATCATCACTACTATCATGACCATCATCACTACTACCAGTACTGTCACCTTCATATCTATTACTGTCATCATCACTACAACTACAACCATCATCACTACTATTATCACCATTATCACTACAATTACCATCATCACCAATATTATCACCATTATCACTACAATTACCATCATCCCCACTATTACTACCATAACTTCTAATGTCAACTGAACTAACTTAACCTAACAAATGAAGCCTACACTAATAATAAAGTAGACGTGCCGTTTTGCCCAAAATCAAAACGGCATACTCAACTCTGCGAAGGGTTACCATCATTACTAATATTACCACCATCATCACTACTCACATTCACCCGCCGGCTTTAGCACCGCCATTAGCTCCGCATCGCCACTGAGAAAACTCGATCCTAATTTGAGTATTTCATATCCCAATTCCCTTTATTCATTGCATGAACAGTAGTTAAGTGCTTGTTTAACCTCCACATAGTTCTGTAGTTGCCGTGCATGTTATTTTATTGCTTTTCTGACTGATAAACATTGTTGTTTACATTTGTTATCCTAGCTTGTAGCAGACGACGCACGCGCACCTCTAATCGACCTAGCTTTGTATTTTCTTATTAACTCTAGTAGGTATCGTATTCAGTATCCTACTGTAGCTATATATATCTGTAATTTTAGTTGTTGCTTGCATGATCTTGTAGTAACCTTTGACTGATAACTTTGTTTATCTAAATATAATCCTGCTTGACTAGCCTACAGTGACACCAGCGCCATCTGTTGATACAGTATATTAACCCCTTGTGTGCAGTTACACTTTATTTTTATATAATCTCTATTTGGTGAATTGTATATTTAGTCACATATTCTATTATATATATATATATATATATATATTTGTTTTGCTTTTTTAGGTAGGTTATCACCCCTGGTAGCCTACTTCTGCATATTTCATACTTTTTTGTTTTTGGTTATTTTTGTTTTCGGTTAGTCTAGGCTATCATCCCTGGTGGCCTATTTCTGCGTACGGTACTTCAATTTTTAAATTTTCAGTTAGGCTATCACCGCTGGTGGCCTATTTCTGCATACCGGTATTTCATAATTTTTGTTTTCGGTTATTTTTGTTTTCGGTTAGTCTAGGCTATCATCCCTGGTGGCCTATTTCTGCGTACTTAAATTTTTAAATTTTCAGTTAGGCTATCACCGCTGGTGGCCTATTTCTGTGTACCGGTATTTCATTTCATAATTTTTGTTTCCGGTTATTTTTGTTTTCGGTTAGTCTAGGCTATCACCGCTGGTGGCCTATTTCTGCGTACCGGTATTTCATAATTTTTGTTTTCGGTTATTTTTGTTTTCGGTTAGTCTAGGCTATCATCCCTGGTGGCCTATTTCTGCGTACTTCAATTTTTAAATTTTCAGTTAGGCTATCACCGCTGGTGGCCTATTTCTGCTTACCGGTATTTCATAAATGTTGTTTTCGGTTAGGATAGGCTATAACCCCTGGTGGCCTATTTCTGTTTAAATAAACATAAAATTGTTTTCGGTTCGGCTATCACTGCGTATTCAAATTTAATTTAGTTTTGTTTTAATTTTCGGTTAGGCTATCACCGCTGATAACCTATTTGTGTGTATTTCAACATTTTTGTTTTCGGTTAGGCCTATTTAAGTAAGTGAAGCGACCTGAAGGGAGTGAAGTGTTTTTAAAGTTGAGTTTAGTGTTTTTAAAGTGAGTTAAGTGTTTTTAAGCGAGTGAAGTGATCTGAAGAAAGTGATCGTCACCATGCCTCGTGCCTGTACGAACTGCGCCGGTAGGTTTGGTGCTTCCATGTTTGCTCCTGTCGATCCACAAGTCTGCCGACTCTGCCAGCAACGAGAGGATTTGACAGCAAAATTGGATGAAGCCCACAACAAGATCAACGCCCTCACCAGGAAGCTGGAATCACTCCAAGAGTTTGTAACACTCAACGTTGGAGTATCACTAACTCCAATTGTTTCAACTCCAGCATCCACCACCGCCCCAACGTCATCTGCCAACAATCCAACACCTGCAGTAGACACTGCAGCAGATGCTTCTGACGAACCTGAGCCGACATCAAACCAGGACAGCCGCCCTGTTCACCTTAGTCTCTCCCCCACTCCTCGTGCAAGAAGCCTGCTAGCACGAATAGTACCAACCCCTCGCCCCCGTTCTAACCACTCCTCTCCCCGACCTGTACGTAGAGTCCCGCCACCACAGGTTTCCGGATTTACACCAGTGAGGAACGGTGCACGGCCAACGCAGAAAAGGTCTCATCTACCAGTCACAATGTCAAACAGATTTGAGATATTGGTAGAGATGGAAGATGAACCAGAGGAGACCAGGCTCGTTGGGGATTCCATCCTACGAGGACAGGTCGAAGAGTTCTGCGACAGAGTCCCAAATCAACGAAAAATATTTTGCATCCCAGGAGCTGGACTGGACGACATTGTGGAAGCCTTCGAAGATACCACAAAGGATGCAAATGAAAATACTCTTTTTGTCATCCATGCTGGTTCAAATGACGTCATGCGCACCAGATCCGAAGAGTTGATGGAGAAATATCGCAAGATGATCCAGCACTACAAAAACAAGTCAAGGAATATCATCATCTCAGGCATTCTCCCCAAGATCGACGCACCTGACAAATTCTACGACAAGGCCTTCAGCACAAATAGCCGACTAAAATATTTGGAGGGAAGAAGTTGAATTCATCAACCTCTGGGACAACTTCTACAACCAGCTAACTCTGTTCCGCAAGGATGGCACTCATCTAAACCCTGTGGGTTCAACACGCATGGGTCGTCTCCTACACGAAGCAGTCCGCAGCCATGGATCAAAAAACGCCATCCGAGAAGAAGCAGCAGTGACATAAATCATCCAACGCCAAGAAAAAAACAGAGGCAACCGAGGACCACCAGCGATAAGGACCGAAGACAGCGAGGACCGAGGACAGCCATGAACATAAATGTAGATCCGACCAGAACCAAAAATATTATTAAAGAGCGTTCCGTGAGTTCTAAAATAACAAATTTAAAGGTTTTCTATGCAAACGCTCGTAGCATACGCAATCAATTTTCAGATTTAGAGGAGCTAGTGTTTACAGAAAATTATGATGTGATTGGCATAACAGAATCTTGGCTCAATATAGAAGATAGAGACTTTTTAGCAGAGTATTCACTTCCCGGTTATGTAATGTTTGAGAAAAGACGAATAAATCTAAATGGAGGTGGCGTTTTACTTTATATCAAAGAAAGTCTTAACCCTACCCTCTTGTCAAAACCTCAAATTGTGAACGTCGACGCATCTTTTGTGCTAATAAAGAATAATAAAGGTACAAAAATAATACTTGCATTAATATACAGACCTCCAGCTCAATCAGTGCAAACTGACCGAGAAATTTACGAACAAATTGCAGATGTAAGTAACTCACAAGATACCGTAATTTTTGGCGACTTTAATTTACCTGTGACCAAGTGGGGCGATACTCTTACTTCACACTCCGGACATGACTTGTATACGAACTTGCAAGAGAGTTCGCTTTATCAATTTGTTCGAACGCCAACCCGAGGTAATAACGTTCTTGACATTGTACTTGCAACAAAAGAAGAATTAATAGAGAATTTGAATGTTGGTGATGAATTCAGTAACAGCGACCATCGTACGATAACTTTCACTTTAAAGTTTACTAGTAACGAACCAAATAGTAGCATCGAAAAAGTCCCTAATTTCAAGAAAGCAAACTTCCATAAACTTAGAGCTATGTTTAAAGAAACTGACTGGAGCTTTTTAATTCACAATAACGACATAAATACATCTTGGAAGTTATTCGAAGCCACTTACCTAAAAGCAGTGCAAGACTGCATACCATCGAAAATACGGCATCCAGGCCATAATAATAACCCAAATGGTGGAATAAAGATATTTCAAACTGCCTGCTTGCTAAAAAATTTGCTAATGATAGATTAAAATCCTCACAAAATGACGAAGAACGGGTGAAATTTGTAGAGCTACGACGCAAAGCCAAAAAGTTAATTAAGCAAAGTAAAAAGACCTTAGAGTTACATATTGCGAATCAAAGTAAAACAAACCCGAAAGAATTCTATAGTTATATCAGAAAGAAAAAGTAGTTACTTCAACTGTTGGACCGTTAGTCGATGAAAATGGAGAATACACCAAAGACGAAGTACAAATGAGTAATGCCCTCAATACCTTCTTTGCATCAGTTTTTACAACAGAAGACCTCAGTGATATCCCTACACCATCGCCGATTCAGATTGATAATTCAGATGTTCTAAGCAATATCACCGTTACAGAGAGAGAAGTATTGAATTGTTTAGATAAACTCAAGGTAAATAAAACGCCTGGACCTGATACAATCTCGCCTAGAGTTCTAAAGGAAGCTAAGGATGAGCTCTCCAAACCACTGACATTACTATTCAATAAATCCTTGCAGTCTGGAACTATGCCCGATCAGTGGAAGCTAGCCAACGTAACACCGATATTAAAAAAGGCAGCAAATCCCTACCCAGTAACTATCGTCCAATTAGCTTAACCTCAGTTGTATGTAAAATGCTAGAAACGGTCATACGAGACAGACTCGTAAATCACTTAGAGGAAAATAACATTCTTAAAGATACTCAACACGGCTTTCGTAAAAAACGTTCCTGTTTAACAAACCTCTTAGACTTCTTCCACGATATCCTCAACCTCTACGATGAGAGTAAAGCTGTAGATATTATATACCTTGATTTTCAAAAGGCCTTTGACAAAGTTCCCCACAAACGTTTACTGCTAAAACTAAAAGCGCATGGAATACAAGACGGTGTGTTGAAATGGATAGAAAATTGGCTCAGCGACAGAAAGCAAAGAGTAGTCATAAACGGTAAGGCATCTAAATGGACCAATGTAAGTAGCGGGGTACCCCAGGGATCGGTACTAGGACCAATTCTCTTTCTAATTTACATCAACGACATAGATGAGGGTCTCACCTGTACAATCTCAAAATTTGCTGACGATACAAAAATTGCAAATAGCGTACTCTCAAAAGAACAAGTTGACGATATGCAACACAATCTAGATAAATTGTCATGTTGGGCCCAAATTTGGCAAATGAGTTTCAATGCGGATAAATGTAAAGTACTACATATCGGATACCTAAATGAGAAAGCAAACTATTCGATGAATGGCACTCAGCTTAAGAATGTAAACAGAGAAACCGATCTGGGAGTAACAATATCGAGTAACCTAAAACCGAGTCAACAATGTTCAGAAGTTGTTAAGAAGGCAAACAAAATAATTGGCTTTATAGGTAGGTCATTTGAGCATAAATCCAAAGAAGTTATCCTAACCCTTTACAATTCCTTAGTCCGCCCTCTTCTGGAATACTGCGTTCAATCCTGGTGCCCTTATTACCAAAAAGATATAAACAAGCTAGTACGAGTTCAACGTAGAGTTACCAAAATGATACCTAGCCTAAAGAACAAACCATATGAAGAGCGTCTTAGAGAATTAAATCTATTTCCTTTAAGCCAGCGCAGATTAAGAGGTGACTTAGTTCAAGTGTTCAAAATCATCAAAGGCATCGACAATATGAACTGTAGTAAGTACTTCACTATCGACCAATCTAATTACACGCGGGGAAACGGTTGCAAAATTATTGGTAAATCTTTTAACTCACACGAATCTAAGAATTTCTTCTTCAATCGAGTTGTCAACTTGTGGAATGGGCTCAAACGTTATAGACTGCATCACCGTTGATTCATTTAAACTCCGCCTAGACAAATATCTCGCATCAAACCCGCGACTGACTGCGTTTGTAAATTAATAACTTTATTTTATCCCCCCTCAGTTACTAACCCATCTGTCCCCTACTAACTTCCTAATCCTGCCACGGACATTAGTTCCAGGGCAGTAATTCCCTTTCCAATGTTCCCTTACCCACTCTAAACCACTGTTTGGACACTTGATCCTCAGTGTTTTGGAGGACAAGCAACCTAGAAGGGTCACTAGATCTGTTGTTGCTTGATTTCCTTTGTACTCCTTTGTACTACTACTATCATCATCACTACTATTACCCTCATCACTAATATTACCACCATCATCACTACTACTACTCTCACCATCACCATCATCCCCACTGTTACTACCATCACCTTTAATGTCATCTAAACTAACTTAACTTAGCAAATGCGGGGCGACTTGTTTTCGGGTCGTCATCTCCAGTAACCATCACCAACATCACCAATACTTTCAACATCATCACTACTACTATCCTCATCATCTAATACCATCATCACTGCTACTATCACCACCAACTATCACAACTAGTTTCACAATCACGACTGTTGGCTTAGGGAGTGGTGGGGGGGGGGGGGGGGGGATGGTGGGGGCCCTGATGGTTTTGGGAGGGGGGGGGGGGGGAACCATATTTTGGACCTAAAATCATAACTATTGCACATTCAAAACAAATCTTTTTTTTAATTACCGTCGCATGCATTCACTCACCGAATGTTCGTTGAAAGTTTGTGTGAAAATCCGTCGAACGGTCTAGGATGAGTTTTCGGAAAGACAGAGATACGTCTCACTATTATCATCACATCTGAGACATGTGTATGATGTGTGTATGATGTGTGCCCCTACGGGGCACACACACACACAGGGAATAGGTACAGGGTGGGCGGGGGGGTCCCAAAAAAGGGGGGGGGGTTGTATGAGGGGGGAGGGGGCTAGTTGAGGGGGGGGGGGGGGGGCAAAACCATACATTGGACCTAAGATAACTATTGCACAAATTCAGAAAATCTTTTTTTAATTAGCGTCGCAGTCACACACCGAAGGTTCGTGTGAAGTTTGGGTGAAAATCCGTCAAACGGTCTAGGAGGAGTTCTCGGACAGACAGACGGACAGACGGACAGACAGACATTTTGGTTTGCATGTACCACTATACGGGGGGGCGATACCCCTCTGCTTACACAGAGTTGATTACAATGTATGGAGTTTCTGAAAGAGGTATGGGGTCATTGAGATGATCTTGAAGTAGATTATTCTAAGAGAATTATGTGATGTAAATGTGGAATGTGCAGACGGATCTGGGCAAGGATTAGAAGATCAGGGATTCAAACATCGCTTCCGGCAGTGATGTTCGGCAACATACAGTCAGTTGAGCTGGTAGCGAATTACAAGTTTATTAGAAACTACAGGGCCCAACCTACAGCGCTCCTGGGCTCAACCTTTGGCGGGGTCTCCGGGTTGGAGCCTGGAACATATAATCCCTCTCGGAAGATAACTGACTACCTTCATTATCTCGGGAGCTGCGGCGGCTGGGGGTCGACATAGCGTCCCTCTGTGAGGTTAGGCGGGCTGGCAATTGGTGAGATCAGTTGCGATGGTTACACATGGCTGGTCTGGCTTTGGCAATGGTGCTCGTCAATGCGGGGTGGCTGCTGCTATCTTTTCCGCCCTGGTTTACACAGTTGTGGGGGTCATACCTGTTGACAAGCGTATGCTGTTGGTGAGGATGAAGCACTCGTTGCAGTGCATGCTCCTACTGAAATGAATACTTTTAGAAGAGAAAGAAATGTTCTACACTTAGCTCGACTCTATTGTTGAAAAGTGACACCCTCGGGACTCAGACGGGACGGGACGGGACACAGACAGAGCTGGCTACGAAGTATGTTTTGGTCCTCATGGCTCTGGTATCAGGAATGCCAAAAGTTTTCTCTTCCTGAACTTCACTAGGTCCAGGAAGTTGAGGATTGGGGAGTCCTGGTTTCAGATACCAGATCCACACCGCTGGACTTGGTACTCCAATGCTGGTGGTGTGGTCAAGGAAATTGATCACTTACTCGTAAACACTTGTTGGAGGATCCTCCAGAACTGCAGGGTCTTTATGAGAAGAGAGTCAAGCTGCCAGATTGGATGGAGATCTGGGTCAGCACAGAGCCTAGTATATCAGAGTGAGAACTTCCATGAGGTAAGACAAAGTGAGGTATGTCAGGGAAAGCGCTGTGGAGATTTAGGGGAATTTCTCTGCAAATTAACTTCGGCCTGCTTACCGAGCCATGAATAAACTCCATTTAAAGCCTACCCCCCCCCCCCGAGATTAGTGCAGTTCGGATGGCGGATGGCCAACTTGCGTCGGGTGATGATGACTGCAGAGCCCGGTGGGCTGAGTTCTTTGAGCAGTTGTACCTGGCCAGTGCTCTCAATGGATAGCTTCATCCAATGGACATCCAACGACCAGTCCCTGGTTCGCCAAACAGTGAAGACCCTCCCTCCCTTGCTGAGGTAAGGGAGGCTGTGGCTTAGCTGAAGGGTGGGAAGGCTCCCGGTATTTGTGGCACTCCTGGAGAAATTTTGAAAGCCGGGGGCGAGTCCATGATCCACGGGTTACATCGGGTCCTGAGTGCTGTATGGCAGACAGGTACCATTCCTCTTGACTGTTAGAAGGGTCTGGTCACCCCTATCTGGAAAGGGAAAGGGGACCGACAGGACTGCAATAACTACAGTGTTATCACATTGCTCAGTGTGCCAGGCAAGGTATTTGCCCATAGTCTACTGATGTGAATCTGAGGCCACCTGCTAAAAGAGCAAAAACCTGAGTAATCCGGATTTACACCCAAAAAGTCAACAATTAATCGGATTTTGGCACTCCGGATTCTCGTGGAATGCCAACTTAAGTTTAAAAAAAAACTCATTTACAGTTCATGCTGATCTCAAGAAGGCATTTGACTAAGTGCACCGAGAGACGCTCTGGGAGCTATTACGTCTACTCTACCCACAGAGATTATTGACCTGGTGTCTGGACTTTATACAGGAACAGAGTGTCAACTTCGTCCTTCTTCCCTATAAATTCAGGTGTGAGACAGAGGTGTGGTCTAGCATTTACACTTTCCAGCACTTGTATAGACTCTTTACTGGGCTGGACAGTTGGGCAGAGTCGCTGTGGAGCAGACGTCAACAATTTCAAGATGACTGATCTTGTTTTGCAGATGATGCAGTGATCTTGGCAGAAACGTTGGATGTTCTCAGATTGGCACTCGACACACTACATGAGGTGTCAGAGCCTCTGTGTTTCAATGTCTCTTGGACTAAGACCAAAGTCCAAGCAATTGTTGACTTATTGGATGATGCAGTACAATCTATTCATACATGTGGCGAGGACTTGCAGATCTTAGATAAATTTACTTTTCTTGAAAGAGTTATCTATAAAAGTGGTGAGTCAGGTTACGATGTCAATCATCGCCTCGGCTTAGTAAATGTGGTTATGGATTCACTCGATAAAAGTAATGGTGTTGTCGATACCTGTGCAGAAGGACGAAGCTGCGGATCTTCAAGATGCTGGTGCTCCATGTCTTCTTATATGGCTGTGAGACATGGACACTTAATAGCAAGTTGAAGAGACTCATCAACTCCTTTGGTCCTAAAATGTTTCGTATGATTATGGGCTATCGCTGGCATGAATACATCTCAAACCAGCGACTACTCCAACTTCGGCTACATGGGCATACGGTTCGCCTTCCTGATGCTGACCCTGCTCACCAGGTGGTCTCTACGGAGGACAACCCTGAGTGGAGGAGGCCTAGGGGAAGACACAGAACTCTTGGCTGAGGCAAGTTCATGAATCCTGCCATAAGATATTTAATATGGGCCAGGCAGATGCCTAGATTCTCACATGGGGGGGATCCCCTGGAGTGCCTCTGTACTATATCCCTGGGTGCAGAAGACTTGACAGAAAGCCAAATAACAAATGGATGAAGAACGTCCATTGACCTTAATTTAGAGTGTTTTTAGGAGAAAGGAAAACTTGCACTCTTCAGATTAATAGAAAAAGAAGAACCAGTATATAATCATAGGAGTATGGCCGCAAAATAATAGAGTAATCAACTCTCCCGGCCTTAATAAGATCCACCTACCGACGGGATGGAAACAAAAATGATGAATATGGGAATAAAAAAGGAGAACCCAATTTGCAGTTTAAGAGGGGGGTCTTTCTTAAAATTGGCAGAGGGACAAGGGCGCTCCCCAAATCCCCGGCAGATGATCTTGTTCCACCCTGGCGAAGATTGTCAGCCGGTGTGTGTGTGTATATGTGTATGAATGTGAGAGAGAGCGAGAGAGAGAGAGAGTATGATGACAGGAGAGATGAGGAGAGATAACAGGATGGAGAGGGCATATGAAGGAGAGAGATCTAGATAAGGGAGGGAGGGAGATTGGTGCCGAGAGGATGAGTGACAGAAAGATAAGGGATGCATACACAAACAAACAAACAGGAGTGTTATCCCTCGCCCCTCCTCCCTTCCTCCATAAACACACAAACACACACACACACACACACACACACAGTTCACAGAAAGAGAGAGAGAGAGGGGAGAGTACACATGCATACGTACAGCAACAAATGTTGAAAACGTAAACGGGAAATATATAATATAAATGACAGAACGCGAGCAAAGAGAACGATCTAACTTTGCATTCATTACGATATGCAAATTAAAGCACAAAAACATTGTAGCACAGTATATGCACTTGCAGCAATGAAACACTCAACAAATAAACACAACCATTATAATAATGCAGAAACAAACTATACACCTACACAACAGACTCAGAACCAACATACAGTACAATCACCTAAATCAACATACGCTTCAATCACCTAAACCACCATACAGTACAATCATCTAAAGTCCTAAACCAACATACAGAACAATCACCTAAACCAACATACAGTACAATCACCTAAAGTCCTAAACCAACATACAGAACAATCACCTAAACCAATATACAGTACAATCACCTAAGCCAACATACAGTACACGTCAAACAAAATAAAATTTGAAAAATAAGAAAGCCGCGCCAATAAAGAAACACAGGGAATAACAAATCAATGACAATCACCTGCATAAAAGATAGGGAGACTAAAAAAAGAATGTGAGAGAAAATTCAGTACAAAAAAAAAAAAAAAATTGGATTGGGAGAGACAAAGAAATGCGATCTGGTGGGATTGGTTTTGGAGAGAGAGATAGTTACATAGAGTTACATAGATACACAGACTACACATACCTTGCGGTCCCTACTAGGTAGTCCGGACTAAATGTTAAAATAGAATTTGCTACAAAGTGGAAGGCAAGGATAGCAAAGCAGAAGGCTCTCTCCCCATTCACCTCTCCCTCCGACCGTTGGTCGGCGTGAAATTAAGTTGGGGAAAGAAGTCCCCCAGCAGAATGAGAAAAACATCTACTGGGAAATTTATAGTAAAGGACGAAGTTGAGAACAATTATATACTACTGCTGCTTAACCTATTTTGTTGTTATTTTAACCTATATTATTCCAATCTCCTCAAAATTAATGTCTAGACTTCTTTTGAAAGTGTCAATTGTCTTAAATTGTACCACTTTCTCTTGCAATTTGTTCCATTCGATGAGAGAGAGAGAGAGAGAGATGATATAAAATTAAAGTTAGATAAAAGAAGAGAGAACAAATATAAAAGGCAAAACTTACTAAAGAGAGAGACAATAGAAACAAGATGTTATACAATGAAAGTTAGATAAAGAGAAGAGAGAACAAATATAAAATCAAAACTTAATAAAATACAGGAAGCAAAACCAACACACGATTATGTTTCCACACAAGAAAGAATATAAGAACATAAGAAAATGGAAATCTGCGGAGTATCCACTAAGGAAGCATACCCTATACCCTGTTCCACCATAGGTAGGCTTGAAATCGTGAACCCTAGCCTCTGTAACTCAAAAAGAGCTATACATATTTCAGGTGTTAGTAATCTCTGTTTCTAGCTATGTGAAATGAATAGTGAAAGGAATTAAATTTTAGTGATATTCAGTATTGTATTTGTATGATGTTATTATTCAAGTGATGTGAATTGTACGCTAATGATTGCATTTCAATTTCACAGGTGAGTACGTGTTGGAGATTGGAGTTGATGGAAGAGGTAAGTTTCTCCCGTTATTTTTAAGATACAGGGGGGTCCACAAGACTGTTAACAATTCTGATTGAACACCATTTTGTTCAGATTGGAGATTTTTGTTAAATTTGTTTATATCAGAAATCCGCCACAGATGCATGAACATGTAGTGTAATGTGGTGTATATGCAGTTACATCACCATTAATCAGTAATCATTAATCTCAGTAAATGATATGCTCAATCCACGTGCCACGTCGCTGAATCACAGCTTCTAAACTAACATTGAAGTTTGTCACACATTTCATGTGGAATCCTTTTATTTTTTTGACAAATGTTTTCCTTCAGTGTCTCTATTGTTTGTGGATTGTTGCTGTAAGCTCTGTTTTCAAAATATCCTCAAAGGAAGTAATCTGGAGAGGAAAGGTCTGGGGATAATGCCAGCCAATGGTTGTCAGTATGACATGAGATCATGCTGTCTCCAGGTAAGTAACGATGGAGATATTCTATGGATATATTGGAGGAATGAGGTGTTGCCCCATCTTGATGACAAAATACGGTAATTATGTCAACTTGTTATTTTCTCAGTGGTGGAATGAAGTTCTTCCTCACCAATAGCACACAACTCAGTAACTTTTTCAACACTGAGAGGTCAAACCACATATTCATGAGGCTAAGCTTGTGCCAAAATCGCACGTTCTTCTCATTAATTATGTCCACTATGATGAAAATGCGCCTAATCACTGAAAAACAAAGTCCAGCAAATCAGGATGGGCTTCAGATCTCTGTCTAATCTTTTAACCAAAAGCAAGTCTCTCAGCCTTATTTCCCTCAGTCGAGCTTGTAAAAACTGTATTATGAAGGGAAGCATGTGAAGATCCTGGTGCACTATGCATTTAACAGTACTCCCTGAAATAACTGCCTCTAGTGACAAACGTCATGTTGATTTCCTTGGTAAGCATTGTCTCAGAGTCTCGATGTTATTCTTTGTCCCAACAAACCATGGCCGACCAGTGTGACCTTTCTTTTCATCCCCAACACTTCCCGTTTCACTGAGTTTCTCCAGGAGACGTCCAACTGTAAGTCTACTAGAAGCATCTCTTCCCTGGAAGTCCCTCCTAAATTATCGGTAAAGGAGGACTATCGACTTTTTATCAAAATAAGCGTTGATTATCTTGGCCCTCTCCTGCACTGAATATTGAAAGAATACTGGTTTCCTTGATGCTGTCTGATAAATATTTGATTGTCTAACTATAGTCCTCTTAACATTAGGAGGGATATATATATTTATTTTCCGGGACTTAACAACAATTTAAAATGTAAATTTTTTTGGACTACCCTGTATATATATATATATATATATACTGTATATACGAGTAATTCTATGAAGTATACTGTCATTGAATCATTGCATACAGTATGTGTATTAATTGACGTAATTTGATGTTGAAACTTAGAACATATATATATGATGAAAGCTAATAGATATATTATCTAGACCAAATAGTGTGATTTCAATAGCGTAAACAAAATATTGTAAATATATAAAGGAAATACAGCCACTCAAAACCAGAACAATCTACCGAAACAGTGGGGTCCCAAAATGCCAGCCCCCACACTTTATGAGCCATACAGCCCCCCTATACACTATATATATAAAACACTCGAGACCAAAAGTTTATATATAGGTTTCCTCTGGATTCTAAAGCAGTGTGAAGGGAGAATTTCGCTCAACTTTTTACAGTTTCCACCGTGGTTTGAATTTATTATTTATTATATTATTATTAACTGTGTTGGTAGTGTAATGGTTTAGATGCTTCTGTTCTTGGTGTGGTGTCCCGAGTTAGAATCCCAGGAGGACCATATGCTTTCATTAGTTTATTCAAGTGCATTGGGGTTTGTAGTTGATGATTAATGTTAAGAACGGGGTGTTACTTAATACTCATAATGTCCCTAACAATCAATAATACAAATAATTACAAATATTATGAAATATCTGTATTGACCATTTGGAAGTTTCGGACTCAATGGCAATTCATATTGTAGATATAGATACTCGTACCGGTATTTAGTAGAACAAAATAATACGCAATGGAGAGAAATGTCGCTTAACCCACTGAGCCCCAGACAATATAATATAAATGTACACCCCAGGACCAGCAGGTTGTAAAAAAAAAAAAAAAAACATCTCCAGAAAACACCTGGAATAGGTTAGAAACGAAGGAAAAACCCACAAAAACACGATCCCCTAGGTCATTAAGGGTTCCTACGGGGCGCCCAAAAGTCGGAATTAACATGGGGAAATGGGTAAGCAAAAACAGGTTTTTGCGTGCTGACGCGCAGGCGGCTGGACTTTGAGGGTTTTCAACTATCGGCATTGTTGCGTGGGATACTTACACAGTTCCCATACAAATCTGAGCCCTCTAGGTGCCATTTATTCTGCCAACTATTAGACAATTGTATTCAGCCTAGGAAGGACGTCTAGCAATTGAAAGACTACAGATTATCTCAATTAATCCTTTTAGCTACGGTACCATATATCCTTCCGAAGCTTCATAAAATCGTCTAAATGTGGCTGAAATGAAATAAAACAGACGTAACCGGTACCGTAAGGGTTAAAACTGACTTTAGGCAAAGAATGTAGATGTGCTATTTCCAATATCAGTACTTAGGTGTTACAATATATTAGTAACATAATACGTTCTAATTATTAACTTTTGTTCAGTAACATGGGGTCTCTGTATAACCTATTATTGGTAACACTAGGCATCCAAGCGGTAAACTCGATTTTAATTCACCCACTGACTCGCACAGATCCTTTCTATTCTTAATAACATTGTGAGAATATAATAACAGAATGCATCTTCGAATACTAAAAGAGTTAAGAAACAATATTCAAAGCATGACGGTAGTCTAGGCCGAATTGAGGCATCTCCTATGTATTATGATTCATCTTCAATACGATTATTTGAGTTTCATTTTTTTTTGCAGCTCATGATGAATTTGTTGAATCAACGAGGTAAATGAAACTTCTCTGAATGCTGTATAGACCTTTCCTAAGCTGAATATCAACGATAATGGTATACATAATGGTTGCAATTTATACCAAGTTAAGCCAGCTCTCCCTGCCTATGCTCTCCCCCTTCCAGACCCAGCCCACACCGCCGGCCATTTGCCTAGGTAGCTGCCTCAAAATTCCCAGAGACAAATAAAGTTCCAATCCCCTTAAGGGAGCCCACCTCGCTTTGTTTCTCTTTCTCTCCCTCTCTCTTTGGCTTTAATCCATTCGGCCCCATTCAGCCTACTGTTTTAAGACGTTTACCCCCATTCAGGTGTCAATATTTTCCTGGTGAGCGGTAGCGAGCCAGCATATACATATTTTTTGTTTTGACAGCAAGCTAAATTTGTACATTTTTCGATAGAAAAATGTCTCCGGCCGGATTTCTCCATACAATGCTGGCTCGCTATGGCTCGCCAGAAATAAATTGACACCTGAATGGGGATAAACGTCTTGAAACAGTTGGCTGAATGGGGCCGAATGGATACAAGCCAGGGAAAGAGAGAAAAGGAGAAAAAGACAAATAAAGTTCCAATCCCCTTAATGAGCATAACTTTCCGGCCTCCCCTAGCGCCACTCCATTTAAAGCGATTGAATCCGGGAGCTGGTGGTGGTGGTGGGGCCCGGAGGTGAATTCCCCAAGTTTGGAGGGAGTTCATAGTTTAGCGCTACTCTTCTTTAAGGGGGTAGTGATTGGTTTTTGGTCCATATATTCATTTATTTATTTATTTTTGAGTTTCCTCGCTAGACCTCCAGCAAACATAAAAAAAAAACACCCCCTAGAACCTCTTTCAAGATACATTTGTAAATTTTTCGGTAGAAAAATGTCCCGGCCGAAGGCCGATTCCTTCTAAAATTAGAGGCTCGCTATCGCTCGTCTTGAAAAAACGACACCTAAAGGGCACGAAAAGTCATATTATTGAAAACAAAATGAGTCGAATGGTCTCAAAATCGCGAAACTAACGGAACGAACGTCTTAAAACCTCAAAACAAATATGCTAAACATGAGGGAGAAGGGGGTCCATAAAAAGCGAGTACTACCCCCTTAACCCCTTCTGCACGATGACGTATTTGTTTACCTTTTATTCTGGGTAACATAAGACAATTCAATGCAGTTTTAGAAGGACCTATGTACTTCAGAATGTTTATTGAGATAGTGTTAACCCGTTTTGAGTCTTAGAGGTCATTTATAAGCTAAAGAATATCGGGAAATAATAACCCCACGAGTATCTATGACGGTATTGTAAATTTAATTCTGGTCATCATTAAGCGGTTATATGGAATCAAAGAGATAAGAACTACCTCATTCAATTATCCGACTCCTATAATTCCTTCCTCAGCTGAACTCTGATTATGGGAGAACTTTCCTGAGTGTAATAATATTGTCCAGTGCTATTAAGAATACAACAATCAAGGAATAATCGTACCGAGTTGTTGCTCGAAGTATTTGTAACCGTTCTATTTATGAGACGTCTTTCCAAACCAGAATATTGTCTAATATTGCCAACTATGCAGCGCATTTTGCAAAACATTTGCCCATATGTTTTATATTTAGTTTTAATGTATGAAAATTCTATGTCACACAATATTCACGATATTCCTATATAATTATATAATACATGGGAATGCCTTATGGCCAAATATTTCACGCCCGCTCTGAATATTGAACAAGATGTTATCCAGATAAGAATGGTTAAGATTAATGTCAGGGTTCTGTCCTATCTTCAGCTCCCTTTCTAATGTTTATTTATGATCTTCTCGACTGTACCTCTAGTCCTATCCACTCCTAAGCTGATGACTCTACCTTTCACTATTCAACTAGTTTTACACAACCCACAATGCAATTACTCCAAAGCTCACATGATGAGACCACAACACACTTATATTCTGATCTATCAACTATTTTCAATTGGGACAGAAAATCTTGCTACTTTCAAAGCTTCCAAAACCCAATTTCTCCATCTATCTGCCCGTCACGATCTTCCACACGACTATCCCATATTCTTCAACGATACACATATCAACCTTTCATCTTCTCTCAGTATTATTAGTGTTTCTTTTCCTCCTTACCTTTCTTGGCAAGATCATATTATCACTCTTGCTAAAACAGCTTCCCAGAAGTTAGGTGTGCCCAACCGTTTCCGTGGGTTCTTCCCTCCCACACAGCTTATTGCTTTATATAGGGGCACGGTGCGCCCATGTATCGAGTGTTGTTCCCATGTGTGGGGAGGTTTCACCCATACTGCATTTCTCGAAAGGGTAGAGTCCAAAGCATTTCGTCTCATCAACTCACTTCCTCTTACGAATTCCCTATAATCTCTCTCTACACGCCGCAATGTTGCATCTTTCTCACTCTTCTACCGCCATTACATTAAACAATGTTCTTCAGAGCTTTCTCAGTGTATACCTCCTCCATTATGGAGATTGTGGGGCACCCGTATTTCAGTATATTCCCATCACTATTCTGTTCAATTCTCTAGCCTAAGACTGAACCAATTAACTCAGTCTTTCTTCTACTCACCAAGCTCCATAACTCGCTCCCACAATCTGTCTTTCCCTCATCCTATGATTTAACTTGCTTCAAGCTCCGTGTTTCCAGACAATTTGGCTCGAACATACCTTGAGTTTGGCTCTCGTTTACTTTTTCAACTTTTCGGGAGACACTCGTTACAGGCAGCTTTGCCTTTTGTATCCATCATGCACATAGAAGAAAGAAGTTTGTGCAATATAGTTTGCTAGTTTGCCATATTTTATATAAATAATAGTTTTATGTAATTATTTATTTACAAATACTGCTACTGGACCCTCTGCGGTAACCTAAAATAATTGTGACAGCCAAAACACTGATAAAAACAACAACATACCTGGGTAGTAATTAAATGTTTATAAACATTTAGAAAACATTCCTAATACCTCATCACTCCTGCTCTCTAAATCCCCGAAACTAGTATATACATCTTGTCTTCACTGTAATTATGTATATTCCCCTTACAGGCATTAAACTTTAACATCGTGTTTATTCTAATTCTAGTAATACCTATTTGAACGTATATTTGTCCAAGTTATTTCCATTTAGATTAAATTAACTTTTTGGCAATGTTTTCATTATATTTCATTATAATTAACATATGTTGGTTTAGCTCCAATATATTTAATGTTAATACTACACAAAACATTAGTATTTACTACTTTATTACAATATCAGATACAGACGTCTTAACTTTATTACCCGTATTTCCAATTGCCATAGGACTTAGTAAACAAGGAAATTAAATTTTAGATAATTACATTGTAACTGTTAAAAGGAACATTAAGTTTTAAAACATAGTCCATTGTCTTCGTACTTTATGATTGCATTAGCATTCTATTGTCTCTAGCATTTATAATTGACAGTACTACTAATTACCTGAATGTAAATATTTCCTTCACGTAATTAGCCTTCCCTATTTTCACATTTACTTGTTGTTGACGTTGCCTCATGGTTTTTCAATACCAGATCTGACCTATTACTGCTCTCTCTCTCTCTCTCTCTCTCTCTCTCTCTCTCTCTCTCTCTCTCTCTCTCTCTCTCTCTCTCTCTCTCTCTCTCTCTCTCTGATGAGTTTACACCAATAATAAATATTAGGTGCACATTTTAAAACACCAAACATTCTTTCCAATAAAACATTACAGTGGATGTTTCAGTAGTTTAAAAAATTGAAGAAAAACAATGTGTAATAAACATTATATCAGTCGCTCATAATTTAGTTAGATAATTATAATAAAGACAAAAAAACATAGCACACAAGATCTTTCAGTATAATACCATTCAAGCTATGCGTTCCTTTTGAGGTAGCCGAGATGTTTGAATTGGCCATCAAAATTGAGTATAGACATTGTAGAAGGCAAAACACAGGCAATACAGTATATATATATATTTTTATGTGAGTGAGGGAGACAAAAGACAGAACTGCCTGTAGCGAGTGCCTCCCCCATAGTTGAAAGAGTGACAGGGCCAAAATCAAGGGCAGTTAGAGTCAAAATGCCTGGACACACGGAGTTTGAAGCAATTTAAGTCATAGGAGGAGGGAAAGACAGATTGTGGGAGAGAGTTCCAGAGCTCAGCTGTTGCATAGAAGACAGACTGAGAGTAACGTTCCACTCTTGGGTTGGAGAGTTGCACAGAGTAGGGGTGGGATTGTGTTGCAAGACAGGTACCACGTACCCTACGTAGAGGAGGTGGTATACACTGGGAGATCTCTGAGGAGCACTGATTATTGTAGTAGCGATAGAATAGCGAGAGAGATGCAACATCTGATAGTTGAGTTTATCTCTCTCTCTCTCTGTCTCTCTCTCTCTCTCTCGTATAGCCAAGACCTCGATTGGACCTAAAGCAAATTGGATCACAGAGTCCTTCCTCCGTATCTCCTCCTCCTCCCCTTCCTCCTTCGCTGTCCTTCAGCCTCCACCAATGTCTCGACCTTCATTGCTGACCCTCCTTCCCTTCATCTTCCTCACCCTGCTCCTCCACCATTACCTCCTCCTCTTCCTCCCTATGTCCCTTTACGTATCAGTTATCTAGTCTTGTAGACTAAGAGCATGCATACCAAAAATATTAAGCAACACAGAATATTTACGATCAGCTAGAACATACCATACTGCGGAGACAACCCAAAAATGTCCTCAAACGAAGTAAGAAACATCTATAATTTCATATTGTCAACAACAGCAAATCACATCCGAAATAATCTCATAGTTATGTAATAAAGAAAATAACACTATCGTTGACAAAATGCCCTTTTGATGCTGACGATGGTGAACATACTGATAAGGAGGTAGAAATGGCGAACATCCTAAATAATGATTTTGCATTTGTTTTTACAACAAAGGACATTGCTGGAAACCAACCAACCCACGCATATCAAACACATGGCGCTAACCTTAGTAATTACACAATATGGGAAAGTGATAATCTGCTAACAATCAACAATATGAAAATATACAACAACACAGGCCCTGACAACATATCCCCAAGAATTCTAGAAGAAGCAAAAGGCGAGATATTAAAACCACTCACAGTTGTGTTCATTAAATCACTGTACTGAAAAAAATCCCCATAAAGGGAAATTAGCTAACGTGACA